>CM060388.1:71134897-71862478 GCA_030545235.1 Helianthus tuberosus | reverse complement strand
CTGTCACATCAGTGAGCAGTGATGTGATAGGTGGGTATTTATAGTGTGAGGGAGGGTTAAGTCGGTGTAAGTGTGCAAGCGATCGAATGGCTATTCGGTCGAATAGCCATCCGATCGGGATGGTCGTCCGAACGGATGGTCATCCGATCGGGATGGTCGTCCGAACGGATGGTCATCCGATCGGATGTCCATTCGAACAACCATGACCCGTTTGCTAGTTTTCCGACTTCGGTTCGTTTTGCGAGCTAGATTAAGTGTTGCGTTGCGTATTATTGTAACATACGAAAATTCCCAAACCCTAAGATAATTAATATCAATTTATTATGTGGCGTCTCATGGGAATTTAATACTCGTATATTCGGAAGATGATTATCGACAATTAAACAAATATGTTTATTTGATAATTGGTGATTAACAACTTTTGCATTTTTTTAAATAGATTACTAAATAATAATAATAATTGAACAAGTATAAAATTAAATTGTTATAATTGAACGGCGTATTTTTAGTTAATACATATTAAAAACAAGCTACGTATGGTTGTATTATTAATGCATGTAGGTATAAATGTTAATATAATTTAAATTGGAAGTTGAGAGAATGAAGGTAACCTCCAAAGATCACAAATTTATCGGAAGACTTGTTTCCTACGTTATTTGTCACACCCCCAAATTCCACATGCGGAGTACCACCGCTTGGAGGCGTGACTGACCAGGATCCAGCCACCAATTACACCGAACATTAGTAATTAATGTAAGTGATCACCAACATACTAGTTAGCAATACATCATAGTTTTTAAGTTCAAAAGATTAGCTTTAAGTAGCAGTTTAAGTAAGTCGCGGAAGCATAGGCAAAACAGTTTAAACAAAGTTCGTAGTTTAAGATTTA
Source organism: Helianthus tuberosus (assembly GCA_030545235.1). NCBI lineage: Eukaryota > Viridiplantae > Streptophyta > Magnoliopsida > Asterales > Asteraceae > Helianthus > Helianthus tuberosus. The sequence goes on along the minus strand of CM060388.1, from coordinate 71,861,589 downwards.
TTTAGAACCCAACACACGGGTTTAGACGACCACTACACTTCCCCAAGCTCCAAGCTCCTGAGTTACTGGGTACCTGCAAAGCATGCAGTAGGATGTCAACAATAATGTTGGCGAGTTCACGAGGGGTCCAGTTTTAGCTTTTCGAAAACGTAGGTTGTTTAGGTAAAGCATTTAAAATCACGACATGGGGAGCTACCCCATATGAAAGCTACTAAACTGATGTTACCGAAACTGTTGACGAGAAGATTTTTGTGCCCCAGGTCAATGTCTATCGTCATTGACCGAGATGCAAGGTCTACTAGTTCACGCCCGATCTCCCCCGGTCACGGTGTGAGGTTGTCAAACCTAATAGCGCTATCAACTAATAACCCGTTCGCCCCCGGCGATTAATCGGTACTGTAAGCAGGGACTTAAGGTGATAGAGATTCGTTTAGTTTTGCTAGTTGTGATTTATAAATAATACCCAAACGTATTTTCCCCCGGAAATAGTAGATTAAAAGTTGTTCATGATTTTTGTTCGTGTCCCTCCCTGGGACGCATGCTTTTAGTGTGTGAACTCACCTTGGGTTGCTCGGCAGATTAGCTTACTTGGTCAAGCTTGCTGGTCACCACGTCCTAACATGGTTACCAGTATAGGTCAGGTTTGGGGGTACAAGTAATCACTTATATCCTACATGAATCTAACACATCGAATGCATACAGTGGCTTGTCATTTACCATTTAAGTTATTGGGCCTGCCCTTATAATTATACGGTTAAACGATAACAGTTAACACATTAGTCCAGTAACACATAGTCCAACCATAACACATTGTGGCCCAATAACCAAAGTAGGCAGCCCAGTCGAGACGAAGTGGTCTCGACTCGAGAACACACGGTCTCGAGTCGCAACCAAGAGATCTCGAGTTATCACATTTTGGTCTCGAGTGATGTTGGTATGGGTCGTAACCTCAGGGGTCTCGAGTCCAGTCTCGAGTCGCAATCGGAAGTTCTCGAGTCGAGACCTTGATGGTCTCGAGTCCCTGAAATCTGTTTTGAGTCACTTGGACATGGTCTTGAGTCGAGACTAGGGGTCTCGAGTTGTAACACGATGGTCTCGAGTCGAGACCAAAGGTTTCGACTCCAACATTGTTGTTTCTAGAATGCCAGCCAAGACATGTACTAGCCAATAGGATTTCATGTGCATGATTTTATGTACTGTCCAATAGAATTCCATAAACATGTTTTATTGTCTAAACTATATACAAAACAGATCAAACATGGCATTTCAAATATTTTCACTAACCTTCATGTTGTTCTTCACATATTCAAATATTCCTATTACACTTATATCATATTCAATCAACATGTTCATTCAAACCAATCCAAACTTCTAAACAAATTGCATGATTCGGACATTACCCACGGCTATCTTTGGTTTCTTTCTCTAGCATATAATCACTTGGTTCCATAACATCATACATGTATTTGTTACATCATTTTAGGGTTTTCATGATTATTCAAACAACCCTATCCTAGTATATATTCAAATCAGCATCATCGACTCCTGGATCTAATCATACATTCCTCGGATCACAAACATACACATACACACCCTTATTGTCCTAACAATCTTGCATGTTATCTAACAATTTCTTATCAAAGCATGAACATGTCTTGCATATCATCCTATTATCACTATAACACAAAGATCTATCAATAACTTAGTCATCTTAACTCATCTATCCTCTCAGCACATGTGTATTATCCAACAAGCATACATCTTTGTTAACTTAAGACATCATCCATAATATATTCTATCATCTAACCGAGATATGGTACTAACCGGAACTTGTTTTGATTGTGAGTGTGTGAGATGATGAAGGAAGTGTCTAAGCGATGATCACGAGCTAATCCGGATATCTTGATGCTTCCGGTTTGAGTCCGAGAGAGGAGAGGTGATTTTGTGAGGGTTTTCTAGAGAGAGAGGGAGTGAGGATGAAGTGAGAGAGTGTAAAGGAGAGTGTGTGAGGGTTCTTGGCTTATATTTAGAGGGTGGTGCACCTTGAGTGGGTTTCCGAGTAGGCTAAGGGAGGTGCGGCCCAAGCGGCCCAATTGTTCACTTATTTACTCGAGACCGGGTGGTCTCGAGTCGTGGTTTCGGTTCACGAGTATCTTTATATACACATATATATTACGTACACGTTATCGACACATAGCACAAGAAGAATCACAACTTTCATTTAATGACATATATATATACGCACAAAGTAATTACAAGGTGTTTGCTAGGGAAAACCTAGAGTGTCACATTATTTCTATTTCATTAAAATTATATGTTTCCTTATCGAGCATAACAAATCAATCCCGAATTTTTGGGATTTCATCTCCCTCCAGTTATATTCACCGCTCTTAACCTGCGTTTTCGCGGTATACAATGACACTACCGCACGTATCTCGTTCGGTGCCGACCCATCCCCACAAGAAAACATCAGCGACTCCGGACCATGCTGATCGTCTGCATTAGCCACTGTTAGGTTTGGTTAGTCGAGCGTCTCCGACTCCGTTCGTACCCTAAGCCACCACGCTGCTATTTTAGTCCTTGACTAGTTACGTTTGGTTATTCTGGTAATATATTCGATCCCTTGCTGTTAATTATATACATACTCCTTGCCCACTTTGAATGTGGCTTTGCCTCTTGTGACCCTTAAAATTGTTTCCGGCGATTTAATCTTTAAAAATCAATATAAAAATATAGGATAAAGATTGGAGTTGATTGTGCTATAATATTCAATCGACATTGAAATATGTTTTTCCTATTTCTCTTTTTGTCTCCAAGTTTGGCTGGCCACATGACAAGAAAAAAAAAATGAAAACCTTGCTCACATTATAGGAGTTAAGATTGTGATATTTAAGTTTCAGCTTTGGTGGGCCCGGGTGAGTTTTCTCCTCCAGGTCTCAAGTTCGAGTCTAGGTGATATGGGTTTCTCATTGAGGGGTTTTAATTGGGATCTATTGTGCGAGGGGGCTCTCTAGCGCGGACCCGGTTAAGACAATGTATGCTAGACCTCCGACATTCGCGAATAATTCACACCTTAAAAAAAAAGATTGTGATATTCTATTGTCGTGCTCATATGCACAGTCAATTAATTTTAGTAAAGATATCATATTTATGAAGTATTACATCAAGTATATAAGTTAAACTTGACACTTTAGAAATGGATTGATCCATATATAATACGTACAAGGGTATTAGTGATTTTGAATTGTATCCACACTAACACAAGCTTACGAATTTAATATGATAATTAAAAAAAAACCCAAAAAGTCTCTGTCGTCGGAAACTTATTGGCCAACGAATTCCCAAAACGTGTTAAAGTTCCTTGTATCTTATTCAAACTATAATTAATTAAAATATAGGTTCGTCTACTCATCGAACACGTTTTGCTTTGCTTTACTTGATAAACCTAAAGTACGGATTCTGTTTCGATTACATCGTAGTATCTTTTATTTATTAGATTCATTACTCTTTGGTACGAATCATTTAGTCTTCTCATCATAGCATTTCTCTTTATCATATCCGTTACTTTGTAGTAGGGATTATTGTCTATGTCTTAAAGTGTTATTGTCGTGGTTTGATACCTATATTCGTTTGATATGTGATACGTTATCTGAGTCAGTATTGTATCAGTCTACTTTTTATTAGTGTGTTGTAGCATGCCATACCTCAGACTTGTATCATGGTTGCATGTTCCTGTTAGTATTATTTTCAGTTGCCTGTAAATTATTTATAAGGCCTTAGTATTTGTACTCTGTCACCCAAGCAAGTCTGGCTTGTCGTTTGGGCGTCAACGGCATGGTACTTATCGTGACAGTGCGTAATCAAAGTTCACGGCGTCTCTAGCTTGTGCTTGTGTAGCATTTTGGCCACTAGAGGCGTATAGATCGATCTTAGCTCTGAGTTTGAGTTTGTTTGTCTGGAGATGGAATACGGGGTAAATGCCACACTCACCATCTCATAGGTGCATGGACTAGCTAGCTGTGTACCAGTCTGTTTCTGTTTTTGGCTTTGGGTGCTTCTGTGTTACACGATTTATTTTGTTGATATGTAGTTGTCGTGTAAGTTAGTATATGTTTCTGTATGTGAATATGTTAAGTATCTGTTCTGATATGTCTGATATGTTTGTACGCATCCGGTTTTGTTTCCGATCGTGTATTGGGTTAATTATGCTTTTGATTGTGTTCAGTATCTGATTCTGTTATGTATTAGCTATGTCTGTTTTGACTCATTATCTGTGCCGGTTTGTATCAGATTTGTCCCAACCAGTATCGGTCTCAGTTTGGATTTAGATTCCGTGTTGTACATTTAGTTTGTATTCGACAATATCTGTATTCAGTATTTGATTCGGTGTCTGTCGATATTTGTCGTTGAATCTTTGTTCCGTGTCCATTTTCTTATCGGTTTAAGAAATTTCGTAAGGATTAAATTATTCTACTTTTTAAACTCAAGTTATCTAGATTATTTTGGTTATTAAATATAAATCTCCAAAGCTATACAAATAGTTATTTTAATTAAATAATAACTGATGAAATTTGATTAATTAATATAGATGGATTTGAATCTAAACATTTATTTAAAGATAATAGTTCGACAATTCTTTTCTTTTAAAGATTATAAGATTTTTAGTGGTATTTAAAATGTTTAGGCTTACGTATTTGGTTTTGATTCTGTATCGGCTTTCCATGTTAGTTTATGACATTTATTATATTTCTAAATTATAACTTTTTCAAAGTTAGAAAATTAGTTCTTTTTGCTAATGTCGATTTGCTATGGAATGTGATAAACTATTTTATTTTGATAAAATTCAAACGCTCAATATAAGAAAATACTTTTGCCAAGTATCTTGTTTTAAAAATAATAGCATTATTAAACGTTGTTTAAAATATTTGATAGTTATTATTTCTTGGATTTGTTTAAACGTTTCATTTACAAACTACGAATAATAGGTTAGAAACTTTTCTGGTTATACGAATACTAGATCATTTAAACGATGTTTTCAATAAGTTCGTTCATACAAGATAAAATATTTTGGTCATCGTGGTCAGCAATGTATCAGTCTCTACAACGGTTTGGTGTTGGGTTCGATATCAGTTATGTGTATGGCTGACTTTTGTTTCCATATCAGTTTTCGTTAAAGTTTCAGATCGGTTAGTGTACCAGTCTTTTGTTTGCATCTGTTTTTAGTACTCGTGTCAGTGACCGTTTCAGTTCAGTCTTAGTTCTATTATATTTTTCTTTCCGCGGATATGACTTTACTTGTACTGTTGATTTCTCCGTTACTGAGCAATTTTTGGCTCAGCCGTATATTCCTTTTTGTGTTTTTCTTATTTGTTTTACAGGTAATATGGGATGATCTGGGATTTCAGTGAAGAGCGTTAGAAAGTTGCTAGCCAAGATTCTTTATTTCAGTATGTAATAAATGTAATTAGGATCTTTTATTTAATGCTATGGATTGGTTTTTAGTTTTGATATCTGTAAGAGTGACACGTCAGCCCTATAGTGGGCTTGGGGTGTTTCAATTATTGTGAGTACCCATTACATGGTATTATCATATAATTAACACAAAGTTTCCGTGTTTCAAGTCTGCGTTTAAGCTAGTTTCACGTTTAATAAGTATCAAGGTTCGCGTTCAACGAAGTATCAAAGCTTCTCGTTCAACAAAGTATCAAAGTTTCTCGTTCAACAAAGTATGAAAGTTTCTCGTTCAACAAAGTATCAAGCATAACAAGTATCAAGTTTCAAGAGTCGAGATTCAAAGTATCACAAGAGTCTAGATTCACAAGAGTCAAGATCTCTATCGTTCACCACAAAAGCACATAGTTTAACATAATTAAGACTTAAATAGTATCATTAAGTATCACAAGGACGAGACTTGCCAAAAGACTGCTCGAAGAGCTGTGGATACTTGGTTTTCATTTCACTCTCGAGTTCCCAAGTGAATTCGGCGCCACGCTTTCCTTCCCATCGCACCTTAACTATGGAAATTTTGCTGCGCCTCAGCGGCTTGGTACCTCGGTCCATGATTTCGACCAGTTTTTCCACAAAGTGAAGAGTCTCGTTTATTTGCAAGTCTTCGATGGGAACCTGAAGTTCCTCATCTGCTAAGCACTTCCTGAGATTAGAAACGTGGAACGTCGGATGTACATTGCTAACCTCCTGAGGTAAATCGAGTCGGTAAGCCACCTTAGCAATCCTTTCGAGAATCTTGAATAGACCTACATAGCGAGGGGCAAGCTTTCCCTTTTTACCAAAGCGTATAACTCCTTTCCAAGGAGATACTTTAAGTAGAACATGATCTCCAACATTGAATTCCAGAGGCTTACGCCTTTTGTCAGCATATCTCTTTTGTCTGCTCCTAGCCTTGATCAAGTTATCGCGGATTTGAAAAATCTTATCCGTTGTCTTTTGAATCAACTCAGGGCCAGTAAGTTGCTTGTCACCAGTCTCATGCTAACTGAGAGGAGATCGGCACTTGCGACCGTATAAAGCTTTGAAAGGAGCCATCTGAATACTGGAATGATAGTTGTTGTTGTACGAGAACTCGATCAATGGTAAATGTACATCCCAATTACCACCAAAGTCGATGACACAGGAACAGAGCATATCCTCTAGGGTTTGAATAGTGCATTCAGTCTGTCCATTCGTTTGAGGATGAAAGGCTGAACTAAGATTCAAATGAGAACCCATAGCGGGCTGAAAAGTTTGCCAAAGACGTGAAGTAAAACGACCATCACGGTCTAAGATAATGTCAATGGGTATACCATGATGACATATGATTTCATCATTGTATATTCGAGCAAGTTTCTCTACTTTGAAATCTTCACGAATGGGAAGAAAGTGGGCTGATTTGGTCAAATGGTCAATGAAACCCATATACTATCATGACCGACAGGTGTACGAGGTAGTTTAGTTATAAAATCCATAGCAATGCTATCCCATTTCCAAACAGGGATTTCGGGTTGTTCAAGAAGGCCCGAAGGACGCTGATGTTCGGCTTTGAATTTTGAGCAAGTAAGGCACTTCGAGACGTACGCGGCGATATCCTTTTTCATACTAGGCCACCAATAAGTCATACACAAGTCATGGTACATCTTATCAACACAAGGATGAATAGAGCATCGAGATTTGTGAGCCTCATTCATAATGAGTTCACGAAGATTATCGCGATCAGGCACCCAGATGCGATTGAGATAGTATTGAAGTCCGTCAGACTTTGTTTCAAGTTGGTCAGTAGAAGCACCTCGAATTTGAACGATCAGACTACCTTCATTGGCCGACGAGTATTATGCTTCATGAATACATGCATGAAGATCGCTAGTGATCTGAGAACTGCGAATGCTACTAACATGAGTCTTACGACTAAGAGCGTCGGCCACGATATTCGCTTTGCTAGGATGGTAGCGAATCTCGTAGTCGTAGTCGTTAAGTAACTCTACCCATCGTCGCTGACGCATATTCAGTTCCTTTTGGTTAAAGATGTGCTGTAGGCTCTTATGGTAAGTGAAAACCACACACTTAGTACCATATAGGCAGTGTCGCCAAATCTTTAACTAAAAAACAACTACGCCAAGCTCTAAATCGTGGGTAGTATTGTTTTTCTCATGTATTTTGAGTTGTCGGGAGGCATAAGCAATAACCATGTCCCGTTGCATGAGTACACAACCCAGGCCATGGTTCGAGGCATCACAATATACTACAAAATAATCATTCCCATCAGGGAGAGCAAGTACAGGACCGTTACAAAGCAGATTCTTACGGGTTTGAAAGGATTCCTCTTGCTCAGGACCCCAAGAAAAAGGTTTCTCTTTCCGAGTCAACGAAGTGAGAGGAACGACAATTTTTGAAAATTCCAAGATGAATCGACGGTGATAACCCGCCAATCCTAAGAAAGAACGAATCTCAGATGCAGATTTAGGCGTACTCCAATCCTTCATTGCTTCGATTTTGGAAGGGTCAACATGAATTCCTTGTTTACTAACGACGTGTCTGAGAAATTGTACTTCATTGATCCAACATTCGCACTTAGAAGACTTTGCGTATAAGCGTTCACCACGTAAAAGTTCTAGCATAAGGCATAGATGGCGTTCATGATCAGCTCGGGTTTTCGAATAAATAAGAATATTATCAATAAAGACTATCACAAAACGATTCTAACAAGGTTTACAAACACGATTCATAAGGTCCAAGAACACAGCGGGGGCGTTGGTCAAGCCAAAAGGCATAACCATGAACTCGTAGTGACCATATCGAGCGCGAAAAGCAGTTTTGGGGATATCTTCTTCGAGAACACGGAGCTGATGGTGACCCGATCGAAGGTCGAATTTAGAGAAATAACTTCCGCCTTGTAGTTGATCAAAAAGATCATCGATACGAGGGAGAGGATAACGATTCTTGACGGTGAGTTTATTAAGTTCATGGTAGTCGATGCACATGCGAAACGAACCATCTTTCTTCTTGACAAATAACACAGGAGCACCCCAAGGTGAGGTACTTGGACGTATAAAGCCTTTGTCGAGCAGTTCTTGCAGTTGACTAGATAATTCTTGCATCTCAGAAGGTACAAGGCGGTACGGAGCTTTGACAACAGGAGTCGAACCAGGTATGAGATCAATACGAAAATAAACAGATCGAGGAAGAGGAAGACCAGGAAGATCTTCAGGAAAGATATCAGGGAAATCATACACTACTGGAACATCACTTACGCTCTTTACCTTGCCCTTTTGTTCCACTATGTGGGCCAAGAAGGCAAAGCACTGTTTACGTAAGCACTTATTCGCTTGAGTGCAGGACATCAACTTCAGTCCTCTAGAAGATCGGTCTCCATAGACATGCAAAGTATCACCAGACGGGAGAGGTAAACGAACGTACTTCTCGTGACAAGCGATTTCAACATGGTTCTTGCGCAGCCAATCCATGCCTACAATGATATCGAAACTACCCAATTGCATGGGTATGAGGTCAATAGTAAAAATGTGATCGTTAAGAGTCAGGGAACAATCACGGAGAATAGAATCAACTAGGATAGACTTACCATCGGCAATCTCAACAGAGAATGACTTAGGTAGTCTAGACCGTGCACAATTTAACAAAGATTCAAATTCTACGGACACAAAGCTTCTATCGGCACCAGTATCAAATAGTATCGAAGCGTAAAGATTATTAACGAGAAACGTACCATTAACGATGTCATTGTCGTTACGCTCCTGATTCGCTTTGAGGTTGAACGCTCGCCCTCGAGCGGCTTGCTGTGGCTCCTGATTCAGCTGGGGGCACTGGGAACGGAGATGCGTAGTGTCTCCACACTTGTAGCATGCCCTCACATTGTTTGCTGGTCTGGGGTTCTTCTGAGCTGGCTGAGCTGGTGGGGCTTGCTGAACCTGTTTAGCTTGACGACAGTAAGGAGTCGTATGACCATAGCGATTGCAGTTGGTACACAGACGGCAAGTTGAGTTAGCAGGGTGATGATAGTTACAAGTAGCATATTTGGGATGAACCCCAGTGTATGGCTTCTTGATGTTTTCTGGAGAAGGAGGGTTTGGTGTTGCAGCAGGCATAATAACATTGCTTGCAGGGTTTGGATTTGCAGCAAGGAAGATTGCATTACAGCCAGAACCATGAGAATTTCATTTCTTGTTCTTGTTGCCACTTGGCTGCTGGGTAACCTGGTTAGCTGATTTCGAGGGAGAGGGAGCATGTGTAGCGAACTGTTTATCACGGACACGGTTGTTGTTCAAACTTGCTGCCAGACGGTATACTTCTTCAATAGAACTGAGCTGAGTTGCTTCAATGGCGTCACACATAGCAGGAGGTAACCCATGAATGTACTTGGTGATCATGCGTTTAGGAGTGGACACCAAGTGTGGCACGATTATGTTAAGTTGCTTAAAGTGGGTAGTATAAGCCAGGTTGTTGTCACCCACTTGTTTCAGATGCCAGAATTCATCCTCAAGTTTCTGCTGCTCATGCGGAGGGCAGAATTCGAGCATCATCATCTCCCTAACCTCGGCCCAGGGTAAAGCATAAGCTTCGTCATTTGAGCGGATGTTTCTCTCATTTGTCCATTGATGTGCGTTGAAGTGTCGTATATATTAGGTGTATATTTTAAGCCCCTCTAACACTTATTTTAGCCAAGTTTTAAATTTATAAAACACGATATTTCACTAACACTAAACACACATATGGGCAAGTGCACCCATCGTGAGCGTAGTATAGTGTTGGTAAGATACCGAGGTCGTCCAAGGACACAAGAGCTTTTAGTACCGGTTTATCCTCAACGTCTAATCAAAATAAAAAGTTTAGAAAAATGTTTTAAGCTAAGAAAAATAAAAACTAACTAAAATGCTGAAAATAAAATAAAAATAAAAACAAATAGACAAGATGAATCACTTGGTTCCGACTCGTATCTAGTATAACCTTTGATTATTTCCGCACTTTTGCACATAATTAAGAGATTATCTTAGTTATTGTAGTAGGCCCCTCTTTTGAAGGTGACGTTACCCTCACCCCAGTAGTTTGAGTCAGCAAGGATACAATCCTAAAAGGGTGGATTATTGGAAGATAATGAATTAAGTTATTAATGCAGTATTATGGTAGGCCCCGCTTTTGGCGGTGACGTTACCCTCGGCTAAGTAGTCTGAGTCAGCAGGGATACAGTCCTAAATAGCCGGGTTATAGTATTAATAGTAGTTAACTTATGAGGGGATCAAAGAGTTTGGACCCCCGCCATCCAATACCGTGAAGTATTGAAGGAGGTCCTACTAAATTTGACCCAAGTCCATTGTAGGACCTCTAAACGCTGAACAATGGCAAGACCTTTACCAAACCGTTCCCTTAACCCCCGACCAGGTAGCCAACATACCTCCATATAGACCGTGGAGATATGAATGGTGAAAATCTTTTATTTTATATAGACAGTAAAATAATGCCAAGACACCACGGACAAACGATAAGGAAAGATCACCTTCAACATAAGTAACTAGTTATTAAAGTCATTAATACAAAACCAAATAAAAAGTGCAAAAGATTAGAAATAAAAAGTATTATACTAGACACTTTGTCTTCACCAAGTGATGTAAGAGACTTAGGCAAACATGGCCTTGATTGTCAAGAACTCTTACGATCAATCTTGGATCCCGAGACGACTCACACACTCTACGATGGACAATGGATGATGGTGGTGGATGATGGTATTGTGATGGTGGTGGGTGGTGGATGAAGTGTGAGAGAGGTGGAGTGCCAAGGGATGAGTTGAAATGAAACCAAACACTCCTATTTATAGGCTGAACAGAAGGCTGGGCACGGCCCCGTGTCCGCTGGGCACGGCCCCGTGCCTGTCTGACAATCTCTCTCTTCATTAATTGTAATTCGCAATTACAATTAATGCGCCTGCTGTACTTTCGACACGCCCCCGTGTCTGCTGGACACGGCCCGTGGTGGGCAATAGAAGCTTCTATAGGTTTGTCTTTTCTGCTGCTTCTTGGGCACGGCCCCGTGCTGGCTGAGCACGGCCCGTGTTCAGTCTTCTGCCTTCTCTATTTTGCTTGGGAAGATGCCGTTGAGGGGTCAGGCAATCCACTTATGTTCCTTTTCTTGTATTTATGTTGGATTTAGCTGTCTTTTTGCTTCTTTTGTGTTTTTGAGCTCATTTAATCCTGAAAATACAAAAGGAAGACAAAAACACTCTTTTTCCAATATTAGTACTTAAAAAGGGTTAGTTTTATGCCTCATTTGATGTAATTTATATGTTGCATTTTACACACATCACCATCATTCTAGAGCTCTGCCTTCAAACACACCAGTTGCACTCTTAGTCTTTAGATGCTCCGGGCATTCACTGTTGATGAAGGTAACCTCGATGCTGTCAAACCACTCTAGCATTGTAGTCACCCCATCGCTTCCCGTGAAAGGCTTAGGGTTGCAAGAGACAAAGTGTTTGTAGTTGAAGCTCACAGGCTTAGGCTGGACTGCTTTAGAGTCTACAGAGGAGGGAGGAGTGTTTGATCCCTGGATTTCAGTGACAATTTTGGGAACGATGCTTGCAATCTGGTCGGCCATGAAGGACATCATCTTCTTCTGAGTGTTGGCCTTTGACCTCTTGTGTGGATTGGAAAGACGACTCGACGACATCTAAAGAGTCAGAATAAGGGTTGGGTGAGATTCGATCATAACGTATAGTTTCACGAATATGTAACATAGCATAAAGTTTCACATGATTGCATAAAGACTCAAGTTGTTTCACACATCACAAAACGTTCAGCAAGTTTCACATGGTTTAATCTAGTTGTCTCACATAGCATAAAACGTTCAACATGTTTCACATAGTTCAATCAAGACTCCCACATAGTATAACACGAATTAATAAAGCATCATAAATTTAGTTCGATCCTGAGAGCTTATTATTATTGTTTTAGATTGCGGAGATACGTGCGATTCGTGTAAAAGTTTCGAAACGAACAAAGTATCAAGTATAAAGCCACATGTAAATCGAGGTAACATAAAAGTTAGGCTCATAAAACGTAGGATTGTTTCGGGTAGAGAAACGTTGACTAACCAAAGTAAATCAAACCCCTCTCGCATTGAGGTAACGTGCCTTGGCTTACTTAGACAAATACGTCATTGATGTTAGGCCTACTATATTTGTCCTTTCGGTCACTACACGTCCTTAATCGATTGGAAAATTTCGAGACTTTGGCGAGACTGAAAATCAAAGAGTGGGACTAGTTATCAAGATGTGAGTTTCACCTCTAACTTGATAACATTGTACCCTAATATTGTCGATACTTATCAAAAGATAAGACCTACTAGATTACGAAATGGAAATTTCCCTTCAAGGTTTGGATGTCACTCCTGTCTTGAGGGTAAATCTCATGCAAAAATATAAACACTGCTGAGCGAAAGTCATCAACAAAGGCGGGAATCACCCCTGTTTTGATGAGCTGTTCCGAGAGTCTTTTCAAAGCATCCAAGTGTGTATTGTGTTAGCCTTTGGAAAGGTATGTAAGTTTAATAGGAAAGTATTGCTAGGAAGCATGTAGGGTAGAATGCATAAGTTTTAAACAACAAATAAGAGTCAAAGTTTCCTAGAACTATAGACTAGGCAAAGCATTCCTACTTTCCTAATTCCCTATAGTTATGGCTCTGATATCAATCTGTCACACCCCAACCGATGGCGGAAACATTGGGGCACGAAACTAAGCGAATCAGATTGCTCAAGAGAATCCACAACACTAATTATTTCGACAATGATTAATCAAGTTTCATAAAATTGTCTAAAACATCAACCACAATTCATAACCACAAAAGAATCAAATAACATAAACATCAAATATTGTTCAAATTTCCTGAATTATCTAAGATGAGTTTCTAAGCATCATCCTAGCTCGTTTCTTGTTTTCCCCAGCTATTATCAACCTTCAACATGTATTAAAATAAAAAATCAACAAAATGTTGGCGAGCATACAAGTTTGAATACGTAGCATAATAGTTTAAAAACTCTCATCCAACATGAAAACCTATAATAAGTTTCACCATGCTAGTTAACGTAGTCCAAGTGATAACCCAAGTTTGCAACGCAATAAAGTGCCTTTCCCAAAGAATAACGGGAGGTCAAATGTCTCATCCTAACAATACCCCAAGACTCAAGGGGGAGGGCGTTACTCCTATAGCGCTATAATTGTTAAGGCATAACTACACACAGGGATTAAACATTCAAATAGCATAAAAGTCTCAAGTATCACAAGTTTCATGTTTCATGTTTAAATGGATAGAGTATGTTTCAAATAAGTTTCAAGTGTCAAGTGTTTTTGATATAGAATACATGTTAGATCCCAAAAGTGTTTAAAATGAAAAAGGGATCGAGTATACTCACAGTGGGTGCTTAAAACAAACACTGCTAAGATTGGATCGAAGGAGCGCTGGATTAGCCTGCGTGCGGGGACCAGAGCATAAGTCCTCTAAGTGCTAACCCGGTTGGAAACAGAGTGTCGAATGGTGCAAAAAATCGAGTAAAAGTGTTTGACAGAATACATGAGCAGATGGTCATCCGGACGGATGACCATTCGAATAGATGGGCTCCATCCGATCGGATGGTCATCCGGATGGATGACCATTCAAACAAACGGGTGTTTGGGAAATGTTAAAGTTTTCAATGTTGTGATCATAGTGTCCTGTAAAGCAAAAAAGTGTCATCATAATCAGATCATCTGGACGAATGGTCATCCGATCGGATGACCATTCGGACAGATGGTCAGTGAGCGAAGTTTCGTGAAATTTGCTAAGTGTTGAGTTAACAGAGACGGTGCAACGACGCGTCAAACAATGGTAACATATCAAACCCAGCTCATTCGATCGAATGGGTATCACCCCTTTTCGTACCGACGAGCTGTTTCTGATGAAGTTTCATGTTTGGACCCGTCAATCGACCCGTTTTCCAGTGAGATTCAGTCCTCAAGCCGGCTTTTGACTAAGAAAAGAGTCGAAAGTCTGTTTGAGTCTAATTTCACCACTGTTTTGTATAGAAGTTGAAGAAAAGTCCAAAAATAAGTTGTAAAACGTGATTTTCTTCAGATCTGAGCCGGAAACAAGTGGAATTCCATTAGATCTGAGGTAAAAAGTGTGGGATTCCTTTAAGTTTTGCATAAAGTTGTGAAAATCCTTTAGATCTGGGGCCGATCTTGATTAAATGATGCTCCACCACAGTTTGTACAATCAACTAAGTGGAAACCATCTTCAAGAGACCCAAATCAGTTGGTTTTCATGAAAAAAGTTGAAGTGTTCGTGTGATTTTGATGGAGAATATGGTGTAGAAGTGTTAAATGATGAAAGTTGTACAAGAATCGGAGAAGAATACTTATGGCAATGGCCTTGAATCGAGCGAAATGTGCTTGAAAGGACATGGGAGTGTCTGGGTCGGATAGAGCTGTCACCATAGTGAGCAATGATGTGACAGGTGGGTATTTATTGTGTGAGGGAGGGTTAAGTCGGTGTAAGTGTGCAAGCGATCGAATGGCCATCCGGTCGGATGGCCATCCGGTCGGATGGCCATCCGGTCGGATGGCCATCCGGTCGGATGGTCATCCGATCGGATGTCCATTCGGACAGCCGTGACCCATTTGCTAGTTTTCCGACTTCGGTTCGTTTTGGGAGCTAGATTTAGTGTTGCGTTGCGTATTATTGTGAGTACCCATTACATGGTATTATCATATAATTATCACAAAGTTTCCGTGTTTCAAGTCTGCGTTTAAGCTAGTTTTACGTTTAATAAGTATCAAGGTTCGCGTGCAACGAAGTATCAAAGCTTCTCGTTCAACAAAGTATCAAAGTTTCTCGTTCCACAAAGTATCAAAGTTTCTTGTCCAACAAAGTATCAAAGTTTCTCGTTCAACAATGTATCAAGTATAACAAGTATCTAATTTCAAGAGTCGAGATTCAAAGTATCACAAGAGTCTAGATTCACAAGAGTCAAGATCTCTATCGTTCACTACAAAAGCACATAGTTTAACATAATTAAGACTTAAATAGTATCATTAAGTATCACAAGGACGAGACTTTCTAGAAGATAAAAGATTTGAAATGCAGGGCGTTACAATCTCCCCTCCTTTAGGAGATTTCGTCCCCGAAATCTAAGAGGAAGACTGCTCGAAGAGCTGTGGATACTTGGTTTTCATTTCACTCTTGAGTTCCCAAGTGAATTCGGCGCCCACTTTCCTTCCCATCGCACTTTAACTATGGAAATTTTGCTGCGCCTCAGCGGCTTGGTACCTCGGTCCATGATTTCGACCAGTTTTTCCACAAAGTGAAGAGTCTTGTTTATTTGCAAGTCTTCGATGGGAACCTGAAGTTCCTCATCTGCTAAGCACTTCCTGAGATTAGAAACGTGGAACGTCGGATGTACATTGCTAAGCTCCTGAGGTAAATCGAGTCGGTAAGCCACCTTAGCAATCCTTTCGAGAATCTTGAAGGGACCTACATAGCGAGGAGCAAGCTTTCCCTTTTTACCAAAGCGTATAACTCCTTTCTAAGGAGATACTTTGAGTAGAACGTGATCTCCAACATTGAATTCCAGAGGCTTACGCCTTTTGTCGGCATAACTCTTTTGTTTGCTCCTAGCCTTGATCAATTTATTGTGGATTTGAAGAATCTTATCCGTCGTCTTTTGAATGATCTCAGGGCCAGTAAGTTGCTTGTCACCAATCTCATGCCAACTGAGAGGAGATCGGCACTTGCGACCGTATAAAGCTTCGAAAGGAGCCATCCGAATACAGGAATGATAGTTGTTGTTGTACGAGAACTCGATCAATGGTAAATGTACTTCCCAATTACCACCAAAGTCGATGACACAGGAACGGAGCATATCCTCTAGGGTTTGAATAGTGCGCTCAGTCTGTCCATCCGTTTGAGGATGAAAGGCTGCACTAAGATTCAAATGAGAACCCATAGCGGACTAAAAAGTTTGCCAAAGACGTGAAGTAAAACAACCATCACGATCTGAGATAATGTCAATGGGTATACCATGACGACATATGATTTCATCAGTGTAGATTCGAGCAAGTTTCTCCACTTTGAAATCTTCACGAATGGGAAGAAAGTGGGCTGATTTGGTCAAACGGTCAATGATAACCCATATACTATCATGACCGGCAGGTGTACGAGGTAGTTTAGTTATAAAATCCATAGCAATGCTATCCCATTTCCAAACAGGGATTTCGGGTTGTTCAAGAAGGCCCGAAGGACGCTGATGTTCGGCTTTGAATTTTGAGCAAGTAAGGCACTTAGAGACATACGCGGCGATATCCTTTTTCATACCAGGCCACCAATAAGTCATACGCAAGTCATAGTACATCTTATCAGCACTAGGATGAATAAAGTATCGAGATTTGTGAGCCTCATTCATAATGAGTTCACGAAGGTTATCACGATCAATCACCCAGATGCGATTGAGATAGTATTGAAGTCCATCAGACTTTGTTTCAAGTTGGTCAGTAGAAGCACCTCATATTTCAACGATCAAACTACCTTCGTTGGCCGACGAGTATTGTGCTTCACGAATACTGGCATGAAGATTGCTAGTGATCCGAGAACAACGAATGCTACTAACATGAGTCTTACGACTAAGAGCATCAGCCACGACATTCGCTTTGCCAGGATGGTAGCGAATCTCGCAGTCGTAGTCGTTAAGTAACTCTACCCATCGTCACTGACGCATATTCAGTTCCTTCTAGTTAAAGATGTGTTGTAGGCTCTTATGGTCAGTGAAAACCACACACTTAGTACCATATAGGTAGTGTCGCCAAATCTTTAACGCAAAAACAACTGCGCCAAGCTCTCTAAATCATGGGTAGTATAGTTTTCCTCATGTATTTAGAGTTGTCGGGAGGCATAAGCGATAACCATGTCCCGTTGCATGAGTACACAGCCCGAGCCATGGTTCGAGGCGTCACAATATACTACAAAATCATGATTCCCATCAGGGAGAGCAAGTACAGGAGTGTTACAAAGCAGATTCTTAAGGGTTTGAAAGGATTCCTCTTGCTCAGGACCCCAAGAAAAAGGTTTCTCTTTCTGGGTCAACGAAGTGAGAGAAGCGGCGATTTTTGAAAATTCCGAGATGAATCGACGGTCATAACCCGCCAATCCTAAGAAAGAACGAATCTCAGATGCAGATTTAGGCGTACTCCAATCCTTCACTGCTTCGATTTTGGAAGGGTCAACATGAATTCCTTATTTACTAACGACGTGTCCGAGAAATTGTACTTCATTGATCCAAAATTCATACTTAGAAAACTTTGCGTATAAGCGTTCACCACGTAAAAGTTCTAGCATAAGGCGTAGATGGCTTTCATGATCCGCTCGGGTTTTCGAATAAATAAGAATATCATCAATAAAGACTATAACAAAATGATCCAAATAAGGTTTAAAAACACGATTCATAAGGTCCATGAACACAACGGGGGCGTTGGTCAAGCCAAAAGGCATAACCACGAACTTGTAGTGCCCATATCAAGTGCGAAAAGCTGTTTTGGGGATATCTTCTTCAAGAACACAGAGCTGATGGTAACCCGATCGACGGTCGATTTTAGAGAAACAGCTTACGCCTTGTAGTTGATCGAAAAGATCATCGATACAAGGGAGAGGATAACGATTCTTGACGGTGAGTTTATTAAGTTCATGGTAGTCGATGCACATGCGAAACGAACCATCTTTCTTCTTGACGAATAACACAGGAGCACCCCAAGGTGAGGTACTTGGACGTATAAAGCCTTTGTCGAGCAGTTCTTGCAGTTGACTAGATAATTCTTGCATCTCAGAAAGTACAAGTCAGTACGGAGCTTTGGCAACAGGAGTCGAACCAGGTATGAGATCAATACGAAAATCAACAGATCGAGTAAGAGGAAGACCAGGAAGATCTTCAGGAAAGATATCAGGGAAATCACACACTACTGGAACATCACTTACGCTCTTTCCCTTGCCCTTTTGTTCCACTATGTGGGCCAAGAAGGCAAAGTACTGTTTACGTAAGAACTTATTCGCTTGAGTGCAGGACATCAACTTCAGTCCTCTAGAAGGTTGGTCTCCATAGACGTGCAAAGTATCACCAGACGGGAGAGGTAAACGAACGTACTTCTCATGACAAGCGATTTCAGCATGGTTCTTGCACAACCAATCCATGCTTACTATGATATCGAAACTACCCAATTGCATGGGTATGAGGTCAATAGTAAAAACATAATCGTAAAGAGTCAGGGAACAATCACGGAGAATAGAATCAACTAGGATAGACTTACCATCGGCAATCTCAACATAGAACGACTTAGGTAGTTTAGAGCATGCACAGTTTAACAAAGATTCAAATTCTACGGACACAACGCTCTGTCGGCACCAATATCAAATAGTATCAAAGCGTAAAGATTATTAACGAGAAACGTACCATTAACGACGTCATTGTCGTTACGCGCCTGATTCGCGTTGATGTTGAACGCTCGCCCTCGAGTGGCTTGCTGTGGCTCCTGATTCAGCTGGGGGCACTGAGAATGGAGATGCGTAGTGTCTCCACACTTGTAGCATGCCCTCACATTGTTTGCTGGTCTGGGGTTCTGCTGAGCTGGCTGAGCTGGTGGGGCTTGCTGAACCTATTTGGCTTGACGGCAGTAAGGAGTCGTGTGACCATAGCGATTGCAGTTGGTACACAGACGGCAAGCTGAGTTAGGAGGGTGATGATAGTTGCAAGTAGCACATTTGGGATGAACCACAGTGTATGGATTCTTGATGTTTTCTGGAGCAGGATGGTTTGGTGTAGCAGCAGGCACAATAGCATTGCTTGCAGGGTTTGGATTTGCAGCAGGGACGATTGCATTGCAGCCAGAACCTTGAGACTTTCGTTTCTTGTTCTTGCTGCCACTTGGCTGCTCGGTAACCTGGTTAGCTTATTTCGAGGGAGCAGGTGTAGCGAAGTGTTTATCACGGACACAGTTGTTGTTCAAACTTGCTGCCAGACGGTATACTTCTTCAATAGAACTGAGCTAAGCATCTTTAATGGCGTCTCGCATAGTAGGAGGTAACCCATGAATGTACTTGGGGATCATGCGTTTAGGAGTGGACAACAAGTGTGGCACGATGATGCTAAGTTGCTTAAAGTGGGTAGCATAAGCCAGGTTGTCGTCACCCAATTGTTTCAGATGCCATAATTGATCCTTAAGTTTCTGCTGCTCATGCGGAGGGCAGAATTCGAGTATCATCATCTCCCTAACCTCGGCCCAGGGTAAAGCATAAGCTTCGTCATTTGAGCGGATGTTTCTCTCATTTGTCCACCATTCTAGAGCTCTGCCTTGAAACACACCAGTTGCACTCCTAGTCTTTAGATGCTCCGGGCATTCACTGTTGATGAAGGTAACCTCGATGCTGTCGAACCACTCCAGCATTGTAGTCACCCCATCGCTGCCCGTGAAAGGCTTAGGGTTGCAAGTGACAAGGTGTTTGTAGTTGAAGCTCACAGGCTTAGGCTAGACTGCTTTAGAGTCTACAGAGGAGGAAGGAGTGTTTGATCCCTGGATTTCAGTGACAATATTGGGAACGATGCTTGCAATCTGGTTGGCCATGAAGGACATCATCTTCTTCTGAGTGTTGGCCTTTGACCTCTTGTGTGTAACAGCCCGTGTTTTGAAAGTCAAAAGTAAAAGTCAAAGTCAAAGTCAAAGTCAAAGGAATAAAAGATTGCTAATTGCGATCTGTCACTCCTTGCTTAATCATTGATTGTACTCTTTGACTTGTAATCAAACCTATTAATTTTGTTTGCTTTAGTTGTATTATGTGGAGTATCTGTAACAATCGAGGTTTAATCGCATGTTTAATCACTAATGTATTTATCGCTAATCGCATCGCTATCACATCGCAACTCGAACTATGTGTTATGGATATTGTTTTACGTGTGTGTGCTATTTATGTGTTACTTGCACATGTTTATATTATGTTTGTGGTGATTAATTGAAACGCAATCGCAACTCTATCGCAACGCAATCTAATCGCAAACGCTAAAAGAAAGTTTATTTATGTTGATTGTATATTAGATATAGTATTTGTGTGACTATTAATTAAATCTATCGCATCGCTTAATCGACACTAGCTCAAATGCATCGCAACGCTTAATGCACGAATCGAAACATCGAAACCCAACTCGCGGAAACCTTTCGATCGAATGACCATTCGATCGAATGGTCATCCGTACGGATGACCATTCGATCGAATGGTCATTCGATCGGGTTGCCATCTGATCTGACACTTGTGCACCACTTTCCTCTTTTGGAATCCTATAAATACCACCTGTCACATCACAAACAATGATGTGACAGCTCTCTTGTCCGAACAGCACTTCCAGCCCTCTTTACCTTCGATTTCTCGCGATTCTAGTAAGTTTCTTCCTCAAATCTTGTACATCTATCATCTACACACACTTCTTCATCATTTTCACCTTTGAATCTTCGCTTTTAACCATGAAATCTGCCCGATTTGAGGTGTTCTAGGGTGATGTCTTCATGGGGTTCTTATGAACTTCAAGATTTGGCTTCATTCCACCAAGAACAACTCAGATCTAAAGGATTTCGACATGTTTTAGCACTAATTTCGCATAAATCAAAACGTTTTCAAGATTAATAAGTATTGAAAGATGTTTTCATAACTTTCTTTCAACTCTTTTACACTCTTGCACTCAAAACCGATAGAATCAAGCTCATTCAGGCCTTCCACTCGTTCTCTAGTGATGTGTCGATCTGAGATCTGATTTCTCTAAACGAGATAACCGACTAAGCGGGTTAAACATGAACGGCCGCCAAGAATGGTTAACTGGTCAGACTGGGGTGATTCCCATTCGATTGGATAAATTGGACTTAGAGGAGTTCCCGTTGTTTAAACGTTGTCATACTATCTCGATCAAAACCGCAAAACCTTTCAAACTTAACGAATTTCAAAACGAACCAGTCACCCAAACGGACTACCGTCCGATTGGATTGCCATCCGATCGAACGACAATCTGATCGGATTGATTTATGGTTCCAACACTAAAACATTTTTATAATTTTCAAAGATAATCAATTTCTAATGGATTTTCATCCGATCGGAAGACTATCCGATCGAATGACCATCCTGCTGTGAACTTGTTCTCAGAGAAATATCTCGCCGGACGGATCACCATCCGATCGATCGACCGTTCGACCGGACGACCTTAAAGGTAATTACTTCTCTATTTTCAAAATGCTACAACGAAAACTTCAAAGCCATCATACACAAACACATCCATCCCAAATGAATGCCAATTCGAACGCATGGCCATTCGACCAGATGACCATCCGTCCGGATTGTCATTCGATTGAATGACCATCCGTACGGATTGTCATCCGATCGGATTCAGTTCACTTACATCGTTTAATGCGCCGTTCTTCGCTTATGCTATCGTTCTGTAATCAGGCTAATCTCTCAGCGCTCCCTTCAATCCAAGAGAGTGTTTATTTACTAAACACAATCTGTGAGTATACTCGATCCCTTTTTGCTTTACGCACTTTTGGGTGTTACATACGTTACCTATATTCAAATCAAAATCGACTCACAACACAAATATTTTTATACGCTAACCGTTACTGCATGTTACACGTGTTACTCGATGAATGCTTGTATGTTATGTTTACACAGTGATTGTTGCCTGACACCTTAGCAACGATAGTACTATAGTTTGGACTCAGTACCTGTCGTGGACAGGGGTTATTAAGGGCTTTTCTTCACGTGTCACAGTGGTGATATGTGTTGCGCATTCTACAACTCGCAGTCACATTTGTGCTTATTTCATTGTCGATAACCTACTAGCTTCACTTTGATACATGTTACATGCTGGTTATGCGTAAATGATTTTCGCTATCTATTATGCTATTAAACTTGTGTGCTCACCTTTACACTATGTGTATTGACTTTTATTTTAACATATGTGACAGGTGTTTAAGATGTTTGCTCTACTTGCTGGAATCAAGCTAGGATGGAGTCTAGAAACCGCAAACTCTCGATTAGATCATTTGTTCGACGCAACTTTTTACTATAAACAAGAGAATTTGCGTTGAATCAGGAGTGAAATCCATACTTTGACACAAATCTTCTATCTCTATCACGTGATTTTATCACACAAACAGGAACACAGTTGTTAAGTTAGGGGTGAAACCTGAATCTTGATAACTTGTTCCACTCTCGATTTTGGTTTTACAAAACTCTCACCAAAGTCTCAACGGACTCCAACGACTTGAGTCACGCAGTAACTGGAAGGATGCGTGCCGATCACCCAGATTGAGGCGAGAGCACAGTCCAGAAAGCCAAGGTGTGTACACAAGGTCCTTGTGAATAGTCGAATCACTTTGGGTAGTCGATGTCTACACACCCAAGACGATCAATTCTCGATTTTATGTGATTTCAATTCTGGATTTCGCTACCGATGACTCTGTGATTTCTCACTTTAATGTGGAACTTTATGTGTTTTATGTGGTTTTACTTGTTTATATGTTTCGATTTTTGGTGATTTATTCGCTTTTTGCTTTTTGTTGTTTATCAACACACACAACTCGCACTTCACATCTATCTCAATACGCTAACAAATCGTGGAACTCTTGCAATCGCTACTCTCTATTCGCACTCGCAACTCTCGATCATTTTACGCAGCCTTGAAGGATAGGTGAATACGTGTAATATATATGTAGGTGAATACGTGTAAAATACAGTGTGTCCTCATATGTTTCGGTGATCTACTTGCTTATGTGTTTCTGTGTCTATGTGCTTATGTGGATTATGTGCCTACGTGATTATGTGACTAGATGTTTTCCTAAGCTTTAGTAGTGTTAAGTATGTTGTGAGGTGAGATTCGACATATAATGTCTGAATCCTGTGGCGATGTCTATTGCAGAGAAATGTCGTCATTTGGATCGCACACTACTCGCTCCGCCTGTCGTAATCATGAGGACAAACGCATCGCTGCTCTCGTCGCAAAGCAGATGGCGAAAGTCATTCCGCAGACTGTCAGCGAGCTGAATGAAAACGCTAGCAAGTCCTCTGACGAGTCTAGGACTGATTCTCCCCGTGGTACTTTTAGCTTCAAGCAGTTTAAATCCCGCGAACCCAAAGAATTCACCAGAGAAGATGGACCAACTGCCATGTTTCAATGGTTCTATTCTACCGAAGTCACCCTACGCCAAAGCTACTGTCCTGATAATCTCCGCACTGTTAACGCCACTGGCGTTTTCCAGTCCAGGGCTCTGGACAGGTGGACTGCCAAAAGAAACAAGCGTGGAAATGATGCAGCCTATGGGCTTACGTGGGACGAGTTGAAGGACATCATGATGAAAGAGTTCTGCCCTCTTCACGAGCTTCAGAAGCTAGAGGACGAGTTATGGCATATCAAGCAAGAGGGTGACGACAACGCTGGTTTAACTGCCCCGCTTCAAGCAGCTGAGTATCATTTGTCCGGGCCAAGTTACTACTCCTGAGATCACCATCAAGAAATACATCCGTGCTCTACCGGTTGTGTGGCTGATTTCGTGCAAGCCGCGAAGACGACAACTATTGAGGAAATGTAGGTCCCGAGAGCCGTGCGGATCGTAACAGAATCGTCGATCTAACCTAGAGTGCGGAATCCTCTAGATCAGATTTCACAGAAAATGAGTAGAACAAGAATCAAGAACACGATACACTTTCAATCCGGTCTTCTATTGATTATCCAACACGAAGTTTACAATCAATTCAAGACCTTCACAAGAAATCTCCTAGCCACTCTCTATAGATTCCTCTCACTCCCCAAACTTGCTCTAAGTGTCTAACCTAAACCCTTATGCCAAGCCTTGTTTATATAGGACAAGGGTTTGCACATGGGCTTTGGTCTGGGCCAGGCCATTCTCCAAGCCCATAACACTAAATAACTCCCTAACCAATAATGCTAAGCCCAATACAAAATATCCAAAGACTAAATAAACAAACTATTAAGCTGTTGTCACAAAACATGCACCAACAAACTCCCCCTTGACAATAGCTTCATAGTGTAACTTTGTCTTCAAACATCTTGCAGTCTTTTGGTCTTTGGATAGCGTCAGCTACACAGTTTCTGACATCAACAAACTCCCCCTTAGCTGATGCTTCCAATCTCCAAAACTTTCATCATTGTAGATCAGCGAACTACCAATCTTTGGTTAAGCAAGTATCTCCAATTTCTTCCATATCTCTCTTTTCTTTCTGCAATGTAGTAGAAGGATCCTACCATGCATCTTCACAGATTCTTCACTCTCAATCTGCACTTTACTTGTATTCTGCACTTCATTTTGATAACTGCATCAATCTGTTTAGCAACACAAGCACGTATCTCGAAAAACCATTAGCCTTTTTCACATTTAAAGATAAACCAATATTTTATCTTAGTTTGCAAAAACAACTACCTGTCAGTTCAAAATGGGAGATCTTTTAAAAAGAAAATATTTTTGGTATTTTTTTTTTGATATTCTTCAAAACAAACTAACAAACTAAACTAAACAAGAAAAAATATTTACAATACTTCTTTTTGTGAGTATCATGTGCAAGAAGATTATATCAGCAAAATCAAACTTTTTTTTTCACACTATTAGTTAATTCTTTATTTAATTTTCGTGAAAAGCAGTTCAAGACGATTACCAGTATGTTCGTCCACCTAAACAAAATGCATGAACATTTCAAGTACCATTACCATATGATACGTTAAGGTAATTTTATTTCTGATATACTAGTGTGTCCCACTTCAGGATATACCCCCGCGATCAAGGTATGCACAAAGATTCATCGTAGTAGGTGAGTATACTGAATTCATCCGTTTTGTTTTTCAACGATAGATAATTGGTGAACAGGTCAGTACTTTCGTACAGCAGAGAGACCAAAATATCTTATCGAGGGCTAAGACAGATACCATTTTTGGTACGATTTGTGCATTTAGCACTTATTGAGTAACTCTCTTTGAGAGCTTCTTCATTTTCAAGGTTTTGGCATTTTTAGCTCTTTTAAGATATCCTGGGTGTGTCTAGGTCAGCATGTATCTGGATGCAGCAGAAGGACACCCCTGATATCCCCAGATGAAATAACAGTATAAAGACCCAAAACTTCAGATTTTGGCAATCTATCAACGCAAGATTTAAGGTCATTAAACCATACACCACTGATGTGTTCCCCACTCATACTCAGTGCATTTAGGTTTATATCACATTGGTAAGTTGATTATTTCATGCTTTTGCCTACTGGTACATAATATGATGAAGCTGCTATCACACTTAAGCAATTTAATTCAGTTCGAGTGTGACAATCTAACTTGCTGATGTACTATCATTTCTTCTTTTTCACACCATGAAAACTCATTTTTTCAATTTTTCAATGTTTTTGGATTTTTAAAATTTTATAACTTACTCCCCCTAAACTCACGCACTATCTAAACTCTTTATGGCTTAAAGGAATTTCTCCCCCTAAATTTTTGTTTTCATGGAGTAAGTTTTGAAAACACAAATTTAAAATCACAAACAAACTCCCACCTTAACCTGACTACAGTTTTTCACGTTTTAAGTTTAAAAACAATCAAAATGATCACAGAAGTAAATAGTTCGTTACCCATGTTAACCTACTATTCACCTCAGATGCTTTACAGGAATAACCACTGTCGAACACATCAAAAGTCCTTCTTGGTCATCCTGCATTCACTCAACAACTCAGTTAGTCTTGAGAACCCAAGCCCTGATAGTCTTGGGTTTTCCAAATTTATCCATTACAGGAACATCCATCCAATATCCATCACACTTCAGTGGATCCTTGGGTAACTTTTTATCTTGATACCTTCTTCTCCCATAATCATACCATGAATTTTGAAAAAAAATTGGATGTTGTTGAACATTCGAGTTACTAAAACCCCTATGTTCGTTTCTTCTTTGAAAATTTCGATTACCAGCAGTTTGGTATCGATTTTGATATCCAAAATTTTTATTTTGACTTTGAAAACGATTTGATTTACCACTATATTGACTAAATTGTGGAGAAATACTTCTTGGTCTATCAAATCTTTTCAAAGTCGAGGGTTTTGATTGCGATTCAGGTTTCTTTGTCTGACAACTTGATTTTACATTATTGCTTGACCCAACCTGATTCCCGTCTTTAACCTCATCAACTTGTTGTTTACCTTTCTTCAAAGGACAACAACTGGCCACATGTCCTTTGTTATGACATTTAAAACAAGATCTTTTCTTATAAGTTTTCTTTTTGGTTGATCCCTTTTTAAATGTGTTGGCCTTTTTGTCTTCAGTATCCTCATCCACTTTATGTGGTGTACTGTTAGACCCAACAGATTCTTTCAAAGAAACTGGACTATTTGGTAAGTCCACAGCTATCGGATCCACTACCTCTTGTGCAGTGGTTACAAAATCTATTAGCTCTTCTTCTTTTGGTAGAAAAGAGTAGTCTTGATTTCCAGAAGATGAAGCTTTAGTAAACCCCACCCCTGTTTTGTCATTACTCCTTTTTAAACCTTTTTTGAATTTGAGTCCTGACTAACGAAGAATTCCCAAAATTGTTTAACTTCCCCTGAAGTTCAACAATTTTGGCTTGTGCATCAGCCAATTCTGTGCACTTTTCTGAAAGCTCGTTAGTCTTTTCTTTCAGAGTTTCACGAGCCAAATCAATGATCTGTAATTGTTCATTGACTTTGCTTGTTAAACTACTGATTTCTTGTTCATTTGATTTGAGTTTTTCTAAACAATCTGACTCTCGTTTAATCAAAAGAACGTTTGACTCTTTTAACTTTTCTAATTCAGCTGACTGAATTTTGTTTTGCTCCGATATTCTGTCAACTTTAACCTGTAGTTCAGTGCAATTAAGACATGTATGACTTACAGATTCTGATGATACCTTTACCTCTGTTGTAAGTCCATTCAGACCAGTCAAGCCCTTTGAAACTTCTGCATCCTTCTTCTCAGCAGTCTCCTCATCTGCTTCCTTCTTCTCTTCTACCTCAGCAGCTTTCTCTCCAATCTTCACAGCTGCAAGCTCAACTACCAATTCTTGATCACAAGAATTTACTTGTGAGGAGATCTGATAATGTTTTTCCAAAGCTTCCCACAGCTCTCTGGAAGTCTAATACTTCTTAAAATTATGCTTAATGCCCTCAGGAAAGGACTTCTTTATTGCTGCTAAAGCTTTCTTCTCAGCATCAACCATAAGTTTCTCAGATTCTTCCATCATCTCATAAGAAATCACCTTAACTCTTCCTTCAACACGACGTGCAGGAGCAAAGTATCCATCTATCATACACTTCCACATTCTCGCATCCTTACCTTGAAGATATGCCTCAACCTTCTTTTTCCATTCAGCATATTCACTGACATTTATAAGCTTTGGCCAGTTTTTAACAACCTCACTTCCATTGTTCACCTTAGCCATCACGCAGCGTAAAAGTTTAAATGAAGTTTGGTAACCTGTGTCAAAATCCAAATCTAACTTCTCTACTGGTCCTTGTCTAGGTTTTACCGTAACCGTACTGTCAAAACCGTACAAGAGTTATCCGAAAACCGTTTTTACCAAAGTATACCGTTAGATTCGTCTCGAAATTACGATTCCAATGATATATAATGTCAAAAACCTATTTCAGGATTTTCCAGAGTTTTTTTTGCCCTAAAAATCCAAAGTTTTTTTGCCCGAAAACCGTTTTTACCAAAGTTTTTTTTTTTGCCCTAAAAATCCAAGGATCCCAACGGTGCAAACGGTTCCCTGAGATGAGTTACAGATAATTTTCTAAACGCGAAACAGTGTAACTTTTCTCACACAAGCCAAGAAAAATTCCACCTTGTCCGTAATGGCCCGAAATTGTCCGAAATGGTCCGTATAGAACTGCTCAGTATCCGAAATGAACACCTTTATCCGAAATCAGCAACCTCTGATCCGAAATGGTCTATTTTAATCCGAAATCAGCTCCTGCTGATCCGTAATGAACCAGTCTGATCCGAAATGGACAGAAGTGATCCGAAATCAACTCAATCTGGTCCGAAATCAAGTCAATCTCATCCGAAATCAACTCAATCTGGTCCGAAATCAAGTCGATCTGATCCGTAATGGTCCGTAGTTATTGCTGTTTACCCGTAATGGATCCGAAATCCTTGATTTCTATCCGAAATGCAAGTTCTCTATCCGAAATGCAGCTGTTTAATCCGTAATGACTGATTTCCTGTCCGAAATCAATCCGAAATGTAGCAAATCTGGTCCGAAATGCTGGTATTTGATCCGAAATGCAAGCCTGTGAATCCGAGATGATCCGAAATGCTTGATTTTGATCCGAAATCAGCAGCAGAACTCCGAAACAGCCTCCAAAACGCGTCCAAAAACCAAGATTTCTGCAAAAAGATTCTGAACCAAGCCAATCGAGAGCCAAAAGCTCTGATACCAATTGTAGGTCCCGAGAGCCGTGCGGATCATAACAGAATCGTCGATCTAACCTATAGTGCGGAATCCTCTAGATCAGATTTCACAGAAAATGAGTAGAACAAGAATCAAGAACACGATACACTTTCAATCCGGTCTTCTATTGATTATCCAACACGAAGTTTAGAATCAATTCAAGACCTTCACAAGAAATCTCCTAGCCACTCTCTATAGATTCGTCTCACTCCCCAAACTTGCTCTAAGTGTCTAACCTAAACCCTTATGCCAAGCCTTGTTTATATAGGACAAGGGTTTGCACATGGGCTTTGGTCTGGGCCAGGCCATTCTCCAAGCCCATAACACTAAATAACTCCCTAACCAATAATGCTAAGCCCAATACAAAATATCCAAAGACTAAATAAACAAACTATTAAGCTGTTGTCACAAAACAGGCACCAACAAACTCCCCCTTGACAATAGCTTCATAGTGTAACTTTGTCTTCAAACATCTTGCAGTCTTTTGGTCTTTGGATAGCGTCAGCTACACAGTTTCTGACATCAACAGGAAACCTTCCTGCTTGCTGTCGAAATTAATGACAAGCGAGTTTGGGCTGGTTACTTTGATAAAGCCTCCAAGAATCTTCACCAAGTTACCGCTGCTTCCACCCCTGAAACCGCCACCGCTCCACAAGCTTCAAAGTCGTCCCGTCGCAAGAGAAAGAACAACAGCAACAAAAGTAGCAAGAACTGTGCTGTTACCGCCGCTCCGCTCCAAACCGTACCTACTCAACCGCAACCTTAGAACCGCCAAGAAGCGGCCCCAGTGACCAATGCACCGCCAGCTAAGCGTGCATATATTGGTCCTCACCCGCTCTGCCCTACTTGTACTTATCATCACCCGGTTGGAATCACATGCCGATTTTGTGTTAATTGCAACCTGTATGGCCACTTTACTGATAACTGCCATACCGGTCCTCGCCAAGCTCCAGCTCAAGCTCCTGCACCACAAACTCTTCTTCCTGCTCCCCAGGGCCAGCCAGCAGCTCCTGCACCCGCTGCTCACGCTAGAGCTTGCTTTGCATGTGGTGATCCAAACCACTTTGCAAACATGTGCCCCAACAAAGTGGTGAAGCAAGAGCCATAGCAGCAGCCGCAACAACATCAACAACAGCAGCCTCAGCAGCAGCAGCAGCCAGCAGCCCGCGGGCATGCTTTCAACATCAACGCCCGCCAGGCTCAAGCAGACAACAACGTGGTTAATGGTACGTTCCTTGTGAATGGTATATATGCTTCGTGTTTGTTTGATACTAGAGCAGATAACTGTTTTGTATCATTTGAATTCAAAAAGCTCCTTAGTCGTAAGCGCACCCATCTCCCCTCGACGTTCGATGTTGAAGTTGCCACTGGAAGAACCATTGCCGTTAATTCCGTTCTACATGATTGTACGCTTGAACTCAACAATCACGTCTTCCCTATTGATCTTATTCTGATGCAGCTCGGTAGTTTTGACATCATAGTAGGCATGGATTTTCTTTGTGAAAATCGTGCTGAAGTTGTTTTCTTTGACAAGATGATTGTTTCTCGCTCGCTAATGGTGATCAACTGTATGTTTACGGTGAAGTCGCATCGAAGAAACTCAAACTTATGTCGTGTGTCCAGGCTAGCAAGTATCTCCGCAAGGAACCAAGCTTTCTTGGGGCACATTGTAGTAGCGGAGAAAAAGGAAGTTAAGGCAATGGATAAGGTGCCTGTGGTTCATGATTTTCCTAACGTCTTCCTTGATGATTTACCTGGTTTACCTCTGATTCGTGATATTGACTTCCGTATTGATCTTATTCCTGGAGCAAATCATGTTGTTAAATCTCCTAATCGTCTCGCTCCGTCTGAGATGCGCGAACTCTCAAGTCAACTCTAGGAGCTACTTGACAAAGGCTTTATTCGCCCTAGCACCTCTCCTTGGGGCGCGCCGGTCCTTTTCGTCAAAAAGAAGGATGGATCGTTCCGGATGTGCATCGATTACAGGGAATTAAATAAGCTGACTATCAAGAATCGCTATCCCTTGCCTCGAATCGATTATTTGTTTGACCAATTACAAGGTGCTACGTGTTTCTTGAAGATTGATTTACGCTCAGGCTATCACCAGGTACGCATCCAAGAGGAAGATATACCGAAAACCGCTTTTCGCACCCGATACGGCCATTATGAATTCGTCGTAATGCCCTTTGGTTTAACCAACGCACCTGCAATTTTCATGGATTTGATTAATCACGTGTGTAAACCGTTCCTTGACCGTTTCGTCATCGTGTTCATCGATGATATCCTTATCTATTCGAAGTCGAAAGCCGAACACGCGCAACATCTACGTTTGGTTCTCGAGTTGCTCCAAGGGAATCGACTCTATGCCAAGTTCTCTAAATGTGAATTTTGGCTGGAGGAGGTTCAATTCCTCGGTCACATCGTTAATAGTCAAGGTATACACGTCGATCTCGTGAAGATCGAAGCTGTTAAGAGTTGGGTTACTCCAAAATCACCATCCGATGTTCATTCATTCCTCGGATTGGCGGGTTATTACCGTCGATTCATCGCTGACTTTTCGAAGATCGCTGTCCCGCTTACTTCTCTGACGCTTAATGTAAAACCTGTGAGGATCTTTCAATGATATCAAATGTAACAACTGTGCTTGTAATCACTATGAACAGTTATGTTATCAATAAAACAATGTTATTTTATCATAATGTTTGTTTTGTTATGTTTTACATTTTTCATGTTTTGACTTTTGTTCAATTTCAAACTCTACATCGCTTTCTGGAGAGTTATACGCAAACTAGTGCGTAAACGTACTCAGTTTAATGCGAGAAATACTCCGGAACATCAACATATACTCAACATATCTTAAATAACCTTTACATAACTTAGAAATAAGTTTTAAAGGCTTTGGTATGGCAAAAACAAGTTAATTCGCTTACAGGGACTAAATATGACAAACTGCGAAAGTATGTCAATTTGAACTGTAACGAACATTCCGGAACCTAACCATAAGTTAAACACACCTTAAATATCCTTTACATAGCTTAGAAATAGGCTTTGAGGGGTTCGGTGTGCTAAAATAAACTTTTGGGTCATTCAGGGACTAAAAGTGTCAAAAAGTGCACAAGTTTGCATTTTCGCGCATAACATACGTTCTGAATACATCCGGACATCCAAAAATTTATGTAAGCACCAAAATATTTTATTTTAGTGTTTGGCATAAGAAAAATCCATTCGTCGCGCAATTTGGATCGTTTTTCGCGCTTATGCGCATTCCGTCGTAATTAACCGAACATCGCGATCGTACGACCAAACGAACGTTGGTGACCGACCGGATAATATTTAAATCCCACAAATATTCTGTTATGATTAAAATCTTATTTTAATCAGGTCCGTGTTGAAAAATAAATTAAAACGCCTAAAAACGTTATTTTTCAAAGTTTAAGCGCGTACCGTGTGTTTCTGCGCAACACAGTGCTTCTACTGCAAAACGCAGACAACGCAGCCAGTCCTGGCAACTGAAATTTATTTCAGTAATAACTTGGCGAGTTTATTTTTATAGAGTAATAAAAATAATTTAGAACGCCATAAACTGGGATTTAAACGCTAGATAAAATACCCGGTACCCAGTTAAATACCCGTCTTAGCCATATACTAGGAATATGCTTGGCATATGCTTGGAATATGCTAAGGTATATGCTTGGAATATGCTAAGGTATATGCTTGGAATATGCTAAGGTATATGCTAGGAATATGCTTGGAATATGCTAGGAATATTCTAGGAATATTCTAGGAATATTCTATATGGAAAAACTATAAATACCCACCATATGTTTCATTCATAATCACTAGAAATTTGATTTGAGAAACTCTAAGTTGAAACACTAGTTTCATACCTGAGATTTTCGAATCGAGTTTAGCATTCGGGGACCCTTCGTAAGTATTCTTTCGTTCTTTTCCTTATTTTTACTGCTTTTCGAGTCAGAAAGTCAAACTTTGTTTGACTTTCAGCGTTGACCAGTAATGGTCAATGCGAAGTTCGGTTGAACTTCGCAACGTGATTGTAATCACGATGGTCATAGTCCCTTGGGACTATGCCTACTGATTACCACGTTGTCTAGGGTCGTAGGGTAGGCGATCTAATAAATCGCCTATACCTTCGAACCCGACCCAGTTTGGTCGATCATTAGGATCCGACCAAATACATTAGGTGACCATAGTGTAGGGAATAACCTTCCGAGGTTATACCTTATGGTCACGACGTTTAAGTAGTTGTATGATAGGTAGTTTATATGCCTTAGGTAAATTACCAGAATACCCTTTTCATGCATAATTGGTAATTTAGCATATGTAACCTAAACTTTTGTCACGTAACTGATTATGTAACATGTTTAGGCATATAATACCTGTCATAGGACTAGTTAGGCAGTCCGAACGCGTTTCACGCGCACGACACGTTAAAGTAGCGTAAGCTTCCTAAACGGGTCGTAATGGGTCGATAAGACTTAGGTTAAGTTTCATTTAGCATGTAGGCTTTGTTAAACCATATCACATGAGTTCCTACACTCATTTGGTTTACAAACCCTAATGCTACCCAGTCTTCCGATATAGGTCCGGTTTATTAACATAGTTACCTATACTAGGTGCCGTTTGATTCCGAGATCTCTAGCATTACTTGGTGATTATCTTTAGACATCTGAGCAATCACAAGTGAGTACATAGACCCCTCTTTTACTGTTTTCCAAACTGTTTTGGGGTGGAACACATGTGCCTACTTGTTACTTTCATGCTTTCCTGTTTTAACATCATATACCTGCTATGTTCGTTAGTACGTTATAGTACATGATTTCATTTCATCTTATGCTAGGTGTGCCCATTGTGTGCATTACTTAGTACATTGTTTTACATGACATTTCATGCTAGGTGTGCCCATTGTGTGCATTACTTAGTACATTGTTTTACATGACATTTCATGCTAGGTGTGCCCATTGTGTGCATTACTTAGTACATCGTTTTACATGACATTTCACGCTATGTATGTTCATTTGATTACATACTTAGTGCATTGTTTTCACATGTTTACATTTTGGTATGACATTTGGTTTGTTTACATGGGACAATACATTCATTAACATTAGCTACGCCGTTCGTTAGTAGGTAGTGGTACCATAGGAATTGACAACTCCCGTTCCGGACATCCCAGGGAAAGGGGACAGAAAGGAATGACCGAATTCGATGTTATAAAGACAGATAGACCTTTAATTTGTTTAAAGGGTTTATCACCACAGTCACAAGGCTTGGATGTATGCATTTTCACAATACCGCATAAATGTTCATATTAAATAGTTGCATGCATTTACACAAAACATAACTTTGATTTAAACCAAGTTTTACTTCAATACTTTGTTTTTGTGCATATGGTTTAGTTGAGACATTTCACTTGCCATACATGACATTTTGACATAGACATTTTACACAAAGACATTTGACATGGATATTTGACATAGACATTTGACATGGATATTTGACATAGACATTTGACATGGATATTTGACATAGACATTTGACATGGATAATTGACATAGACATTTGACATGATTTACACTTGACATATTATTCAATACATTTGACAATTTGTTTAAACATAGACTTCTTACATTGGTTGGTTTTGTTTGATTAAGTGATTAAGTAACGATGCGTGTGTAATATGATACAAGCATGGTGGATACGCCGCTGGTACTTCCTATATATAAGTGTTTGTATGGTATTACATGTCGTAACGTTATTTGAATCATTTCAATATTGAGACATAGAACATTTTATACAAATAACATACTTTTCACAAGACATTGATTTATAAACAACTTATCTTATACAAACACATTTTTACATGGTCATTTATTTAACCTGACATTTACTTATACATATCATCTGATCTTATTGTTATTCAAATGATTTACAAGACAAAGCAAATTACAAGGTTCATGACTAAACATTTTCTCAAATACAAGTCATGAATCCTATTTTCACAAACCTATGTATCTCACAGGCATTTTTATGCTGACGTACCTATTTACACATGTGTTTTCAGGTGCTTTTCCATAGGATGTTGATCATGATACTAGGGCGGACCTGTGCCTTAGAGACTTTAAAATAAGATAGACTATGTTTAATTATGTTCTGAACTCTTTAATTTCCTGTTTGAAACAATGTAACACCTTTGTTTATAAATAAAAGACAACTTTGTATACCATGGTTATGAAACAATTTATTCTGTTGCAACACGCCCCGATGTTTCCGCCGCGATTTGTTGTTTTACGCGGTCGGGGTGTGACAGAAGAGTTGGTATCAGAGCTAATGGTTATAGGGAATTAGGTTATTAGTAATACTTTGACCTAGACTATAACTTTTCTAGGAACCTAACGCAAGTTATCTTGTGTTTAGATCTTAAAACATGTACATCACCTATCCTTAGGTGATTAACAAAACAAGGAACCAAAATTTTTTTCCGAAACGATTTTTGAAAAACAATCATCTGTTTTTGAATAAATTTTTACAAGGTTTTGAACCCTCAATTGTAAGGTTTTGAACCCTCTGTTATATGGTTTTGAACCCTTTTCAGTATTGGTTTTTGGCCTTGTGCCTTCAAATTTTCAAAATCCCGTCAAACGTTTTGGGTTTTAAATAATGTGAACATGTGCAAACTGGAAGGGTGAATGCCTGTATTCTGGGTTTTCTGTCTAGGCAAGCACTTCGTATACATCTCAACCAGACGCGAGACCAGTTGTGCTTACCTGGGAATTCTTGGAGTGAGTGTTCACTTATAGGCGAGCATGTCTTCGCTAATACATTATTTTTGACCCATTTACTTTGATTAGTCACTGTGTGTCGTTTGTTTGCTTTGTGATACGAACGAATGACCACCATCTATGCTGTTACTG
The DNA here is from genome assembly GCA_030545235.1 of Helianthus tuberosus. NCBI lineage: Eukaryota > Viridiplantae > Streptophyta > Magnoliopsida > Asterales > Asteraceae > Helianthus > Helianthus tuberosus. The sequence continues at coordinate 71,825,656 of CM060388.1, read as the reverse complement.
CCCAAGCTAATCAGGCAGCTCCCAACCAACCCGCACAGCCTCCAGCAAAGAAACCCTATACAGGGAATGCACCTTTGTGCAATAGATGCAACAGTCACCACCAGCCGCAACTTCCATGCCGTTTCTGTACTAACTGTGGGAAATCAGGCCATCTTGCCAATGTTTGTCGGTCTGCTCAGAATCCCGCGGTTCAGAACCCGGCTCAACAAGTTGCTCAGCCTCCTGCTCCGCAACAGGGTCAAGCTGCACGACCACAATACCCATCGGGTGCTTGTTACAATTGTGGGGATCTGACCCACTATAGGAATCGGTGCCCAAGACTGGCGAACCAGAACCAGAACCAGAATCAGGCTCAGGCTCCGGCTCGAGGCCGAGTTTTTAACATGAATGCCCAAGAGGCACAGGCTGACGATAATGTGGTGAACGGTACGTTCTTTATTAATAATCAGCCTGCATCTGTTCTTTTCGATTCCGGTGCCGATAAGAGTTTCGTGTCTTTGTCCTTTGAACCAATGCTTCGAGTGTCTAGAACGAAACTAGGCAAATCTTTGACAGTAGAGGTTGCTAGTGGTGAACCCATTATTCTTAATTCTGTTCTTCGCAACTGCCAGTTGAATCTTAACGACCATCTTTTTCCTATCGACCTCACGCCTATGCAACTCGGAAGCTTCGACGTTATTGTGGGAATGGATTGGTTATCCAAGCATCACGCAGAGATAGTTTGTTCTGAGAAGATTGTTCGTGTGCCGCTTTCGACAGACGAGATTCTGCAGGTTCAAGGTGAGAAGCCTATCGGTGGTCTCAAACTCATGTCTTGTTTTAAAGCTCGGAAGTATCTGCAGAAGAACTATGTGGCTTTCTTAGCACATGTTACAGAAGATAAAGGCAAGGGTAAGTCTATTTCAGATATTCCTGTCGTTCGGGATTATTCTGAAGTATTCCCTGAAGATTTACCTGGTCTACCTCCAGCACGCCAAGTCGAGTTCCGCATTGATCTCGTACCTGGTGCAAATCCCATTGCTAGAGCTCCATATCGTCTTGCACCATCCGAGATGCAAGAGTTGTCTAAACAGCTTCAGGAGCTCTCTGACAAAGGTTTTATACGTCCTAGTTTTTCACCTTGGGGTGCTCCCGTTCTTTTTGTAAAGAAGAAGGATGGATCCTTTAGGATGTGTATCGATTATCGTGAGCTTAACAAACTTACCATCAAGAATCGATATCCTTTACCTCGCATTGATGATCTCTTTGATCAACTACAGGGCGCTTCTTATTTTTCGAAGATTGATCTGCGATCTGGATATCATCAACTTCGGGTGCAAGAAGAAGACATTCCGAAGACAGCGTTCCGTACTCGTTATGGGCATTATGAATTCACAGTCATGCCATTCGGTTTGACTAATGCTCCTGCTGTTTTCATGGACTTAATGAATAGGGTCTGTAAACCTTATTTGGATCAGTTCGTCATTGTTTTTATTGACGACATCTTGGTTTATTCTAAGACGCAAGCTGATCACGAGCAACATCTTCGTCTTACCCTTGAACTCCTAAAGAAAGAGCAACTTTTCGCCAAATTCTCCAAGTGCGAATTTTGGCTTAAAGAAGTTCAATTTTTGGGGCATGTTATCAACGAACGAGGTATTCATGTAGATCCCTCCAAGATCAGTGCGATTAAGGATTGGGATACACCTACTACTCCTACTGAAGTTCGTTCTTTTCTTGGTCTAGCGGGTTATTATCGCCGCTTCATAGAAAACTTCTCGAAGATTGCAGTTCCTCTAACTGCTCTAACTCAGAAGAAAATGCCCTTTTATTGGGGAAACAAACAAGAGGAAGCTTTTCAACACCTGAAGCAGAAGCTTTGCGATGCGCCTGTTCTATCATTGCCTGAGGGTGATGATGATTTTGTTGTGTATTGTGATGCATCAAAATTGGGTCTTGGCTGTGTTCTTATGCAAAGGAACAAAGTCATAGCCTATGCATCGAGGCAGTTGAAGATACATGAGAAAAACTACACTACTCATGATCTTGAGTTGGGTGCAGTTGTCTTTGCTCTCAAGATCTGGAGACACTATTTGTACGGTACAAAATGTGTGGTTTTCACTGACCACAAAAGTCTTCAGCATATCTTCAACCAAAAAGAACTCAACATGAGACAACGACGTTGGGTTGAGCTTTTAAACGACTATGACTGCGAAATTCGCTACCATCCTGGTAAGGCGAATGTCGTAGCTGATGCATTAAGTCGTAAGGAACGTACTAAGCTTCATTGTGTACGTGTTCAATCTGTTATTCAAACTCGATCCGATATCCAAGCACGCATTTCTCAGTCTCAACAATCTTGTGTTTCACAAGGATTGATGGATAAGGAATTTCCTTATCACATAACACCTGCACTGGAACTGAAGGACAATGGATCATATTACTTCATGGACCGTTTGTGGGTCCCAAGCCTAGATGATCTTCGTACCTTGCTTAAGGATGAAGCCCATAAGTCTCGTTATTCTATTCATCCGGGCTCAGATAAGATGTATAAGGATCTCCGTATTCTTTATTGGTGGCCTGGTATGAAGAAAGACATTGCCTTATACGTATCAAAATGCCTTACTTGTCTTAAGGTTAAGGCTGAACATCAGCGTCCATCTGGTTTATTGGAGCAACCAGAGATCCCAGTTTGGAAATGGGAAAACATTACTATGGATCTTGTTACCAAACTCCCGCGCACAAAGAAAGGTCATGATGCCATCTGGGTAGTCGTTGATCGTCTTACAAAGTCAGCACATTTCTTGCCAATCCGAGAGGATTTTCCTGCTGACAGACTTGCTCAAATCTATGTAGATGAAATTGTAGCTCGACATGGTGTTCCGTTGAACATCATTTCTGACAGAGATGCTCGTTTCACTTCTCACTTTTGGAGAACCATGCAATCTGCTATGGGGACCCAACTTAATCTGAGCACAGCTTATCATCCGCAAACGGATGGTCAATCTGAGAGAACAATCCAGACTCTGGAGGATATGCTAAGAGCTTGTGTGATCGATTTTGGTGGTAGCTGGGATTCACATCTTAAATTGATTGAATTCTCCTACAACAACAGTTATCACACTAGCATCAAAATGGCTCCTTTCGAAGCTCTCTATGGTCGAAAATGTCGTTCACCAGTCTGCTGGAATGAGATTGGCGAGGCCCAACTTACTGGACCTGCCCTCATTTTAGAGACAACTGACAAGGTCAAGAAAGTTCGTGATAACCTTCAGGCAGCTAGAAACCGTCAGAAGATTTACGCGGAACCAAAACGCAAAGCCTTGGAATTTCAAGTCGGTGATCGAGTATTACTTAAGGTCTCACCTTGGAAAGGTGTGATCAGATTTGGAAAGAAAGGAAAACTTGCACCTAGATACGTTGGACCATTCAAGATCGTCGAAAGAATCGGAAAGGTAGCCTACAGACTTGAGTTACCTCCTGAACTGGGAAATGTTCATCCAACTTTTCACGTGTCCAATCTCAAGAAGTGTACAGCTGATGAGAATTTCTCCATACCGCTTGACGAAATTCGTTTTGGCAAAACACTGAAATTTGTTGAGAAGCCAGTGGAAATCATGGAACGTGAAGTCAAGTGGCTTAAACGCAAGCGCATTCCTTTGGTCAAAGTTCGCTGGGAAGCTAAACGTGGACCCGAGTTTACTTGGGAACGCGAAGATCAAATGAAAGCGAAATATCCGCATCTTTTTCCACGAGTTTCCTCTAAATAAATTTCGGGACGAAATTTCCACAAGTAGGGGAGACTGTAACAACTGTGCTTGTAATCACTATGAACAGTTATGTTATCAATAAAACAATGTTATTTGATCATAATGTTTGTTTTGTTATGTTTTACATTTTTCATGTTTTGACTTTTGTTCAATTTCAAACTCTACATCGCTTTCTGGAGAGTTATACGCAAACTAGTGCGTAAACGTACTCAGTTTAATGCGAGAAATACTCCGGAACATCAACATATACTCAACATATCTTAAATAACCTTTACATAACTTAGAAATAATTTTTAAAGGCTTTGGTATGGCAAAAACAAGTTAATTCGCTTACAGGGACTAAATATGACAAACTGCGAAAGTATGTCAATTTGAACTGTAACGAACATTCCGGAACCTAACCATAAGTTAAACACACCTTAAATATCCTTTACATAGCTTAGAAATAGGCTTTGAGGGGTTCGGTGTGCTAAAATAAACTTTTGGGTCATTCAGGGACTAAAAGTGTCAAAAAGTGCACAAGTTTGCATTTTCGCGCATAACATACGTTCTGAATACATCCGGACATCCAAAAATTTATGTAAGCACCAAAATATTTTATTTTAGTGTTTGGCATAAGAAAAATCCATTCGTCGCGCAATTTGGATCGTTTTTCGCGCTTATGCGCATTCCGTCGTAATTAACCGAACATCGCGATCGTACGACCAAACGAACGTTGGTGACCGACCGGATAATATTTAAATCCCACAAATATTCTGTTATGATTAAAATCTTATTTTAATCAGGTCCGTGTTGAAAAATAAATTAAAACGCCTAAAAACGTTATTTTTCAAAGTTTAAGCGCGTACCGTGTGTTTCTGCGCAACACAGTGCTTCTACTGCAAAACGCAGACAACGCAGCCAGTCCTGGCAACTGAAATTTATTTCAGTAATAACTTGGCGAGTTTATTTTTATAGAGTAATAAAAATAATTTAGAACGCCATAAACTGGGATTTAAACGCTAGATAAAATACCCGGTACCCAGTTAAATACCCGTCTTAGCCATATACTAGGAATATGCTTGGCATATGCTTGGAATATGCTAAGGTATATGCTTGGAATATGCTAAGGTATATGCTTGGAATATGCTAAGGTATATGCTAGGAATATGCTTGGAATATGCTAGGAATATTCTAGGAATATTCTAGGAATATTCTATATGGAAAAACTATAAATACCCACCATATGTTTCATTCATAATCACTAGAAATTTGATTTGAGAAACTCTAAGTTGAAACACTAGTTTCATACCTGAGATTTTCGAATCGAGTTTAGCATTCGGGGACCCTTCGTAAGTATTCTTTCGTTCTTTTCCTTATTTTTACTGCTTTTCGAGTCAGAAAGTCAAACTTTGTTTGACTTTCAGCGTTGACCAGTAATGGTCAATGCGAAGTTCGGTTGAACTTCGCAACGTGATTGTAATCACGATGGTCATAGTCCCTTGGGACTATGCCTACTGATTACCACGTTGTCTAGGGTCGTAGGGTAGGCGATCTAATAAATCGCCTATACCTTCGAACCCGACCCAGTTTGGTCGATCATTAGGATCCGACCAAATACATTAGGTGACCATAGTGTAGGGAATAACCTTCCGAGGTTATACCTTATGGTCACGACGTTTAAGTAGTTGTATGATAGGTAGTTTATATGCCTTAGGTAAATTACCAGAATACCCTTTTCATGCATAATTGGTAATTTAGCATATGTAACCTAAACTTTTGTCACGTAACTGATTATGTAACATGTTTAGGCATATAATACCTGTCATAGGACTAGTTAGGCAGTCCGAACGCGTTTCACGCGCACGACACGTTAAAGTAGCGTAAGCTTCCTAAACGGGTCGTAATGGGTCGATAAGACTTAGGTTAAGTTTCATTTAGCATGTAGGCTTTGTTAAACCATATCACATGAGTTCCTACACTCATTTGGTTTACAAACCCTAATGCTACCCAGTCTTCCGATATAGGTCCGGTTTATTAACATAGTTACCTATACTAGGTGCCGTTTGATTCCGAGATCTCTAGCATTACTTGGTGATTATCTTTAGACATCTGAGCAATCACAAGTGAGTACATAGACCCCTCTTTTACTGTTTTCCAAACTGTTTTGGGGTGGAACACATGTGCCTACTTGTTACTTTCATGCTTTCCTGTTTTAACATCATATACCTGCTATGTTCGTTAGTACGTTATAGTACATGATTTCATTTCATCTTATGCTAGGTGTGCCCATTGTGTGCATTACTTAGTACATTGTTTTACATGACATTTCATGCTAGGTGTGCCCATTGTGTGCATTACTTAGTACATTGTTTTACATGACATTTCATGCTAGGTGTGCCCATTGTGTGCATTACTTAGTACATCGTTTTACATGACATTTCACGCTATGTATGTTCATTTGATTACATACTTAGTGCATTGTTTTCACATGTTTACATTTTGGTATGACATTTGGTTTGTTTACATGGGACAATACATTCATTAACATTAGCTACGCCGTTCGTTAGTAGGTAGTGGTACCATAGGAATTGACAACTCCCGTTCCGGACATCCCAGGGAAAGGGGACAGAAAGGAATGACCGAATTCGATGTTATAAAGACAGATAGACCTTTAATTTGTTTAAAGGGTTTATCACCACAGTCACAAGGCTTGGATGTATGCATTTTCACAATACCGCATAAATGTTCATATTAAATAGTTGCATGCATTTACACAAAACATAACTTTGATTTAAACCAAGTTTTACTTCAATACTTTGTTTTTGTGCATATGGTTTAGTTGAGACATTTCACTTGCCATACATGACATTTTGACATAGACATTTTACACAAAGACATTTGACATGGATATTTGACATAGACATTTGACATGGATATTTGACATAGACATTTGACATGGATATTTGACATAGACATTTGACATGGATAATTGACATAGACATTTGACATGATTTACACTTGACATATTATTCAATACATTTGACAATTTGTTTAAACATAGACTTCTTACATTGGTTGGTTTTGTTTGATTAAGTGATTAAGTAACGATGCGTGTGTAATATGATACAAGCATGGTGGATACGCCGCTGGTACTTCCTATATATAAGTGTTTGTATGGTATTACATGTCGTAACGTTATTTGAATCATTTCAATATTGAGACATAGAACATTTTATACAAATAACATACTTTTCACAAGACATTGATTTATAAACAACTTATCTTATACAAACACATTTTTACATGGTCATTTATTTAACCTGACATTTACTTATACATATCATCTGATCTTATTGTTATTCAAATGATTTACAAGACAAAGCAAATTACAAGGTTCATGACTAAACATTTTCTCAAATACAAGTCATGAATCCTATTTTCACAAACCTATGTATCTCACAGGCATTTTTATGCTGACGTACCTATTTTCACATGTGTTTTCAGGTGCTTTTCCATAGGATGTTGATCATGATACTAGGGCGGACCTGTGCCTTAGAGACTTTAAAATAAGATAGACTATGTTTAATTATGTTCTGAACTCTTTAATTTCCTGTTTGAAACAATGTAACACCTTTGTTTATAAATAAAAGACAACTTTGTATACCATGGTTATGAAACAATTTATTCTGTTGCAACACGCCCCGATGTTTCCGCCGCGATTTGTTGTTTTACGCGGTCGGGGTGTGACATCAAACAATAACTTGTGTAAGTGCGGAAATCAAACACAAGCAGATTCAAGAACAAATATAACCGAAACACCAAAGACAATTAAAAACAAACCAAGATATCTTGCATTCACTGAAAGAAGGTGACGGATACAAGACACAATAGATTTCGGCTGGCCCCTTCCTTGTTCGCTATCGACTGATCAACCTTAACTCCAAGGTTTAGGTTTGTTTAAATACAAAATCATATGGGTAAATACCCTAGGCCCAACCGAAACTAACTAGACTAACCCAACCCATACATATCGACCCAAAACATATATTTAACAAATACAAAATCAACCCTTTAACTAAGCAATCCTTAATGTATAAACCTTCAGGTTCCAACAATCTCCCCCTAGGTTTATGCATGAAGGATCTTGAGACTTCAAAAACTACTGTCACCACCCAGACGATCCTTGAGTCCACCAAATCCCTTAGTTCGAATATGAATAGCTGAAACAACAGCAGCAGTCCATCCTTTTGCAATCTCTTCATACTTTTCAGTAGTTCGAATATGAAAACTGATAAGTCATCAATCAACAGCAGACCTGTTGATAAACGAGCGACTCCTTCGGTAAATTTTATTTCAAAGGGTACTTTTGATCCTAATGCTTCGTCTTCCCCTGCAGATGAAGTTAAAGTTGAAGCTGTCATTGGAGATCACCATTCTCATGTGTGTGACATTTTTGGCTCATTTTTCACTCTATGATTAACTTCATGCCAGATGGTTTGGGCGAAAACGTTGATGCTTGTGTAATAGAGACTGAAATGGCAAACGAAACGAATGAGCCAGCTGAACCATCTAATTCTAAAGGTGAATCATCTGAAGCAGCTGATTCTGAGAAATTGGAATAAGTTGATTCCAGTGGATTCAACTCAAAGGCGTCATGTGCAGAACGGTCTTGTGCTGAAAATTCGTTAAATGTTTCAGCTGAAGTTTCTGCTAAAGTTTCTGGTATTTCATTCAACAAACCAGAACTGTCCGATTCTGTCAAAGCTGATGACATAAAGGATGAAGAGAAGACTGACGTGAACAAGGCTCCAAGTGCGCAAGCTGAACAATCTGAACCTTCTGTTAGTAATGAAAAGGTTCAGATCAAGCAACAAGAGCCGAAGCGAGCAGGTAAAGGATGCGGAAATAAGAAACCTAAACATCACAGACGAGCAGGCTCTCCACAGTCCTCAACGGGCAGCAATAGTCCTCAAAAGGCCCGTGATGTGAAGAATGCCTTTGTTAAGCCAGTCAGTAATGGAAAATGTGAAAAATATGCATTTGACTGTGCTAACAAAGCTTTTGGAAAGACTTGTGAGATTTCTGAACAAGACGTGCAGTCTACACAAAATAAGAAAACTCAGAGGAAATCTCCACTACAAAAGGCCCCTGCAAACGACAAGTATAGACATCCGAATTCATCATCGTTTGCAAGAAATGTGCAACAAAAACAAGCACAGAAAGGACCGATTCATCCTTCAGGGCCTGCAAGAGCTACACAAGCTGATCAGAATGCCTTCTACGTGAAGAGACAAACATGCTTCAATTGCGGCATTGCTGGTCACATTGCTCGAAACTGCACAAATCGTCCCTATGTACCCTACTATATGCAAAATCAGAGGGTTACACCTAGGGATAACTACCATTCTAAGCCAATGAAGGTATCTTCACCTAAGGCAATGAAGAACGTGAATCCCAAGGTTAAACCTTCTGATGGGGATTGGAATGCTGCTAAAAATAAACACAAGCAGATTCAAGAACAAATATAACCGAAACACCAAAGACAATTAAAAACAAACCAAGATATCTTGCATTCACTGAAAGAAGGTGACGGATACAAGTCACAATAGATTTCGGCTGGCCCCTTCCTTGTTCGCTATCGACTGATCAACCTTAACTCCAAGGTTAAGGTTTGTTTAAATACAAAATCATATGGGTAAATACCCTAGGCCCAACCGAAACTAACTAGACTAACCCAACCCATACATATCGACCCAAAACATATATTTAACAAATACAAAATCAACCCTTTAACTAAGCAATCCTTAATGTATAAACCTTCAGGTTCCAACAATCTCCCCCCTAGGTTTATGCATGAAGGATCTTGAGACTTCAACAACTACTGTCACCACCCAGACGATCCTTGAGTCCACCAAATCCCTTAGTTCGAATATGAATAGCTGAAACAACAGCAACAGTCCATCCTTTTGCAATCTCTTCATACTTTTCAGTAGCTCTAATTTGATTTCGAGCTAACACCTCTAGATCTTCAAGAGCAAGATTCAGCACATCAACTTGATCAACCAATCGAAAATTCACATCATCATCACAAACAAACACTGCCTGTCCTAGACGCTCATCATAAGCCCAGAAATGTAAGGACTTTAAAGCACCTTTTGGAATCTTTTTCACCAACGGAATCATCTTTTCTTTGTCAGTTACAGGCCAGTGCACAATCTTCATACGCTTGTTTGTGTATGGATCTCTAATTCCTTTAGCTGGTTTAACAAAGGATTCTGCCGTGCGCATCGAAGGAAAGTTACGAAGAACTTCCCTCTTCAATCTCTCGAAAAACACATATCCAGGACCTCCAGGCTTATCATCTACATAAGGTGCTTTAGACAACTTTGTCAAATCAACCTTAGTGAAAGACTGAAACTGGCCTGGATTTTTGTACCACTCGACAGGACCAACTTTTCTCTTTATCCACCATCTTTGGCGATCATGATCAAATCCCCAGCTAACCACACTAGAACGATTTCCAACTTTATCATAGAGAGTTTCACCAACATCCATTAAATGGTGAGTTGCATGAGCATCATCATCATCTGGATTTAGATTCTTGTTCTTCAAAATTACAAACTCCCTTTTCTTTTTAATTCTTTCAGCCTTCTCTTTGTCTGCCACTGGATCAGTAACTCTTTTGAAGTATTGTTCCATAGCAGCACTTCTCTCAGCATCATCCTTATCGAAGGCTTTTCTTCTGTTTTCAACGTCAGTCGGATCAGAGAACTCTTGTCCAAATTTCTTCTCCAACTTTCCACGTAAATCATAAACCATATTGAACAACAAACTAACATCTCCTTGAAGCTGTTCAATCTGTTGATCTTTCTTCACTATAGTATCTTCAAGTTGAATAATCTTGGCATCTTTATGAATTGAATCTTGCTCAAGCACAACCAGTTGTTTCTTCATCTCTCTCATGCTAATAAACTCACCATATCACTTGAGTCATCATCAAATGGCATCCTCAACGGTTCTTCAGGTCTCTTACCACTTGAATTGCTAGGTAAGTCATGAACAACTCTAGAAGGACCTGCAGATTCAGAAATACCAAGTGGCATAGTATCAATAACAGAATCAGTATCAACAGTTGTAACTTGCAGATTCAAATTTCTTTTCAGTACCCTTCTTTGGAGTGAGAGCACCAAAACAAGTTGGACCCATGGGCTTTAGTTCCAATGTATTTCCAGATCTCTCCAACTCTGGATAACAAGCATTAAAAATCATTTGCAAGAACCTTGGATACATAAGAAACTTGTCCTTTCTGACTCCAAACACATTTCTCTTCATCGCTTCCAAAATATACTTTGAATAATTGAAAGGCTCGTTCGTTATCACACAAACAAGAGCAGCAGACTGTGTGATATTTAATTGATCTGTACCTCCTCTATTTTCTGTCATACACAACATAAACATGTGCACCAAAAGACGCCAATAAGGATGCACAAACTTCTTGACCAAAGGTGGATACTTTCCTTCATAACTCAATCGAGGTAAAATTTCCTCCACCGTTCCAGCTGGAAGCTCAATGGAGCCTGTTTCTTGGTCATTGAAATGTAATACTTCTCGAATCATATGCTTTGTCACAGTGAGAACCTTCTTTTGAATGTCAGCAATAATAACTCCCTTTCCTTCAATAACTTCGATCCTTGCACTTTTCCAAAACTCTTGAATAAGACATTTTCATAGACTACTGGATTTTCACGTAATGCGTGAACAATGCGGCAACTGTTGAGGCCTTTCATCAATGAAGTATACATCTTCTTGTGTTTCTCCGGAGGTGGTGCTAAGTATCCTGCTTGATTATGTGTCGAAATGAATTTCAAATCCATAATCTGCATAAAACAAAAATGCATTAGAAACATCGACAATTATATATTTGTATGAAACTTTCAAATCACCAAATCAACAATCAAAACAAATCAACAGCACCATGAGTCGAGACCATGAGTCAAGACCATGAGTTATTGATTCGAGACCATGAGTTGAGACTATGAGTTCTCGAGTCGAGACCATGAGTCGAGACCTTGAGGTCTCGAGTCGAGACCATGAGATTGCGACTCGTAACCACCGGTCTCAAGTCCTTATGTGTTATCTGAGTCGAGACCACACAAACAACTTCATCTTCCCAGCTTTTGGATCAAAACCCCAAAAACAATTTAAATTTCCTTGAAGACCAAAATATGTTCAAGACTAGGGTTTATATTTGTCTTCAAATCTTCAAAAATTCATCATCAGATCTTCAAATCACCTGCAGAACTTCAACAAAACTCAACAAAAATAATCAAATACCTTCAAATATTTGTGAGTCGAGACCGGAAAAGCAAGTTTGATGAGTCGAGACCGGAAAACGCGTCGGAAACAGTAAAGACTTGCCGGAATTTTGAGAGAGAATATCAGTTGGTCTCAAGTGAGAAATGAGGTCTCGACTCGAGACCTGTCTTATATACCTCATCCCCAAATGTGAACTGGGCCATTTACTTTGGGCCGAGACCAATTGTTGGGCTGAGTCTGATATTTAAGGATTTTTAATTAAATCAATTAATTCATTTATGAAACACATCCTTTAAATATCATATATAATTTCAATAACCCACTTAACCTTCTGAGCACATTCCATGAATGCAAAAACCTAAACCAAAAATAAATAATAAAAACTATTATTTACAAAAATAAAATAGGAAATTAATAAAATTGCTCAGGGATCAAATCACGAGATTTCGGGCTTGACTTCACTTATCAACACTGATCTACTACCGAATGATTTAGACGATTGCCAGTATATTTGTCCACCTAAACTCATCTCCCTAGACCTTTTCCATTGTAACACTCGTGTTATTGTTTTAAGGTTTTTGTATAGTTTACGAAAATGAACATGTAATTATAATTACATGTACTTTGAATAATACGGTTAATTTAAATCTTTTACATATGAAGGTTTATATACATTGTAATGAATTTGAGTTCGTCGTTTAAAAGTTACGACGAAACGCCATGCGGAAGCTTTTAACTTTATCGTGTTCGGTTCTTCTTCAAGCTTGATCTTCATCCGGGCACTTGGCAATCACCTATGATCAAAACCAACTTAAAAGTTAGTTTTGATAGTTAAATAACAAGTTTAAACAAGTTATATGGGTCAAACAAACAAAATTAAACATTTTTCAGGTTCAGGGGGGCTAGGCGTCACGCCTAGGGGCTAGACGCCCCACCTAGCCCCCCTTTTTGGCAGAAAGTTCATATTAAGTTGCTGCATATTCTCAGCATAACCCGATTTCACGGAAACGAGCATAACTCTCTCGTTTTTAACCCGTTTTACCCGATTCTTTTTCCAACGCGTCCGTAATTCAATTCTCCATCTTATGGAGTTAAAATCCAACATCCAACATAACAAATTTTGAGACTTCTAAGCCTTCGACTCATTACCTTTTTACCAAATTTTAACCCGTTTATGCATTTTATCAAACAAACATATTTGTTTAATCCTTATATCACATACACTTCTTCAAATTAATTCTACCTACCATATTAGGTTCTAATCATAGGTTTATTACACAATTTAAACCCGTTTTTGCTCGTATGCTTATTTTGACCCGTTAAGGGTATTTAAGCACTTTAAAACTTGAAATCGCTTTCATTCATTTCTAGCATCTTATTCCTACATTTCTTATCAAGTAATCTTCCACCACATCTATATGTGCGTTGGATTTAATGTGGATATCTATATGTTCCGAGTTTTTACCCCTTGGATTATCGTTTTACGGCAAAGACTTATATAAAGTCTTTCGACCCAAAAATTTACATCCTTCACTACCTATACTCATTCTAAGCATTTATTTAATCATAAAACTTGTTTCCGAACCACCTTTATGGGTCGTTCGTTCAAATTAGCTTACAAGGGCAATTTGGTCAATTTTCATCCTTCTTTTACTACAAGGACTTTTAAATACTTGTTTGACTCAAAATCCGACCTTTAACTATAATTCTTGTTTGTAAACCCATGTGCTTCTAAAACACTATAAACATAATTCAATTTATTCGGTTTACCTAAAAGATAACCGAATATCTATACTTTAACCTTGTCTAACTCTTATAGAACTCCAAATTCTACATGATGAGTTGTGTTATTATACATACATGGCTCGGATCAATATATTGACCCGTTTCAATACCTTGCCTTAGTGGCTGCTAAGTGATAGCGCTGTAAACATCCATGTGCTATTTATTCCCTAAAATCATACAACTCGACAACCCATTAGTCGATATTGTCAAAGGGTGATAATTTCAACTTTTGACCCGTTTGGTCTAAATGACCAATTATTAGCGAGATGACATTTATTACAATTTTACCCTTATTGGTTATCATGATTTACCTTATATGGTAACCCTTAAAAGTACATATTTCATTCGTCATAACATGATCGAATTACCGATTTAACTCATTTTTTAACCATCAATACGGTTTCTTATCCTATTTGGTTATCTTGTTCCGTACGACTACACGCCGGAACATCATATCTCAATTAGGCATTTATCTTATTCGTAATTAATACGACAAAAGAACATTCTAAAATATATGACTAGTGTAAGCTATACTTTCATTGCATCCGAATTATGCTTTTCCTTCGTTCTTGATTCGTTTGACCCGCTTACTTCCCCAAGCTTTCACCTAGCTTGCCAAGCGTCAAACTATCATTGTAATTGTAAGACGGTTAGGTTAGTCATAATCATTTACGACTATTCCATCCTACGCTTCTTATATCGAATTTATCATTCGATCATATACTTGGTTGGTTTGACTTTTTAAAGTCAATCGACTTATCAACTTATTCAATGCACATTTGGTTTATTGAATGTCACTTAGGCATTTCATCCGAACTCTTAACGAAATCAAATTTTACACACTAATTACTAGGTAACATGATTTCAAGCATCTATATCACAATCTTAACATCAATTCTTTTATATCATACAAAAACCCATTTAGTGAGAAGTGTTGGTGCACAGAATGTCTGTTAACTACGTTTGAATCAAGTCTTAGGTCAAGATAGTCAAGATTAGAGTTTGAAAGTGAAATTAGGGTTTAGAATGTTAATTTCGCTCATGTGTACATTGTAAGATAGGGGTTTCGTTTATAGGGTCAGATAGGGGTTTCGCTTATAGGTTAACAGGTGATTTAGCTTATGTGGTCACATGGTGTTTCGCTCATAAGGCTTGTCATATGAGCGAAATCAGGCTTACTATATATACCTATTATGTGATCTTCATTTGTAACCTTTGGAGCGAAATCATCTCATGTGCTAGGCAACGAAATTCTGTCAAATTGTAATAAAAAAGCATCAATAGAGAAGGATTTGAAAGAGAAAAGCTGTTGTTACTTTGTATACACTGATTCCGCCTTTGTACACAAAGATGAACTACCTTGACTGACTTTTTAGGGTCGCAAACCAGTCCAACAAGTGGTATCAGAGCTTCAGGACGAGGAGTTCATACTACTACAGCTGATTCGATCAAATTCTCTCATTTCTACTCACTTTCTCTCATACTTTTTCGATTTAAATTGGTTCCTACGGTTGAAATGGCATGATTTTTGAGTATAACGTGTAAAACATACAATTAACAAACCCTAGAAAGAATCAGGTTAAAATACGGCTTAAAAATGGTGAAAATATACTAAAAACTGGGTTTCGCTTTTACAGACATCGAGTGTAATTTCGCTCATACGGACATTCCAGTTGTTTGATTTCGCTCTTAGGACCTGATTTCGCTCTTAGGGACATCCTGCTATTTCGCTCTTAGAGACATATTGCTATTTCGCTCATACGTACATTACCTATTTCGCTCATAGGGTTTCGCTCTAAAGAACAGATCTGATTTCGCTTTTCTGTCAAAGTTGCTATTTCGCTTTTGTGTCAACATACTGATTTCGCTTATATGTCACCATTTTCCAAAAAATTGAAAAATTTGAAAATTTTTCTAAGTGTTTGCTGATTTTGCAGGTACACTTTAAGATGGATGAGATTTTCTTGAACCCGTTTAGTGACATGTACGCATTCGCTGGAAATTCTGGAAACAATGATACTTCGTCAAGCAATGCGAATGAGAACCCGCCGAATGTGAAGAAAAAGGAAGCTTGGGAATCTGAAAGTGCCTTTGGGACATTCAATAAACCTCCAAAGCTAATGGCTATCGAGGAATACAGTCGGTGGTCAAGAAAGTTTGAAGATTGGTTGATGGCATTTGCATTTCCTAGCTGGAAAAGTCTGAAAAACGGTTATGACCATGGAAACAAAACTGGTGAAACTTTAACATCAGCTGAGGAGATTGAATCATTTGTGGCTGAACAAAGATTGTGTGTTTAGTTAATCAAGGTCATTCATTTGAAATTGATGTAACTAGTATGTTTGTTGAATAAATGATGTCTACCAGTAAGTTTATTAAATTCAATTGTTATAAATTTGTGAAACTTATGTTGCGGTAGAGGATGTGCAAGGTAACAGGTTTTGGAATTCATCATTCCTACAGAAGCTAATTGTCAAAGTTTGAACCAGATTAAGACCTCAGATTTTAGCATAACTGAGAGGGGGAGTCTGTGAAAGGGGGAGTCTGGATCAACAGTTAAAGGGGAAGACTGAAGATGAAGCCAGGACAAGATCTTGAAACTGAGTAGATAGAGTTTTTACGATGTGAAGACAGAGTTGGAGATAAGACCAAGACTGAAGACTCAAAGCCGAAAACTTCGTCAACATCCAAGGGGGAGTCTGTTGGTGCACGGAATGTCTGTTGACTACGTTTGAATCAAGTCTTAGGTCAAGATAGTCAAGATTAGAGTTTGAAAGTGAAATTAGGGTTTAGAATGTTAATTTCGCTCATAATGACATAAGTGTCATTATAAGCGAAATCAGATCTTAGTATTTCGCTCATGTGTACATTGTAAGATAGGGGTTTCGTTTATAGGGTCAGATAGGGGTTTCGCTTATAGGTTAACAGGTGATTTCGCTTATGTGGTCACATGGGGTTTCGCTCATAAGGCTTGTCATATGAGCGAAATCAGGCTTACTATATATACCTATCATGTGATCTTCATTTGTAACCTTTGGAGCGAAATCATCTCATGTGCTAGGCAACGAAATTCTGTCAAATTGTAATAAAAAAGCATCAATAGAGAAGGATTTGAAAGAGAAAAGCTGTTGTTACTTTGTATACACTGATTCCGCCTTTGTACACAAAGATGAACTGCCTTGACTGACTTTTTAGGGTCGCAAACCGGTCCAACAAGAAGTATGATCTTGTACCCAATTTCATGGTTTACTCAAACACCTTCTATTCGTTATCATGCATGTTGATTCTAAGCATGGTTATATCATCAATTTCATCATAACATTAAAACCCACTTATCTAAGTGTGTTAATTCATCAAATCCTTCAATTCATAGCATGTTATGTATGATTTTCACTTAGGGTTTCATTCCTAAGCAAGTATACATCACTAATCTAGCCATAGCTTCTATAATCCATGCCTAATTCGCGATTAGGATGATTATCAAATTTTTACAACTTCACGAATGTTAGAATTTCGACATACCTTACGATCCCCTTGACTTGGTGATCGTTAATCCACGTTCGGTTGTGAATTTAAGCGTCGTTTGGCCCTCCAATTTGATGAATTTGGGATGAGCTAGGGTTTGGAGCTCTTGCTCCTTCTCCTGGACGTTTTCACGCACACACACACACACACCAAGTGTGTGTGTTGTGTTTTATTTTTTTGTTTTAATAAACCAAGTTTCCCACTCAGCAATATTAGTCCCTCGTGTTTTATTTTGACCAATTGAAGCCATAACTCACCATTAGTCATTTGATCTCATGCTACCAACTAGGTTAATTATTCCTAGTCACCTTAACGGGTTCGGGAAGTTATAACCTGTTATGAATTAAGTCTCGTTAATTCAGGCCTTTTTATAACTTTGTTTTCTCAAAGCATTTATTCTCCTTTTTATTAATTATTATGCTTATTTATTTAAATCCTAATAAATTTCTGGATTAATCTTTACCGCTAACGGTATTTTACCCGCTCTTTTGTATTAACGAGGTTTAATTACTAAACCCGTTTTCGGGGTGTTACAAGTCTACCCCCTTAAAGAGGTTTCGTCCCTGAAACCTTATTTACGTAGTTCTTTGGTTTAATCAAATGAATCTAGTTTCGTTTTCAAGGGTCCCGTTTCCTTTGGTCAAAATTTTTCATGTTTATTGACGTGTACGTCTTTCATGTGTAAGGCCTCGTGGGCCGTACTTACAGCTTATAACCCTTTATCTTTATTGACTGAGTTGTCACTTGACCACTTAGTCTCGTTAGTCTTTTAACAGGTCTATCCCGCGCTTGTGTTATACTAACAAGCGCTTGTATTTATTATGACGCTTTCTTAACTTTGAATAGGTTTTTACCGGCTAGACTAATTAGTCGTCGTCCCTTCATACCCCGTAACTCACGTTACAACGTGATCATTTTCTATATTTCTTTTCTTGTCCGTGAGCGTGTCACGTCACGTTTAAGTTTAATTCGACCTTTCTTTATCATACTTCTTCTTTTCGAATGTATCGTCTCGCACCTATCGATGTTAAGACCCATACTCTTTGATATTTGTTATTTCCGAATTCGTCTTATAGTATTCATATTTGTTAAAACGTTATTTCTTACTAAAACTAAATTTTAGTTTAACGTTTTTCTCTTTTAACTGTGTCAATTACTCATATCAAGGAAATTGACAACCCATAATTTATTGTTTTCCGTTCTCGTTTTACGAGGGGAATCGTAACAAGTTCCCTCACCTTACACTATTGACCCATAGGTTCCTTCACTTAACCTCATAGGCTATTTCCTTAAGCTTTCACCTCTTTAAGGCGAGGCCCTTATGTTCCCTTTGCTTCAATTCATGACCCGTGGGTCATTTTGGCCCCGTAGACCTTTACACTAATTAACATCCCGTAGGTTATGATGATCCCGTAGATCATCTTTTATTCGAGTCTTTATTCAAATGCGTATACGTTTATATACGCATATGGTGTTAAGGCACCCCTCTTTATGTTTAAAATTATTCACCTTTACATTTTGGATTTCGTTTGACCTTGACCGTAGTCTAAGGCTACATTGTTTTCTTTCGAATTATCTTTCCGACTTCTTGACTTCTAACGTCAATTACATGTCGGTTTGCCCTACGCTTACTGTAACACCTCGAAAATTCATGTCCTATAATGTGTTGACACGTGTCATAAAGTTTGAACGTGTGAAAGAATGTTATAAAAGGACTAAAGTTGACAAACATGGAAAGTATGTGAATATACGTATTTTAAGTGTCGACAGTGAATAAATATACTGTACATTAACCCTACATGATGTTTATAACATCAAACGAATAAATCATGGATCATACGAGGCTAAAACTGAGAGATTACAACTACAGGGGTTAAATGTGTCAACATGTTAAAGATATACCTCTGAGTGACCTTTTGACAAACCCGAAGCTTTGTAACTGTTAATTATGCTCACTAGAATGCACGATATAAATTTCATAAAGTTTCGTAATCGTATGAGAAAGTTATGATCAAATTCGTGTGCGAGGGGTTAAAGCGTAAACATTGAAAGTTATGACTTTTCGGGTTAACCGGAAGTGTCCAGGGACTTGGCAAAGTGGGTATAAGTCCTAAAGCCCTTGTGGGTAAATAATAAGGGGTCAAATTGCAAGTAATTATCTTAGTTGACCTTTCGTGGAGCCAAGGGACAAAGATGTGGAAACTTGAAAATGTAAAATCTGATCAGAAGGGCCATGCGGCCCGCGTAAAGGTCGGGTAAAACTCATGCGGGCCGCGTCAGACCACCAGAAGCAGAAAAAGAAGACAGCAGCCTGCATTCGCGTTCAACCGACCCTTTATCAGATATTTTGCACTATGGACGACCCCTAGGCACCCCTAAGCACTAGGGACAGTTGCTAATCAGTTGTGGTCAGTGGTAGAGTTGTGTGTCAACATTCTATGGTGGATTGAACACTATATAAAGGCCTCATTGTGCAACTCATTCTTCACACCTTCTATCAAGTTTTCTGATCATTTCTGGAGCTCAAGTCTGCTCTCAAGTGATCACATTTCGTGCATAAGACCTTTGTAAGTTTGCTTGACCTTTCTTAATTAAGTTTTAGCTTAAAAGTCAAACCGTCGTAATTAACGGTTGACTTTAAGATTAATCACTAATGGTCCAGTGATTAGTCGAATCAAAAGTAGTTACAAGTTGGTAATTATGTGGGTAATAAACCCTCAAAAGGGTTCCCCCTAATTCCCATTCTAACCAGGTCAAAAGTCGGGTCAAACTTGATAAGAAAAAGTCAACATGATACTTAACTTTCAATTTATGCATAATTAGCAATGTAGAACATATACAACCTGTTTGATCATTAATATAACTTGGTAATTAGTGTAAGAACATGTCTAAACATGTTCAACCCGACAATTTCCTGATTAGACCCGGTTCGGAACCGAAAGTCGCATAGTTTGACTTATACTTTGACTTTCAGTTCTGACCCGTTATGACATGATTTAGAAATGAATTAGAGCTTTATTTGGACCAGGTTACATGCTAGTATAACCCTCTGTGATTATACACCTCGGATCATTAGTTATCCAATTAATACGCATGATTCCGTTAATTGCCCATATGTTGACCATTATGCCCTTTTCATCTTAAAACGTGATTTTTGGAAATGTAAAAGAGTAGAAACTTTAATTACTGATATATATACTTGTATGCAAAGTTTGACATCAGTTTGAGGTGTAAGTTAAGAGTTATGCTCGTTAGCGTAAAATTAAAGCTTTATGTTAATAAAACGGCGTAATTAGCGTATAGCCTACTTTTTGATATCAAATCTTTTACCCACTGATGTAATATATTATTTTGGGATTTTTAAAGATTTTTAATTAATTTTAGGCTGAGCATAACTCATAGTCGTAGGCTTAATCCGGTAATTGTCAGTTTTGTCCTTACGGGCCATAAAATGAGTTTTACATATCTAAACGACTCCAAACCTTTTGCTACTGATTATATATGTTAAATAAATTATTTTAAGCCTTCTGGAAATATAAAAATATCAGATTTAAGTATCGAACCCGGAAATGGCCTATAATCGCCCTTTTAAGCGTTTTTAACGCATTGTATGTACTAAGATTATTTTTAAACATACAAAGGGTGATACCTACTGATATTTGAGGAAAATTATAATATTTTAACAGTAAGAAAAGGTTGTTAAACTCAGACTTCAGTTTTGAGCTTTTCGGCTTATGTGAAATTACAAAAATACCCCTACGGGGCATAGTTTGGTTACAATTGGTAAATTTCACATATATACTTTAACCTACTGTTATAACTCATTAAATTGAGTATGTTTGCTGATTACATCAGACCTGTAACTCAGTTAAACACTTAAACTCTTTTACAACCTTTAAAATGACCGAACTACCCCTACGGGGCATAGTTTGTGTTTAAATTCATTTCGGGCATAATAAATGATATCTTACTGATGTCACAACATATTTGGAGCATATTAACTTAGGAAACCTGTAAATGGCTCTCATTATTACCCGTTACGCTTATTACGCGTTCGGTTCGGTTTATGTAACTAGTTTACATAAATTAGCCGAAACGGGTCAAACCTTAACGCTTTTATCTCAAAATCCAGAGTGTGCATAAGATACCCATATTAAACAAGTCTCTGAACTTGTCGGGTCTAAATCACATTCTATCCGGTCTTCGCTTAATCGTGCGTACGAACCGTGTCTTTGAAACTAACCGGTCTAAGCTCAAGCTTAACTAAAGACCCGTTAGGATTCTAATAGGTTATTATAAACCTTCGTTCCAGATTAGGAGTACCAGTAAAAGCTACGTGCATTTTGCTTATTGTGATTTATACATTGCCTAGGTAAATACTTTTAACTTATTTTCCCTATACGGGCTTGGGTTACGGTATATAGTATACCGCTTGATCCGACATCAAATTCTCCACCGTTGAGTGGGTAATTGAATAAATTTGATCGGCTCGTTTAAACAGTCTTGTTACTTAAAGCCTTTGGGGGGTTAATGACCATGTCCCGGATATCCTTGGCATCATTTTACGAAATGGCCATGACTTAAGCGCGGGGTGTAGGCGTACACCTGTCAGTGCACAAAAGAATAATGTGGTGTGTCTATTGATCTTTAACCCGGACAAGATCCGGGCTACTGAACGCACAAGGAACATGTAATTCGTTCACAAGATTATAATATTAAATAATTCTCCCAAGTTAAATAAAATGTTTATGCCATGTGCATCCAAACCAAATTTTCAATCATTTTCCAAAATGAGTCAGTTGAATGTATTTACCAGTGTAAACTGACGTATTTTCCCAAAAAGATTAAATGCAGGTACTAAGCGAAATTGGCTGGGATTTCTCCTTAGCATCACTAGAAGTCTCGCAAGCTTAAGATTCCTGAAGTCTGTTGAACCATTAATACTATTTTATTTACGATCCATCTGTGGATAAACTTCCGAATATTGTGACAATTGATATTGCAATATTAAATTCGGTTGTATCATATTTTAAATTTTGCTTCCGCTGTGCATATTGATTATTGTGTTGTTTGACTGTTATGTTGCCAACCACGTCACGATACTCCCCACCGGGCCCACCGGTGACACGTGG
This sequence comes from Helianthus tuberosus, assembly GCA_030545235.1. Classification (NCBI taxonomy): domain Eukaryota; kingdom Viridiplantae; phylum Streptophyta; class Magnoliopsida; order Asterales; family Asteraceae; genus Helianthus; species Helianthus tuberosus. The sequence continues at coordinate 71,803,167 of CM060388.1, read as the reverse complement.
AAATCGGGGTGTGACAGGTTGGTATCAGAGCCAACACTGAGTGAATTAAACACTAGCCTTTTGTGTTAATCTCAGTTACACAATTGCACAATTCTAAACTTTCGAGTCTAGACAAATAACATAGGACAAATTCCACTTTGTTTGTGTTGTCCTTTATTTTGCATATATTTTTGTTTTGTTATCTCATGCCATATTGACAGGATTTACAAAATGCCACCAAGATTCTTCAGGAGAAGAGGAAGGGGCAAGGGGCCAATCACCGCCCCCAATGATAATGAAGCTGGACCTTCAAATGTGCGAGCTCCATCTACTACCGAGAGTGACGACCCTCGGCAGAACAGGAGGAACTTGTTTGAACCAGCCAGACGATCGGTATCACACAGCTCTACACCTCCAGTCCAAAACCCTTACGGGCCACAACCGGAGTACGAGCCCAACAACCCTCAGCCTTCGTTTATACCCTTACAGCGATCCTTATCGCATCATTCTTTCGGGGACCCCACACCTGTTTTCAGGGGCCAGTTTAACCCGACCAATTACATCCAAGAACCCGTGGGTTTTAACCCACTGGGGCCAGAAGATCACTACTCTGGAGATCACGCGGAGGACATGGACGAGGATACTGATCCCGTCGAACCTGCTAGTGGTACGCCAAATCATCCCATCGAGATCCCCGACGGATCTTCCTTCCACGGATCACCCTACGGTGGTCCAGACAGTTTTCAAGCTTTGTTCAACAGGCACGAGTGGTACTATACGCCTCCTCACCATTCGTCGCCTCAGCAGTAGCAGCCGCAACAACAACAGGATCCCTCTATGGATTCCAGATTCGTGGCAGTCACGCCACCGCCTCCACCGCCGCCAGTGCAGCCGGCACCTCCGCAACCGCCAAGGCGAAGGAGAACCGGTGCGCGCATGTCGTCATGAGCAGGGGATTTCCATTTCAGTTCCCCACGTCAATCCAGTGGTAGCCACTATCCGCCACATCAGGAGGACCCACAAATGGGTGGACCCTCCAACCCAGCTGTACCACAGCCACCGCCAATGGGTTTTGACAACCCAATTCCAGCATATACAGGTTCCATGGCGTATAACCCGTTTGAACCGCCGACTCACCACAACTATGGTTACGCGGAGGCCGACCCTTACATGGTAGCGGCTAACTACAACACCCAAGGACCCTATGGAGATCCATGGGGAGTAGGGTACCCAACACATGGGTACCAGATACCTCCTAGGCCTATTATTCGGACGCAATCGCAACCGCCCTGATTTTCTCCCCCAGAAAGGGAGGAAATCCTACAAAGGTTGGATGAAGTAGAGCGAGGCTTCCACCATGACCGTAGGGAGAGACAGAGCTTCTTCCAAGGATTGGCAAGCTTGATCAAAGGGAAGAACAAGAAGGATCATTGAATCCTTCCACTTGTATCAGTTGAGCCCCTGTGTGGGCCTGTATTTGCTTATTTGTTTGACCCCTGCGTGGGTCTATTGTTGGTGCATACATCTGTCGTCTTCGTCTTGTATCGAGTCTCGGGTTCGGTGCGGGTTTGGTGCGGATATAATCAAGCATGATGTCATCATCCTTGATGATGACATCACACTAGTGACATCACTCACAAAAGGACAAAACAGATTTTACGTATGCATGAGAGTTTCGCTTCAAAAGTCAACATAAATTTCGCTTCAAATGTTATAGTGGATTTCGCTTGAGGATCTTCCAAGCGAAATCAAGAGTAGTATATATAGGGGTATTGGTCATTTCAGTTGTAATTTTTTTAGAGATTCTTCCGGTGAGCCACGAAGTGCTACCGAAGTGTTGTTAGGTCTGTAATCGCATTCGTTATCAATACAACAACAGTTTAAAGTGAAATCTTGCTGAATTGAACTCGGTTTGTTCGTTTCCGCCGCTCAAACTGAGATAAACTCTTCTGAACGACTCGTTCGGGTCCGCAAACGATCCTTCAATTGGTATCAGAGCCAGTGAAGAAGAGTTCTTGTTGATTCAGCCGTGATTTCTGTTTCTACACCATTTTTTTTTCAAATCTAAAAATTTTTCGCGGTTAAAATTGGTTAAATTTCACACATATTGTGCGTTTACATGTATTAACAAATCCTGGAAAATTTCCAATTGAAAATCAACTTAAAAATGGATGAAAGTCATGGATTCGCTTGAATGTTGTTCGTGTTTGCTGATGTCATATGGCTCTCGCTTGAAATCAACATTTTGTATCTGATTTCGCTTCAAGATGGTGTGTTTCTGTTGATTTCGCTTGAGAGTTTGAAGCGAAATTGAAGATTTCGCTTGAAGTAAGAATTTGTTTGATGATTTCGCTTGAATAGTTGAAGCGAAACTGATCTGATTGCATTTCGCTTGAAAACGTGTACTTTGCTTGAACACTGAGTATCCACTTCAAACTGTTTTTAAGAATTCGCTTCAATCTGTACTGAGTCTGCTTGAAATATCTTGAATGTTTTGCTTGAATCTTCACTTAGATCTGAACTCGCTTGAAATGATCACTTGAATTAAATGTCTGATTGAATTGTATTTCCAGTAAACAAGTTTGTGTTTAGTGTGAAAAGTTCATCGAGTTATGAGATATTCGGTTTGCATGAAACAGATTATCACGAGAATTGATGGTGTTTTGATAGGAAATTTTTTATTATGAATTGATAATATGCCATGTGATATCTGATTAAAGTAGTCACACCTTTATCAGTTTAGTGAAAAACGAAGTCTAATAGAATTAATTGAAAATTTGTGTTTGTCGGCTTAGTGGAAATCATGGTCCAATCAGATTGTCATTGAGCATTAAGGATTGTCGGAATTTCATGTGAATATCTCAGATTAAATCATTATATGTGATCATTATATGGGATAGGTATTAAAGTGTAATGTCCATGTGATCATCATTAATTGGTGTCGGCTTTGAATTTGTTGAACATTTAAAGTGTGGTCGTAATTGTTGTGAGCATGTGAGTTGATAAGTGTTGGCATGATTAAAGCTGTTGTCATGTCTTGATCTTTGAATTGTATGTGAAGATTTACGGTCCAATTAGATTTGTTTGTGACATGTGATTTTGTCGACAAAAATGTTTGACCATATCTAGTTTGCATATGATTAGTTAGTATAATTCTTGTTTTGATAATAGGTGATGTTCTATATTGATAGTATGTGTGTTGAATTGTATTTTTTTTTGCATAATAGTTTGTTTACACATTCCATGTAATTAGTCCATAGTTGCAGCCCAATATTATTGTAGAAAGCCCATCTAATGTTTTAGGTAGTGATTGTTGAAGCCCAAGATGTTAACTGATTGTATGTTGCAGTAATTCATATATTTGATTGTAAGTGATTCTGTTTGCACAAACTGTTTCATTCATTTCGCATCAAGTAGTTTCGGGTAGCACAAAATTGTTTCAGGTTGTGTGAAAAGGTCATTTTGTGTGTTCAAGTCGGTTGAAAAGGTTCAGTTCGTACGGTTTGGAGTTTAGTCGGTTCGCACGGTTTGATCAGTCGTTTTGTCAGTCAAGTTGCATATTAAAGTCAAGTCGTTTGAATTCGATTCGGGTCCTAGAAGTCCGCACAGTTTGTCAACATTCAGTCCGCACAAGAAATCATCAGTTCGAGTACTAGTTTGGTTCAGTTAATCGAAAAAATCTTTAAACTGATTGTTGTTTGTTCTGTTTTGTTGTTAGGTAATCGACAAGTATTTTACAAGGTGATACAGCTCATTTGAAAATTCGAAACATGGAGAACGAGTTCTACAATGCTTTTGCTAGTCCAGTTACAGTTACTTAGAGTGCTTTGCATGAAAATGAAACCGGGACGTCTCAGAAACCACCAAAACTCATGGATATTGATGATTACAATGGATGGTCCGAAATGTTTGGAAATTGGGTTGAGGCGTATCACTTGGATGCGTGGGAACACACTGAAGAGCCGTATGTTAAACCCACAAAGGACAATGTTGTGAATGGTACTCCGTTGACACTTAGAGAAATGACTACTGTAGATAAAAAGAAATATCGAGATGAGAAATTGATGGTGAGTCTGCTTCAGCAAGCGATAAAAGAAGATATTTTGATACTGCTTCAACATGATGGAACTGCATATTCAATATGGACAGAGTTGGAAGCAAAGTTTACTGGAAGTGACGATATGCTCAGGAATAAGATGTCTCTCATGAAAAAGGAATTTGACTTATTTCGGGGATTGAAAAATGAGAGTGTCAAGCAATTAATTGATAGATATTGTAACTTGGTGAGAAATATGACGAAACTTGGTGTTAAGAAAGATACTGATGAATTGGTTGAAAAACTTGCAGATGCGCTACCATATGAAACATGGGGAACATTTCTGATGATGTTGCGGTCAAACAAAACAGATTATAAGAAAATGACATTGGGAGATTTCATCAAACACCTGGAAGCTCAAGAAATGGAGCAAAGAAAGATTGCTAGGATGAAGAATTACGATGGAGAACAAGATATCAGCTTGTATTACAAGAGTGGTGTTACTGGAACAACAAATCATTCTCCAAAGATCGAAACTGCTTACAGTGTGAAAGATTCTTCTGAAAAGAGATCATCTCAGGGTTCAAGCAGCACAAGATTTTCATCATTTGATCCAAACATTTCAGCAACAAAGAACGGAAGAAAACTTCAGTGCAATATTGTTCTAAGTCTTGAAAATGATCAAGATTATACTGAAGAGATTGCTAAAAATCAAATGTCTTTGTTGGGAATGGTGTTGGAATCCTATAGTAGTTTTGTGGCCGGAAAGATCGGTAATCCAATGCTCACGAAAGAAGATTACGATCAAATTGATGCTGAGGAAATGGAATTGATGGATATTAAATGGTGCATGGCTAGTGTAATGAGAAGAGCTGAGAAGTTTAAACAAATTACTGGAAGAAATGATTTCCTGGATGCAAGTGTTTCAAATTTAGGCTTTGATAAATCTAAAGTTACTTGTTTTCGTTGCAGGGAAAAGGGGCATTTCAAGAGAGAGTGTAAAAATCGTGAAGCTACTGGAGCTCAGAATCCTTTTGGAAACAACGATTATCACAAAAAGGCGATTTGTCATCAAATCACACCACCAGCACTGCATCAGGCACAAACTGCACATGGAATGATGGAGATTAAAGATTCAAAGAAAGCTTGTCTGGGAAAGGATAGTGGTTTTAGTTGGGATAAATATGTTCCAACAAATAGCAAATTGTGTTTGGCAGATCAAGACAATGAAAAATTAGCTGAAGGTTTCAGTTGGGACAATTTTTGCTCAGATCAAGAATTTATGGCCAAAGAGATGTCCAAAGACACTTCAAATGTTAATGCGTTCTTTGCAAATGCTTATGATTTGAAATGTGCAGAAAGGTGAAGAAAAGTCATGGAAGCAGCTGAAGAAAGACGAAGAAAGAACGAAGAAGAGGAAGAAGAAGAAAAAAGATTAAAAGCTGAAGCTAAAGCTGAGAAAAAGAGAAGAGCTGAATTTTTACAATCAAACAGAACAGTCAAAGAAGTTCCTGAATTTGAGATCAAAGTTGATGCAGAACCTGTCAAAGATCCTGAAAAGTGCATGAATTGTGATTCTTTAATCAAGCAAAACAATGAATTGCTGCACAACATAAACATATTGAAAGAATCATATGATACAATGAACAGAGAAATCAACAAGTATACTGATTCAAACGGTGAACAAGCTGAAGCTATGAATACTTTGAAGATAGCTTATCTGAGACAGCTTGATACGGCAAACTATAACATTAAGAAATGTGCAGATCTCGAGCTTGAGTTGGCAACACAAAAGATAGAAACTGAGAAAGTTAAGAAATTATTAGACAGTTACTCATGTTCTACTTTTGTTGTTGACAGGATTTATCCGGTTGTGGAAGAATTGAAGACGTTTAAAGAGGTGAAGATGTCCGAAGAAAAGAAATCTGTGACAAAAGATGAAGTGAAGACTTCTGGTAAGAAATCAAGTGTGGTCTACACTAGATGTCCGCCCCCGGTCGAAAATGGATTTTTACCTCGAAATCCAAATTCAGAAAGAATCGAAAAGGCAATAAACTTACAATGGGAGTCTGGGCCATCGGATAACTTGCCAGAAAATATTGATGTCACGTACACGTCGTCCGATACTGATCATGAGTCAAAATTGATAAAAAGTGTGGTCGATCAGGTGTTAGACAAAGATGACATAGAGGAGTCAAAACCAGAGTCCAAATCCAAGTCAAAGTCTGAGTCCGATACATCAAAGTCAACAGTCACAAAGGACAAACGGGTTTATGATAAAGAGTTTTTGATATCAAAATTTAATTTGAATGATGAATCATTTAAAGTGGCATATACTTTGAAAGATTCTGACAAATTATATTCTGATGAAGATTTTCCATTAAGAGGTGTTAAAACTGAATTGATCAAAAAGGTTTTCAAATTAACAGAAATTAATATTTTTGAAATGAAAGATTTAAATCTTACTGATAAACCTAAAAAATACACTTCAAGAGATCAACAAAGATTTAACAAGAAAATGGGTTACAATTATGGTTACAGTTCCCAAAAGAAACCAAACCATAATCGTAATTTCAAAAAGAAAGGATTAGGTTTTGTACCACCGAGAAATTATAAAAATGAAAAATTTTCTAAACCAAAAACTATGTTTGTTTCAGGAAATACTTTAGATGATGAGAAAGAGCAAGCATTCAGAAAGCAGACAAATCAGGAATTCCTTGCCAAGAAGCAAGAAGAGTTGAAGAAAAATGCTGTGCCAAAGAAGATAGAAACCAGAACCTGTTTTCAGTGCAAGATTGCTGGTCATGTTGCTAGGAATTGTCCGAAAACATTCAAACCAAAACAGGAAGTATCTGGTAAACTGAAAGAGAAAGTTGTTGAGAAAACTGAACTTTCAACCCGAAAGTTCACAGGCTTTGAAAATTCAATCTTTGAGAAGGGAGAATGTTCAAAAAATGTGGTTAAAAGAAAAGAAAATCTGATAAATCAAAAATGGGTTGTTAAGGGTTCAGGAAACAGTTCTGGTGATGAATCTGATTCCACAAAATCAGAGGAGCCAAAAGTTGTTAAAGAAAAGGTTGAAAAATCAGTTCCAAAAGTGGATGATGTGAATTTTCCACCTTTGAGTGTTGAAAATTTTAAAAAGAGAGTTGGGAAAGTTGAAATTTCAAATCAATTTTATTCTGACAAGAAGAAATTTGATGTTGATAAAGCTTTCAACGGAACTGTGAAACACATTTTTGGCAAAATGATCAATGGTAAGGTCAAAGGTGTTAAAGAATTTTACGCTGCCAAAAGAGGAGGTCACAGGTTAGTTGAAAGAAAAGATGATGAAGAGGTTGTTACACCCAAGGAAGGTCAGGCTTGGGTGGATATTTTTTTCAAAGAGTAAAAACCTGACTTGCCGGAGATCCCAAGTTGGTAATCGTGGATCATGAATCGGCATCATTCTTATGTTGTTTGTTTGAAAATTGAAAAATGTTTGAGAATTTTTGCAGGAATTGCCGGAACTCCCAGGTTTGTAAGCGAGGAGTAGGAATCGGCACCTTGAGAATTCAATCAAAAGATGGTAAATTGGTTGAAAAACAGGTTTGAGTTGTATGTTTGTGATGGTTACAAGTGGTAAATCAGGGACATTAAGTTGTATCTGATTTTCTACAAATGGTTGATAGACAATGTGATGAATCAAACCCCTAACTTTACAAGTGGTAAACTCAAACTTATTTTCCGGAAAAACCATTTGATTAAAACAAACTTAAGTGTTTTGAAATCGATGGGAAAATAGTTTGTTGAGAGGGGGAGTTCTGATTGTTTATGCCAAGTGGATGGAGAATTGAGGCAATTCGATATCAGTTGTCATGTTCTTGTACAGTTTGTTTTCAATTTCCTTTAGATGTATTTGTATTTTAGGGGGAGTAAATTTCTGAAAAATACAAAAACATTTGAAAATTTGAAAAAGCCAAAAACATGATAAAATGAAAAATGAGTTTTTTTGTTGCATAAAAGAGGAAATGATAGTACATCAGTGGACGATAAAAATGTGATAAACGGTCTCACTGATGATGTGTCAGTAGGTTTTTGCACATTCAGTAGATTGTGACGAGATATAAACCTAAATTTCAAACTTGCTTGTTCTGTGGGTTAACACAAACTTGGATATATAGGTAACCCCTGAAATCTTGTTTGAAAGGTCCCTTATTCTGAGATACTAGGTCTTTATGCTCAGTGATATCTGGGGTATTATCCCGGGACTTCTGATTTTGCGGAAGCAATGGCCTAGTCCCCGGATAATGCTTTCTGCAAATGCTTGAAACATAGCATCGCCCTCAGCTAAAAAATGATGAAACATTGAATAATGCTAATCATGGCTGTTGTAATTCAAAAGATCCTCTAAAGGGGACACACCTAAAAGTCAACTAGGCTCTCTGCTGAATGGAAGTTCTGACCTGAGCTATCACGGTTGCATAATTTATTCCCCTTACAGATATCATCTGTGGTATACTCACCTGTAAGACTGAATATTGGGATCTGGATACGGGAGTATATTCAAGTGGTAGGACACACAAATGAGTTTAAGTGATTAAGACATTAATTTCGTATCTCGGATCAGTTGAACTTTGTGTGAAAATTTAAGTGGACAAACATACTGACAATCTAGGTGAATTGTTTAGAACTTAAAATGAAATGAAGCTTAACGGTGTTGGTGATTTGTCTCAAAAACTGATATGATCCTCTTGCACGAACTCACAAAAATATTGTTTGTAAATATTTCATTTTCTGCATTTCTATTTCAGTCAAAAATCCAAAAAGATTTTAGTGTGTTTTAGCATAAAGTTTGAAAAATTCAAAAAGATTTTCGACAACTGGTGTTGAAGAGCTGATTTTCAAAATTCCAAGTGCTAGACATGATGAACAAATGGTTTGGGTGAAAGTGTTTGAAGAATGTTGAAATGAAATGAAAAAATGTTTTGAAATATAAATGTTATTCCTGCAAGTGGTAAATTAGACTTGAAAATCTTATTCACAAATTGTTATCAGAAAATTTATTTTTGGGTAGAGTTTTTGCAGGTTGGCCAGGTTCCGAAACTTGAGTTAGATGAGTGCCAGATTACGATCTAAGAACATGTGGAAAGTGAATTCCAGACTGCGATCCCAGCATATCGAAAGGGGGAGTCTGAAGACATCTGAGGAGGAGTTTAATTGAAGTATGAAGGAAGCTCAAAGACTGATAAAGACTGAAGATTGCAAAGACTCGACACTTAAGACTCGTCAACATCTGAGGGGGAGTCTGTTGGTGCATACATCTGTCGTCTTCGTCTTGTATCGAGTCTCGGGTTCAGTGCGGGTTTGGTGCGGATATAATCAAGCATGATGTCATCATCCTTGATGATGACATCACACTAGTGACATCACTCACAAAAGGACAAAACAGATTTTACGTATGCATGAGAGTTTCGCTTCAAAAGTCAACATAAATTTCGCTTCAAATGTTATAGTGGATTTCGCTTGAGGATCTTCCAAGCGAAATCAAGAGTAGTATATATAGGGGTATTGGTCATTTCAGTTGTAATTTTTTTAGAGATTCTTCCGGTGAGCCACGAAGTGCTGCCGAAGTGTTGTTAGGTATGTAATCGCATTCGTTATCAATACAACAACAGTTTAAAGTGAAATCTTGCTGAATTGAACTCGGTTTGTTCGTTTCCGCCGCTCAAACTGAGATAAACTCTTCTGAACGACTCGTTCGGGTCCGCAAACGATCCTTCATCTATCTTTTTGTAAACCCCTGTGAGGGTATGTTATTTGTGTAAGTCCCTGTGTGGACTACTATGTTATTAAGCCCCTGCGTGGGAATGTGTGTTATTAAGCCCCTGCGTGGGTAAGTACTTGTTTAAACCCCTGCGTGGGTAAATTTGAAAAGACCCGTTTAGGGCAACGTGTAATATTATAATAAATTTAATGGAATGGATGTTTTATAAATTTCATGTTTGCCATTATGCGCATATATAAATTATAAATGAAATAAATAAATTAAAATCATTCCTTTTGAAATAATTTGCCTATGCAATTATTAATTAAGAATCTTAAAGTGTGAAACCTAGCCTTTTGGTCATTATAAGACCGGGCCAAGATGGTAAGACCTGTTCAAAAGATTCAAATCCAAGTTAACATCTGAAAACATGTTAACACTCCTGGCAGATGTGATTCGTTAAAAATCACACGTCATTTTTATATGTATAAGGATTCTTTAGAAGATTCCTAACCCAATTTAATGATCTCTGAATCATGGGTTAAGATCATCAATTAAGATGATCATATTTTTACCATACGTGGTAATATAGCGCCTACGGGCCCTGCTCATTTCCATATGAGCCAAAAGACAGTGGTAGCGATGACTCCCTGTCAAATAAAGGTAATGAACTAGGTTCAAACCTTCATGCGTTGATTCTCTGAAATCATAGCCTATAATTTATAAACGTCCTTGTGACTAGGCCTATTGTGCCAGTATACCTTAATGTTTTGATTCTCTGAAATCATAGATTAAATTAAAAGTGTCCATGTGACTAGGCCTTTTGTGCCACAAATAAAACTGTTATGTTTTATAATTAGGATAAATTATAATAGAAATCCTAAATAAATATGATTTATAAATTAACCAAATATGGTCTCTGTACCATGGTTAATGAATTGCCATAAAAGACAATTCCATAATAAACTCCCAAATAAACTATTGTCCTTGTTTTCAGCAAGTTCAATTTAAAATGGCTAACTCGGACGGGGGTAATAGTCATCCAGTGGAGGAAAACGATAACGCCCGAATTACTTTGACGGGTGCTGAATTGAAAGCGCTAGTTGATGGCGCAATTACAAGGGCCTTGGAACGGCAGTACGAAGATTATAGTGGGACTCGGAGTAGGGCCCTATCTACGCCGCCCTCAAAGCCCAAAACACACTCTGAGGCTCACAGCAAGCCACCTCCCAAAAAGGATGGACCCAAGAAAGATGATGATGATCGGCAGTCCACCAACCATCAAAGTGTTCCATCCCAACAAATAGTACCGAATCAAGAACCCCGTAACAAGGGTTGCTCCTATAAGTACTTCGTGTCTTGTAAGCCCAGGGATTTTACTGGGGAAAAGGGAGCCGTCGACTGCATGACGTGGTTAGACGAGATGGACACGGTTGTGGATATCAGCGGTTGCGCTGAGAGGGATGTGGTTAAGTTTGTGTCGCAGTCCTTTAAGGGTGAAGCTTTAGCATGGTGGAGATCTCTGATTCAAGCCACCGGGAAAATCCCATTGTACAATATGTCGTGGGATCAATTTGTTGCCCTTATCAGGGAAAATTACTGCCCTCAGCATGAGGTGGAGAAGATAGAATCTGATTTTCTATCATTGGTGATGACAAACCTTGACTGTCAAGCTTACCTAATGTCACGGCCCCCGACCCGGTTTAACCCGTTTCAGGAGCCGCGGGACAGAAATACTGCGGTATTTAATTAATTAAGTTTAACAGCGGAAGTTTTCATCAGGATCGTTTAAAGCTAAAATTTTCCCCGATTATTTTATTTCACAATTCGGGATAAAACCCCGATAATTTACAATAGTATGATTTTATTATAAAATCGTTATGTTACAAAACTTATTTCTTTATTTTTATAATGAGCCACTATCTTAAGCTTGAAATGCTCCCCAGCACTTTTTCCTGAATTACAACAGATCACCTGAAACATGTTTGAAAAAGGTTTTGTCAGCGGGAAATACTGAGTGAATCATTCTATTTACTAAAATGACACATTTGTTATAATTTACAGTATTAAGAGCGATTACAATGTTTCTATTATCAACCAACTACCCACGGTATTTGTCACTCGACCGAATCTATGACTATGGTCATATCCCCCAATTGGCTGCCCCAATGGTGACGATTATCAAGTAATGTATACAAAACCCCACATACCGGCTGTAACTTGGTGATTACAAAGACTTAATCCCCGTAATTATAACTTTGAAAATAAACATGATTTTGTAAATAGATTTGATAAAAAGAGAGAATGACTCACATTGCTGATTTACTACGGACAGAATCTAGTCTATGAATTATCTTGATTAACCTAATTTAGATAACAATGCACACAAAACTGGGTTAGTAATCAATACAACATTTACGATAACTCACGAGATCAACCATCACAACGAGTGATAAAGTGCAATACTTCATCCATCGAATTAACGATGATCCGTCAAATTAATGACGAACGATAAAGTGTAATACTTCATCCATCGAATTAACGATGATCCGTCAAATTAATGACGAACAATAAAGTATAACCCTAATGTGGGCGGCACTTAAACATCCATTGGATATATTGATCGTCGGAAAATGAATCGTAGCAGCGATTGTGCTAATACCCTGTTTTGCAGCAGAATTTCGCGACCCGTGTGTATTATCAGACTATTTTCACTATAACTTCGTGTACGAAAGGAATTTAAACGTCAAATCAACGCAGAAGTTCCAGTCCCACTGTCCTCTATTTATAGGTGAAATATGACCCTTACGCGGCCCGCAAGACACCTAATTTTAGGCCTAGGGTTGCCACGATTGGCACTAGCTTTGCTGAGTTGACAATTTTCGAAAATTACTTGCTGCCAACGTTTTAGATGGATAATCGTCCATAGGGTTTAACCCCCCCCCTGAGTTTTAGGGGCCCTAATCCTGATTCTGAAAATTATGAAAATTTTAGGGTTTGTTCAGAATTACTTGGGTGTCTCAATTAGAGTTTCCTTTTGGACTAATTATTTTAATAATTATGAATTTTGATGAGAGTTGTTACATTCTCCCCACCTTAATAAAAATCTCGTCCTCGAGATTTACTGGAATAAGTGAGGATACTTTTTCTTCATTTCTGATTCCAGCTCCCAAGTGTATTCAGGTCCTCTCCTTGAATCCCACTTTACTTTAACTAGCACTAATCGTTTGTGCTTGAGAAATTTCACTTTTCTGTCTTCTATCTGAAGAGGTTTCTCCACAAATTTTAACTTTTCGTTTACCTCTATGTCTTGAAGAGGTACTACCAGAGATTCGTCTGTTAGACATTTCTTGAGATTGGATACATGAAATACATCATGTACTCCAACTAGTTCTTCTGGTAGTTGTAAACGATAAGCTACTGGTCCTATACGTTGGATCACTGAAAATGGTCCTACGTATCTTGGACTTAGCTTTCCTTTCTTTCCAAATCTGACTACTCCTTTCCAAGGAGAAACTTTCAATAGTACTTTGTCTCCCACTTGAAATTCTAGCGGCTTGCTTCTATTGTCTGCATAACTCTTCTGGCGATCTCGAGCCGTCTTCAGCCTTTCTTTGATTTGAGTAATCTTATCAGTCGTTTCTTGCACAATTTCAGGACCTGACAATTGACTTTCTCCTATTTCTGCCCAACAAACTGGAGTTCTGCACTTTCTTCCATATAGTGCTTTAAATGGAGCAGTTTCAATGCTTGAGTGATAACTATTGTTATAGGAGAATTCAATTAATGGTAAGTGATCATCCCAACTTCCACCAAAGTCTATCACACATGCTCGGAGCATGTCTTCTAGAGTTTGGATCGTCCTTTCACTTTGTCCATCTGTTTGGGGATGATATGCAGTGCTCAAATTTAGTCAGTTCCCATAGCTTGCTGGAAACTTTTCCAGAAATGGGAAGTAAAACGACTATCTCTATCCGAAACAATGGAGAGTGGAACTCCATGTAAGGATACAACTTCATCTACATACAATTTAGCCAGTCTTTCCATACTAAAGGTTTCTTTCATAGGTAGAAAGTGAGCAGATTTGGTTAATCGATCCACAATTACCCAAATCGCATCATTACCTTTTCTGGTTTTGGGTAACTTAGTAACGAAATCCATTGTTATAAGTTCCCATTTCCATACCGGCATTTCTAATTGTTGTAGTAACCCTGAAGGTTTCTGATGTTCTGCCTTAACTTGTGAACAAGTAAGACATTTAGAAACATAGCTGGCTATGTCCTTTTTCATTCCTATCCACCAAAAATTCTTTCTTAAATCTTGGTACATTTTATTGTTTCCTGGGTGTATAGTATACCTAGATTTATGAGCTTCTTCTAAAATCTTAGGTCTTAAGTCTCCCTGCTTAGGTACCCAAATTCTACTTTTATGGAATTTCCAAATTCCATCTACTCCTTGTTCTAATTCTTTGATTCGTCCTTTCATTCCTTCAGCATCATCCTTGATTGCTGTAGTTTGAACATTCTTCAATTGTTCCATTAAATCTATTTGTAGATTTAATCTGAGAGCACGAACCCGTCGTTGTTTCTCATAATACTTACGACTTAAGGCATCTGCAACTACATTTGCCTTTCCTTCATGATATTGAATATCACAGTCGTAGTCGCTTAAGATTTCCATCCATCTCCTTTGCCTCATGTTTAACTCTTTTTGCCCAAATATATATCTTAAACTCTTATGATCTGTATAGATAGTAAACTTACTTCCGTACAGATAATGTCTCCAAATCTTAAGGGCAAAAACTACGGCTCCTAATTCTAAATCATGAGTCGTATAGTTTTCTTCGTGCTTTTTCAATTGCCTTGATGCATATGCAATTACCTTCTTGCGTTGCATAAGCACACATCCAAATCCTAATTTTGAAGCATCACAATATACTTCAAAATCTTCAGTTCCTTCTGGTAAGGCTAAGATTGGAGCATGGGTTAATTTCTGTTTCAAAATTCTAAAGGCTTCTTCTTGTTTGGGTCCCCATTCAAACTTAGTAGCTTTACAGGTTAACTTAGTTAATGGTACAACTATCTTGGAAAAATCCTTAATAAACCGTCTATAATACCCAGCTAAACCTATAAAACTTCTTATTTCCATTGCTGTTTGTGGAACCTTCCATTTGGTAATTGCCTCTATCTTAGCAGGATCTACATGAATACCTTCATGATTTACCATGTGTCCTAAAAATTGCACTTCCTTTAGCCAAAATTCACATTTCGAGAATTTGGCATACAACTTTTCTTTTCTTAACAAAGTTAAGAGTGCATGAAGATGTTCACAATGCTCTGTCTGACTTTTGGAATAAATAAGTATATCGTCTATGAAGACAATTACAAATTTATCCAAGTACGGTTTACAGATCCTATTCATCATGTCCATAAATGCTGCAGGCGCATTTGTTAATCCAAAGGGCATGACTGTAAACTCGTAATGACCATACCTAGTTCTGAAAGCAGTCTTAGGTATGTCTTCTTCTTGTACCTTCAATTGATGATATCCGGAGCGTAAATCTATCTTAGAAAAATATCTAGCCCCCTGAAGTTGATCAAAAAGATCATCAATCCTAGGTAATGGGTATCGATTCTTAATTGTAACCTTATTCAATTCTCTATAATCGATACACATTCTCATGGAACCGTCCTTTTTCTTCACAAACAACACTGGCGCTCCCCAAGGGGATGAGCTAGGTTGTATGAATCCTTTACTTAGTAATTCATCTAATTGCTTTTTCAGTTCTAACATTTCTGTGGGTGCTAACCGATAAGGTGCCTTGGCTATCAGTGTAGTTCCTGGAATTAGATGAATCCTAAATTCTACTTCCCTATCTGGAGGTAATCCCGGTAAATCTTCTGGAAATACATCAGGATATGCTGAGACTACTGGTATTTCCTTAAGATCTTTACCCTTAGTGCTAATGATTACCGAAATCATATACATTATTCCTTGTTTTTCGTTCATAATTAGCAACTTTCATTACTGATATGAACTTCATGGGCTTACGTGGTTTATCTCCTGTAATCCTAATCACTTCTCCGGTAGGTGATTGAATTTCTATGGAATTCTGATCACAAAGGATTCTAGCATGGTTGGCTACTAACCAATCCATTCCTAAGACAACATCAAATTCAGCCAAATTCATCGGCAATAGTTTTGCAGAGAATTTATGTCCTAAAAGTTCTATGTTTCCTTCTTGCAAAACTTTATCTGTTTTAACTGAATTTCCGTCTGCTGTTTCAAGTGTAAAAATCTGCCTAATATTGGTTAAAGGTAAACTAAGAGCTTGGCAGAATAAAGTATTTATAAAACTTTGGTTTGCACCAGAGTCAAATAATACTTTTGCGTACACATTGTGAACTAAGAACGTACCCGCTATCACATCCGGAATGAGTTCTGCTTCTTGAGTGGTCAACTGAAATGCTCTGGCATTCTTCTTTGTGGTTCCTTCGGTCGCCTTGGGTTTGTTATCTACTGGTTTGACCAATTTAGGACATTCTGTTTTATAATGCCCTGCTTCTCCACAGTTAAAACAGATTACAGTTTTCTTTTTTTGCAGTTTTCTTCACGATGTCCTACAATTTTGCAAAAATTGCAAGTGATATCGCATCTTCCATAATGCTTCTTTTTGCATTTCCTGCAAAATGACGGAGCTGAAGATTGCCCTGTTCCTTTTCTCTTGAAGTTGTTATTATTACCCACACGAAATCCTTGGGTAATTTTCTGAGCTAGTGCCTTTTTCCTATCTTCATCTCTTGTGCGTACCAATTCATCGGTTAGAGTGTTAGCTAATTCTACCGCATCATCAATAGTGCGAGGTCTCGCAGCTTTAACAATATTGCGGATTTCGCTAATTAGCCCCCAAATATAGCGAGAAATGAGTACCGGTTCTGGCGAAGCCAGTGTTGGTACCACTCTTGCATATTCAAAGAATGTCGAGGTATACCCACGACAATCCACACCCATCATCCGATGATTTAGAAACTTATTCGCCATTTGTTCTTTTTCATACTCGGGACAGAATTTTCTTTCCACCAAACCCTTAAATTCTTCCCAAGTCATAGCATAAGCTATTACTCTTCCTTTTGATTGTAAAACAGTGTTCCACCATTCAAGTGCTCCTTCCTTGAACAGATTGGATGCATACATGACTTGATCATCTTTACCACATTTACTTATTGCAATGACTGCTTCGGTTTTCTCTAACCAACGCAGTGATGCAGTTGCTCCTTCATTGCCTGCAAATTCAGTGGGTTTACAAGCAAGGAATTCTTTGAAAGTGCAACCAGGCGTTGCAGTTTTCATTTTCTTGGGTAATGGAGCTTGATGTGGTTCCCTATTATGATTAACATGATTATTGCCTCCATTTACACTATTACTGAAATTATCTTCAGTAATCTGTTTACTAGGGACAATTTGTTGTGGTTCGATTGGATTCTTTATAGCAGCTACGAATGCTGGAATAGCATTGGCTATCCCTTGAGCAACAATGTTTTCGATATCTTGCCGAGTCATATATTGATCTCTTGAATGTTGCTCAGACTGATTAACTTCATTTATAGGTTCATTACCACTGTTTGCCATCTGATAATATATATATATAAATTTTATTAGTATCTGCTAAATAACAATTACATACAAACAATCAGAAAATTTTATAATACAGATATAGTCAAAACAATCGATTTCTCGATTTCATTTTATATCTATCATAGTATGCATCATTACTCACAAATATTATACAGAGTTTTATTTGTTATTTACAGGCTAACTTTACTATTACTATTATACAAATACCGTTTTACCATCCTACTATCTCTCGTCACTTGCTGTTCTAAAAACGCAGTTCCCTCTCATCGTACTTCCAGGCAATCTGTCCCCCTATTTCCTGATTCTAGTTCCAGCATCAAACAACTCTTCACCAAAGTGGCGAAGTTCAGCCATGTTTTCATTACTCATGGGTGGATTAGGTAGGCGTTCTGGATCGAATTGTGGAAGAAAAGAGTAAGGATCGTTGACAATATTTTGGAATTGCCAATCGTTTGTCCACCATTCGTCCATTCCTATGGGTTGAGAGTGGACTATTGGGTCTGGAATTGCTGGTTCCCAATTCATAGGGAGTTGGTTTTCAAGAGAATAATTAAAAATATTATTTTTATTTTTATTTTTATTATTATTATTATTATTATTTTTATTATTATTATTATTATTATTATTATTATTATTATTATTATTATTATTGACAGGCTGAATTGTTTCACAGCTTGCCAATAGGAAATCTATCTCATCTTGAAAAGTCCTTTCCTGGTTTGGATTGGAGCTCTCTCCGATTTCTATCTGAGCTGGTCTAGAGCCTTGCCCAATTTCCATTACTATTTCTTTAGTAACTTCCTCCATCGGTATTCCTATCTCCTTAACCTCTTCCTAGTTTTCGGTTTCCATTTCCTGCTGGTTAGAACTTTCTCCGATTATAATTTCTTTTCCCTTTTTCAAAGGATTATTTATTTTGGGAAGTTTTGTAGCTGGCTTTTTCTTACGTATTTTCCTCCATCCTACATAACTTCTTTTCTTTCATTTTGGCTTGTTCACAGGTGGAACCTTGAATTCTACTGGTTGTTCTACATCGGGAAAGTAGCTAATATATTCTTTGGAAGCTTCGATATTCACTGGGTAAAGATTAAGGTTCTGAAAAGCTTCAGATATCCCACTCATGCTGATGTAGCATATATGCAAAATGCATAAAATACTAAATTAAAATTCATAATTAACCTTTTAATTTATTACATACTGTGTACTAATTGATTACAAAGATAACTGAAAAATACACTTAGGGTTTCAAATTTTATTTATTGCACAGAGTTTTTAGATTTGTAAGGGTAAGGTGCTAAAACTTTAAAATATTTAAAGATTTATATTTTCTGCTACTGTGGCTAGCATATATAAGTTTGCCCATTTCTCATCTAGCTTATTTTCCCAAGGTGATTTATCAATTAATTCCTGGGTTTCCCGTTTAATCTTCTTTTCTTGGATTTTCTCTTTACTTTTCTTAATAATCATCTCCCTCCTTCTAGGAGAAAGTGATTCCTCGTATTGTGCCTTTCGCACAAATATTCCTTCTTTAGGAATTTCAGCCTGATTCGAGGATTTGGTTTGGGATGAACTTCCCTTCTCATTGGATGATCTATCTAATTTAAGATAGATACTTGACAGCTTTTGCTTACCCATACTGTAACTAACAAATAATCAGTTAATATCACACATCATCACATAATAGTAATCAAGAAAAATTAAGTATTTCTAAATATTTAATTAGCTTAACTCAGTGGCTCTGATACCACCTTTTTCTGTCACGGCCCCCGACCCGGTTTAACCCGTTTCAGGAGCCGCGGGACAGAAATACTGTGGTATTTAATTAATTAAGTTTAACAGCGGAAGTTTTCATCAGGATCGTTTAAAGCTAAAATTTTCCCCGATTATTTTATTTCACAATTCGGGATAAAACCCCGATAATTTACAATAGTATGATTTTATTATAAAATCGTTATGTTACAAAACTTATTTCTTTATTTTTATAATGAGCTACTATCTTAAGCTTGAAATGCTCCCCAGCACTTTTTCCTGAATTACAACAGATCACCTGAAACATGTTTGAAAAAGGTTTTGTCAGCGGGAAATACTGAGTGAATCATTCTATTTACTAAAATGACACATTTGTTATAATTTACAGTATTAAGAGCGATTACAATGTTTCTATTATCAACCAACTACCCACGGTATTTGTCACTCGACCGAATCTGTGACTATGGTCATATCCCCCAATTGGCTGCCCCAATGGTGACGATTATCAAGTAATGTATACAAAACCCCACATACCGGCTGTAACTTGGTGATTACAAAGACTTAATCCCCGTAATTATAACTTTGAAAATAAACATGATTTTGTAAATAGATTTGATAAAAAGAGAGAATGACTCACATTGCTGATTTACTACGGACAGAATCTAGTCTATGAATTATCTTGATTAACCTAATTTAGATAACAATGCACACAAAACTGGGTTAGTAATCAATACAGCATTTACGATAACTCACGAGATCAACCATCACAACGAGTGATAAAGTGCAATACTTCATCCATCGAATTAACGATGATCCGTCAAATTAATGACGAACGATAAAGTGTAATACTTCATCCATCGAATTAACGATGATTCGTCAAATTAATGACGAACGATAAAGTATAACCCTAATGTGGGCGGCACTTAAACATCCATTGGATATATTGATCGTCGGAAAATGAATCGTAGCAGCGATTGTGCTAATACCCTGTTTTGCAACAGAATTTCGAGACCCGTGTGTATTATCAGACTATTTTCACTATAACTTCGTGTACGAAAGGAATTTAAACGTCAAATCAACGCAGAAGTTCCAGTCCCACTGTCCTCTATTTATAGGTGAAATATGACCCTTACGCGGCCCGCGTGAGTTTTAAGCTCATCCTTACGCGGCCCGCGAGACACCTAATTTTAGGCCTAGGGTTGCCACGATTGGCACTAGCTTTGCTGAGTTGACAATTTTCGAAAATTACTTGCTGCCAACGTTTTAGATGGATAATCGTCCACAGGGTTTAACCCCCCCCCCCCCTGAGTTTTAGGGACCCTAATCCTGATTCTGAAAATTATGAAAATTTTAGGGTTTGTTCAGAATTACTTGGGTGTCTCAATTAGAGTTTCCTTTTGGAAAAATTATTTTAATAATTATGAATTTTGATGAGAGTTGTTACACCTAATGAGCTTCAACACGATGTCCCGGTTGGTTCCATATTTGGTAACCCCGGAGCCAAAAAGAATAGCTCGTTTTATCGGTGGTTTAGCCTCGGAAATCAAGGCAAGCATAAAAGCTTCTCGGCCAGCTACCTTCAGGTCTGTAGCTGACATATCTTTGTCACTTACTCTGGATGCGGTCCGACAAAGATCGCTGAGAAACAAAGAGGCTGGGAAGAGAAAACGTGAAGATGATGGTTCACGTAGATCGAACAAGAAACACCATGGGAGCGGTGACAACAAGAAGGGATCGGAGTCAAGGAAGGATGGGCATCACTCTGGTGAGAAACCCAAATGCAAAATTTGCAAGAAACAGCACTATGGAAAGTGCAGACTTGAGTCGAACTCACAGACTCAGTCAAAAATCTATGCTTACAAAACCTTGGATTGCAAGAAGATAAAAGACGCAACGTGCTACCGTTGCAATGAAAAGGGGCACATTAAGACCAACTGCCCTAAATATGCCAAGAATCCTGAAGAGGCCAAGAAGACTAATGCTAGAGTCTTTACAATGGACGCAAAGGAAGCGGTTCTAGACGACAACGTTATTACAGGTACTTTCCTTGTAAATGACGTCTATGCTAGAGTACTTTTTGATTCAGGCGCTGATAAGTCTTTCGTTGATAATAAGTTTTGTGAATTGCTGAAATTACCTGTCAAAACCTTAAACGTGAATTATGAGGTGGAGTTAGCAGATGGTACACTAGAAACCGTCTCAACTGTGTTAGATGGGTGTGTTATATCCATTAAGAACCATTCTTTTCCTCTGTCTCTACTTCCCTTTAAATTGGCTGGTTTTGACATAGTTCTGGGTATGGACTGGTTATCTCGCAACCAGGCCCAAATCGTTTGCAACAGAAAGGAAGTGGTGATAAAGACTCCGTCTGGTGAATCACTTACCATTCGGGGAGATACCCAGTATGGGCTACCTGAGCAAGTGACTATGCTCAAGGCTTCAAAATGTTTAAAGAAGGGTTGTGTCATCTACATGGCACAAGTGATTATTGATGAGCCTAAACCGAAGATAGAAGACATCCCTGTCATCTCTGAATTCCCAGAAGTTTTTTCGGCAGAATTACCTGGTTTGCCACCAGATAGACAAGTGGAATTCAGGATTGATATCATCCCCGGAGCAGCACCAGTTGTCAGAGCACCCTATAGGTTGGCTCCAACGGAGATGAAAGAATTGAGGACACAGCTAGACGAATTGCTAGCCAAGGGTTTCAAAAAACCTAGTTCGTCTCCTTGGGGAGCGCCAGTCCTGTTTGTCAAGAAGAAGGACGGATCGATGCGTCTGTGCATCGATTATCGTGAGCTTAATAAAGTCACGATAAAGAATATATATCCTTTACCCTGGATCGACGATTTGTTCGATCAATTGCAAGGAGCAAGTTATTTCTCGAAGATTGACTTAAGGTCAGGCTACCATCAACTGAAGGTCAGAGATGAAGACATGCACAAAACATCATTTAGGACTCGTTATGGTCATTACGAGTTCCTAGTGATGCCTTTTGGGCTCACTAATGCACCGGCCGCGTTCATGGATCTCATGAATCGCGTTTGCAAGCCGTACTTAGATAAATTCGTCATCGTTTTCATCGACAACATTCTTATTTATTCTAAGAACCAAGCTGACCATGAGAAACACCTTAGATGTATTCTCAAACTTCTACATCAAGAGAAGCTCTATGCCAAATTCTCTAAATGTGAATTTTGGCTACGAGAAGTCCAATTTCTTGGACATGTGGTCAGTGAGCATGGTATCCAGGTGGATCCCGCTAAGGTTGAAGCAGTTATGAACTGGCAAGAGCCAAAGACGCCTACAGAGATTCGTAGCTTCCTGGGATTGGCAGGATATTACAAGCGTTTCATTGAAAACTTTTCAAGGATTGCTGCACCCTTAACTTCCTTGACTAAGAAGAAAGTAAAATTCGTTTGGGGTCCTAAGCAGCAAGAATCCTTTGATATACTCAAGCAGAAGTTGAGCAATGCTCCTGTGTTGACATTGCCTGATGGAATCAAAGATTTCGTGGTTTATTGTGATGCATCGCACACCGGGATGGGGTGTGTGCTTATGCAGAAAGGCAAAGTTATTGCCTACGCTTCACGACAATTAAAAGTGCATGAAAAGAATTACACCACCCATGACTTGGAGCTGGGTGCCGTTGTATTCGCACTAAAACTGTGGAGGCATTATTTATATGAGATCAAGTGTGTGATCTATTCTGATCACAAGAGCCTTCAGCATCTATTTAATCAGAAGGAATTAAACATGAGGCAACGCCGTTGGATGGAAACTTTAAATGATTATGATTGTGAAATCAGATATCATCCCGGCAAGGCGAATGTAGTCGCCGATGCCTTGAGTAGAAAGGAGAGGGTGAAACCCATCCGAATCAATGCTAAGCGCATGGAGATAAAGAATAATTTGATTGAAAGGTTGTTAGCTGCACAGAAGGAAGCTGTGTTGGAAGCTAATTATCCTAATGAAAAGTTAGGAGTAACTGAGGAGCAGTTAACTCTTAGCAAGGACGGAATTCTAAGATTGAATGGACGAATATGGGTCCCAATTTACGGAGGACTTCGAAATGTCATCCTCCAGGAAGCCCATAGTTCCAAATACTCCGTTCATCCTGGGGCTGATAAGATGTACCAGGATCTAAAGGCAAATTATTGGTGGATAGGCTTGAAAAAGTTTGTAGCCACCCATGTAGCTAAATGCTTGACATGTGCGCAAGTCAAAGCCGAGCATAAAAAACCGTCAGGTTTGCTACAACAGCCTGAGCTTCCTACGTGGAAGTGGGAAATGGTAACTATGGATTTTATTACCAAGTTACCCAAGACAAGGAAAGGAAATGATACAATATGGGTTATAGTTGATAGACTGACTAAGTCAGCACATTTCTTACCCATCAAGGAGACTTATAACTCCGACATGTTAGCCCAGTTATACGTAGATAAGATTGTAGCCTTACATGGCATACCTGTGTCTATTATCTCTGACAGAGATACTAGATACACGTCACATTTCTGGAAGAGGTTCCAACAATCTTTGGGCACGCGTTTGAATTTTAGTACGGCTTACCACCCTCAGACTGACGGACAGAGTGAGCGTACTATTCAAACGTTGGAAGACATGCTTCGTGCATGTGTGATTGACTTGGGTGGTAGTTGGGATAAACACCTACCATTAATCGAATTCTCCTACAACAATAGCTACCATACCAGCATTAAGGCTGCGCCTTTTGAGGCATTATATGGTAGGAAGTGTAGAACGCCAATTTGTTGGGTGGAAGTTGGAGATGTCCAATTATCAGGACCAGAGATAGTGTTCGAAACAACGGACAAAATTGTCCAGATTCGTGACCGTCTCAAAGCTGCCCGGGATAGGCAGAAAAGTTACGCTGATCCTAAACGTAAAGATTTTCACTTCGAAGTGGGTGACAAAGTCCTACTTAAAGTATCACCCTGGAAGGGGGTTATGCGATTTGGAAAGAAAGGCAAGCTAAGCCCGAGATACATAGGACCTTTAGAGGTTATCGAACGTGTCGGGTCAGTTGCCTATAAGATAAACTTACCAGAAGAGCTAAGTGGAATTCACAATGTGTTTCACATCTGCAATCTGAAGAAGTGCTTCGCTGACGAATCACTGGTTATACCACATACAGATGTGCATATAGATAAGAGCTTAAAATTTGTGGAAAAACCATTGTCGATTGAAGATCGACAGGTTAAGAAGCTTCGAAGGAAGCATGTACCTATTGTAAAGGTCAAATGGGATGCCCGTAGAGGACCCGAATTCACGTGGGAGGTTGAATCCACGATGAAAGAAAAGTACCCTTATTTATTTCAGTAAATCTCGGGTCGAGATTTATTTTAAGGGGGTGAGGATGTAACACCTCGAAAATTCACGTCTTATAATGTGTTGACACGTGTCATAAAGTTTGAACGTGTGAAAGAATGTTATAAAAGGACTAAAGTTGACAAACATGGAAAGTATGTGAATATACGTATTTTAAGTGTCAACAGTGAATAAATATATTGTACATTAACCCTACATGATGTTTATAACATCAAACGAATAAATCATGGATCATACGAGGCTAAAACTGAGAGATTACAACTACAGGGGTTAAATGTGTCAACATGTTAAAGATATACCTCTGAGTGACCTTTTGACAAACCCGAAGCTTTGTAACTGTTAATTATGCTCACTAGAATGCACGATATAAATTTCATAAAGTTTCGTAATCGTATGAGAAAGTTATGATCAAATTCGTGTGCGAGGGGTTAAAGCGTAAACATTGAAAGTTATGACTTTTCGGGTTAACCGGAAGTGTCCAGGGACTTGGCAAAGTGGTATAAGTCCTAAAGCCCTTGTGGGTAAATAATAAGGGGTCAAATTGCAAGTAATTATCTTAGTTGACCTTTTGTGGAGCCAAGGGACAAAGATGTGGAAACTTGAAAATGTAAAATCTGATTAGAAGGGCCATGCGGCCCGCGTAAAGGTCGGGTAAAACTCATGCGGGCCGCGTCAGACCACCAGAAGCAGAAAAAGAAGACAACAGCCTGCATTCGCGTTCAACCGACCCTTTATCAGATATTTTGCACTATGGACGACCCCTAGGCACCCCCTAAGCACTAGGGACAGTTGCTAATCAGTTGTGGTCAGTGGTAGAGTTGTGTGTCAAAATTCTATGGTGGATTGAACACTATATAAAGGCCTCATTGTGCAACTCATTCTTCACACCTTCTTTCAAGTTTTCTGATCATTTCTGGAGCTCAAGTCTGCTCTCAAGTGATCACATTTCGTGCATAAGACCTTTGTAAGTTTTCTTGACCTTTCTTAATTAAGTTTTAGCTTAGTTTTAGCTTAAAAGTCAAACCGTCGTAATTAACGGTTGACTTTAAGATTAATCACTAATGGTCCAGTGATTATTCGAATCAAAAGTAGTTACAAGTTGGTAATTATGTGGGTAATAAACCCTCAAAAGGGTTCCCCCTAATTCCCATTCTAACCAGGTCAAAAGTCGGGTCAAACTTGCCAAGAAAAAGTCAACAGGATACTTAACTTTCAATTTATGCATAATTAGCAATGTAGAACATATACAACCTGTTTGATCATTAATATAACTTGGTAGTTAGTGTAAGAACATGTCTAAACATGTTCAACCCGACAATTTCCTGATTAGACCCGGTTCGGAACCGAAAGTCGCATAGTTTGACTTATACTTTAACTTTCAGTTCTGACCCGTTATGACATGATTTAGAAATGCATTAGAGCTTTATTTGGACCAGGTTACATGCTAGTATAACCCTCTGTGATTATACACCTCTGATCATTAGTTATCCAATTAATACGCATGATTCCGTTAATTGCCCATATGTTGACCATTATGCCCTTTTCACCATAAAACGTGATTTTTGGAAATGTAAAAGAGTAGAAACTTTAATTACTGATATATATACTTGTATGCAAAGTTTGACATCAGTTTGAGATGTAGGTTAAGAGTTATGCTCGTTAGCGTAAAATTAAAGCTTTATGTTAATAAAACGGCGTAATTAGCGTATAGCCTAGTTAAGCCTACTTTTTGATATCAAATCTTTTACCCACTGATGTAATATATTATTTTGGGATTTTTAAAGAGTTTTAATTAATTTTAGGCTGAGCATAACTCATAGTCGTAGGCTTAATCCGGTAATTGTCGGTTTTGCCCTTACGGGCCAAAAAATGAGTTTTACATATCTAAACAACTCCAAACCTTTTGCTACTGATTATATATGTTAAATAAATTATTTTAAGCCTTCTGGAAATACAAAAATATCAGATTTAAGTATCGAACCCGGAAATGGCCTTTAATCGCCTTTTTAAGCGTTTTTAACGCATTGTATGTACTAAGATTATTTTTAAACATACAAAGGGTGATACCTACTGATATTTGAGGAAAATTATAATATTTTAACAGTAAGAAAAGGTTGTTAAACTCAGACATCAGTTTTGAGCTTTTCGGCTTATGTGAAATTACCAAAATACCCCTACGGGGCATAGTTTGGTTATAATTGGTAAATTTCACATATATACTTTAACCTACTGTTATAACTCATTAAATTGAGTATGTTTGCTGATTACATCAGACCTGTAACTCAGTTAAACACTTAAACTCTTTTACAACCTTTAAAATGACCGAACTACCCCTACGGGGCATAGTTTGTGTTTAAATTCATTTCGGGCATAATAAATGATATCTTACTGATGTCACAACATATTTGGAGCATATTAACTTAGGAAACATGTAAATGGCTCTCATTATTACCCGTTACGCTTATTACGCGTTCGGTTCGGTTTATGTAACTAGTTTACATAAATTAGCCGAAACGGGTCAAACCTTAACGGTTTTATCTCAAAATCCAGAGTGTGCATAAGATACCCATATTAAACAAGTCTCTGAACTTGTCGGGTCTAAATCACATTCTATCCGGTCTTCGCTTAATCGTGCGTACGAACCGTGTCTTTGAAACTAACCGGTCTAAGCTCAAGCTTAACTAAAGACCCGTTAGGATTCTAATAGGTTATTATAAACCTTCGTTCCAGATTAGGAGTACCAGTAAAAGCTACGTGCATTTTGCTTATTGTGATTTATACATTGCCCAGGTAAATACTTTTAACTTATTTTCCCTATACGGGCTTGGGTTACGGTATATAGTATACCGCTTGATCGGGCATCAAATTCTCCACCGTTGAGTGGGTAATTGAATAAATTTGATCGGCTCGTTTAAACAGTCTTGTTACTTAAAGCCTTTGGGGGGGTTAATGACCATGTCCCGGATATCCTTGGCATCATTTTACGAAATGGCCATGACTTAAGCGCGGGGTGTAGGCGTACACCTGTCAATGCACAAAAGAATAATGTGGTGTGTCTATTGATCTTTAACCCGGACAAGATCCGGGCTACTGAACGCACAAGGAACATGTAATTCGTTCACAAGATTATAATATTAAATAATTCTCCCAAGTTAAATAAAATGTTTATGCCATGTGCATCCAAACCAAATTTTCAATCATTTTCCAAAATGAGTCAGTTGAATGTATTTACCAGTGTAAACTGACGTATTTTCCCAAATGCAGGTACTAAGCGAAATTGGCTGGGATTTCTCCTTAGCATCACTAGAAGTCTCGCAAGCTTAAGATGCCTGAAGTCTATTGAACCATTAATACTATTTTATTTACGATCCATCTGTGGATAAACTTCCGAATATTGTGACAATTGATATTGCAATATTAAATTCGGTTGTATCATATTTTAAATTTTGCTTCAACTGTGCATATTGATTATTGTGTTGTTTGACTGTTATGTTGCCAACCACGTCACGATACTCCCCACCGGGCCCACCGGTGACACGTGGAAATCGGGGTGTAACACTTACCATTACCCGGTTCTTACCTATACTTCTTTACGTCCCATTACCCGGGTTCTTTTATTTTAATGTTTTTAACGCCTATAACTCCTTTACATAGGTTTATTAATATTTCGCACTTTTATTTATTCGATTCGCGCTTACTTACTTTAGCAAGTGTCATCCTTTATTAAATTTGTTTGACTTGTTCGTGTGAAAATTCATCACTTATAAATGTCAAACTTCAGTCTTTGTTCGACCCGTTCAGCTTTGAAATAGTTGAACGTAATTTATCAAAATTTCTATTTGCAGTATCTTATCGTCCTTTAGTCATGACCCAAAGCCCGAGTCTTTTTGACTTTCCATACGCTTTCCTGTTTCTTAGTCTACGCGTGCGTTTAATTCCTTACCCATCAACCAGGTGTTTTACCGAAATCGTTATCATTGCACCCCTTCCGGTATGCATTAAGACTTCATTTCGATTTATTTGGTCACCTTAGCGAAATCCGTCGCTTCTATTCGACCATGTCTTTTATTCTTTATATGACCACCATTGGCGGCCTTATTAATTATGAGTGACGATTATCATCGTTATCCTTGCTTTACTACGACTAAAGTTAACAACCTTGATTATCATTTTCGTGTGGGCAACACCTTTGTTTTTATGACCCGGCGGATCATCTATACTTTGGTTTTACTTGTCCATTTTGTTCACCATGGCCCTTTCGTCCAAGATGACTTCTTTTCGCGAATTTCCTTTTTGATCATTCATTTATATCATCATTTACATTAATCCTTGTCCCTTCTCTCGGGCTCATTATCCTAATGTAATACGCTTCCGTCACCTGGCTGTGCGTTTATATTATTATCAACTATTTTGTTCATTTGTTTCATTTGGGTACTTTTTAATTTATCCCATTCACCCCGTCCTTACTACATCGGATGTAAATGTGTCCGCTATAAGAAGTTCATGGTATCATATGCCACTACTTACTTGGCCAGAGTAAGCGATTAACACATGACACGCATGACCTTTTTATAGTTTTCACATCACGCCCTATGTAAGTAATGCCTCTATTTGTTTCTCTTGGAAACAATATCCCGAATACATTTTCTATTCGGTTTTCCAAGTTTCTAATTTACATATGCAACAATCATTCCCTACATGTTTGTTGCATATTGCTATTTGTGCGTTTACATTTAAAAGCGTGCACCTGGTAATGTTTGCCCCGACGGGCGTTCCTTGCCATTAACCTTGTTCGCGGTCGTTACGCGATTTAGTCCTTGGTGAGCATGCTCCTCTTGTCATACTTCGGACCGTTCCTCTATCATATCCGTAATTTGTTCAACCCTCGTCATCTTCAAATGCAAG
The DNA here is from genome assembly GCA_030545235.1 of Helianthus tuberosus. Taxonomy (NCBI): domain Eukaryota; kingdom Viridiplantae; phylum Streptophyta; class Magnoliopsida; order Asterales; family Asteraceae; genus Helianthus; species Helianthus tuberosus. The sequence continues at coordinate 71,773,771 of CM060388.1, read as the reverse complement.
TTTCCTCCAATTAAAACATTCATAAAGGTTAGTAATGTCAACTTTACTAAATGCCCGTATCATAATACAAGGCTTTTCTACTATACGTGTTAACGCACGTAATTTTGTTAACTATATCTATAATTTAATTGAGGTATCGTATATTACACGATAACCCTATGTGTTGTTTACAACACTTTAACATGCTAAACCATTAAAATACACGTACTTACCGGATTTGCGATCAAGCCTCGAACCGAACACACTTTACTTTTTAACCATGAGCTCTGATACCAACTTGTAACACCCGTGTTATTGTTTTAAGGTTTTTGTATAGTTTACGGAAATGAACATGTAATTATAATTACATGTACTTTGAATAATACGGTTAATTTAAATCTTTTACAAATGAAGGTTTATATACATTGTAATGAATTTGAGTTCGTCGTTTAAAAGTTACGATGAAACGCCATGCGGAAGCTTTTAACTTTATCGTGTTTGGTTCTTCTTCGAGCTTGATCTTCATCCGGGCACTCTTGGCAATCACCTATGATCAAAACCAACTTAAAAGTTAGTTTTGATAGTTAAATAACAAGTTTAAACAAGTTATATGGGTCAAACAAACAAAATTAAACATTTTTCAGGTTCAGGGGGGGCTAGGCGTCACGCCTAGGGGCTAGACGCCCCACCTAGCCCCCTTTTTGGCAGAAAGTTCATATTAAGTTGCTGCATATTCTCAGCATAACCCGATTTCACGGAAACGAGCATAACTCTCTCGTTTTTAACCCGTTTTACCCGATTCTTTTTCCTACGCGTCCGTAATTCAATTCTCCATCTTATGGAGTTAAAATCCAACATCCAACATAACAAATTTTGAGACTTCTAAGCCTTCGACTCATTACCTTTTTACCGAATTTTAACCCGTTTATGCATTTTATCAAACAAACATATTTGTTTGATCCTTATATCACATACACTTCTTCAAATTATTGTTACTTACCATATTCGGTTCTAATCATAGGTTTATTACACAATTTAAACCGGTTTTCGCTCGTATGCTTATTTTGACCTGTTAAGGGTATTTAAGCACTTTAAAACTTGAAATCGCTTTCATTCATTTCTAGCATCTTATTCCTACATTTCTTATCAAGTAATCTTCCACCACATCTATATGTGCGTTGGATTTAATGTGGATATCTATATGTTCCGAGTTTTTACCCCTTGGATTATCGTTTTACGGCAAAGACTTATATAAAGTCTTTCGACCCAAGAATTTACATCCTTCACTACCTATACTCATTCTAAGCATTTATTTAATCATAAAACTTGTTTCCGAACCACCTTTATGGGCCGTTCGTTCAAATTAGCTTACAAGGGCAATTTGGTCAATTTTCATCCTTCTTTTACTACAAGGACCTTTAAATACTTGTTTGACTCAAAATCCGACCTTTTAACTATAATTCTTGTTTGTAAACCCATGTGCTTCTAAAACACCATAAACATAATTCAATTTATTCGGTTTACCTAAAAGATAACCGAATATCTATACTTTAACCTTGTCTAACTCTTATAGAACTCCAAATTCTACATGATGAGTTGTGTTATTATACATACATGGCTCGGATCAATATATTGACCCGTTTCAATACCTTGCCTTAGTGGCTGCTAAGTGATAGCGCTGTAAACATCCATGTGCTATTTATTCCCTAAAATCATACAACTCGACAACCCATTAGTCGATATTGTCAAAGGGTGATAATTTCAACTTTTGACCCGTTTGGTCTAAATGACCAATTATTAGCGAGATGACATTTATTACAATTTTACCCTTATTGGTTATCATGATTTACCTTATATGGTAACCCTTAAAAGTACATATTTCATTCGTCATAACATGATCGAATTACCAATTTAACTCATTTTTTAACCATCAATACGGTTTCTTATCCTATTTGGTTATCTTGTTCCGTACGACTACACGCCGGAACATCATATCTCAATTAGGCATTTATCTTATTCGTAATTAATGCGACAAAAGAACATTCTAAAATATATGACTAGTGTAAGCTATACTTTCATTGCATCCGGATTATGCTTTTCCTTCGTTCTTGATTCGTTTGACCCGCTTCCTTCCCCAAGCTTTCACCTAGCTTGCCAAGCTTCAAACTATCATTGTAATTGTAAGACGGTTAGGTTAGTCATAATCATTTACGACTATTCCATCCTACGCTTATTATATCGAATTTATCATTCGATCATATACTTGGTCGGTTTGACTTTTTAAAGTCAATCGACTTATCAACTTATTCAATGCACATTTGGTTTATTGAATGTCACTTAGGCATTTCATCCGAACTCTTAACGAAATCAAATTTTACACACTAATTACTAGGTAACATGATTTCAAGCATCTATATCACAATCTTAACATCAATTCTTTTATATCATACAAAAACCCTTTTAGTGAGAAGTATGATCTTGTACCCAATTTCATGGTTTACTCAAACACCTTCTATTCGTTATCATGCATGTTGATTCTAAGCATGGTTATATCATCAATTTCATCATAACATTAAAACCCACTTATCTAAGTGTGTTAATTCATCAAATCCTTCAATTCATAGCATGTTATGTATGATTTTCACTTAGGGTTTCGTTCCTAAGAAAGTATACATCACTAATCTAGCCATAGCTTCTATAATCCATGCCTAATTCACGATCAGGATGATTATTAATTTTTTACAACTTCACGAATGTTAGAATTTCGACATACCTTACGATCCCCTTGACTTGGTGATCGTTAATCCACGTTCGGTTGTGAATTTAAGCGTCGTTTGGCCCTCCAATTTGATGAATTTGGGATGAGCTAGGGTTTGGAGCTCTTGCTCCTTCTCCTGGATGTTTTCACGCACACACACACATACCAAGTGTGTGTGTTGTGTTTTTTTTTTAATAAACCAAGATTCCCACTCAGCAATATTAGTCCCTCGTGTTTTATTTTGACCAATTGAAGCCATAACTCACCATTAGTCATTTGATCTCATGCTACCAACTAGGTTAATTATTCCTAGTCACCTTAACGGGTTCGGGAAGTTATAACCTGTTATGAATTAAGTCTCGTTAATTCAGGCCTTTTTATAACTTTGTTTTCTCAAAGCATTTATTCTCCTTTTTATTAATTATTATGCTTATTTATTTAAATCCTAATAAATTTCTGGATTAATCTTTACCGCTAACGGTATTTTACCCGCTCTTTTGTATTAACGGGGTTTAATTACTAAACCCGTTTTCGGGGTGTTACATCCATTTAACTGCATGTAACAAATTTTATCATGTTTTGGTTTCTTAACAATGAACACCCAAACAAATACTAATCAAATCCCGGAGTTATATACTGCACACTCTATCATGCAAGTAGCTTCCCTACCACATGTTTCACAAGTCCAATCCAGATCTCTGGAATCTTAACTGGGAATAGATTGAGAAGAGAACAGAATAGATCTTAAGTAGAGATGGTATAATATACAGATCAAATGAGTTTTTCTCAATTTGATATAGGTTTCTTGGGTTTCTTTTGGGCACTTGAGGGCCTTTTTCGGGTGTTTAATTGATCTACAGCGCGACAACGTACAGCTAGGTCAGCATGTATCTGGATGCAGCAGAAGCTGACGTTGCCTAGCACCTCCAGGTCAGCATATATCTGGATGCAGCAGAGGAGATACACGACTTTTTCAGAGAAGATTTCAGAGTCAGACCAAAATTGTGTGTATCGGGACAACATACAGACATTCAAATAGACATGAGCTAATTCCAAGTGATTTTCTTTTCTGAGGTCATGTACTATTTTAGTTCTGAACAGAAACAACCAATGTTTCCAGTCTTAAGGATAGAGCCTACCAACACATCATACTAGAGTCAAACTATTTCGATACTGGTCTTACATGAGTCAACCCTTGACCATAATGTGAAAATTCATTTCATTTCCCAGTCATGCAACGCCTCTTTTTGTATTTTTTCAAATTTTTAATGTTTTTGTATTTTTCATAATTTTCTCCCCCTAAATTTGAGCATAAATAAAAACTACCTAAGAATAGAAAACTTTATGAACAAATTTACCTACGAATAAAACAAAGACATGCTAAGTCGGTAAAGCGGATCATTTTCAGAAAATCCACAAGCACTTGAAATTTCGAACTGCTGACAGGTTTTGTGAACAAATCGGCAGCATTTGCATCTGTGTCGATTTGCTCCAGTTTGATAAGACCTCTATCAAAACAGTCCCGTATAAAATGAACTTTAATATTAATGTGCTTGGTTTTTGAGTGGAAAACAGGATTTTTCACAATTTGTATGGCAGCATCATTATCACAGTATATGGTAGTCTTAAGATAAGTCAAACTGTAGTCCTGCAATTGATGTTGCATCCACACCACTTGAGAGCAAGACGCCGAAGCTGCAACATATTCTGCTTCAGCTGTGGAAATAGCTACCATTTGTTGCTTCTTGCATTACCAAGAAATGAGCCTGTCACCCAAAAATTGACATCCAGCAGAGGTGGATTTCCTGTCCTTGTCAGTGCCTCCAAAATTACTGTCAGAAAACGCAAACAGGTCAAAATTCGAATCCCTCGGATACCACAGACCAAACCTGGGTCGGCCTTTAAGGTACCGAAAGATTCGTTTAACAGCAGTAAGATGAAAAGTTTTAGGATTAGCCTGATATCGTGTGCAATTGCAGACAGCAAACATGATGTCAGGACGACTAGCTGTCAACGATCCAATCATAGACCTATAAAGTCGTTGATCAACAGGGGATCCTTCAGCATCTTCAGTTAACAACGGTCTTTCTGCCATTGGAGTTTCTGCCGGTTTAGCGTCAGTGAACTTGAATTTCCTCAGCACATCGTCCACATATTTCCCTTGATGAATTAGAATGCCCCGTGAATCTTGTTTAACTTGTAAACCCAAAAACAATGTTATTTCACCAAGTGCACTCATCTCGAACTTCTTTTGCATAACTCTCTCAAATTCTTTGCAAAGCTCCTCACTTGTAGACCCGAAGATAATATCATCGACATAAATTTGAACCAAGATTTGATCCTTGCCCACTCTTTTGATAAACAGGGTCTGATCTATTGTGCCTCGTGTGTATCCATGAGCCAGAAGATGTTCTGTCAGAGTTGCATACCAAGCCCAGGTGCTTGATGTAACCCATATAATGCCTTGTCAAGCTTGTAGGCATATTCTGGATGGTCTGGATGAAGAAAACCTGGTGGCTGCTCAACAAAAATTTCTTCCTTCACTTCTCCGTACAAAAATGCCATTTTGACATCCATCTGGTAAACAGTGAATCCCATGAAGGATGCGTATGCTAAGAAAATCCGAATTGCTTCAAGTCGAGCAACAGGGGCATAGACTTCATCATAATCCAGTCCCTCTATTTGTCTGAATCCTTGGACCACTAATCGTGCTTTATTTCGAACAATAACTCCTTCAGAATCTTGCTTGTTTCTGAAAACCCAACGAGTTCCAAGCTTGCGTTTTCCTTTTGGCAACTCCACAAGCTTCCATACTCCTAGCTTCTTGAACTGGTTTAGCTCTTCGTGCATAGCATCAACCCAGCCTGGTTCCTGCAACGCTACATCAATGGTTTTAGGTTCAATTTGAGAAATGTAGCTAGAATATAAACACAAATTAATGGTTCCTGATTGGCTTCTGGTCTGAACTCCTGCATTCACAGGACCTATCACATTCTCAATAGGATGATTTCTTTGAACACTTGTTGGAATGGCAGATTCAGGTATCGTCTCGTCTAGAGATGTGTGTATGTTGCTTGACTCCCCCTCATTAGGTGCTAGCGGACTGTGACTCACAGGAGTGGTAACAGTACACTCTTCAGGAATAGGATCAGCAAACAATTCTGATCCAGCTGTATTAGGTGAAATTCCACTAGATTGTGCACCTTCAGGAGATTGATGAGACATTTGTTGATGCAGAGGATGCTGTGTAAACACCATTCCCGGTGAGTCAATGGTGTGATGTCTGAAGCTTCCTTCTGTCTGTTCTTCTTCTTCAGTATCTTCAAAAGACAACGGTTGCTTTGGAGTAGATATGTCTGCATCTGAAAAAACACTTGACAAAATGTTAAATGATTTAAACAAATTTGCATAATCATATAACCAATCTGGTCCAACTCTAGCATCCGTAGCATTTTCTTCGAGCCATTCAATATTGCACGACTCGACGACCTTTTTAGTTACTTTGTTGTATACTCTATAGGCAGAGCCTTTTGCATATCCAACAAAGAAACATTCGTCCCCTTTGACTTCAAACTTTCCATTAGAGTCCATAAGTAATAATACACATGGACATCCAAAGATACGAAAGTGTGAAACCGAAGGTTTACGTCCTTCCAGAATCTCATAAGGAGTTTTCATATGACGTTTATTTACTAAAGCATGATTCTGAACGTAACAAGCCGTGCTAACTGCCTCAGCCCAAAAGAAACTAGGAAGCTTCGAGTCAGCCAGCATAGTTCGTGCAGCCTCAATAAGAGTACGATTTCTTCTTTCAGCTACTCCATTTTGTTGAGGAGTTCGTGGTGCACTATACTGACGATCAATTCCCTTTTCAGTGCAAAATGTGTCCAAAGTTACGTTCTTGAATTCTGTCCCATTGTCAGATCGAATAACCTTCACTTTGGTGCTCGCTTGATTTTCTGCCAGAGTGATGAATTGTTTCACTAAGACTGCAGTTTCATTCTTGTGGCTGAGAAAATACACCCAGGTGTAACGTGAATAATCATCAACGATTATGAGACAATAAGCTTTCTTGCCAATACTCAACACGTTCACTGGACCAAAAAGATCCATGTGAAGTAATTCGAGCACAACTTTCGTTGAGGGTGCAGGTTTAGACTTATGAGGTTTTCGATGAGCTTTTCCTTTCGCACAAGCAACACATTTTTCAACCAACATGAAATATTTTATTGGAAGATCACGGACTAGTTGACCTTTAGCCAGTCGGTTCAGATTCTTCATGTTTACATGCCCAAGACGACGATGCCACAGTAGACCATCATGTTCTGAAATCTTTGAGAATAGGCAAGTAACTTCTTCACACGGTTTCTTGTTCATATCAATCACATAAGCATTTCCTCGTCTCTTTGCTGACATTAAGAACCAATCTTCTGGAATGACAATTCCAGGTTTAAGTACATAACATCCTTTCTTTGTAAAGTGAACTGAATTTCCTCGATCACAAATCTGAGAGATGCTCAACAGATTGTGTTTCAGTTCTGGAACATAGTTAACATTCTCAAAGCTTAAAACACCGTTTCTTACTGTTCCTTTCAGTGTGATCCTTCCTGATTCTCCTCCCGCAAATGAGACATATCCACCATTAAATTCTTTTACATTTATCAGTTGGGATAAGTCTCCTATCATGTGCCTGGAACATCCACTATCCATGTACCAAAGTCGCACGGTAGTCCTCCACAGCTGTTCCTGCACGATTAGCGGGATTAGTTCGATCTAGGAACCCAGCCCATAGTGGATCTGGGTTTTCCTTGTGCATCAATATATGTCACTTTTTGCCAAATTAGATTATCTTTGATCAGAAATCTTGAAGGATTTTTCATGAGAGATCTTTGGCGAAAAGTATTAGATTGTGCAGCTCCAGTTTTGGGTTTCCAAAATGTGTTTGACCAATTTGAATTATAGTTACCAAAACCATTATGTTGATTTCTTTGAAAACTGTTCTTTTGATTTTGATTTCGACGTTTTGCTGCATTCCAATCTTGATCAGAAGGTTTAGTTTTGCGATAGTTGTTCTTCATTTTCTTAGACCTTTCAGTCGTCATTGAATCTGAACAACGATATCGATTAGACTTAACCTTCTGATTTTGTACAAACTTCTTCTTGGACTGGGCACTTGGGAGTTGAACACAGTTTCTGGCAATGTGTCTAGCAATTCCACAATTAAAACAAGTTTGCCGTTTCATTGTGTGAGTATTATGAAAATTTTTATACTTTAATGAAGAATCTTTGTTTGATTTTGAATGATAGGACGTTTTGATTTTCCTAAAATGTTTTGCTTGTGGCTGTACTGAGCATTTTGATGTCTGCTGATTAGAAGTTACACATTCATGTGATGTTGATGAAAAATTTGACACCCTTTCTTTACCGAGATCATCATTTGAAGTTGATGTTTTAATTTCAAAATATTTTCTAATGACTCTTTATTTAACTCAAACCCTTTTTCTTCTTTACCAAAACCAGTTTCAGTATTTGAACATGCTGAAGTCTCATCAATATGCGTTTCATCAACACATTTATCATGTGAAACTAATTCAGGTTCAATTTCCACTACAGTTTCCAATGGGATCCCACTAGATTTAACATTAGGGATGCCCACTGAGACAGATTCGGAAGAAGAATCACGATACTCTTGATTTTCTTGTGAAGAAGTTTCAGTGGTTTCACTGAATGTGTCCTGAGGGACCTCACCTGTAACACTGTCATCAACCAAAGGGTTAGAAACATCACATTCACAATCATTAACTGAAGAAAATTCATCATCAGACTTATTGTTCAAAGGTTCAACACAAACATTATCAGTTTTGCCCAAAACATCAGGCTCACTAGACGAAACATAAGCACAAAACGACGCAACATAAGCACAAAACGACGCAAACAAAGACCGACCAAAAGCAATATCAGATTCAGTTTGTTCAAAGTAATTTTCAGAAATATTAGTATGAACAACTGGTTCACTCCCAAGAACATCTCCACATTTTACTTCAGATACTTTATCTGCACATGAAGACGAAGTGTTAGGATCAATTGAGCCTTTAGAAACAAAATTTATTGGAGCAGACTTCTGTTTCTCAATTGGTCTGTCATTAAATGATGACTTATTGTTTTTGGGACCATAAGTCATTTTACTTTCATTCATCATCTCCTCCTCCTCAGTCATGGGTAAATAAGTATAATTGTCATTATAGGGAGGAGGAGCCTGATTAAAACCCAAACCACGCCCTTTCTTTTCCTTGTATGCGAGCTGTTGATCACACAAGTTTTTGACTAATTTGCTAGAAGAATCAAATTTCTTAATGTTAAGTTCATTTATTTGATATCTATCTCTGATATCTTCCAGTTCCTTAGTCACAGTGCACAGTTTCTCCTGAACATATAAGAGTTGAGTTGTTTTCACACTTACATCATCCTTGAGTTTGACGATGTCTTTTCGCTGAGCTTCAATCTTTTCTTTATAAAGTTTTTCGTTTTTCGATAAAGTAAAGTTTTTATTTTTTATATCTTAATAATCTTGAATTAGCTCAGCATTGTGTATTCTATAAGCTTCAACTCTTTCTCTACACTCAGGAGTACAGAAAGCAGAAAGTACCTCTTCTTTGGTGAGACCTTTGACTGGAGCTGAAAGAATCTGGGTCATGAGAGCCAAGTTTTCAACTGATGCCTCCTCCTCTGGTACAGAAACTTGATCATTTGAGGTCATGAAAGCAATGTTGCTTGAAGCAGCTTGATTTTCTGGAGCTGAGATGTTCAGTCGCTCAATTTCCGAATTCCAATCAAAGTTGATGTCAGGCTGAACCACCAAGGCTTGAGCTAATCCCAGTGGTTGAGGACTTCCAGTAGCAGCATCATCCGTTATACTTGATGTGGTCACAAAAGCTCTCTCTCGATTAGGTGTTACGGGCTGGGCAGGAGTTTGTTCTCTATTAATCGGAGGCTTTGTGCAGTTTTGAGCATAGTGTCCTTCCTCATGACAGTTGTAACAGCGTAGTTTAAAAGGAACTGTAGACGCTCCTGTAAATGAAGCACCCCATTTTTTTTACCAGTTCTTTTCATAAACCTTGTTGCCCTGAATGCAGCCATAGCCATCTGCCAAGTGATGTCCATTTCTTCAACATCATCAGGATGAATCTGATGTAAGTCATCACCACACCATTTAGGAGGGTCAATTTTTCCTGCAACAAATGCATTCAAACAGTTTATAACAGAGGCTGCGATATCCAGATTTTCTTTAGACTGTTGCGTAAAGAAAGCAATCATCTCATTTTTCACAGTGGAAGCAGGAGAAGCAGTGGATGCATTTACAGCGGAAGCAGAAGCAGCAGTAGAAAGTGATGGAGCAGCTTGTGTAGGAGACCTAGAGTAATAGACATTTGCTGAAGTAGGAGCAGCCTTAGCAGATGCCGCGTTGCTAAACATTTGAAATCCTCCTTGAGATAAGAGAGCTGCGTTGTTATTGTTTGACGAAGTAGGAGCAACAGAGAATCCTGCAGCTAGCATGCTGTTCGTATAGTTGGTTTCTCTTTGTTTATCATCTAGTTCACAGGCTTTGATATGAGAAATCATCTCTGACAAACTGCACCTAGCAAGATCTTTTGTTTTCTTGATCATTGCAACATGATGATCCCAGCTTTTTGGTAATGCATTCAGAAGTTGTCTATTTGTCGAAGCATTTGATGTATGAATTTCTTCCATCTACATTTGAGTGACCAGTTTGACAAACCTCTGAAGTTGGTTATCAACAGTTTCTCCATAGATATGGTTGAAATTGTTGAAATTTTGTCTCAGCAAATTTCTTCGACTCTCCTTCATGTCCTCATTTCCTTCATAAACATCGATCAGAGATTCCCACAGTTCTTTGGCAGATTTGCAGGTACGAAAACCAATAGCAATGTCTGGACCCAATCCCATGGTCAAATAGGACAGTGCTCTTTCATCTTCTTCAATTATGTTGAAATCATCTTCAGTATATTGACTTTTGGGTTTCTTTATTTTTACTCCTGGTTCAGTAGGACTATCTGTCATCATCTCCCTTGGACCTCTCAGAATACTTCTCCAAATTTTAGAATCCTTGACCTTCACATGTTGTTCAAAACGCCATTTCCACTCAGGAAAATCATTTGCATCAGTCAACCTTGGAATGCGTGTAGTGGTCCCAACCTTTGAATCCAGTTCTTGCTGTTTGTTAAGGGCAGACAGGTCAACATTATTTGCAAACATGATTAATTAATTTATTAATTATGTTTTAAGTCCAAAGTCCAAATCACGTTGCAGATCGTCTTTGCGAGTCGAGACCACAGTTGCGAGTCGAGATTGTGATGATGACAACTCGAGACCTTAGTAGGTTGCGAGTCGAGACCAGAAGTTGACAACTCGAGACGGAAGATGGTTGCGTGTCGAGACTAGAAGTAGATTACTCGAGACTTCAATAGATTGCGAGTCGAGACTGGATGTGAACAACTCGAGACCAAGGCTGGTTGCGAGTCGTGACTGGATGTGGACAACTCGAGACCAAGACTAGTTGCGAGTCGAGACAGCAAGTTCACAAGTCGAGATCAGCTGATTTCGAGTCGAGACCCTACAAAACAAACAATGTGATAAAACCAGCAAAAATCCCTGATTATCAGCAGCTTCCAAAATTCAAAGATTTTGAAATCTTTGAATTTTAATCCTCAACAAACTTCCGAGAAATCAGCAAACAACTCACTGAAATGACACGAACCAAAATCAGTAAATTCTTTCAATATTTTCTATGAACAGTTTGAAGATTGAATGATCCGAAGACAGAACATGCAACCAAAACTGTTGTCACTGCAAAACACACACAAGCAAAAACTGGATCAGTAATATAAGATATTCTTGAATCAGAATGATATCAAAACCGAACCAAGAATTGGTTTCTTGGCTCTGATACCAATTGTAAAACCCGTGAGGATCTTTCAATGATATCAAACAATAACTTGTGTAAGTGCGGAAATCAAACACAAGCAGATTCAAGAACAAATATAACCGAAACACCAAAGACAATTAAAAACAAACCAAGATATCTTGCATTCACTGAAAGAAGGTGACGGATACAAGACACAATAGATTTCGGCTGGCCCCTTCCTTGTTCGCTATCGACTGATCAACCTTAACTCCAAGGTTAAGGTTTGTTTAAATACAAAATCATATGGGTAAATACCCTAGGCCCAACCGAAACTAACTAGACTAACCCAACCCATACATATCGACCCAAAACATATATTTAACAAATACAAAATCAACCCTTTAACTAAGCAATCCTTAATGTATAAACCTTCAGGTTCCAACACTTAAAGACAAGCCTTTTGTTTGGGGAACTGAACAAGAGACTGCCTTTCAAACTCTCAAGCATATGCTCTGCAATGCTCCTGTGCTCGCTTTACCCGACGGAAACGATGACATTAGTGTCTATTGTGATGCCTCGAACCTTGGTCTCGGTTGTGTTCTCATGCAACAGGACAAGGTTATCGCTTACGCATCTCGTCAGCTCAAGATCCAAGAGAAGAACTATACAACCCATGATATCGAGCTTGGTGCAGTTATTTTTGCATTAAAGATCTGGCGACACTACCTTTATGGTACCAAGTGTACGGTCTTCACAGACCATAAGAGCCTGCAACACATCTTGAGTCAAAAGGAACTGAATATGCGCCAACGCCGATGGGTTGAACTTCTTAATGATTACGACTGTGAGATTCGTTATCATCCTGTTAAAGCAAATGTCATTGCCGACGCCCTCAGCAGACGAAGCTATTTGCATAGCGTTCGTAATATCCAAGCCCAGCATAATCTCGAAGCTGTTATCCGTGACGCTCAACATACCTGTTTTACTGAACGCACTTTGAAGAAAGAAAGGATTCTCAATGATGGTAACCAGCTGGAGAATAAATCGAATGGTATATTCCATTATCTAGACCGAATTTAGATCCCCAAGCACACTAATCTTCAATAAATTCTGCTGGACGAATCCCACAAGTCTCGATATTCTATTCATCCCGGTGCCGATAATATGTACCAGGACCTTCGCTACAAGTACTGGTGACCGGGCATGAAGATAGATATCGCTATCTATGTTTCAAAGTGCCTGACTTGTTCAAAAGTCAAGGCCGAGCAACAAAGACCCTCTGGTTTACTCGTCCAACCCGAGATCCCTATGTGGAAATGAGAGAGTATAACTATGGACTTTATAACGTAACTTCCGCGCACGCCATCAGGTCACGACAGCATCTGGGTTGTCGTCGACCGTTTGACTAAATCTGCTCATTTTCTGCCGATACGAGAAGACTTTAAGGTAGAAAAGTTAGCCCGAATCTACACTGACGAAATCATCTGTCGACACGGGACGCCTCGTGACATCATCTCTGACCGCGATGGTCGGTTTACCTCGCGCCTTTGGGAAACATTTCAATCTGCTCTCGGTACTACTCTCAATCTAAGTACCGCTTTCCATCCCCAAACCGACGGTCAGACTTAAAGAACAATTCATACCCTTGAAGACATGCTTAGCTCGTGTGTCATAGTTTTCGGCGGTAATTGGGACGCGCACTTACCTTTGGTCGAATTCTTGTACAATAACAGTAATCATTCTAGCATTCAAATGACACCATTTAAGGCATTATACGAAAGAAAATGTCGATCGCCGATTATGTGGCACAAGATCGGAGATGCGCAAATTACCGGTCCTGAGCTGTTGCAAGAAACGACTGACAAAATCCTCCAAATTCAGGACAATCTGTTGAAAGCTTGGAGTCGTCAGAAAAGTTACGCCGATAGACGCCGCAAGCCCCTTGAATTCAATGTTGGCGATCACGTAATCCTAAAGGTATCACCTTGGAAGGGTGTGATCAGATTCGGCAAGAAAGGAAAGCTCGCGCCTCGATATGTTCGACCCTTTAAGATTCTGGAAAGGATCGGCAAAGTGGCCTACAGACTAGAACTACCGGAGGAACTTAGCAATGTCCACCTGACTTTCCATGTGTCGAACCTCAGAAAGTGCCTGGCCGAGCAGGATTTACAAGTGCCACTTAAGGATCTACAAGTGGACGAAACATTACACTTTGTGGAAAAGCCTGTCGAGATCATGGATCGAGAACCAAGAAGCTCAGGCGCTCACATATTCCCATTGTCAAGGTTCGCTAGGAAGGCAAACGCGGCGCAAAGTTCACCTGGGAGCTCAAAAGTGACATGAAGGTGAAGTATCCACAACTCTTTGTTACGCCCGCACCTTAATTTCGGGACGAAATTCCCTAAAGAAGGGGAGGATGTAACACCCCGTGTTTTGAAAGTCAAAAGTACAAGTCAAAGTCAAAGTTAAAGGAAGAAAGGATTGCTAATTGCGATCTGTCACTCCTTGCTTAATCATTGATTGTACTCTTTGACTTGTAATCGAACCTATTAATTTGTTTGCTTTAGTTGTATTATGTGGAGTATTTGTAACAATCAAGGTTTAATCACATTTTTAATCGCTAATCTATTTATTGCTAATCGCATCGCTGTCACATCGCAACTCGAACTATGTGTTCTAGATATTGTTTTACGTGTGTGTGCTATTAATGTGTTACTTGTGCATGTTTATATTATGTTTGTGGTGATTAATCGAAACGCAATCGCAACTCTATCGCAATGCAATCTAATCGCAAACGCTAAAAGGCAAGTGTTATGGGTGAAATTCTGAGCCCATATCCTGAGAAATATCTTGGGTTATATCTTGGTTATATGATATCTGTTCACATCCGGGATGCTGATTCAGGATATTGGTAACATCCTGAATGGTATCCTCAGGATCACTAACGGATTATGTGCAGGTACGCGGGTTAGAAGCTAGCAACGTTCACAAGGACTCATTCCGCGGAAGACTCGGTCCAAGTCGTTCGAATAAAGACGTTGAAGCCGCATTACTCGGTCTACAACGTTAACAATGGAATATTCAGAGCATCCCATATTTATAGGAATTTTCGTTTGTAATTCGTTACTATAAATAGGTGGGTATATCAGATCTAATAGGACATCACATCAACACTTACTACACTCTTACACTTGTTCTCTAGCAATTTTCACTTTCGCACAAAAGCGTTGTAACACTTAGCGATCTGGTCAATATCCTGCACTGTATCCTGACGTTTAAAGCAATAAGAAGAACAAGGCAGCTGCGATTGTCAGCTCCCGAGGTTTTATGCCGGCGATCTAGATTGATCAAGGGCTTTCCTCGTATATCTCGTGTCACCCCCTTTACTTTTTGCTCATTGTTTGATCGTAGATACAGCTCAATATCCTGAGCTGTATCCTGAATACTGTTTTTCTAAACAACTTAACCAGCATATTTTCAACACATTTTTTAGCACACTACCTCACTTAACTAATTTGATCACTTAATTGCTACGGTAATTTTTGACCAAAACAATTTGGCACCCACCGTGGGGCAAGTGGTGCTCTCTTTACTAAAAATCTTTGTTAAATCGTTAATCGGTTTTCTGTTTTCAAGATTTTTTGCCACATTGTTTACAATCACCTCAAGATCAAACATGAGCTCCTCCACTGTGTCTGCTACTACTGGTCCGGTGCTTCCATCACCTCCTCCAAGGATGCAATCTTCTTCACAACCTCAGGATATTATCCCTACTCGGAGTATTCAGGGATCTGCTCCCGTTTTAGCTTATAATGATGAAATTCTAACCTTATTTGGAAGTGTGCAGGAACAAATGAGGCAGCAACAGGAAATAAACCAAATGCTGTTGAGGGAAATACAACTCCTGAAGTCTGGCTCAAGCAGATCTGTTGAGGATATCGTCACTCCATTACAACCCAGAACTTTGAACTTCAGTTCGGCTGTGTACACTGAGGATAATAGGGGGAATATTGTGCCCAACCTTCCTCAGAATCATACTCCTGAAATACCCTTCTCGGTCAGGATGTCAACCATGAGGAGCTCAGGATATGCTTCAGGATATGGGCAGAATCCTCAGATGGGTAACGTGTCAAATAATAATAATACTCATGCTGCTAACAATAGTGGATCTTTGCAGGATACAGGTGTAACATCAGCATTTACTAGGGAGCTGTAGAAGTTGAAGGACATGATATCCAGTGTACCTGGAGTGGTCCAGCCAATCCCGGAAGTGTCCCAAGACAGCCACAGGATATCTCGCTTTGCATATCCTATCTGTGATGCTGAGATTCCAAAGAGATTTCAAACCCCCAACATGAAGCTTTATGATGGAACTACGGATCCTGAAGAGCATATTGCCAGTATAGGGAAAGAATGGAGATTAACCCTAGCCCTCCGGAGCTCAAGGAAGCATGCTTGTGCAAGGGTTTTGGTTCTACCTTAACAGGATCGGCCTTGAAATGGCTCCTAAATGTTCCTCCTCATTCGATTACATCATTTGCTCACCTAGTGAATTTATTTAATAGTCAGTTTTCTTGTAGTAGAAGCTTTGAAAAACTAACAAGTGACCTCTACAGGATAACACAGGGGCCTCAAGAATCCCTAAGGGATTACGTGAACAAGTTCAGCCGGGAATCCTTAGACATTCCGCATCTTGATGTTGCAACAGCTGTGCAAGCTTTCAAGATGGGGCTGCAAAAAGATTCTCAATTTTACCAAGACCTTGTAATGAACCCATGCAGGAACTTGGACGAAGCTCAAAACAGGGCCCTAAGATATATTCGATTGGAGGATGACAGAAAGATGCAAGAGAGGATGAACTCATCCAACACCTATGAGTCAACTAACAGGAAGTCAGAATCCTCATTTAAGCCATATCGTTCTAAGCCATATGGTAGAAATGAAAACAAGAAAGTGAATGCTATCGAAGACGAGGATCCTGAAGAAAATCCTGAATTATCTGAATATTGTTTTTCTGTTAACATTCCTAAATTGATGTATGCTATGCAGGGTTTAGGAGACAAGGCTAGGTGGCCTCGAAAGAATCAACAAAAAGCCGATTGGAAAGATAAGTCAAAATGGTGTGCCTTCCATGAAGATTTCGGACATGTAACTGAGGATTGCTGATGTGTGCAAAATGCAACATATAAATTACATCAAATAAGGCATAAAACTAACCCTTTTTAAGTACTAATGTTGGAAAAAGAGTGTTTTTGTCTTCCTTTTGTATTTTCAGGATTAAATGAGCTCAAATTCACAAAAGAAGCAAAAAAGACAGCTAAATCTAACATAAATACAAGAAAAGGAACATAAGTGGACTGCCCGACCCCTCAACGGCATCTTCCCAAGCAAAATAGAGAAGACAGAAGACTGAACACGCCCCGTGCTCAGCCAGCACGGGGCCGTGCCCAAGAAGCGGCAGAAAAGACAAATCTATAGAAGCTTCTATTGCCCACCACGGGGCCGTGCCCAGTGAACACGGGGGCGTGGCGAAAGTACAGTAGGCGCATTAATTGTAATTGCGAATTACAATTAATGAAGAGAGAGAGTGTCAGACAGGCACGGGGCCGTGTCCAGCGGACACGGGGCCGTGCCCAGCCTTCTGTTCAGCCTATAAATAGGAGTGCTTGGTTTCATTTCAACTCATCCCTTGGCACACCACCTCTCTCACACTTCATCCACCACCCACCACCATCACAACACCATCATCCACCACCATCATCCATTGTCCATCGTAGAGTGTGTGAGTCGTCTCGGGATCCAAGATTGATCGTAAGAGTTCTTGACAATCAAGGCCATGTTTGCCTAAGTCTCTTACATCACTTGGTGAAGACAAAGTGTCTAGTATAATACTTTTTATTTCTAATCTTTTGCACTTTTTATTTGGTTTTGTATTAATGACTTTAATAACTAGTTGCTTATGTTGAAGGTGATCTTTCTTTATCGTTTGTCCGTGGTGTCTTGGCATTATTTTACTGTCTATATAAAATAAAAGATTTTCACCATTCATATCTCCACGGTCTATATGGAGGTATGTTGGCTACCTGGTCGGGGGTTAAGGGAACGGTTTGGTAAAGGTCTTGCCATTGTTCAGCGTTTAGAGGTCCTGCAATGGACCTGGGTCAAATTTAGTAGGACCTCCTTCAATGCTTCACGGTATTGGATGGCGAGGGTCCAAACTCTTTGATCCCCTCATAAGTTAACTACTATTAATACTATAACCCGGCTATTTAGGACTGTATCCCTGCTGACTCAGACTACTTAGCCGAGGGTAACGTCACCGCCAAAAGCGGGGCCTACCATAATATTGCATTAATAACTTAATTCATTATCTTCCAATAATCCACCCTTTTAGGATTGTATCCTTGCTGACTCAAACTACTGGGGTGAGGGTAACGTCACCTTCAAAAGAGGGGCCTACTACAATAACTAAGATAATCTCTTAACTATGTGCAAAAGTGCGGAAATAATCAAAGGTTACACTAGATACGAGTCGGAACCAAGTGATTCATCTTGTCTATCTGTTTTATTTTTATTTTCAGCATTTTAGTTAGTTTTTATTTTTCTTAGTTTAAAACATTTTTCCAAACTTTTTATTTTGATTAGACGTTGAGGATAAACCGGTACTAAAAGCTCTTGTGTCCTTGGACGACCTCGGTATCTTACCAACGCTATACTACGCCCACGATGGGTGCACTTGCCCATATGTGTGTTTAGTGTTAGTAAAATATCGTGTCTTATAAATTTAAAACTTGGCTAAAATAAGTGTTAAAGGGGCTTAAAATATACACCTAATATATATAACACTTCGCACGCATCAAGTTTTTGGCGCCGTAACCTCCTTCCACAACCACCTGTTTCCACCATCACCACCCATTCAACAAGCACTCCAGTCCGTTTAATTGGGTGTTTTCTTTTTGCAACGAAATCAAGAAATCCAGCTAATTAATCTATAATCTCGTTTAATTGGGTGTTTTCTTTTTGCAACGAAATCAAGAAATCCACCAGCAGATCTGAACCACTTCATAAAAACACCCAAAATCCCCAAACACCCAAAATCCATCACAATAAAACCCAGATCTGAACGTCAACCACCCCCTTACATCATCATCATAAATCATCGTCCATCATCATCATCAGTCATCATCAACATAATCAAAGAAAGAAGGATGGAAGAGAGATCTGTGTAGAGAGAGAGAGAGAGAGAACTGAGAGAGAGAGAGAGAGAGTGTGTGTGTATGGCGGTGGTGAACGGTGGTGATTTGTGGTGATGACGGTGGTGAACGGTGTAGAGAGAGAGAACTGAGAGAGAGAGAGAGAGAGAGAGAAAGAGAGTGGATCTGTGTTGTTTTAGTGAGAGAGAGAGAGAGAGAGAGAGCGTTTGAGCTTCGATTTGAGCACCCGCAACGTTTGAGCTTCGATTTCGAGCGTTTGAGGTTGAAGATGCAGGTGGTGGATGATGCAGGTGGTGGGGGTGGGGATGATGCGATGGTGGTGGGGGGTGGTGGCGTGGTGGTGGATGATGCAGGTGGTGGGGGTGGGGATGATGCAGGTTGAAGATGAGGTTGAAGATGATGATGAGGTTGAAGATCTGCCAGTGAGGGTAAAGAGCAGAGCAGAGGTTGAAGATGATGATATTTTTGGTTTTATTATAAATGAGTTATTATAAAGAGATAATAATTCTAAAATGACCAAAATGCCCCTGAGGGTAAAGACAAAATAGCAGGTCATTAATGGGAAATCTGGTCAAATTTGGATTTTGGACCAAAATGGCAACAAAAACCAAACCACAGGGCCCTGGATGTAATAAGTTTGAGATTTGGACTAAAGTGGCAAAACTGGCCAAACCACAGGGACCAAAATGGCAGTTTACTCAATAAAAGAAGACCCATTTGAAATTAACATTACACCGATTCCATGTTTCTTTCAAAATTCGTTTATTAGTAATGTCACAATCGATAAAGATCTTTGTGTTAACATAATGCCTAACTACATTTTCGAAAAATTAAGTATTAGTGATTTTTCTCCACTTCAAATACCCATTTTTCTATCCAATCGGAAAGTAATAAAATCAATCGGTATAGTTGAAGATGTCTTGGTTCAAACAAATCAAATGGTAATCCCAACCGACTTTGTCATCCTCGATGACGCTCCCCTAGTGTTGGGGCGACCATTTGAAAAAACTCACGAAGCTTTGAAAAACCGGAAGTTCAACAATCTACCTCTTCAATTAGGGGCATTTAAAAGAAGTGTCGATCTCGAACGGTCAATGAAATATCCTTTCGGCAATAATGACCCCCTAATTGAAGATGAAGATGAACCACCATATACAAGTGAAGAGATTGACCACTTTGTTGAAGAAGAGGTCGCCATAGAACAAACTTTTAAAGTTCTTGATCGAAATGAGCAACCAAATAAGTAGTCTCCCAAAGACCCACCACTTGAGCTCAAAGAACTTCCAAAAGGTTTGGAATATGCTTTTCTAGACAAAGATGGTAATTTACCTGTAATTATTTCGTCTAAATTAGATAACTTAGAAAAGGAAAAATTAATTAATCTTTTGAAAAAACATAAAAATGCGATAGCTTGGAAACTTGTAGACATACAAGGAATTAGTCCTTCTATGTGCACACACAAAATTTTGATGAATGATGACTACAAATCGGTCATACAACCACAACGTCGAGTAAATCCAAATGTTCAAGAAGTGGTTAAAAACGAAGTCATCAAACTACTTGACGCCGGACTTATCTATCCTATCTCCGATAGTCCTTGGGTGAGTCCTGTCCAAGTAGTTCCAAAGAAAGGAGGTATGACGGTAATAACTAACGAAAAGAATGAACTAATACCAACGAGAACCGTCACAGGATGGAGAGTATGTATAGATTATAGGCGATTAAATGAAGCAATGAGAAAGGATCACTTTCCTTTACCCTTCATTGATCAAATGTTAGAAAGACTATCCGGTCATAAATTTTATTGTTTCTTGGATGGTTTTTCAGGTTACTTTCAAATCCCGATAGCGCCCGAAGACCAAGAAAAGACAACTTTCACATGTCCCTATGGAACTTTTGCTTATCGACGCATGCCGTTTGGTCTATGTAATGCCCCAGCAACATTCCAACGTTGCATGGTAGCCATTTTCCATGACATGATAGAAAAGACAATGGAAGTCTTCATGGACGACTTTTCTATCTTTGGGGATTCATATGACCAATGCCTCGATAACCTTGAACGAATGCTATCCCGATGTGAGGAAACTAACCTCGCCCTTAATTGGGAAAAATGCCATTTCATGGTAACGGAGGGAATAGTACTCGGTCACAAGATCTCAGGCGAAGGAATGGAGGTGGATCGAGCCAAAATAGATACCATTTCTAGATTACCACCTCCATCCTCCGTACGAGCTATCAGAAGTTTCCTATGGCATGCCGGATTCTATAGGCGGTTTATCAAAGACTTTTCTAAAATTTCTAGACCTCTAACAAAATTACTTGAAAAAGATGCTCCTTTCATCTTTGACAATGATTGCAATCAAGCATTTCTCACCTTAAAAGAAATGTTAGTCAATGCACCTATCATGATAGCGCCTGATTGGAAATTTCCTTTCGAAATCATGTGTGATGCTAGTGACTTTGCAGTTGGAGCTGTCTTGGGACAAAGAAAAGAAAAGCATTTCCACCCAATTTATTATGCTAGTAAAACACTTAATGATGCATAAGAAAATTACACAACAACTGAAAAAGAGTTACTAGCTGTGGTATTTGCTTTTGATAAATTTCGCTCTTATCTTGTTGTTTCTAAAACTATAGTTTATACAGATCATGCAGCCATCCGATATCTCTTCAAAAAGCAAGATGCAAAGCCACGTTTGATTCGGTGGATTCTACTCGTCCAAGAATTTGACATTGAAATCAAGGACAAAAGAGGAGCCGAAAACACCGCTGCAGATCATCTTTCACGCTTAGAAGACCCAGCTTTTGAAGCAACCAGGGACGAGCAAATCAACGAAAAATTCCCAACTGAGTCCCTGGAAATGGTGGAATACAAGGAAGAACCATGGTACGCCGACTATGCTAACTACCTAGCTAGTGGTATAGTCGCAAAAGGGTGGCCACATCATCAAAGAAAAAAATTCTTTGCCAATGTGAAACACTACTTTTGGGAAGATCCATATCTTTTCAAAATGTGTGCCGACCAACTCGTCCGACGATGCGTACATGGTAGTGAAGCACGAAGAATTCTCCGCCATTGTCATGAAGGTCCATACGAAGGACATCATGGTGCTGCTAGTACCGCACGAAAGGTATTCGATTCAGGATTTTATTGGCCAACCATTTACAAAGACGCCCAAAGTCTTGTAAAAACATGTGATGCTTGCCAAAGAACAGGTAATATTTCTTCCAAAAACGAAATGCCACAAAATGGCATTCTTGTTTGTGAGATTTTTGATGTGTGGGGACTCGACTTTATGGGACCTTTCCCACCATCGAAAGGAAACAAATATATACTTGTGGCAGTAGATTACTTGTCTAAATGGGCCGAGGCCGAGGCACTTCCAACAAATGATGGAAGAGTTGTGGTAAGATTTCTGAAAAAATTATTCTCTCGTTTTGGCACACCTAAAGCTTTAATAAGTGATAGAGGTACCCATTTTTGCAACCATCAACTCGAATTTTTTTTAACAAGATATGGGGTCTATCATCGGGTCTCAACAGCATATCACCCTCAAACAAACGGACAAGCCGAAGTGACTAATATAGGTTTAAAACGAATACTTGAAAAAACCGTAGGGTTAAATAAAAAGGAATGGGCTGATAAATTAGATGATGCTTTATGGGCTTTTCGAACTGCTTATAAAACAACAATAGGTACAACCCCATATAAGCTAGTTTATGGAAAAAGTTGTCACTTACCAGTAGAAATTGCACACAAAGCCTACTGGGCAATCAAAAATGAAAACTTAGATTTAGAATTTGCTGGTAAAAATCGATTTTGTCAATTAAATGAATTAGACGAGCTTAGGAATTATGCATACTCAAACTCTGAAATTTATAAGGAAAGAATGAAAAATTTGCATGACAAACATATTAAACCCAATGAATTTCGGGTAGGAGACCTAGTTCTTTTGTTTAATTCACGACTTCGATTGTTTCCTGGTAAATTAAACTCTAGGTGGTCAGGACCTTTTTCCATCACCCATATTTTTCCACACGGTGCAGTAGAAATTAAATCTCGAAATGGACCTCCATTTAAAGTCAATGGCCAACGGCTGAAACTCTATCAAGGATTCATTGAGGATGAAGAAGAAGAGATCTCACTTCAAACGGTGGAGGAATAAAAACATCATGCCTGGTAAGTTACGAACGATTGAGACAACAAAATAAAGCGGTAAGTTTTCTAACCATAGCTTATGGGAAAAGGAGGGCACTCACACGAGCACTAAAATAAATAAATAAATAAATATTTTATTTTTTTCAAAACCTTGCTCGGCACGAGGCCGTGTCCGCTGGACACGGGGCCGTGTCCGCGCTGCAGTCGGGATAAATCCCCTTTTTCAAAACAGTTACTTCATTCCACACGCCCCGTTTCCCCGAAAAAGCTCTGGTTTCTAGCGATTTTTCGCAGAATTTCAACGGCTCCTATCGCTCTAACAACATCAAGGTATGATTCTATCACTTTTAGTAGTTAGCTTAGTTACTTGCATGTAGTTAAAACACCACAAATTTGGGGAAAAATCTAGGGTTCTTGAAGTTCATTCAAATCAAACCTAAAATTTTTGCCTAAATTTGTTTGCATTTAGTTAGATTAGTGTTAGGGGAAGTAGATACACTTGTATTGTTCATAGATTCACCCGATTTCTCATAAAAACCCCAAACCCTTGTTCTTGAACCGAAAAAGATAAAATTGATAGGGTAAACGGGATATTTTGGGGAAAACGGCACTTAGGGTTTCATTTTCAGGGGAAACCGCACCTATTGGACCAAAAATTTTCAAGTTTTCGATGGCAAAGTTCACAAGGTTCAATGCAAGTGAACTCGATGCCCGGGCAAGATACGAGATACTTCAAACAAGACCCGAGGAGTACCCCAGACGAGCATGCACGGACCTGTTAACCTTGGTAAACCAGCTGGACCGATTCAACAACATCGTTACGGGACCACTAGCTGTTGCATTAAACACTCGGCTTCGGTCAGTGTATCAGTGCACCATGGAGTTCTACAGTACTTTCACCTTCACTGCAAGGTGTGACCCATTCGACAATGAAGGGGTCGCATTTCGGTGTGGCGGGACAAGGTACTCGATCTCTATGGCACAGTTTGGAGCTATAATAGGACTGTACGGGGAAGAGGAATCGGGAAATGAGGAAAATACCGGGGGATTACGAGACTTGGATGAAAATGAATGACAAGCCGCATGGGCTCAAATCGGTGAAGGAATCTACAACCCTAGCAGCACCAAGAGTACTAAGCTAAGGGATCCGCTCTATCGCTACATTCACAGGCTT
This sequence comes from Helianthus tuberosus, assembly GCA_030545235.1. Taxonomy (NCBI): domain Eukaryota; kingdom Viridiplantae; phylum Streptophyta; class Magnoliopsida; order Asterales; family Asteraceae; genus Helianthus; species Helianthus tuberosus. The sequence goes on along the minus strand of CM060388.1, from coordinate 71,749,564 downwards.
CTCAGCTACTCCCTTAACCAACGTCACGACAGTGGTGGCGTTGTAGGGTTGAAAGATTTGGTTGTCCTTCACTGTATCCACAACCAGAAGCCTCTTGATGTTCCATATCTCCTGTTACGAAACATGCATCTCAACCGCCTTGCTCGCGCTCCAACACCTATCTTCTTCGGAGGATGGGTGTACCGTCTCTTCAAGCATTACACGCGAATTCCAAGGTCCTTTGAAAGAAGCCCATGGTCGGGACGAGTTGACTACCACATTTTCCGAGCCATGAACTTACTTTATGAGGCGGAAGACGGGTCGGTGAGTTTCCAAAGGACGCAAGGCTATGCATGGAACCCGCAGGAGGCCCTAGTTCTTCACGCACCACCTCCCCACTACTAGTATCAACCCCATGGTGATCCGGGTCAATCCTCCTCACAAGGAGGCGGTTTTCCTAACTTTCAAAGCTTACATGATCTTATGCAGGAAAACCTCATGTGTACCAGGAACGCCTACAACCTCGCCAACAAAACATACCACCGGGTAGGAGCTATTGAACGCAACATCAACGATATACAAGACGATATCGGAAGCATCCGGGAATATATGGCGGGACATGGGGATGGAGGTGATGATAGCGATGAAGACATGGAGTAAGGGGTTTGAAGGAGCAGGAGCGGGTTGATGGCAAGCCCACAGGTTTAAGTCCCTTTATCTATCGAACAATTGATGGCCTGCGTGCCAAATGTTGAACAATTTACTTTTTCCTAACTTCTTTTATTTTCTGCATTTTTTTTTTTTACTTTGACATGGATGTTAACTTTGGTAAAAGTAGGATGTTTGTGTTACTTGGTGTGGTATTAAGTGATGAAACAGGTACAAACCAAGGATTGAAGTGCTAAGCCTCAGCACTTATAGGGCCAGGATGGAAAAACCGGGAGAAGAAACCTGTTTTTCAGGCTTACAGACTGTCCACACGGGGACGTGTCTAGCCAACACGCCCCCGTGCTCACCTCCCAGACCTGTTGTTTGGTTACTGTCCTGCAAATTTTTGCCAGACACGGGGTCGTGTCCACTCAACACGCCCCCGTGTTCAACTTCTGTAAGTTCTCGGTACTGGCACCTGAACACAGGGTCATGTCCACTAAACACGGGGTCGTGTCCAGGTTGCCAGTAACACAAAATTTTTGCTTTTAACACCTTTTTACACATCTAATCAACCTAAAAATTTATTTTTGGGACACATTGAGGACAATGTGTAATTTAAGTGGGGGGGGGGGGGATGCTAAAACCTTGAAATTTTGCAAGTCCTAAATACAAGCCTTACACAAAACTCTATTGGAACCGCTAATCACCCCAAATTTTTTTCAAAAATTTCATTTTTTTACTTGTCTAGGTTTAACTCGGGAAATTCAAGTTCTCAAAAAGGTTATATTTTTACAAATTTACAACCGATAGCGTCGTGATAAAAAGAACCAACATAAGAAAATTATGAAAAGGCATAGCAAACTTAGTTAAAATTTGATTATATATACTTGATCACATAAAAACCCATTCCCACAAAAGTGAGTTTTGAGCCTTTATTGAGCATACAAATTTACATCTTTAGACTAAATGCTCATTTTTCGTTTCTTGTGTGAATAGCCGCTTGGTTCTTACGACTCTAGAACTTGCCATGACGATACATTCCCGGTCCTTATCAACTTAAACCCGAGTAAGTAAATGATGGAGGCATTAGGACTAACATTTTTTCTTCTACACCATTTATTTTTCTTTTTTTTTACCACCTACCCAAAATCCCTCTAGTTAGCCCCTTTGAGCCTAAACCTTTTCATTTCATAACCCAACACCCTTTCACCCACCAAAACCTTTTTCATTTTTAACCCTTTGTTTTAGTAACAAGTTCGGTTTTTCGTATGAAAAAAAAATTTGTGTTGATGATGAAGCAAAAGAAAATAAACAAACAAGTTCATCAAAAATAACTTTGTTTGAATAAAAGCTTCATCAGAATAAAAAGTTACAAAAATAGAAAATCCTACGAAAACCGACACTTGTTACGCTTTTTCACCCTTTTTCTACTGACCACTAACCACTAACCCAACCACCTACCTTTAACCCAAGCCTAACCCTTCACCCACAAAGTCCTCTTGATATTTACAAAGGTATAAAAGTTAAAAAGGAGGAGGATTGATTGCTTGGCAAGCCTATGGTAGGAATAAGTTCCATGCCGCTCTCGAGTGATTCACTAAAAATACACCTTCGGCCGAGTGTGAGTGATTTCTCCCGTGAGGTATGTAAACTTGTATATAAATGGAATTTTAAAAAAGGCATGTTATGCCCAAATAAGTAATTTCTCTTATTAAAAGTTTTAAATAAATCATGACGAATAGGATTGTAAATAAATAAAACTACATAAAGAATCTTGGAAATCCCGACACTCAACGACAAGCCCAAAACCTTCTCTTCTACCTATTCCATTTGGGAGTGTAAGCCACATATTAAAGAGTTTTGCTTGAGGACAAGCAAAAGTTCAAGTGTGGGGGTATTTGATGTGTGCAAAATGCAACATATAAATTACATCAAATAAGGCATAAAAGTAACCATTTTTAAGTACTAATGTTGGAAAAAGAGTGTTTGTGTCTTCCTTTTGTATTTTCAGGATTAAATGAGCTCAAATTCACAAAAGAAGCAAAAAGACAGCTAAATCTAACATAAATACAAGAAAAGGAACATAAGTGGACTGCCCGACCCCTCAACGGCATCTTCCCAAGCAAAATAGAGAAGACAGAAGACTGAACACGCCCCGTGCTCAGCCAGCACGGGGCCGTGCCCAAGAAGCGGCAGAAAAGACAAATCTATAGAAGCTTCTATTGCCCACCACGGGGCCGTGCCCAGTGAACACGGGGGTGTGGCGAAAGTACAGCAGGCGCATTAATTGTAATTGGAATTACAATTAATGAAGAGAGAGACAATCAAGATTGATCGTAAGAGTTCTTGACAATCAAGGCCATCGTAGAGTGTGTGAGTCGTCTCGGGATCCAAGATTGATCGTAAGAGTTCTTGACAATCAAGGCCTTGTTTGCCTAAGTCTCTTACATCACTTGGTGAAGACAAAGTGTCTAGTATAATACTTTTTATTTCTAATCTTTTGCACTTTTTATTTGGTTTTGTATTAATGACTTTAATAACTAGTTGCTTATGTTGAAGGTGATCTTTCTTTATCGTTTGTCCGTGGTGTCTTGGCATTATTTTACTGTCTATATAAAATAAAAGATTTTCACCATTCATATCTCCACGGTCTATATGGAGGTATGTTGGCTACCTGGTCGGGGGTTAAGGGAACGGTTTGGTAAAGGTCTTGCCATTGTTCAGCGTTTAGAGGTCCTGCAATGGACCTGGGTCAAATTTAGTAGGACCTCCTTCAATGCTTCACGGTATTGGATGGCGAGGGTCCAAACTCTTTGATCCCCTCATAAGTTAACTACTATTAATACTATAACCCGGCTATTTAGGACTGTATCCCTGCTGACTCAGACTACTTAGCCGAGGGTAACGTCACCGCCAAAAGCGGGGCCTACCATAATATTGCATTAATAACTTAATTCATTATCTTCCAATAATCCACCCTTTTAGGATTGTATCCTTGCTGACTCAAACTACTGGGGTGAGGGTAACGTCACCTTCAAAAGAGGGGCCTACTACAATAACTAAGATAATCTCTTAACTATGTGCAAAAGTGCGGAAATAATCAAAGGTTACACTAGATACGAGTCGGAACCAAGTGATTCATCTTGTCTATCTGTTTTATTTTTATTTTCAGCATTTTAGTTAGTTTTTATTTTTCTTAGTTTAAAACATTTTTCCAAACTTTTTATTTTGATTAGACGTTGAGGATAAACCGGTACTAAAAGCTCTTGTGTCCTTGGACGACCTCGGTATCTTACCAACGCTATACTACGCCCACGATGGGTGCACTTGCCCATATGTGTGTTTAGTGTTAGTAAAATATCGTGTCTTATAAATTTAAAACTTGGCTAAAATAAGTGTTAAAGGGGCTTAAAATATACACCTAATATATATAACACTTCGCACGCATCAATTGCATTGCTCTAAGGAAAGAAATAAGCTATCTTCTAAGCAAGGGATATCTGAAAGATCTCTTAGGGAGAAAGAAGAATAAGGGTCAGGATACTAAGAAGGATCCTGAGCGAGCAGCGTCACCTCCCGCGGATGCCAAGATAATCAACTTTATTTCGGGAGGATCCGACATTTGTGGGACTTCGTATTCGGCAGCGAAGAGACATGCAAAAGAAGCTAAGGCCGAAAGGGGAGACAAACCTGTCAGGATGACTACCCTCACAACTGAAAAAGTGATCACATTTGATGGTGATGACAGGGATACTGTCCAGGATCCTCATCATGATGCTCTGGTAATAACATTATATGTGGCTAACCATTTTGTACGCAGGATATTGGTTGACAATGGGAGCTCCGTCAACATAATCCAACTAGAGACTCTGAAGAGAATGAATGTATCTCCGATGGATATCACTTCAAAGTCCACCGTGCTTGTTGGGTTCAGTGGAGAGGCTAGGAACACAGTGGGAGAGATAAAGTTACCGGTATATTTTGAAGGAGTCAACTCGATACAACGTTTCTGTGTGATGGATTCTCTATCTTGCTATAACATCATACTGGGAAGACCATGGATTCACGATATGAAGGCTGTGCCATCAACATATCACCAATGCATCAGGATTCCAACCCCTTGGGGAGTTGTCAAGGTTGATAGTGATCAACAGGAGGAGAAAGAATGCTACTCATCCTCGATGAAATCCTCAACCAAGCCTAGTACAGCATAGCAATTAAAGATGCGGGCCCAGGATATCGTGGAGGATTCGGAGCAAGATGTGAAGAAAATTATCCTGGATCAGGATAATCCTGATATCTCGGTGCTCGTAGGAACCAATATCCCTCAGGATATTGAAGAGCAGATTAACTAACTTTTTGAAATGCAGGATGTCAACGTTTGCATGGAAGCATGAGGATATGACAGGTATATCCAAAGACATTATCACTCACAAGCTGGGAATTGACAGATCATTCAAGCTTGTTCAGCAAAAAAGAAGGAAATTTGCTCCTGAGCGGAATAAGATTATCCAAGAGGAAGTTGAAAGATTGTTGAAGTCCAGGATGATCAGAAAAGTCAAGTTCCCAAGATGGCTAACAAACGTAGTCGTGGTACAGAAGAAAAATGGGAAATGGAGAGTCTGTGTAGACTACACAGACTTGAACAAGGCTTGTACTAAAGACCCATTTCCTCTTCCTCACATTGATGCAATGGTGGATGCTACTGCCGGGCATGAAATGTTGACCTTCATGGATGCATCATCAGGATTCCAGCAGATTCAAATGGAGCCTTCTGACCAGGAGGATACTGCCTTCATGACACCAACAGGTATTTATTGTTATACGGCTATGCCTTTTGGTTTGAAAAATGCAGGTGCAACATACCAGAGATTGGTAAACATTGTTTTGGTAAAAAATTATCGAAGTAATTAAGTGATCAAATTAGTTAAGTGAGGTAGTGTGCTAGAAATGAGTGTCAAAAATATGTGAATCAAGTTAATTGTAAAAACAGTTTCAGGATACGGCTCAGGATATAGAGCTGTATCTATGATCAAACAATGAGCAAAAGTAAAGTAAACGACACGAGATGTACGAGGAAACCCTTGATCAATCTAGATCGCCGGCATAAAACCTCGGGAGCTGACAATCACAGCTGCCTTGTTATTCTATTGCTTCAAATATCAGGATACAGTGCAGGATGTGGTACGGATCGACTAAGTGTTACCACGAAATTTGAATACAAGTGTGGTGTTTGCAATGAGCTAGAGTGAAAGTGTTCGAGAGTGTTAGTGAAAATTGTGTGTTCTAAGCTGATCCGCCCCCATCTATTTATAGTAAAGATAAAATAACAAACTACCCTAAACTTGCGGGATCCACCGAATATTCCTTCTTCGAACGTTGTAGACCTGGTCTTTCGGGCTCAACGTCTCTCCCTCAACAAATTCGTCCGAGTCTTGAGGAGAAGAAGTCCTCTTGACCGTTAGCAAGTCTCAGCCTTTAACCTGCACGTGGTTAATTCAATAAGCCTCAGGATATCGCCCAAGATGTTAGCAATATCCTCTTCTAGCATCCTGATCACAAATAAACAAACAAAGGCAGGATATTGGTCAGGATACGTATGTTAAGAAAATGACCCCTAACAATTGTCCCCAAATATATCAGTTGGGATACCAATCCAACGGATATATTTCAAAAGTTTCAACTCATAACTTAAGGTAATTAATACGACTAGACCCTTGAAATGACAGCGGTGCAACTTCCAAGGCATTATTTACTCTTTACCCCCCTATAATCATCCTATATCAACCGAGGGGCTCCTTATCACGGTTATCCTTATCTGCAAGCAAACATCAGGTATTTTCTTTTCTATTCTTCTTTCTTGAATCTCTCTTAATTTGCTCAATACTCTTCATGGCACCACGAACGAAATCCCGATCAAACCGACCAGCCTGAACCCTCATAAGTCAAACTTTCATCACCGATCCAGCAAAGGAGATTTGCTGCTTCAACAATGCTGACATCGCCGCTATTAAAGATTCCGGTGCCTTTCCCACCGGAACGATCTTTCGCCCCTTCGACCAGGAAGCCCGATCGGACGCGTCATCCGACGAGTGGGTTTGTTTTTTTTGCTTATCCTTTCTCTCTTGGACTCCGGTACCCATTTCCACCCTTTATCTCTAGCTTTTTCGACCTCACCGGCCTTAGCTATGCCCAAGTTATGCCAATGGTCTGGCGAATCTTGATAGTGTTGGATCAAATCAAATCTCGCCATTTTCCTAACCTACTTGTTGAGGACCTTCCTATAGCATACCGGCTGAGATCCCACGGCAATCACCGTTTTCTTCTGTTTTTCCATCAAGAACCCTCTGGTTCTTAAAGCCACCAAGAACGAGGATCGATGGCGACGAAAATTCTTTTTCGTAAAAAGAGACTCTATTGATAAGGGTTTCGATTTACCGGTTAAATGGTTAACCAAGGGTAGGATTTAGGGTTTTAGGAATATCCCCAATTATATCTTCAAACTGTATCCCGGACTTATATTCTGATGTTTTTATGCAGCGAATTTCAGAGATTTAGTGCCTCCCAGTGCAGAATCCGAATCCAAGATCAAGGAAATCTACCGTCTTCCTGCCAGTGAAAGAACTTTTTCCCTGTCTCTTACAGATTCACACCAAAAATCAAGCTCAGAAATGTCTGGTAAGCACATTCTCATATATTAATTATTTTTCAAAAGTATGATGGGTTTAAGAATATCTTCCCTTGTGTAGTACCAGTCGTCAACCTTGAAGGTTTCGAACTTGACGAGTTGGATTGCTACTCCAGCCTCGAACCCACCAAACAAGAATCCAAGCCAAAGTCGTCTGCTACACCAAAGCCTACCTCTTCAAAAACTGTTTCTGCTCCCAAAGGCCCTCCGGCATCCAGGACCCGGGCATCCAACTCTCGGAAGAGAAAGGAGACTGACTCCCCAGCTGTTTCTGAAACATTCTCTCTTGAGAATCATGGGTTCAATGAAGCCATCTCATTCCTCAAACAGGTAGAATTTTCTTTTCGATATCCTGTACAAGTATGATAGTCCCTATCCTGCTTACTCTTTACATTAATACCTGTGTCTTTATCGATAGGGTCTGGGTCGTCTTATGCACTTATATGAAGACGCTTGCGGGCTTAACAAGATGTTGCAGATCCAGCTGGAGAAAGCTCAAGCCACCATAGCTGACCAAGGAACCATTGCGGCTGCCAAATCCCAACACTACGAAGACAAATACAAGGCAATGACCCAGGAACATCAAGCTGCCCTCCACAAAGCTAACGAGAACGCTCAAGCCAAGCTAGATGCCGCCCTTCTTCAATATCAGCAGAATATGAGCTCATACCGAGATAGCCTCAAAGCATCCGTGGTCGTCTCCCTTCTCCAAGCCAGGATAAAGATGGCTTATGAGGCCAGGAATTTGGGTTTTGAATGCCCCTCCTGGAACGTAAAGACTTGGGAGGCGAAACTAAAGGATCTTGGAGGTCATCCCGTTGCTCATTCTGCAAAGCATGCTGGTGAAGAGCCTTCGAAGGCGGCAGAGGAGGTGGCCAATGCTGATGATGATGCCGAGAAGAATCCTGAGGCTGATGCTGGGGCGAATGCTGGCAAGGAGGTTGCTGTTGGACCGTGTCGTGACCCTAAATGATCAGTCAAGGCAGTTCATCATCACGTATAAAGGCGGAATCAGTATACGCAACGTTACAACAGCTTTCCTATTCAATTCCTTCACGTTTATTGCTTTCTGAGATCAATTTGACAGAGTTTCGTTACAACAACAATGATCAGGTCTCGCTTCTATGTCACTACAAATGAACACATGTAGGTATTTATACTATTGCTGATTTCGCTTATGTGTCAGTTACACTGAAGCGAAATCACCTAATGACCCTTGAAGCGAAATCTACACTAACATGTTCCTTAAAGCGAAATCCCATGTACATTAAAGCGAAATTAACCCTATAAACCCTAATTTGACTTTTAAGATCCAATCTTGACTCTCTTGATTTAAGACTTGATGAAGATGCAGTCAACAGACATTCTTGTGCATCAACAGACTCCCCCTTGGATGTTGACGTAGTCTTCAGATCCTGAGTCTTCAGTCTTAGTCTTTTCTCTAACTCTCTGTCGTCTCATTATAAGCACTCTATCTTCACAGGTTTCAGGATCTTGTCCTCCTAGCTCTAACTTCTTTCTTCCCTTTGAATGTTGATCCAGACTCCCTCTTTCACAGACTCTCCCTCTCGATATGCTAGAATCTGAGATATCTGGTTCAAGCTTTGACATTTAGCTTCCATTGGGAATAATGAAGTTCAAACCTGTTACTCAACCAATAAAAATTACAATTCTATCTTTCAAACATAACTCATAAACTTAATCAGCTTTAGAAATCCACTCAAGTATTCAGGTTCAAATTAATGACCCTAATCACTTGATTAATCTACCAAGTCCAAATTAATGACCTTGGTTGATCTTTTGACGAATCAAACTGATTTAAAACAACAATTTCAAACATTTTCTGAAAATAACAAGTATCAAATTAATGAACTTGTGTTTGACTTTTCAAACAATTCAAACTTCATCAAAGTAAGCTCTCCTCATTCTTCAGTCCAGAATCTCCTGCATCTGCTTCAAACATTTGAGAATCCAACAATCAACTCTCCACTTTGGTTTGTCGAAAAATAAAGCAGAAATAAAATCTTTTTGGATTTTAAAGTGATCTAAACTAAGAAATGAAATACAGAAAACTTAAATTGCAGAAAGTAAACTATTTACAAACATATTTTTGGTGAGCGTATCAGGGAATCATATCAGCTTTTTAGACAAATCACAAGTACCGTTAAGCTACATTTCATACTCAGACTTAAACAATTCACCTCGATTGTCGATATACTGATCCATCTTAAATTCTCACACACATTTCAACTTACTCAGGATATGATTTAGATGAATTAAGAACTTAGATCATTCATGTTTCCCACCTCTTGAATATACTCCCGTATCCAGAATCTCAATAATCAGTCTTACAGGTGAGTATACTACAATGATATCTGTATATAATTTAGGTATGCGAGGGCCGAGGGATCTCAGGTCGATACTTCCGTATACGCAGAGAGATATCAGCTTCGACTTTTCGGTGTGTCCCCTTTAGAGGATCTTTTTGCTTACAACAGCAGCATTTATCAATTTTATTGTTTCAGCATGCTGAGGGTTTAATGCTGTGTTTTAAGCATTGCAGCAAGTATTAGCCAGGGACTAGGTCAGAACCACCGTTCAGCAGAAGTCCCGGAATAATACCCCAGACATCATTGAGTATAAAGACCTAGTATATCAGATTAAGAGACCTTTCAAACGAGATTTCAGGGGTTACCTATATATCCAAGTAGTGTTCCCCACGAATTCACAAGTTTGAATTTAGGTTTATATCCCGAATAAATCTACTAAATGTATGAAAACCTATTGACACATCATCAGTGAGATTGTTTAACTCTTTTATACTTTACAAATCTTTAGCATACTGTGATCGTCTAGCCGATGTGCTATCATTTTCCCTATACACAAGCTCTTTTTCATTTTATCATGTTTTTGTATTTTATCATTTTTTACTGTTTTTGTATTTTATCATTTTTTACTGTTTTTGTATTTTCTGAAAATAACTATGTACAAACATCTACTCCCCCTAAATACCAAAACAAGTAAAAATTCGACAAACCATTGCAGATTGTTTCTTGTCTTCATCCGCAACAGTACTTTCATCAACGCTCACAATTCCATCCGACACCGACAGAAGCTTCATACCGTTCAATTTTAACAAATATTTAAACCGATTTTTATCAAAAGCTTTGGTATGTAAATTAGCTTTCTGTTCGTCAGTGTGGATTTTCTCAATTCGTATCAATTTTTTTTCAAAGCAATCACGAATAAAGTGGTGACGAATTTCTATGTGTTTAGTTTTAGCGTGATGTACTGGATTTTTAGTTATATTTATTGCGGCCTCATTATCAACAAAAAGAGGTGTGTTAAGAAACTGCAAACCGTAGTCGCGCATCTGTTGCTGTATCCACAAGATCTGAGAGCAGCAACTGCTAGCAGAAACATACTCCGCTTCACATGTAGATAACGCCACAGACGTTTGTTTCTTACACTGCCAGGTAACCAATCTAGGACCAAAGAACTGGCATCCTGCAGTTGTTGATTTTGAATTTACTTTGCAGCATCCGAAATCCAAATCGGAATACCCTTCGAGCGTAAAGTCGCCTTTCCTAGGATACCACAACCCCAATGAAGGAGTTCCTTTCAGGTAGCGCAATATCCTCTTCACAATGATCATATGCGATGCTCTCGGGTTAGACTGAAATCTTGCTGCGAGGCACGTTGGGTACATGATATCAGGACATGAAGCAGTTAGGTACATTAAAGAACCTATCATGGAACGGTAAAATGTTTCATCAGCCCTGTCTCCGGTGAGATCTGGATGAATCCCATGATTTGTTGCAAGTGGGGTAGCAGCTGGAGTAGAACTTGACATCCCAAATTTCTCTAGAATATCATGAACGTACTTTGACTGATGAATGAAAATTCCTTCAGGAAGTTGTTCAACTTGTAATCCCAGAAAGAATTTCATCTCCCCCATTGATGACATTTCAAACTTCTGCTTCATCACTGATTCAAAATCTTTGTATAGATTTTCATTTGTTGACCCAAAGATTATATCGTCCACATAAATCTGAACTATCAGAAGATGACCATCGACCTCTTTAGTGAAGAGAGTGGCATCCACTTTTCCACGAATGAACTTGTTGGCTAGTAGGTGTTGAGACAAAGTCTCATACCAAGCTCTCGGGGCCTGGTGTAAACCATACAGCGCTTTGTCCAATAAGTAGACCTTGTTTTTGTGGATTGGATCGGTAAAGCCCGGTGGCTGACCGACATAAACCTCCTCTTTAACCTTCCCATAGAGAAAAGCCGATTTAACATCCAACTGATAAACTTTGAAGTTCTTCCAAGACGCAAATGCTAGGAAAATTCTGATTGCCTCTAGTCGTGCTACAGGAGCATAGTCTTCGGTAAAATCAATCCCCTCCTGTTGACTAAATCCCTGAACAACGAGTCGAGCTTTCTTCCTTACAACAACTCCTCTATCGTCCCTCTTGCATTTGAACACCCATTTAGTGTTAATCTTTCTTTGACCATCCGACAAATCAACTAACTTCCACACTCCCAATTTCTCAAATTGGCTAAGTTCCTCCTGCATTTCATTGACCCAAGAGTCTTCAGTAAGCGCCTCTTTGTAAGTTCTTGGTTCAATTTGCGATATAAAACAACTTAATGAGAATTCAGTTTGCAAAGGAACAACTTTTGTATAAAAACATGTAAGCCCTTTATCAATCTGATTTCGAGTGCGAACTCCAGCTTGCAATTCTCCTATGATCAACTCCTCTGGATGATATGAAAAAGTTCGCGGCATCACTTCACTCGGAACATCTACATTTCCCTCCAGATTAGTAACATTCTGCTCTGCATCTTGTTCACCAACTTGGTTTGTTTGACTTGAAATCTGAATTTGCTCCCCCTCAGAATTTGAATCTGAATCACCGTGATCAAATACTGGCATGTTTTCAGCTTCTAGATTATCATTCTGAGCCGACTGATTATCTTGAGCAACTTCATTCTGTTGGACATCATCATGTTCACCAGCATTACTTGGACCTGCTTCATCATCATTTGAAGTTTCCCTTGGTCTCCTCGAATACTCAGCTGGGAACCTTAACTGTGACTCATTTCACGCAAAATATCCAACTCATCAAAGAAATCTTCATCATTTTCTGATTCTTCTCTCATATCAAACGAATCCCAAAGTTTGTCATAATGATAACGCCATGAATCACCAGGATTCTGCGGCGGCATAGTATAGCCTTGACATTCAACATTTGCAGCTTCAATAATCCGCTTCTCACTTGGAACGAAGACACGTCGCAATGGATTTGCATAACCAACAAATATTCCCTCAATGCACTTCGGACCAAACTTTCCAAAAGGCTCTATAACTGTACAGGGTGACCCGAACGGTTCTAGATACTTTAAATTCGGTTTACGGTTATTGATTAGCTCAAAACACGTTTTGTTGAACTTCTTGACAGTAAGAACCCTGTTGAGCGTATAACATGCAGCAGAAACAGCTTCAGCCCAAAAATTAATCGGTAACTTTGAATCTGTGAGCATAGTTCTAGCCGTCTCGATTAGTGTCCGGTTTTTGCGTTCTGCGACTCCATTCTGTTGCGGAGTGTACGGAGCACTAAATTCATGCAAAATACCTCTTTCATCACAAAATTCTTCCATCCTGCTGTTCTTAAATTCAGTACCATTATCACTTCTAATTCTCTTGATACGCCTTTGGTACAAATTCTCAATCTTCCTGAACAGCCCCATCAAACTGTCAAATGTTTCATCTTTTGTCTTCAAGAAAGAAACCCACGAAAATCTGGAATAATCATCAGTAACGACCAAACAATAGTAATCTCCTGTAATACTTTTGACATTCACCGGACCAAACAAATCCATGTGAAGTCTTTCCAGAGGTCTTGAAACTGAATTGACTTGCTTTGTAGGGTGTGACTTTTTCTTCTGCTTGCCTTTGATGCAGCTAATGCACTCCCCTTCCAGATGAAAACCTTTGATATTAACTCCCAATACCAAATCATTGTGCACCAAGTGATTCATTTTTCTAAGATGTATATGCCCCATCTTTCGGTGCCACAATCTTGATTCTTTCTCAGTTGCTCTAGACACAAAACAATGTGCTTGACCAGTAGTTGTAGTTGCTACAGACATATCTAACACATATAAATCATTCACTCTAGGTGCCCTCATAATAATCCATTCTTCAGGGATAACAAAACCAGGTTTCAGAATCAAACATTCTTTATCAGTGAAGTGAGTAGTATACATGTTGTCACAGATCTGCGAGATACTAAGCAGATTGTTCTCCAGCTCAGTGATGTAGTTAACTCTCTCAAACGTCACAATCCCATTGGATAACGTTCCTTCACCAACAATTCTACCACCTTCATGACCAGCAAATCCCACATAACCACCATTAATGTTTCTCACATCATACAGCAATGCAGTTTTTCCTGTCATATGTCGAGATGCACCACTATCCATAATCCATCTGGATATCAGTTGTGGAAGATCCTGCACAAAACAAACTTCAATTTAACTAACTACAATAAAGATGCCGATTCATGCTTCGCGAACAAGGAAGCTCCGGCACTTCAAACTGCTTATTCGAACATGGTGTCCACCCAGGCCTCATCAGCCTTAGGTGTAACCTTGACTCTCGCAATTTGAATTTTGAAATTTTCAGCCTTCAAAGGTGGAAAATTTGCATCATAATCAACCGAAATTGATTCTTCAGCCTTTTTCACTTCAGAAGTTGAAATTTTCATTTCAGTTTTTGGTTTACAAACTTGTTGAGATAATGCAATCCGTTTGTAAAATTTGTCATTTTTAGTTACCACTTTCTTTACGGGTTCATTTTCACTTTGATGTTGTCATTTTTCACATTCTTTTTCTCAACAACGATTGGTGCTTTACCCTTCACATCAACTTTCTTTTGTTGAATCTTCACAGTTTCAATCTTAGGCTTCACATTGGTACACTTCCGTGCAATGTGACCAACTTGATTACATCTAAAACATATTCGAGTATCAACACCTCGACTTGTGCCTTCAGACTGATAATGTGAAGCTCTTTTCTAAAAGAACTCTTTATTTGATTTTGAAAAAATTTCATTTTCCTCATCAGAAAGTGAACTTGAACTGTTCACAAACACCTTCTTTTCAGCAAACCTTTTGTTTTGAAACCTTCTTTGCTGATAACTCTTACCACCCTGATAACCACCCGACCAATTGTTTCGATTGTTATTATAAAACCTTGGTGTAACAACAGGCTTTTTGTAGTAAGCTTTATCGTTTTCAAAATTCATTTGCCGTTTTGTTTGTTTCAAACTGTTCACTTCCGACAACTCAACTTCAACCAATTTGAAAACATTTGACAACTTTTTCACATTAACATTCTCAATCGGAAATTCAGAATCCGAATACAACTTATCAGATCCAGCCATCTTGTACATCACAAGACCCGGTTCATCACTTAAGTTGTTTTTGGACTTTGATTTCTGAATGTATTTATCTAAGAAACACCCATCATCTTCAGTTGAATCAGACATCAAAACACTTTCAGCTGTGCTCTTAACAATCTCTGTCTGAACACTATCATCAGATGATGTAAAAGTAACATCAATGTTTTCAGGAAGTTTAACTTCTTTTTCTTCCTCAATTTCAACCAAACCAGATTGCTTTTTCGTGTAGTTAGCCAGAACAGGTGGTGGAACTTGATGAAAACCCACCCCGGTTCCATCAGAATACACATTTTCGCCCGCTTTGACTTTCCCAATAGGTTTGGGAATGATATGTTGCAAAACAAAGCTTGCGGAGCTATAACTGTTAAGCTTCAACTGGATTCGCTCGTTTTCAATTACAGCCTCTTGAACCTTAAGTTTCAATTTAGCGATTTCATCCAGTTGTTTGTTGATCGATTCTTCTTTAACTCTAAGCACTGCTTTTAAATGTTCATTTTCTTTAAAAGTTTTACCATTTCGATCATCACAATCTTTCATTGTGCTTTTGAGTTTTTCAAATTTTTCAGAAATCTGACGGTTTTCAAGAATCAACTTTTCATTTTCTTGTTTAATTTTGTCATGATTAATTTTATCAGTTTCAATTTGAGTAGTTAATTCTTTTATCCGTTCAGTTGAAGCTTTAACTGTTTTGTCACGACCAAGAATCTGATTCTCAACATTTCTGACCTTAGCTGTCAGATCTTCAACTTTCTTAATGTTGAGATATGTGACTGTGCTACAAAATTTGCACTCTTTGTTGCAATTTTTGCAATCAGCATTTCCTTCAATCTTTTTACCTGACGCATTTGTTGACAAGTTTGGACTGACCTGGCTTTTTGACTCAGACACGGAGTTAGAGTCTACCTCAAGTGCCTTGGCAGCTAGCACTTTGTCAGCCATTTTTCCCAAGTTCTCTGCAGTCAACTCCTGCGTTGTATCGATAACTCCAGTATCAATCTTCTTTGATTTTTCAATCTCTTCTTTCTCTTTTCTCTCTTTCTCTTTTTCTTCTTCAATCATTTTCGAAGTTGGAGTTCCCCACCATTTGTGTTGCCAATACTCATCATTTTCTTTCATTTCCTTGATTAAGACTTCCAGATCAAGAGTTTTGTGATCGATTGCAATATTTCCATACTCATCAAGATAACACTCTCTGTCTGGATCCCATCTGTTGGCTCTCTTTGCATCCAAATAGATACTAGAAAGTCTAGTAATTTTGTTTTCCGAAATCATTTTTCTGTATTTATACTTCTGCTCTTCAGTTCTCTCATCTTTCCATGGAATAGGTTCATTTTTCGCCATGAATGCGTAACCAACCGCATCTTCTTCTGGTAGAACCACTTGACTCCAATCATACCCCTCATCATCGTAAATCACTGCAAGAGCTCTAGATTTCTCTTTGTTGTCTTCAACCTGCTTCAATCTAGGCGGCTCATATTTATTCTGGTGATAAATTGCCTTCTTGTAGTAATCATCTCTGAAAGGATTCTCCGATTCATCAGCATAAACGTTTCGACATTCTCGCTTGAAATGACCCTTCTGCTTACACTTGAAGCAAGTCACCTTCGATTTATCGAATCCCAACTTAGTAGAAGCACCACCAATTGTCTTTCTTCCAGTGATTTCCATGAATCTTTGTGCACGACGAACAGCACTTGCCATAGCCCAACGAATATCGATCAGTTCCATTTCCTCCGGATCAATCTGATCGTAATCTTCTTTCGTCAGATTTGTGTTGCCTATCTTCCCAGCTACTAATCCTTCATATGATTCCAACACCGATGCTAGAAAGATCATCTGCTGCTTGGCCGATTCTTCATCAAAGTTCTGAGCATTCTTCAAGTCTATTGCAATGTTGCAATGAAAACGATTCTTTGCATCAGAATGACTTCCAGAAGATGAAGATCCACTGTGATAACCACTGTGACTTCCACTGCTTTTACCACTTTGATTTTCTTTGCCGGCTGTCGACACATTTTCAGCAGAAAACGCAGTTTTTGGAGAAGTTGCTTTTGGCATCATGCTTTTTGGATAGTACAAATCCAAATTCTGCTGATATGATGAGTGATTAACTTTGTACGTCTTCTTCAACTCCAGTTCATGACTTTCAAGTCTCTCAATCACCAAATCTGATTTCAACATTTCCGGAGGAATAGTGTTCTTAAGCATGAGAAAATAATATCTCCACTCCATCTCGTCTGGCAATGAATCGAACAACTTGTCTACTTGCTCATCATCAGAATACTTGATATCATGTCTTGCTAATTCCAGCTTCAGATGACCGAACCTCTCTATCATTTTACACACTGATTCATTCTTAAGACAACCAAACATATCAAACTCTTTCCTAAGAAGTTTCTTTTTGTTTTTCACGATTTCAGTACTTCCTAAGCATTTCTTTTCTAACTTTGCCCAAAGATCTTTAGCATTTGTATAGTCTATCAGTGAAATGATATCCTCCCGAACAGACTGGAATAACAATGCCACACACTTTTGTTCGGCTACGAATGAATCAATCTCATCAGATGCTGTTAAGACTTCACCATTCTTGTTTCCTTGATCATAACCGTTCTTCAGACTTTTCCAACTTGGAAATGCGAATGCCATCATCCAATCTTCAAACTTTCTAGACCAACGACTGTATTCCTCGATAGCCATTAGCTTTGGGGGTTTATTGAACGTTCCAAAAGCACTTTCAGATTCCCAAGCTTCCTTTTTCCTCTCTTTTGGTGGATTCTCGTTCTCATTGCTTGTAGATGAAACATCTCCCGAGTTTCCAGCAAATGCGTACATGTCACTAAATGGTTCATGAAAAGATCATCCATCGTGAATATACCTGCAACAAACAATCAGCAAACACTTAGACAAATTTTCGAAATTTTTGACAAACACTGACACTGAAGCGAAATCAGTCAGATTGACTGATAAGCTAAATCACTTAAAGTGACACAAAAGGGAAATCTGATTTGTCCGTATAAGCGAAATCAGGATGTCACTATAAGCGAAATCACAATGTCTGTATAAGCGAAATCAGACTTTGTCCTTTGGAGCGAAATTAACTTTTGTCTCTTGGAGCGAAATTAACTTGTTCGTATGAGCGAAATTAGATTGATAATGTCCGTTAAAGCGAAATTAGCAGTTAATGTTCGTAAAAGCGGAATCACCTTTTAACCATTTTTGACCAAGTATTAATCCGTATTTCAACCTGAAACTTTCTAGGGTTTGTTATTACTGTATTTTACACGTTATATTCAAAAATCAGACCATTTCAACCGTAGGAACCAGTTAAAATCGAAAAAGTATCAAAGAAAGTGAGTAGAAATGAGAGATTTTTGTAGATTCAGCTGTAGTAGTATGAACTCCTCGTCCTGAAGCTCTGATACCACTTGTTGGACCGTGTCGTGACCCTAAATGATCAGTCAAGGTAGTTCATCATCACGTATAAAGGCGGAATCAGTATACGCAACGTTACAACAGCTTTCCTATTCAATTCCTTCACGTTTATTGCTTTCTGAGATCAATTTGACAGAGTTTCGTTACAGCAACAATGATCAGGTCTCGCTTCTATGTCACTACAAATGAACACATGTAGGTATTTATACTATTGCTGATTTCGCTTATGTGTCAGTTACACTGAAGCGAAATCACCTAATGACCCTTGAAGCGAAATATACACTAACATGTTCCTTAAAGCGAAATCCCATGTACATTAAAGCGAAATTAACCCTATAAACCCTAATTTGACTTTTAAGATCCAATCTTGACTCTCTTGATTTAAGACTTGATGAAGATGCAGTCAACAGACATTCTTGTGCATCAACAGTTGCTGATCAAGAAGGTGCCGCTTCTTAGGCGGCGAAATGGGCGATGATGGATATACGTGCCAAGGCCGGAGCCCATTTTTAAATTTCATGGTTGTGGTTGCATAAACAATTTACTTTTCTTGTCTTCGAACAATTTACATTTCCTGCACTAGAACAATGTGATGACCAAAGGTGGATGGGTCCTAGGTTTTAGGATGAAGCCCTTGGTCATCAATTAGTATAACTCGTTTTGAATATGATAACGGTTGTAGGTGGATAGGTCCTGTTTTGAGATATATCCTGCAACCGTTACACAAGTATAATAAAAACTAATTGTGCTTTTGGCGGATGGGCCTCGGTTTGTGGTGAAACCAAAAGCACAACTTTTGACTTGTTAATAATATAACTATCTTTTGACTTATTTGCTGTTGTCTTGCATTACTTAGTGTAATTCTTAAAAATTCCGTATTACTATCTTATGAAAATATCTTGATCAGTATACTCAGAGATATACTATAAAAACCTTTTATTAGATAGAATTTCCAAACGTTCCTTAAACTTTGTAAAAATTTCCTTAGAAAGTGAAAAATAGTCTATCTTTTCAACACCAAGTTTTAATAATATTTAAATGATCAGAGTTCCAAACTAATACTGGTTTCAAACACCCTAATCAAATATCCTGAAAAGGACTTTGAAAATATACCAGGATACTTAACATAATATCACTAGAAACTTAGACAACGCTTACAAAGGAAAGATCATACCCGAAGTAGTATATAACCCTTTTACCAAACTTCAATCTCCTTGCAACTTTTCCAATGACCATGTCCCCCGTGTGAGATATTTAGCATACTAGTTCCGAACTTTAGTCTTTGAACCTTACATCACTGCCTCAGTAGGAATGTCCCCTGTGTACAATGTCTTCAAACACTTAGAAATCTTTTGACTGTCACTTTCCATTGTATAGGCAGTTTTTTAGGTCCCAAGGGTAAAACCCAAGGATGTACTGGAGATAAATCCCTTGTATCCTGGGGAAAATCCCAAATTTTCATGCGCTACAGGCGGGAGTGTATAAACTCCAAGACTTAGAAAGGTGAAAACCTTTAAACCTTAGAGAGTATGAAAATACCCTTTCGTGAGAGAGGGTGATCAATCCTCATATACCTTTAGGATTCAGGATATAGCCAACAGTAACGAAATTGTCAGCCACTTTTACATGGACTGGTCCCGCCACCTTGAACTATCCCTGAATAGCTTGCGCTCCAGGCGGGGTGTTTAAACCCAATTCGGAAGACAGGTGAATACCTTTAAACCTGTGAAGGGATCAGTATCCCTTAAACGTGAGAGAGGGGGCCAATCCTCTAATCTTCTGAGTTATCCTGAGTACATATCCTGGAGCTATATCCTGAAACATATCTTGCAAAACAATTGTAAACTAAGGTGGGTGTTAGCTTGGCTAACACCCCTCCGATGCTTAAGTCAGTATTGGGTTGCAAATAACAAATTAAACCAAACATATTTAAAAAAGATAGAATTCATACCATTCTGAGCTAGAAATTAAATTCTAAACTCACTTGAAATAGAGCTTAAGGTGTATGGCATTCCAAGACCTCGGTAGCATATCCCCCTCCATATTCTTGAGTCTGTATGCTCCTTTCCCTGCTTCTGATTCAACTTCATATGGTCATTCCCATTTTGGAGCTAACTTGCCATCGGCAGGATTAGTAGTATTCTGAAAAGCCTTTCTTAACACCCAATCTCCAACCTTAAATCTTCTGGTTCTAATATTTTTGTTATATGCCATGGATATTCTCTGTTGATATGCTGCCATCCTTAGCTTTGCCGCATCTCTCTTTTCATCTATAGTGTCTAAATCCTGACTCAAGGCTTCAGGATTCTGCTCAGGATCACTTAAGGTAGATCTTGCAGTAGGTATTGTCATTTCCGTTGGAATCATTGCTTCTGCTCCAAACACCAACGAAAATGGGGTTTGGCCTGTTGCATTCTTTACCGTTGTCCTATCAGCCCATAAAACAAAGGGTAATTCTTCTGCCCATCTTCCTTTTTTGGCTCCAAGCCTTTTCTTTAAGTTATTGACAATTATCTTGTTTGAGGATTCTGCTTGTCCATTTGCTTGAGGATGTACCGTAGTAGACGTAATCATTTTGATTCCCCAACTTTTGCAAAAGTCAGTAGTCCTCTTACTTATGAACTGAGAACCATTGTCACAGATTATCTCAGCTGGTACTCCGAATCTGGTCAGGATATTTCTCTTGATGAAGGATACTACTTCTTGGTCTCTTACTTGAACGAATGCTTCTGCTTCAACCCACTTAGAGAAATAATCCGTCATTGCTAGCATAAAGACTTTTCCTCCCGGAGCTTTTGGTAGCTTTCCCACTATATCCATACCCCACTTCATAAACGGCCAAGGGAATACAATAGGATATAACGGTTCAGCCGGCTGATGCAGTATGTTACTATGTCTTTGACATGCGTCACATCTTCGAACATATTCTGCGGCATCTTTTCTCATCGTTGGCCAATAATATCCTGTCCTTAATACTTTTGAGAATAACGACCTGCCCCCAGCATGGTTACCACAATCCCCTTCATGTATATCCTGAAGTACTTATTTGGCTTCGGGATCCTCCAAGCATCTCAAATACGGTCCTGCAAGAGATTTCTTGTATAAAATATTATTTATAATAGTGAATCGTGATACCTTCATCCTAAATGCCTTAGGATTTTCATTTCCAGAGATGTGTCCTTCTTTGAGATATCTCATGATTGGAGCCGTCCAGGATTTAGGATCCTCTTCAGGATGTTCTGCTCCAGGATCCTGAATACCAGCTACTTCTTTATCCTGAGGATTCGTTGAAGGATATAAGACATGTAATATTGGTATTTGCGTCCCTTCAGGTATCCTGATCGATGATCCCAAATTTGCTAAGGCATCCGCTTCAGCATTATCCTCCCTTGGTACCTGTTCAAGTATAAAAACATCGAAATATCCTGCTAATTTTTTGAGAATATCGAGATATTCGATTAGTTTCTCACCCTTAACTGCATAGGATCCATTAAAATGGTTAGTAATTAACAAAGAGTCAACATATACTTGCAATTTTTTGATACTTATGCTCTTAGCCAATTCTAATCCTGCAATTAAAGCCTCATACTCTGCTTCATTATTAGTAGCAGGGAATTCACACCTAATAGCCTGGGGTAATATGTCCCCCTGTGGCGATTTTAGTAGTATTCCTAATCCTATTCCTCTTATATTAGATGCACCGTCAGTATATAATGTCCATGATCCTGAGGATTCTCCTAACTGTTGAACTTCTAGGTCTACCTCGTCCTGAATGTCACTACTAAAGTCAGCCACAAAGTCAGCTAAAGCCTGAGATTTTATGGCATTTCTAGGTTCGTATACTAAATCATAAGCACTTAACTTTACTGACCACTTGGCCATCCTGCCTGACATCTCTGGTTTCCTAAGCACATTTTTGACAGGATAATTTGTCTTAACATGTATCCTATGTGTCTCGAAATAATGTCTAAGCTTCGTTGATGCCATGACTAATGCTAGTATTAATTTTTCTAAGTGATAATACCTAGTTTCGGCATCTAGCAAACTTTTACTAACATAATAAACAGGATATTGCTGACCTTCATGATCCTTTATGAGAACGGCACTTACAGCATTCCCTGATACAGCAAGATACAGGGATAGTGGTTCACCATTTTCAGGCTTCATCAATAGAGGTGCGGTTGAGAGATATCGTTTCAAATCCTGCAGGGCTGCTTCATGCTTTTCCCCCCATTCGAATCTTTTGTTCTTCTTCAGGATATCATAGAAGTCTTTGCATTTCTCTGAGGATCTTGAGATAAACCTGTTTAGAGCTGCTACTCGGCCTGTCAATCTCTGTACGTCCTTCATATTTGAGGGTGATTTTATGTCCAGGATAGCTCTGATCTGCTCTGGGCTTGCTTCTATCCCCCTTTTTGTCACCATATATCCAAGAAACTTTCCTGCCCCCACTCCGAAATGGCATTTAGCAGGATTCAGCTTCATGTTGTATTGATCCAGGATATCAAATGCTCCCTTGATATCCTGGAGGTGATCCTCAGCCTTTTTAGATTTCACCACCATATCATCGATATATACCTCCATGGTGTCCCCAGTTTGTCTTGAACATCATGTTTACCAATCTTTGCTATGTTGCACCTGCATTTTTCAAACCAAAAGGCATAGATGTATAATAATAAATACCTGTTGGTGTCATGAAGGCAGTATCCTCCTGGTCAGAAGGCTCCATTTGGATCTGTTGAAATCCTGAAGTTGCATCCATGAAGGTCAGCATTTCATGCCCGGCAGTGGCATCTACCATTGCATCAATGTGGGGAAGAGGAAATGGGTCTTTAGGACAAGCTTTGTTCAAGTCTGTGTAGTCTACACAAACTCTCCATTTCCCATTCTTCTTCTGTACTACAACCACGTTTGCTAGCCATTTTGGGAACTTAACCTCTCTGATCATTCTGGACTTTAATAATCTTTCAACTTCCTCCTGGATAATCGTGTTCTGCTCAGGAGCAAACTTCCTTCTTTTTTGTTGCACAGGCTTGAATGATTTATCAATTCCAAGCTTGTGAGTGATAATATCTTTGGATATGCCTGTCATATCCTCATGCTTCCATGCAAACGTTGACATCCTGCATTTTAAAAAGTTAATTAATTGCTCTTCAATATCCTGAGGGATATTGGTTCCTACGAGCACCGAAATATCGGGATTATCCTGGTCTAGGATAATTTTCTTCACATCCTGCTCCGGATCCTCCACGATATCCTGGGCCCGCGTCTTTAATTGCTATGCTGCACTAGGTTTGGTTGAGGATTTCATCGAGGATGAGTAGCATTCTTTCGCCTCCTGCTGATCACTATCAACTTTGACAACTCCCCAAGGGGTAGGTATCTTGATGCATTGGTGATATGTTGATGGCACGGCCTTCATATCGTGAATCCACGGTCTTCCCAGTATGATGTTATAGCAGGATAGAGAATCCATCACACAGAAACGTTGTATCGAGTTGACTCCTTCAACGTATACTGGCAACTTTATCTCTCCCACTGTGTTTCTAGCCTCTCCACTGAACCCAACAAGCACGGTAGACTTTGAAGTGATATCCATTGGAGATACATTCATTCTCTTCAGAGTTTCTAGTTGGATTATGTTGACGGAGCTGCCATTATCAACCAGTATCCTGCGTACAAAATGGTTAGCCACATATAACGTTATTACCAGAGCATCATGGTGAGGATCCTGGACAGTATCCCTGTCATCTGCATCAAAAGTGATCACTTTGTCAGTTGTGAGGGTAGTCATCCTGACAGGTTTGTCTCCCCTTTCGGCCTTGGCTTCCTTTGCATGTCTCTTCGCTGCCGAATACGAAGTTCCACAAATGTCGGATCCTCCCGAAATGAAGTTGATTATCTTGGCATCCGCGGGAGGCGATGCTGCTCGCTCATGATCCTTCTCAGTATCCTGACCCTTATTCTTCTTTCTTCCTAAGAGATCTTTCAGATATCCCTTGCTTAGAAGATAACTTATTTCTTTCCTTAGAGCAATGCAATCCTCAGTTACATGTCCGAAATCTTCGTGGAAAGCACACCATTTTGACTTATCTTTCCAGTCAGCCTTTTGTTGATTCTTTCGAGGCCACCTAGCCTTGTCTCCTAGACCCTGCATGGTATACATCAATTCAGGAATGTTAACAGAAAAGCAATATTCAGACAACTCAGGATACTCTTCAGGATCCTCATCTTCGACAGCATTCACTTTCTTGTTTTCATTTCTACCATATAGCTTAGGCTGATATGACTTAAATGAGGATTCTGACTTCCTGTTAGTTGACTCATAAGTGTTAGATGAGTTCATCCTTTCTTGCATCTTCCTGTCATCTTCCAGACGGATATATCTCAAAGCCCTGTTACGAGCTTCGTCGAGATTCCTGTAGGGATTCATTACAAGATCCTGATAAAACTGAGAATCCTTTTGTAATCCCATCTTGAAAGCTTGCACAGCTGTTGCAACATCAAGATGTGGGATATCCAAGGATTCTCGACTGAATTTGTTCACATAATCCCTCAAGGATTCCTGAGGCCCTTGAGTTATCCTGTAAAGATCACTGGTTAGTTTCTCAAAACTCCGACTACAAGAAAATTGATTGTTGAATAAATTAACCAAATGAGCAAACGAAGTAATTGAGTGTGGAGGAACATTTAACATCCATTTTAAGGCTGATTTGCACAAGCACGCTTCCTTGAGCTCCGGAGGGATAGGGTTGATCTCCATTCTTTCCCTATACTGAGCAATATGCTCCTCAGGATCCGTAGTTCCGTCGTAAAGCTTCATGTTGTGAGTTTGAAATCTCTTTGGGATCTCAGCATCACAGATAGGATATGCAAAATGAGATATCTTGTGGCTGTCCTGGGACACTTCTGGGATCGGCTGGACCACCCCAGGTACACTAGATATCATGTCTTTCAACTTCTGAAGTTCCCTAGTAAGTGCCGATGTTACACCTGTATCCTGCAAAGATCCACTATTGTTAGTAGCATGAGTATTATTATTATTTGACACGTTACCCGTTGGAGGGTTTTGCCCATATCCTGAAGCATATCCTGCGCTCCTCATGGTTGACATCCTGACCGAGGAGGGTATTTCAGGAGTATGATTCTGAGGAAGGCTGGGCACGATATTCCCCCTGTTATCCTCAGTATACACAGCTGAACTGAAGTTCAACGTTCTGGGATGTAATGGAGTGACATTATCTTCAGCAGATCTGCTCGGGCCAGACTTCAGGAGTTGTATTTCCCTTAAAAGCATTTGGTTTGTTTCCTGTTGCTGCCTCATTTGTTCCTGCACACTTCCAAATAAAGTAAGAATTTCATCATTATAAGCTAGAACAGGAGCAGATTCCTGAACACTGCGAGTAGGGATAATGTCTTGAGGTCGTGAAGAGGTTGGCATCCTTTGAGGAGGTGGTGGAAGCACCGAACTGGTAGTAGCAGAAGTCATAGCAGACACAGTAGAGGAACTCATGTTTGATCTTGAGGCCATTACGGACAATGTGGCAAAAAGTTTTGAAAATAGGAAACCGATTAGCGATTTGACAAAAAATTTTAGTAAAGAGAGCACCACTTGCCCCACGGTAGGCGCCAAATTGTTTTGGTCAAAAATTACCGAAGTAATTAAGTGATCAAATTAGTTAAGTGAGGTAGTGTGCTAGAAATGAGTGTCAAAAATATGTTAATCAAGTTAATTGTAAAAACAGTTTCAGGATACGGCTTAGGATATAGAGCTGTATCTATGATCAAACAATGAGCAAAAGTAAAGTAAACGACACGAGATGTACGAGGAAAGCCCTTGATCAATCTAGATCGCCGACATAAAACCTCGGGAGCTGACAATCGCAGCTGCCTTGTTCTTCTATTGCTTCAAATATCAGGATACAGTGCAGGATGTGGTACGGATCGACTAAGTGTTACAACGAAATTTGAATACAAGTGTGGTGTTTGCAATGAGCTAGAGTGAAAGTGTTCGAGAGTGTTAGTGAAAATTGTGTGTTCTAAGCTGATCTGCCCCCATCTATTTATAGTAAAGATAAAATAACAAACTACCCTAAACTTGCGGGATCCACCGAATATTCCTTCTTCGAACGTTGTAGACCTGGTCTTTCGGGCTCAACGTCTCTCCCTCAACAAATTCGTCCGAGTCTTGAGGAGAAGAAGTCCTCTTGACCGTTAGCATGTCTCAGCCTTTAACCTGCACGTGGTTAATTCAATAAGCCTCAGGATATCGCCCAAGATGTTAGCAATATCCTCTTCCAGCATCCTGATCACAAATAAACAAACAAAGGCAGGATATTGGTCAGGATACGTATGTTAAGAAAATGACCCCTAACAAACATGATGTTCAAAGACAAGCTGGGGGACATCATGGAGGTATACATTGACGATATGGTGGTAAAATCAAGGAAAGCTCAGGATCACCTCCAGGATATTAAAGGAGCATTTGATATCCTGGATCAATATAACATGAAGCTAAATCCTGCTAAGTGTCATTTCGGAGTAGGGGCAGGAAAATTTCTAGGATATATGGTGACCAAAAGAGGAATAGAGGCGAGCCCGGAGCAGATTAAAGCCATCTTGGATATTAAATCACCCTCAAATATGAAGGATGTTCAACGATTAACAGGGCGAGTGGCAGCATTAAACAGATTTATTTCAAGATCCTCAGAGAAATGCAAAGAGTTTTATGATATCCTGAAGAAGAACAAGAAATTCGAATGGGGTGAGAAGCATGAAGCAGCCCTGCAGGATTTGAAGCAATATCTTTCAACTGCACCTCTACTGATGAAGCCTGAGAATGGTGAACCACTATCCCTATACCTCGCAGTATCAGGGAATGCTGTAAGTGCTGTCCTTATAAAGGATCATGAAGGTCAGCAATATCCTGTTTATTATGTTAGTAAAAGTTTGTTAAATGCTGAAACTAGGTATTCTCATTTAGAAAAATTGATATTAGCATTAGTTATGGCGTCAACGAAGCTTAGACATTACTTTGAGACACATAGGATTCATATTAAAACAAATTATCCTGTCAAAAATGTGCTTAGGAAACCAGAGATGTCAGGCAGGATGGCCAAGTGGTCAGTAAAGTTGAGTGCTTATGATTTAGTATATGAACCTAGAAATGCCATAAAGTCTCAGGCTTTAGCTGACTTTGTGGCTGATTTCAATAGTGACATTCAGGATGAGGTAGACCTAGAAGTCCAACAGTTAGGAGAATCCTCAGGATCCTTGACATTATATACTGATGGTGCATCTAATGTAAGAGGAGTAGGATTGGGAATACTACTAAAATCTCCACAGGGGGACATATTACCCCAGGCTGTTAGGTGTGAATTCCCTGCTACTAATAATGAAGCAGAGTATGAGGCTTTAATTGTAGGATTAGAGTTGGCTAAGAATATGAGTATCAAGAATTTGCAAGTATATGTTGACTCCTTGTTAATTACTAACCATTTTAATGGATCCTATGCAGTTAAGGGTGAGAAATTAATCGAATACCTCGATATTCTAAAAAAATTAGCAGGATATTTCGATGTTTTTACACTTGAACAGGTACCAAGGGAGGATAATGCTGAAGCAGATGCCTTAGCAAATCTGGGATCATCGATCAGGATACCAGAAGGGACCCAAATACCAATATTACATATTTTGTATCCTGCAACAAATCCTCAGGATAAAGAAGTAGCGGGTACTCAGGATCCTGGAGCAGAGTATCCTGAAAAGGATCCTAAATCCTGGACAGCTCCAATCATGAGATATCTCAAGGAAGGACACATCCCCGGAGATGAAAATCCTAAGGCATTTAGGATGAAGGTATCGCGATTCACTATTATAAATAATGTTTTATACAAGAAATCTCTTGCATGACCGTATCTGAGGTGCTTGGAGGATCCTGAAGCCAAAGAAGTACTTCAGGATATACATGAAGGGGATTGTGGTAACCATACTAGGGGCAGATCATTGTTCTCAAAAGTATTAAGGACAGGATATTATTGGCCAACGATGAGGAAAGATGCTGCAGAATATGCTCGAAGATGTGATGCATGTCAAAGGCATAGTAACATACTACATCAACCAGCTGAACCACTGTATCCTGTAGCTTCCCCTTGGCCATTCATGAAATGGGGGATGGATATAGTAGGGAAGTTACCAAAAGCTCCGGGAGGAAAAGTCTTTATGCTAGCAATGACGGATTATTTCTCTAAGTGGGTTGAAGCTGAAGCATTTGTTCAAGTTAGAGACCAAGAAGTAGTATCCTTCATAAAGAGGAATATCCTGACCAGGTTTGGGGTACCAGCTGAAATCATTTGTGATAATGGGTCCCAGTTTATAAGCAAGAGGACTACTGACTTTTGCAAGAGTTGGGGAATCAAAATGATCACGTCTACTCCGGTACATCCTCAAGCGAATGGATAAGCTGAATCCTCAAACAAGATAATTGTCAATAACTTAAAGAAGAGACTTGGAGCCAAAAAAGGAAGATGGGCAGAAGAATTACCCTTTGTTTTGTGGGCTGATAGGACAACGGTAAAGAATGCAACCGGCCAAACCCCATTTTCCTTGGTATTTGGAGCAGAAGCAGTGATTCCAACGGAAATGGAGATACCTACTGCAAGATCTATCCTACAGGATCCTGAACAGAATCCTGAAGCCTTATGTCGAGATTTGGATACTATAGATGAAAAAAGAGATGCAGCAAGGCTAAGGATGGCAGCATATCAACAAAGAATATCCAGAGCATATAACAAGAATATAAGGACCAGGAGATTTCGAGTTGGTGATTGGGTGCTAAGAAAGGCTTTTCAAAATACCACTAATCCTGCCGATGGCAAGCTAGCTCCAAAATGGGAAGGACCATATAAAGTTGAGTCAGAAGCAGGGAAAGGAGCATATCGACTCAAGAATATGGAAGGGGATATGCTACCGAGATCCTGGAATGCAATACACTTAAAACTCTATTTCAAGTAAGAATAGAATTTAATTTCTGTCTCAGAATGGTATGTATTCTATCTCTTTTAAATATATTTGTTTATTATCTTGAACCCAATACTGACTTAAGCATCGGAGGGGTGTTAGCCAAGCTAACACCCACCTTAGTTTACAGTTGTTTTGCAGCATGTGTTTCAGGATATAATTCCAGGATATGCACTCAGGATAACTCGAAAGATTAGAGGATTGGCCCCCTCTCTCGCGTTTAAGGGATCCTGATCCCTTCAAAGGTTTAAAGGTATTCACCTTTCTTTTGAATTGGGTTTAAACACCTCGCCTGGAGCGCAAGTTATCTAGGTATAGTTCAAGGTAGCGGGACCAGTTCATGTAAAAGTGGCTGATAATTTCGTTACTGTTGGCTATATCCTGGATCCTGAAGGTATATGAGGATTGATCACCCTCTCTCACGAAAGGGTATTTTCATACTCTCTAAGGTTTAAAGGTTTTCACCTTTCTAAGATTTGGAGTTTATACACTCTCGCCTGTAGCGCATGAAACTCAGGGTTTATCCCCAGGATATCAGGGTTTATCTCCAGGATATTAAGGGTTTATCCCCATTATGCTAAGGATTCATTTCAGGATATCAAGGGTTTTGCCTTGGGGTGTTCGGAATTTATTCAAGCCAAAGTGTGAATACATTTGCATTTCTGTGTCGAACACAGGGGACATACATTATACTATTCAAAGGATGGATCCAAGTTTGTAAGTGTGCACTGGGGACATACTTATGATGGAAGATTGAAATTGATTCTTTAAGAATCTCTGGTATGATCTATCCTCTTTATTTGGATAATTTATAGATTGTATTTCAGTATCCTGAGCAGGATATCTTTCAGGATACACTTACAATGGGTTCCCAAATATGATCAAACAAAACTATCTTTATAAGTAAAATTCATGTAATAAAGGTGTAATAACAAGAATAAAGCTAAAGGAAAGTTATATTAACATATCAAAAGATGTGCTCTTGGTTTCACCTTAAACCAAGGTCCATCCACCAAGAGCACAAATAGTTTCTTACCCTATGTACTTAACAGTTGAAGGTTTTGTCTCAAACTGAGACCCATCCACCTCCAACTGTTATATTGTTCAAAAGTAAAATGTACTAACGATGATGGCCAAGGGCTTCGTCCTGAAACTCAGGATCCCTCCACCAATGGCCATCACATTGTTTAAGTGCAGAAAAGTAAAATGTAGGAAAAGTAAATTGTTTGAGGTTACATGCTAACAATCAAATTTAAAAGGGTGGGCTCCAGCCTTGGCACGTATATCCATCATTGCCCACCTGAATGCCCTCACACAGCGGCATCTTCTCCAACCTTCTCTACCTTTTCAGCTTTAGCATCCTGAGCAGCATCCTCACCAGCATCTGTCCCAGCATCCTCTCCAACATCCTTCTTATCTCCAGCCATGTCTACCACCTCTGCTGACTTAGAGGATTTTCCGGCTTCAGCAGGAAGTGGCACAGCTTTGCCTCCAAGCTCCTTCAGCTTGGCCACCCAGGATTCAACCGGCTAGGATGGGCATACGGGGCCTGTCTCCTTAGCCTCGTAGGCCATCTTGTTGCGAGCTTGTAGCAGGGAGACGATAGAAGAGGCTTTGATTCCTTCCCGGAAAGAAACCATGGCCTGTTCATGACCCATTTGGACAGTGGCAAGTTTGAGCTCAGCATCTTGGGTGACCTTCTTCAGCATGCCCTCGTAGTGCCGGGTCTTTGCTTCAGCAATGGCACCTTGGTCGGCAACGGTACTTTCGAGATGTTTAACCCTGGCTTCATGGAGTACAGCAGTACCACAGGCATCATTGTACAGGTGGAGCAAATGCTGGAGGCCCTGCACATCAAATTCAGGTATGAGTCAGAATATATTAACCAGGATATCCTGTCAGGATATCCTATCAGGATATATGTGCAGGATATGTAGCAGGATATTACCTTGTTGAGGAAGGATGTCATTGGCTCTAAGGAGTCAGAAAAGCTGAGTTCATCGTAGGAGAACCCTTCTGGACCTGGGACACTGACTTCAGGACCTTTCCTCTTTTTTGCTGTGGAAGCACGGGTCCTCGGATTAGCCTTAGGAGCCGGGAGCGGCTTGGAGCTGGTGGCAGCGGGGGTCTCTTTCTTGACTGTGACTGGAATAGGATAGCTGTCAAGTTCTTCAAGGTCTAAGTAGACTGGAACCTTGCTGGGGTCTGCATACAGGGAGTAAAATTTCTTCTAAGTATATCAAATAAAGACATGTATGTACAGGATATTTTGCAGGATCCTTACCAGACATGTTTGCACTAGAAAGAGGACTTGGAGTTGGTGGAGACGGATTGAAACTTCTTTCAGCCTCTGGAAGGAGTCTGATGGCATCAATCCTTTTTTGTGAATCAACAAGGGGAGGTGCAATCTTCCTAAAATCAGCTGCATACACAACAGAAAAAAAAGTTGATCAGTTCAGGATATGGAACAGGATAAGAGGCAGGATCATCCTTAAACCCTAAATCCTACCCTTTTTCAACCATTTCACCGGATATTCCGTTCCACCAGGGATTGAGTCTCTTTTTACAAAGAAGAACTTAGATTGCCAATTATCCTCGTTCCTGGTGGCACGAAGTATCAGCGGGTCGCCAGAGGTGGAATAAAACAAAAATCTACATGATCAGTGGCATCTAAGCCGGTAAGCTAGGGGGAGATCATGAACAGAAAGATCAGGGATGTGGTTTTTCTTGATTTGGTCAAGAACGGACAGAACACGCCAAAGCATCAGCATTGTTTGGCTAAAAAAGATTTTTGTAATGTTGAAGAATTCGGTGATAAAGTCTGGAAAGGGGAACTGTAACCCTAAGGTGAAGGGAAAGGCACTAAAACACAACCACTCATTGGAGACCATATCCGACCGGATTTCCCGGTCGAACGGCCGGAATACCGTTCCTTTCGGAAAGATACCGGAGGATTTCAGAGCCGACAAGTGGGCACTATCAAAAGAGCATATCTCTTTCTCCGGTTCTTGGAGAAGATTCTGCTGGATAAATGTGGGAGCTGAATCACCAGAATTGGATCTTGTCTGTCTCGGCATTTGATCACCTGATTTTTTGACCGGAAAAGGAGGATGAAGATGAAGATTAGAGAGAGAATGTTTACCTTTTTCCTTATCGGTAGTAATTAAAAAAGAGATGGGGATGAGAAGATATAGGGTGCAATGAGTAAATATAGGCTGAGTAGTTGCAAACGGTCACATCATGGGTCTTATCTCTTAATTGCCTCGATATCCATGAAAAATGTAACCGTTAGTGGCAGGATACTAAACGGTAACATTTTTGGGGACAATTGTTATGGGTGAAATTCTGAGCCCATATCCTGAGAAATCTCTTGGGTTATATCTTGGTTATATGATATTTGTTCACATCCGGGATGCTGATTCAGGATATTGGTAACATCCTGAATGGTATCCTCAGGATCACTAACGGATTATGTGCAGGTACGCAGGTTAGAAGCTAGCAATGTTCACAAGGACTCATTCCACGGAAGACTCGGTCCAAGTCGTTCGAATAAAGACGTTGAAGCCGCATTACTCGGTCTACAACGTTAACAATGGAATATTCGAAGCATCCCATATTTATAGGAATTTTCGTTTGTAATTCGTTACTATAAATTGGTGGGTATATCAGATCGAATAGGACATCACATCAACACTCACTACACTCTTACACTTGTTCTCTAGCAATTTTCACTTTCGCACAAAAGCGTTGTAACACTTAGCGATCTGGTCAATATCCTGCACTGTATGCTGACGTTTAAAGCAATAAGAAGAACAA
The DNA here is from genome assembly GCA_030545235.1 of Helianthus tuberosus. Classification (NCBI taxonomy): domain Eukaryota; kingdom Viridiplantae; phylum Streptophyta; class Magnoliopsida; order Asterales; family Asteraceae; genus Helianthus; species Helianthus tuberosus. The sequence goes on along the minus strand of CM060388.1, from coordinate 71,716,511 downwards.
GGCAGCTGCGATTGTCAACTCCCGAGGTTTTATGCCGGCGATCTAGATTGATCAAGGGCTTTCCTCGTATATCTCGTGTCACCCCCTTTACTTTTTGCTCATTGTTTGATCATAGATACAGCTCAATATCCTGAGCCGTATCCTGAATACTGTTTTTCTAAACAACTTAACCAGCATATTTTCAACACACTTTTTAGCACACTACCTCACTTAACTAATTTGATCACTTAATTTCTTCGGTAATTTTTGACCAAAACAGCAAGTTTATTTATGTTGATTGTATGTTAGAAATAGTATTTGTGTAACTATTAATTAAATCCATCGCATCGCTTAATCGACACTCGCTCAAATGCATCACAACGCTCAATGCACGAATCGAAACATCGAAACCCAACTCGCGGCAACCTTTCAATCGAATGACCATTCAATCGCACGGTCATCCGTACGGATGACCCTCCGATCGGATGGCCATCCGATCGGGTTGCCTTCCGATCCGACACTGGTGCACCACTTTCCTCTTTTGGAATCCTATAAATACCTCCTGTCACATCACAAACAGTGATGTGACAGGTCTCTCGTCTGAATAGCACTTCCAGCCCTCTTTTCCTTCGATTTCTCGCGATTCTTGTAAGTTTCTTCCTCAAATCTTGTACATCTATCATCTACACACACTTCTTCATCATTTTCACCTTTGAATCTTCGCTTTTATGTGTGCAAAATGCAACATATAAATTACATCAATTGTGGCATAAAACTAACCCTTTTTTAGTACTAATGTTGGAAAAAGTGTGCTTTTGTCTTCCTTTTATATTTTCAGGATTAAAGGAGCTCAAATTAACAAAAGAAGCAAAAAGACAGCTAAATCTAACATAAATACAAGAAAAGGAACAAACGTGACATGCCCGACCCCACGACAGCATCTTCCCAAGCAAAACAAGAAAACAAAAGGCTGAACACGCCCCGTGCTCAGAGAACACGGGGGCGTGCCCAAGTGCCAGCAGAAAAGACAAAGCTGTAGAAGCTTCTATCGCCCACCACGGGGTCGTGCTCAGCGGACACGGGGCCGTGGTCAACTCTAAGATTCGCAGAATCTGGGAAATCTCGATAGTACAGATTTGCTTCTGCACACGGGGGCGTGCCCAGTGGACACGGGGGCGTGGTCAACTAATGCAGACAAACTGCAATTAATGAAGAAAGAGATGAAGGATGGACACGGGGCCGTGCCCGAGCTTCTGTTCAGCCTATAAATAGGAGTGCTTGGCTCAAGTGCAAACCATCCCTTGGCACACCACCTCTCTCACACTTCACCCACCACCCACCACCACCATAACACCATCATCCACCACCATCATCCATTGTCCATCATAGAGTGTGTGAGTCGTCTCGTGATCCAAGATTGATCGTAAGAGTTCTTGACAATCAAGGCCATGTTTGCCTAAGTCTCTTACATCACTTGGTGAAGACAAAGTGTCTAGTGTAATACTTTTTATTTTTAATATTTCCGCACTTTTTACTTGGTTATGTATTAATGACTTTAATAACTAGTTTCTTATGTTGAAGGTGATTTTTCCTTATCGTTTGTCCGTGGTGTCTTGGCATTATTTTACTGTCTATATAAAATAAAAGATTTTTACCATTCATATCTCCACGGTCTATATGGAGGTATGTTGGCTACCTGGTCGGGGGTTAAGGGAACGATTTGGTAAGAGTCTTGCCTTGTTCAGTGTATAGATCCTGCAAGGACCTGGGTCAAATTTAGTAGGACCTCCTTCAATACTTAACGGTATTGGATGGCGGGGGTCCAAACTCTTTGACCCCCTCATATGTAAGCTACTATTAATACTTTAACCCGGCTACTTAGGACTGTATCCCTGCTGACTCAGACTACTTAGCCGAGGGTAACGTCACCTTCAAAAGAGGGGCCTACCATAATATGCATTAATAACTTAATTAATTATCTTTCAATAATCCGACCCTTTAGGATTGTATCCTTGCTGACTCAAACTACTTTGTTGAGGGTAACGTCACCTTCAAATGAGGGGCCTACTACAATAACTTAGATAATCTCTTAAAATGTGCAAAAGTGCTGAAATAATCAAAGGTTACACTATACACGAGTCGGAGCCAAGTGATTCATCTTGTCTGTCTGTTTTTACTTTTATTTTATTTTCAGCATTTTAGTTAGTTTTTATTTTTCTAGTTTAAAACCTTTTTCTAACTTTTTGATTTGATTAGACGTTGAGGATAAACCGGTACTAAAAGCTCTTGTGTCCTTAGACGACCTCGGTATCTTACCAACACTATACTACGCTCACGATGGGTGCACTTGCCCATATGTGTGTTTAGTGTTAGTAAATATCGTGTTTTATAAATTTAAAACTTGGCTAAAAAGGTGTAAAAGGGCTTAAAATAAACATTAAAACCATAACACACTTCACGCACATCACCACCAAGAACAACTCAGATCTAAAGGATTTCGACATGTTTTAGCACTGATTTCGCATAAATCTAAATGTTTTCAAGATTAATAAGGATTGAAAGATGTTTTCATAACTTTCTTTCAACTCTTTTACACTCTTGCACTCAAAATTGATAGAATCAAGCTCATTCTGGCCTTCCACTTGTTCTATAGTGATGTGTCGATCTGAGATTTGATTTCTATCAACGAGATAACCGACTAAGCAGGTTGAACATGAACGACCGCCAAGGACGGTTAACTGGTCAGACTGGGATGATTCCCATTTGATCGGATAAATTGGACTTCGAGGAGTTTCCGTTGTTTAACACGTTGTCATACCGTCTCAATCAAAACCGCAAAACCTTTCAAACTTAATGAATTTCTAAACGAACCAGTCACCCAAATGGACTGTCGTGCGATCGGATTGCCATCCGATCGAACGACAATCCGATTGGATTGACTTATGTTCCAACACTAAAACAATTTTATAATTTTCAAAGATAATCAATTTCTAACGGATTATCATCCAATCGAAAGACCATCCGATCGAATGACCATCCTGCTGTGAACTTGTTCTCTGAGAAATACCTCGTCGGACGAATCGCCATCCGATCGAACGACCGTTCTACCGGATGACCTGAAAGGTAGAGATACTTCTTTGTTTTCAGAATGCTACAATGAAAACTTCAAAGCCATCATACACAAAAATATCTATCCCAAACGAATGCTAATCCGACCGCATGGCCATCCGACCGGATGACCATCCGTCCGGATTGTCATTCGATCGAATGACCATCCGTACGGATTGTCATCCAACCGGATGACCATTCGTCACTCAGTTCACTTACATCGTTTAACGCGCCGTTCTTCGCTTATGCTATCGTTCTGTAATCTGGCTAATCTCTCAGCGCTCCCTTCAATCCAAGAGAGTGTTTATTTACTAAACACAATCTGTGAGTATACTCGATCCCTTTTTGCTTTACGCACTTTTGGGTGTTACATACATTACCAATATTCAAATCACAATCGACTCACAACACAAATATTTTTATACGCTAACCGTTACTGCATGTTACACGTGTTACTCGATGAATGCTTGTATGTTATGTTTACACAATGATTGTTGCCTGACACCTTAGCAACGATAGTACTATAGTTTGGACTCAGCACCTGACGTGGACAAGGGTTGTTAAAGGATTTTCTTCATGTGTCACAGTGGTGATATGTGTTGCGCATTCTACAACTTGCAGTCACGTCTGTGCATATTTCATTGTCGATAACCTACTAGCTTCACTTTGCTACATGTTACATGCTAGTTATGCGTAAACGATTTTGGCTATCTATTATGCTATTAAACTTGTATGCTCACCTTTACACTATGTGTATTGACTTTTTATTTTAACGTATGTGACATGTGTTTAGGATGTTTGCTCTACTTGCTGTAATCAAGCTAGGATGTATTCAAGAAACAAATCTAAATAAAATCTGAGTTGTCAGAACATTTTATCTGTCTTTGAGGAATCAATGTCTGTAATAACTGCTTTTATTTGATATATTATGGTATGGGACATAATGATTAATATCCGGTAATTTTAGTTGTTATTGATTTCTCTTGGAAATCTGTTTCGCTCAGTGCTGCGCCCCGAAGATTCCGCCATCGGTTGGGGTGTGACATTGTGTGGGTTGGAAAGACGACTCGATGACATCTGAAGAGTCAGAATAAGGGTCGGGTGAGACTCGATCATAACGTATAGTTTCATGAACACGTATAGCATAAAGTTTCACATGATTGCATTAAGACTCAAGTTGTTTCACACATCACAAAACGTTCAGCAAGTTTCACATGGTTTAATCTAGTTGTCTCACATAGCATAAAACATTCAACATGTTTCACATAGTTCAATCAAGACTCCCACGTAGTATAACACGAATTAATAAAGCATCATAAATTTAGTTCGATCCTGAGAGCTTATTATTATTGCTTTAGATTGCGGAGATACGTGCGATTCGTGTAAAAATTTCGAAACGAACAAAGTATCAAGTATAAAGCCACATGTCAATCGAGGTAACATAAAAGTTAGGCTCATAAAACATAGGATTGTTTCGGGTAGAGAAACGTTGACTAACCAAAGTAAATCGAACCCCTCTCGCATTGAGGCAATGTGCCTTGGCTTACTTAGACAAATACGTCATCGATGTTAGGCCTACTATATTTGTCCTTTTGGCCACTACACGTCCTTAATCGATTGGAAAATTTCGAGACTTTGGCGAGTCTGAAAACCAAAGAGTGGGACTAGTTATCAAGATATGAGTTTCACCTCTAACTTGATAACATTGTACCCTAATATTGTCGATACTTATCAAAAGATAAGACCTACAGATTACGAAATGGAAATTTCCCTTCAAGGTTTGGATGTCACTCCTGTCTTGAGGGTAAATCTCGTGCGAAAATATAAAACTGCAGAGTGAAAGTCATCATCAAAGGCGGGAATCACCCTTATTTTGATGAGTCGTTTTGAGAGTGTTTTCAAAGCATCCAAGTGTGTATTGTGTTAGCCTTAGGAAAGGCATGTAAATTTAACACGAAAGTATTGCTAGGAAGCATGTATGGTAGAATGCATAAGTTTTAAACAACAAATAAGAGTCAAAGTTTCTGGAACTATAGACTAGGCAAAACATTCCTACTTTTCCTAATTCCCTATAGTTATGGCTCTGATACCAATCTGTCACACCCCAACCGATGGCGGAAACATCAGGGCGCGACACTAAGGGAATCAGATTGCTCAAGAGAATCCACAACACTAATTGTTTCGATAATGATTAATCAAGTATCATAAAATTGTCTAAAACATCAACCACAATTCACAACCACAAAAGAATCAAATAACATAAACATCAAATATTGTTCAAATTTCCTGAATTATCTAAGATGAGTTTCTAAGCATCATCCTAGCTCGTTTCTTGTTTTCCCCAGCTATTATCAACCTGCAACATGTATTAAAATAAAAAATCAACAAAATGTTGGCGAGCATACAAGTTTGAATACGTAGCATAAAAGTTTAAAAACTCGCATCCAACATGAAAACATATAATAAGTTTCACCATGCTAGTTAACGCAGTCCAAGTGATAGCCCAAGTTTCCAACGCAATAAAGTGCCTTTCCCAAAGAATAACGCTAGGTTAAATGTCTCATCCTAACAATACCCCAAGACTCAAGGGGGCGGGCGTTACTCCTATAGTGCTATAATTGTTAAGGCGGAACTACACATAGGGATTAAACGTTCACATCTCATAAAAGTCTCAAGTATCACAAGTTTCATGTTTCATGCTTAAATGGATAGAGTATGTTTCAAATAAGTTTCAAGTGTCAAGTGTTTTTGATATAGAATACATGTTACATCCTGTTGGTGCATATGTCTGTTGACTTCGTCTTCTATCGACTCATGTAACTAGAATAGATAGACCAGGACACGTTGTAAGAAAGAAACGGGAAACAGACCCGAACCAGCCACCCCTCATGAAGTGGCTAGGCTACCTCGCACGAGGAGAACAAGTTCGTGCTTTCTGGCAGTTCGTGCTTTCTGGAAGTTCGTGCTTTCTAGCAGTTCGTGCTTTCTGGCCAGTTCGTGCGACCTGGACCAGTTCGTGTGGTCTGGTTCATGCTGTCTGGCATTCCTATAAATAGGTGAGTCTAGGTCTTCATTTGTAACATTCTGATTCCGGAGACGAAGTGCTACCGAAGTGTCGTACGATCTGTAAACACTATCAAATCAATACAATCGACAGTTAAAGTGATTCTAAGTGCAAATCAAGCTGCTATAACATCAATACGTCTGATTCCGCCTTTCGTATTGATCAAGAACTCTTCTGAATGACTCGTTTAGGTCAAATCCCGATCCTACAAGTGGTATCGGAGCTCAGGAGGAAGAGTTCTTACCATTTCAGCTTGTTTTCACGGATAAAAACTGATTTCTATTCATTTCTACTCACTTTCTACACGTTTTTCTCAAAATTAACCGTGGATTCTTGGTTAAAATGACCTGATTTTGACAAATAACACGTAAAACACTATTTTGAACAATCTGTGAACTGATTAAACCATAAATTCAACCTAAAACTTGATTAAAATTGACAAAATGATGAACTATTGGACTTAGAAACCCTTCAGATCGTTCGAAACTAGTCAGGTCGCGTGAAAACTTGTCAGGTCGCTTGTAATTTAGAACCAGCTCGCACGGTTTGAAGAACCAGGTTGTACAGGGTGTCAGGTCATTTGAAAATCAGAGCCAGTTCGCACAGGTTGAGTGAAACATCTTCAGGTCGTACGGTTTGAGTCAGATAGTTTGAAATTTTATCCAAGTCACACGAGTTGATCAGCCCACTAATTCATACGGTCCAATGGGAGTGGATTTTTTCAAAGGCTTTTGATATTCGATAACTATAAGACTTGCATGTGAAAAGAATTAATAGTGTGGCCCAATCAAGTGATAACATCCAGACCTGACAACCATGTGCGTGAGTTTATGAAAGGCATCTTGTGGTCCAATTAAAACTTTCATTTGTTTCATCGGCCCAATATAAGATAGTGGATTGTCAGTTCATTATCACGTGAAGTTTGCATACCGCACGAGGTGAATTGATATCAGATCATTTGAATTCAGTTCGTTTGAAACTCCAGCTCGCTTGAACATTGTGTTTTTATATACCTTTTACATCGAAACATGGACAACGAATTTTACAATGCGTTTGCTACTGCCCCGGCTGCTCCTGTTACCGTTGCTGAAACTGTTGGCATCGAGAATGAAACAGGAACTTTCCAAAAGCCTCCAAAGCTTATGTACATTGAGGACTTTAAAGGGTGGCAAGACCGTTTTGAAAACTGGGTACAAGTAAACAAGTTTGATGCATGGGTTTCTTTAGAGAAAGATTATACTTTACCGAAAGATGAACTTGGAAATGAAAAACAATTAAGTCAATTTTTACCGGATGAAAATTTAAGATACACCAGTGAAAAAAAGATGATTAGCATTCTCCAACAAGCAGTAAAAGAATATATTTTTGTTTTGCTTCAACATGAGGGAACTGCTAGATCAATCTGGAGAGCATTGATTAAAAAGTTTAAGGGTAGTGCCGATATGATAAAAAAATAAACGTGCATTACTAAAGAAATCGTTTGATATGTTTACAGCTTTTGAAGGTGAGACGACGAGGAAGATTATCGAGAGATATTGTCATCTTGTCATGGAGATGAAAAGATTGGACATCAAGAAAGAAGATGAAGAATGGGTTGATAAGCTAGCCGATGCGTTACCACAGAATGAATGGGGAACATATCTGTTGTTTTAAAAGCATAATCGACAATTTGAAGACATGAATTTGAGTATGTTTATCCTGAAGTTGGAAGAACATGAGCTATCAATTCGAAAAACAGCTACAATGAGAAGTTCGGGTGCTCAACAGGATGTTAGTCTGTACTACAGAGAAAACAAGACTGAGACTACTCCTAGTCTGAAGATTCAAACTGCGTTCAGTGCTAAAAATTCTTCCGGAACAAATGCAAGCAATACAAATCAGAGCAGTGGATATTCCTCGTCTTATTCAAGTTTTGAACCAAATTTCTCGACACCGAGTTCTCAACAACAAAGTTCAACAAATTTTACCGGTCAAGTATTGCAATGCAATATTGCATTACATATTCAAACTGGTCAAAATTTTTCTACAGATATTGCGAAGCAACACATGGCATCTCTTGTCACTATGTTAGAGTCGTGTGAAAGCTTAGTTGCTGGACGAATCGGAAATCCGATGCTTACTAAAGAGGATTATGATCAGATTAATTCTGAAGAACTTGAGTTGATGGACATCAAGTGGTGTTTAGCTAGTGTTTTGAGAAGAGCAGAAAAGTTCAAACAAATCACCGGAAGAGATGATCTTCGTGAAGCTGCAACATCTCAGCTAGGTTTTGACAAATCGAAGGTTACTTGTTTTCGTTGCCGAGAAAAGGGCATTTTAAACGAGAGTGTACAAACAGAGAAGCAATCGGAAGACAAGATCCTTTTGGAAACAAAGATTATCAAAGAAAAGCAATTTATCATCAGGTTGCTTAACAACCATATCAACAACAATCTTCACACTCACGTGCTATTCCGATTGAAGAATCAAAGGGTAGAGCTTGTTTTGGTCTGGTAGACCAAGAAGATGAAAAGATTCCAAAAGAGTTCAATTGGGATGATTATGATCCTTCTAGACCTTCAGTTTCTAAAGCATTTGTTGCTCGATTTTTTGAAGATTCAACCTCGGAAGAAGAATCAGTCAAATCCAAGAACAGTCCTAGAAGACAACCGATTTTTAAATCTTCATGAAGTGATGAAGATACTGATGATGAGGAAGAGTATATTAATAAAGCTAGAAAACAATTGGATCCTTATAGTTTTAATTTGTTTTTTTGCAGATAAAATAGAGATATTGAAAGAGAAAAGGGCTGCTAGACTGAAGAAAGAAATGGAAGCATGAAGGGTTGCTGAAGAAAAGACTGAAGCTAAGATAGAAGCTGATAAGGAAAAAGTTGAAGAAAAACCGACAGAGAAGGTCGAAGTTGAAGAGAATGAAGTGAAGATAGAAGTTGAGAAATAACCGTTTGTGATTGAAAAGATGGTGGAGAAAATAGTTGAAGTTAAAAAAAATAGTTGAAGTTGAAAAAATTGTCGAAGTTGAAAAAATTGTTGAAGTTGAAAAGATTGTAGAGGTTGAAAAACCTTGTGCAAAGTGTTTAGAATCCTGCAAAGATTGTGCCGAAAAAGATACAAAGTATGATGAATTGGAGAAGCTCAAAGAGAACTTATTGCATAATGTGAGAAGCATAAAGGAATCATATGATCTCCTAAGCAGCAAAGTGAATTTGTACAAAGGAGCCAGTGATGAGGATATCCAGATGAAGAATCTTCTGAAAGCAATAGTTCTTCAAAAGCAAACTGCAATCAACAAATACATTGAGATTATTGCAGGGCTTAAACAAGAATTGGCAGCAATGACGATCGAAACAGAAAGAGCGAATACTTTACTTCGAAGTTATCAAAGTTCGGAGTATGTTATTGATCGTATCTATCCTACTGTTGCAGCTCATAAGTATGCAGAAGATGAAGAAAATTCTGGTAAGAAAACTGGTTTGAATTATAACATAGTACCAAATCCAATGTGGGATGGCTATACCCCCCCGACACTTTGAAAAGGTGGCTGAAGCACTCAATCTGAATCTGAAATCCGAGTCTATCGATGGATTACCAGATGATATTGATGTCACATTCACAGCGTCTGACACTGATCATGAGTCCGAGTTAATTAAGAAAGTGGTCGATCAGGTGTTGGAGAAAGATGAAGAGTCAAAGTCAGAGTCTAAATCTGAAAATTCGAGTTCATCAGACAGAAGTTCTAGTTCACCGGTCAAAAGGGTTTACAATAAAGATTTTCTGATATCAAAAAATAATTTGAATGACGAAACATTCAAAGTAGCATATACTTTGAATAACTCTGACAAATTATATTCTGATGAAGAATTTCCAATAAGAGGTGTTAAAACTGAAATGCTTAACAAGGTTTTCAAATTAACAGAAATTAATATTTCTGAAATAAAAAATGTAAATCTTACTAAAAAACCTAAAAAATACACTTCAAGAGTTCAACAAAGATTGAACAAGAAAAAGGGTTACAGTTCTGGTACGGGTTATCGAAAGAAACCAAACCATAACAGTAATTTCAAAAAGAAAGGATTAGGTTTTATTCCACCCGAAAATCATAAAAATGAGAAAATTTATAAACCAAAAACAAAATTTGTTTCAAGAGCAAGTTCAGAAGAAGAGAAGGAGAAGCCTTTCTGGAAATAGTCAAACAAGGAATTTCTCACCGAAAAGCAAAAGAATATGTTGAAGGATTCTGAACCAAGAATTGAAAGAAGAACCTGTTTCAGATGCCAAGAGGTTGGACATATTGCTTGGAATTTCCCAAAGTCCACCAACACAAAACAGGGAGTTTCTTCTAACTCTAAATTGAAAGAGAAATGTGTTGATAAAAAGGAACAACTAATAGTAAAATTTAAGGAGTTCAAAAATTCGACTTTCGAAGTTGGTGAAAGTTCGAAACATTTTTACAAAAGAAGAGCCAATTTAAACAAACATAAATGGGTTGTTAAGAAATCAGAGGTTGTTTCTGGCAATGAATATGATTCGTCAAAGTCAGAGGAGCCACATGTTGTGCTAAATGATGAGAATTCCGTTCCAACAATGGATGATGAAAAATTTCCACCATTGTCAAATGGAAACTTGAAATCAAAAATTGGTAAGATTGAGATTTTAGATCAATTCTTCTCTGAAAAGAAAGAATTTGATGCTGAAAATGTGACAACTCGTGTTTTAGAACCCTTTTGTGCACTTAGTGTAACGTGTTTGAACATTATGTGACTATGTAAACTTGATGATTAATGAAATGTTATGTGTTTCGTGTAATGTATGTATGTATATAAACAAGCCCAAACGCACAACACAAACCGATCGCACAAGCCCATTCGGGCTACACTCTTGTATTCGAATCAAATGGGCAGCCCAAGTGAGGGTTCGGCCCACTCTCTTTCATGCGCATAACACTTAGGAGATAGGGTTTACTCCTCACAACTTGCAAAACACAACACACACACAAACCCTACGATCTCTCTCCTCTCGAAGCCGACGCCAAACAACATCATATTTCCATCGAAGCTCTTGAATTCGGAACACTCTCATCTTATCTTAATCGGTTAGTGATTCATGACTTAAATGATGATATGATTTCATGACTTGATTAAATGGCTAGGGTTGTGTGTATGATGAACAATAATGTTTATGTGTTGATGTTTATGTGAATCGGAAGTCATAATATGAATCTAAGAACCGATTGGATACAAGTAATCGGCTGTTATATATTATGTTCGAATGATTGTTGAGTTGTCATGATTGGAATGCATGCTAATGATCAAAAACATAAATTATGTTAGCATATGTTGATGAGTTATGATTATGGTTCATGTTTTAACTTGGATTAGGGTTCATATGAATTAGTAAGGATTACTTGGTTTGATCGAGTATTTGTTAAGTTTGAAACCGTTAGTTGTTGATTGATTATCCACAAGTATGGAAACTGTTAATTTGGGGCAAACGAATTGATTGGGAATTGGTAAATGATTGCATGAAATTAGGAAATCATAACTAATCACACAAGTCTCTTAATCGCACAAGAGGCTCCGATCGCACAAGACAAAACACACAAGTGCAGTCGCACAAGATGGTGCCGATCGCACAAAATCTTGGGCCTTACACACTGTTTGAACTTAACATGTTATTGGACCGAATGGCCCAAAACCCAGTCACACAAGTTAACCGGATCGCACAAGGATAACGCAGTCGCACAAGATTGTTTGTTTGTTTAATATATTGGGCCGTATGTATACCTGTTGGGCCGTAGATTGTTGGGCTGGGTAACAAAGCTGATCGCACAAGACTATATGGATCGCACAAGTTAAATGTTGACTAGTTTATTGGACCGCACAAGATCAACGTGTTATATTTTTGCGCTGTGTATCTAGGTTGGGCCGGGGTTATTCTATTGGGCTTCATTTGGTGAATCGCACAAGGCTATTGGGTTAATGAACTTGTGCGAGCCCAAACCTTTTAATCGCACAAGTTGGATACGTTATGACTGTTATTGTAATAACATGAATTATGTGTTTGCCATGATCAACCTGTGTTCATAACCTGTTAACTATGTGTAATCATACGTGCACCTAGACCTGACTTGTATGGTAACCATGTTAGGACGTGGTTGACCTCTAGCAGCTCGATTGACCTTTACTTATCTACCGAGCAAACCAAAGGTGAGTTCACACTTTCTACAAAGCATGGGATTCCCAGGGGTTGGGAATGGGGTTAAGGAACATAGATTCCTCGTCCTTTCTTGGGTAGGACAGTACTGGTTCAGGAATGTAATTCCTCGTCCTCATGGACAGTTAACTTTTACTAGACCAAAACTCTATCACGAAGTCCCTCCTTTTTATATCGACTTAATCGTCGGGCCAATGGCGAGCGGGTCATTAGTTAGATAGCGCTATTTAGGTCTGACAAGCCTGACACCGTGCCGCAGAGGACGGGCGTGAACTAATGGATCTGGGCAGGTCAATGATGATAGACATTGACAGTTCAGGGCACATAAACATGACTACAGTCAGAAGTCGATATGGTAACGAGTCTAGTAGTATACATGGGGTAGCCCCCATGGCCGAAAAGCCAGATAACTAAACATGGGGTAGCCCCCACGACTGGATCGCCAGAGTAAACGGGAATAAACAACACACGTTTTCAACTATGGGGTAACCCCCACGGCAGGGATGCCAGTTAAAGGAAACCGTTTTCGAAACAACTTAAAACAAACACCCAACTGTGAACTCGCTCAACATTATTGTTGACTCATTACTACATGCTTTGCAGGTCAATAGGTACTTAGCTGGAGCTTGAATGCGGAAGGGTCGTTGTGGGACATGGACAGTTGTGTGCCATGTTAAACTATGAAACCTTTAACTTATGTTTTGGTTTTAAACATTATGCTTCTGCTTACAACTTAAACTATGTTTTGTTTGGACACCAATTGTATTGGTTGGACTTTTATAATTACTTACATGCTTGTTCAATATGATTGGTGGCTGGATCCTGGTCAGTCACGCCTCCAAGCGGTGATACTCCGCATGTGGATTTTGGGGGTGTGACAGATTGGTATCAGAGCCATTGGTTATAGTGAACTTTGTTTTATTAAGGGAAAACATTTTTGTTAAAACCAGACTATAACCTGTACATTGTTCTACGATCCACAACGACGCTTCACTTCACGTGCAAGGCTCGACATTCTAGGTGATATGGTTTATGTTTTATTGCCTACATGCTATATTACATAGAACTTTGCTCATGGTAAACATAGTCACTGTTAATTGAAAACACGAGTGTGCTTACTCTCTTCTGTCATCGCACTTTCGCGAACCTCTCACACACATGTTTCTCTTGATATGAAGATCATGTCTGGACGCATTAACATGACACAAGCCCAGTTGACGGCTCTGATAAACGAACAGGTTGCTGCGGCACTTGCAGCCGCACAAGCAGGAGGTATACCCTGCAGTTTAAAACTCATTCTAGGATCTTTAGGTCCTACTCTCGTGAACCTACCTTTGTGTTAAATTTTGTCCTTTCTTACACCCACAACAGGTCAACATGCTCAGCCACCTGTGTGCACCTTCAAAACCTTTATGGACTGCCGATCCACTACTTTTAGCAGCACTGAAGGAGCTGTAGGTCTCCTCCACTGGTTTGAAAAGCTCGAATCTGTGTTCGAGATGTGTGAATGCCCTGAGGCTCGCAGGGTGAAGTATGCTACCGGTACTCTCGAGGGTTTAGCGCTCACGTGGTAGAACGCTCAGGTTCAAATGCTGGGGTTGGTTGCTGCTAACGCCACCCCATGGAACAACTTTAAGGAAATGATCAAAGAGGAGTATTGCAATCGTGATGAAATTCGCAAACTGGAAGTCGAGTTCTTCAACCTCAAGATGACGGGGTCGGAAATTGAGGCATACACGAAAAGATCGAATGAGCTTGCTATTCTATGTCCTACGATGGTGGACCCTCCCATTAAACATATCGAACTATACCTTAAGGGCTTAGTGCCAGAGATCCAAAGTCATGTGACTTCAGCTAACCTCGCCACCATCCAGCAAGTTGTTCAATTTGCTCATCGTCTCACTGATCAGGCGGTGGAGCAGAACAGGTTACCCAAGCGCATTAGTGCTACAGCTACTTCAGATGTTCCTAGTGACAACAAACGGAAATGGGATGGAGCTTCAAGCAAAGGTTCAACTTCTATTCAATCTCAGTCTCAGCAGAGAAGGACTGACGACTACAAGAGCCCTAGTCAGCAATCATCTGGTAGTCAAAGTCATGGTGGGTACAAGGGAAATCACCCCAAATGCAATCGCTGCAACCTACACCACAGCGGACCATGTACCAAGGGTAACTGTCATTGGTGCAACAAGCCAGGCCACGCTGCAAAGGATTGCAGGAGTTTATACCCCGTAAACCAGAATCGTCAGCAACAACAAGCCCAACAAAATCAACGCCAGCAGCAGCAAGGTAACAACAAAGGGTGCTTTCAGTGTGGAGCTGAAGGCCACTTCAAGAGAGATTGTCCTCAACTGAACAGGAACCAGAACAACAATAACAACAACAACAACCAGGGGAATGGAAATAACGGGGGCAACAACGGCAATGGTGCAAGAGGTCGTGTGTTCGTTATTGGCCAAGGTGAAGCAAGGAACGATCCCAATGTGGTGACGGGTAAGTTCCTTCTCGACGACTTTTACGTTACTGTATTATTTGATTCAGGTGCTGATACTAGCTACGTGTCCTTAAAAGTTAGTCAAATGCTTAAGCGCACCCCAACACCATTGAATACCAAGCACACTGTAGAGTTAGCTAATGGTAAAAGTTTAGAGGTCACACACGTAGTCAAGGGTTGTAACCTAGTTCTTGCTGGTCATACTTTCTCAATCGACCTCCTTCCTATCACTCTGGGTAGTTTCGACGTTGTCATTGGAATGGACTGGTTATCCCAACATCAAGCAGAAATTCTTTGTAACGAGAAGATTGTCCGTATTCCTCGTTCGGGTGATGAACCACTTATGATTCGTGGCGACAAGAGTGGTGCTGTTGTGAGCATCATCTCTTTCCTTAAGGCCCAGAAGTGTTTGAGAAAGGGCCACAATGCTATTTTGGCTCTCGTTACTGATACCTCGAAGAAGGAGAAGAAATTAGAAGATTTTCCGATTGTACGCGACTATCCTGAAGTATTTCCTGAGGAACTACCTGGTCTTCCACCTCATCGCCAGGTCGAGTTTCAAATCGAGCTAGCTCCTAGAGCTGCACCAATAGCTCGTGCACCGTATCGCTTAGATCCATCAGAGTTGGAAGAACTCTCTACACAACTACAAGAACTTTTGGATAAGGGTTTTATTCGTCCTAGCTCTTCGCCCTGGGGAGCTCCAGTCTTGTTTGTGAAGAAGAAGGACGGTACCTTTCGTATGTGTATCGACTATCGAGAACTCAACAAGGTGACTGTGAAGAATCGCTATCCTCTTCCACGCATCGACGACCTATTCGACCAGCTGCAAGGGTCGAGCTATTACTCGAAGATTGATTTGAGATCAGGATATCACCAGCTGAGAGTCCGGGAAGAGGACGTCTCCAAAATAGCCTTTAGAACTCGTTATGGACACTACGAATTTTTGGTCATGCCTTTTGGGCTGACAAACGCACCTGCGGTCTTCATGGACTTGATGAATCGAGTGTGCAAGCCTTACCTGGACAAGTTCGTTATAGTTTTCATCGACGATATCCTGATCTATTCTAAGAGTCAGGAGGAACACGAGCAGCATCTACGACTTATTTTGGAACTCCTTCGAACAGAACAGCTTTACGCAAAGTTCTCGAAATGCGACTTCTGGCTTCGTGAAGTCCATTTCTTAGGCCACGTGGTAAACAAGTATGGGATTCATGTCGATCCATCCAAGGTAGACTCTATTAAGAACTGGCCTGCACCTCGCACACCAACGGAAATTCGCCAATTCTTGGGTTTGGCAGGTTACTACAGGAGGTTCATTAAGGATTTTTCCAAGATTGCACAGCCTCTCACCTCACTAACGCAGAAGGGCATTGTTTATCGATGGGGAAATGCGCAGGAATTAGCATTTCAGCACTTAAAGGATAGACTCTGCAGTGCACCTATTCTTTCATTGCCAGAGGGCACAGACGACTTTGTCGTTTACTGCGACGCATCAATTCAGGGTCTTGGTTGTGTATTGATGCAACGGGATAAAGTTATAGCCTATGCCTCACGCCAACTTAAAGTTCATGAAAGGAACTACACAACGCACGATTTAGAGCTGCGAGCTGTTGTTTTTGCACTCAAGATATGGAGACATTACCTATACGGTACCAAGTGCGCCATTTACACCGACCACAGGAGTCTCGAGCATATCTTCAAACAGAAGGAACTGAATATGCGACAACAACGATGGGTCGAGCTATTGAATGACTACGAATGCTCGATCAGGTACCACCCAGGCAAAGCCAATGTTGTGGCTGACGCTCTCAGTCGAAAGGACACTACGCCTAAGCGCGTACGAGCTTTACAACTCACTATTCAATCTAGTCTTCCTGCATAGATACGAGATGCTCAGGTAGAAGCATTGAAACCAGAGAACGTCAGGGCTGAAGCCCTACGCGGCTCAAGACAATGATTAGAACAAAAGGAAGACGGTGCTTACTACGTAACAGGACGCATTTGGGTCCTACTCTATGGCAACCTACGAGAGCTTGTGATGGATGAGGCACACAAGTCTCGCTACTCAGTACATCCTGGTTCGGATAAGATGTACCACGACCTCAGAACTGCCTACTGGTGGCCTAGCATAAAGGCCCACATAGCAATCTACGTCAGCAAATGTTTGACTTGTGCGAGAGTCAAAGTCGAATACCAGAAACCTTCAGGCCTACTCCAACAACCTGAGATACCACAATGGAAATGGGAGCAAATTTCCATGGATTTTGTTACTAGCCTGCCTAGATCTCAACGTGGTAACGATACTATTTGGGTGATCGTGGATCGACTCACAAAATCTGCACACTTCTTGGCTATCAAAGAAACAGACAAGTTCTCTACTTTAGTAGACGTTTAGTTGAAGGAAGTTGTCTCGAGGCACGGGGTGCCCACCTCTATTATCTCTAATCGTGACGCACGTTTCACTTCAGAACTTTGGCAAGCGATGCACAAATCCTTTGGCTCACGTTTAGATATGAGCACAGCTTATCACCCGCAAACGGATAGGCAGTCTGAACGCACCATCCAGACCCTTGAAGACATGCTTAGGGCATGTGTAATTGACTTTGGCAATGGTTGGGAAAAGCATCTGCCACTTGTGGAATTTTCGTACAATAACAGCTACCACGCCAGCATTAAAGCTGCTCCGTTTGAGGCATTGTACGGGCGTAAATGTCGGTCACCTCTTTGTTGGGCAGAGGTGGGAGATAGTCAGATCACTGGTCCAGAACTTGTGGTAGACACAACAGAACGAATTGCTCAAATATGACAACGAATGGAGGCAGCTCGTGACCGTCAGAAAAGCTATGCCGATAAGGGCAGAAAACCACTCGAGCTCCAGGTTGGGGAGCGAGTACTACTCAAAGTTTCACCCTGGAAGGGTGTGGTTCGTTTTGGAAAACGAGGCAAACTTAACCCACGATACGTTGGACCGTTCGAAATCATAGAGAAAATAGGCAAGGTGGCCTACAAACTGAACCTACCAGCAGAACTCAGCGCAGTTCACAACGTCTTCCACGTGTTGAATCTGAAAAAGTGTCTGTCAGATGAGACCCTTATAGTTCCTTTGAAGGAGCTCACTATCGACGAATAGCTACGATTCGTCGAGGAACCAGTTGAAATCACAGATCGAGATGTTAAGGCCCTCAAGCGCACTAGAATACCTCTCGTTCGAGTTCGATGGAACTCATGTCGTGGCCCAGAGTTCACCTGGGAACGCGAAGATCAGATGAAACAAAACTATCCCCAACTATTCGTAAACAGTACAACCACTACTGAGGCTGAAGCTACGGAATTTCGGGATGAAATTCCAGATCAACGGGGGGAGGATGTGACACCCCAGGAAAACCACGCAACTTAACTAGCTTCCTCAGTGAGTACGTACCAAATTTCGGGACCAAATTTCTTTCAACTTGGGGATAATGTGACAACTCGTGTTTTAGAACCCTTTTGTGCGCTTAGTGTAACGTGTTTGAACATTATGTGACTATGTAAACTTGATGATTAATGAAATGTTATGTGTTTCGTGTAATGTATGTATGTATATAAACAAGCCCAAACGCACAACACAAACCGATCGCACAAGCCCATTCGGGCTACACTCTTGTATTCGGATCAAATGGGCAGCCCAAGTGAGGGTTCGGCCCACTCTCTTTCATGCGCATAACACTTAGGAGATAGGGTTTACTCCTCACAACTTGCAAAACACAACACACACACAAACCCTACGATCTCTCTCCTCTCGAAGCCGACGCCAATCAACATCCTATTTCCATCGAAACTCTTGAATTTGGAACACTCTCATCTTATCTTAATCGGTTAGTGATTCATGACTTGTGTTTTGTAAATGATGATATGATTTCATGACTTGATTAAATGGCTAGGGTTGTGTGTATGATGAACAATAATGTTTATGTGTTGATGTTCATGTGAATCGGAAGTCATAATATGAATCTAAGAACCGATTGGATACAAGTAATCGGCTGTTGTATATTATGTTCGAATGATTGTTGAGTTGTCATGATTGGAATGCATGCTAGTGATCAAAAACAAAAATTATGTTAGCATATGTTGCTGAGTTATGATTATGGTTCATGTTTTAACTTGGATTAGGGTTCATATGAATTAGTGAGGATTACTTAGTTTGATCGAGTATTTGTTAAGTGTGAAACCGTTAGTTGTTGATTGATTATCCACAAGTATGGAAACTGTTAATTTGGGGCAAACGAATTGATTGGGAATTGGTAAATGATTGCATGAAATTAGGAAATCATAACTAATCACACAAGTCTCTTAATCGCACAAGTGGCTCCGATCGCACAAGACCAAACACAAAAGTACAGTCGCACAAGATGGTGCCGATCGCACAAAATCTTGGGCCTTACACACTGTTTGAACTTAACATGTTATTGGACCGAATGGCCCAAAACCCAGTCGCACAAGTTAACCGGATCGCACAAGGATAACTCAGTCGCACAAGTAAGTTGAGTCGCACAAGATTGTTTGTCTGTTTAATATATTGGGCCGTACGTATACCTGTTGGGTCGTAGATTGTTGGGCTGGGTAACAAAGCTGATCGCACAAGACTATATAGATCGCACAAGTTAAATGTTGACTAGTTTATTGGACTGCACAAGATCAACGTGTTATATTTTTGGGCTGTGTATCTAGGTTGGGCCGGGGTTATTCTATTAGGCTTCATTTGGTGAATCGCACAAGGCTATTGGGTTAATGAACTTGTGCGAGCCCAAACCTTTTAATCGCACAAGTTGGATACGTTATGACTGTTATTGTGATAACATGAATTATGTGTTTGCCATGATCAACCTATGTTCATAACCTGTTAACTATGTGTAATCATACGTGCACCTAGACCTGACTTGTATGGTAACCATGTTAGGACGTGGTTGACCTCTAGCAGCTCGATTGACCTTTACTTATCTACCGAGCAAACCAAAGGTGAGTTCACACTTTCTACAAAGCATGGGATTCCCAGGGGTTGGGAATGGGGTTAAGGAACATGGATTCCTCGTCCTTTCTTGGGTAGGACAGTACTGGTTCAGGAATGTAATTCCTCATCCTCATGGACAGTTAACTTTTACTAGACCAAAACTCTATCACGAAGTCTCTCCTTTTTATATCGACTTAATCGTCGGGCCAATGGCGAGCGGGTCATTAGTTAGATAGCGCTATTTAGGTCTGACAAGCCTCACACTGTGCCGCAGAGGACGGGCGTGAACTAATGGATCTGGGCACGTCAATGATGATAGACATTGACAGTTCAGGGAACATAAACATGACTACAGTCAGCAGTGGATATGGTAACGAGTCTAGTAGTATACATGGGGTAGCCCCCACGGCCAAAAAGCCAGATAACTAAACTTGGGGTAGCCCCCACTGCTGGATCGCCAGTGTAAGCGGGAATAAACAACACACGTTTTCAACTATGGGTAACCCCCACGGCAGGGATGCCAGTTAAAGGAAACCGTTTTCGAAACAACTTAAAACAAACACCCAACTGTGAACTCGCTCAACATTATTGTTGACTCGTTACTACATGCTTTGCAGGTCAATAGGTACTTAGCTGGAGCTTGCATGCGGAAGGGTCGTTGTGGGACATGGACAGCTGTGTGCCATGTTAAACTATGAAACCTTTAACTTATGTTTTGGTTTTAAACATTATGCTTCCGCTTACAACTTAAACTATGTTTTGTTTAGACACCAATTGTATTGGTTGGAATTTTATAATTACTTACATGCTTGTTCAATATGATTGGTGGCTGGATCCTAGTCAGTCACGCCTCCAAGCGGTGATACTCCGCATGTGGATTTTGGGGGTGTGACAGAAAAAGTATTTAATGGTAAAGTGATACATATATTTGGTAAGATGGCAGATGGGAAGGTGAAGGGAGTGAAAGAATTTTATGAATCGAAAGATGTTAAACCAAATGATGACGGTTCACCCATGATTGATCAGGCATGGGTGAGATACTTTAAAAAGTAAAATCCTGACTTGCCGGAGCTCCCAAGTTGGTAATCGTGGAGCATGAATCGGCATCATTCTTGAAAAAATGTTTTTATGAAAAACCTACAAGTGATAGTTTTTAAAAAAGTGGTTGAAAGAACAATGTGATGAATAAATCCCCATGATGTGTGAAATCAACAAAACTAATTTTCCGAAAAAACCATTTTGGTTAAAACAAACTTAAGTGTTTTGAAATCATAATGGGAAAATAGTTTGTTGTCAGGGGGAGTTCTGATTGTTTAAGCCAAGTGAATGGAGAATTGAAGCAATTCACGTCAGTTTGTCATTTTAATTGTACAGTTTTTTGCTTTTACTTTCAAATTTTCCCGGAAAATCAAAAAATGAAACATATTTTTTATTTTAGGGGGAGTAAAAAAATTTAGAAATTTTGAAAATTTGAAAAATCCAAAAACATGATAAAATCTAAAATCCAAAAACATCGAAAAATCAAAATGAGTTTTTATTGTGAAAAAGAGGAAATGATAGTACATCAGTAGACAATCACAGTACGCTAAAGAATTGGAAAGTTAAAATGTGATAAACGGTCTCACTGATGATATGCCAGTAGATTTTTACACGCTTAGTAGATTGTTTTCGAGATATAAACCTAAATATCAAATACTTACTTATCTCGTGGGGAACATCTCTCGGATATATAGGTAACCCCTGAAATCTTGTTTGAAGGGCTTTCTATTTCTGACATACTAGGTCTTTGTGCGTGATGATATCTGGGGTATTATACCAGGACTTCTGATTTTGCGGGAGCAATAGCCTAGTCCTCGTATAATACTCTGCACTGCTTTAATCATAAAGCCCACCCTCAGCATAAAAATGATGAAACATTGAAAAATGCTAATCATCTGCTGTTGAAGAAAAGATCCCCAAACGGGACACACCGAAAGTCGAGCCATCATCTTTTTTTCTGAACGGAAGTTCTAACCTGAGCTCTCATGGCCTCGCATTACCCGTTTACAGATATCATTAGTGTACATTCACCTGTAAGACTGAATATAGGAGTCTGGATACGAGAGTATATTCTGAGGTGGGACATGCGAATAAGTTAAGTTCATTAAAATACTAATCTCGTATCTCAAAATAATTGAACTTTGTGTGAAAATTTAAGTGGATCAGTATACTGACAATCTAAGTGAATCGTTTAGATCTTAACTGATATGATCCTCTTACACAAACTCACAAAAAGATGTCTGTATATAGTTTATTTCCCAAAATCCAAAAAGATTTTTAGTGTGTTTTAGCATAAAATTTTGAAAAATCAAAAAGATTTTATTTCATCTTATTTTCGACAACTGATGTTGAAAAGCTGATTTTCAAAATTCCAAGTGCTAAACATGATGAACGACAGTGGATTGGGAGAGTGTGTTTGAAATGAAAAGTGATTTATTTTACTGTTAGGTATTCAAGGTCATTAATTTGAACTTGATATAACTATTGTTGATGTTGAACGTTATCTACAAGTTGTTTCTAAATTTGTTAAATTTTAATAATTGTGAAATTTACTTTTGGGTAGAGAATTGTGCAGGTTACCAGGTTCCTGATCCTGTTGCTACGGAAAGCCAGGAGTTGTTCCTGAACCTGTGAAAGTTGTAGAGACAGACTGTTATTCTGAAACAGCGCTCGAGGTAGAAGAAGATGATGTTGATGCTGATGAGCTTAAGGAATCAAGAGATCTGATCAAGAGAATTTGAAGAGTCAGGTTGAGATTCTGGGAGAGTTAGAGAGAGATTGATAAAGATGCTTACAGAGAAAGATACTTTGGAAAGAGCGAGAAGACCGATCAAGACTGAAGACTCAATACACTGAAGACTCGTCATCATCCAAGGGGGAGTTTGTTGGTGCATATGTCTGTTGACTTCCTCTTGTATCGAGTCATGTAACTAGAATAGATAGACCAGGACACGTTGTACGAAAGAAACGGGAAACAGACCCGAACCAGCCACCCTTCACGAAGTGGCTAGGCCACCTCACATGAGGAGAACAAGTTCGTGCTTTCTGGCAGTTCGTGCTTTCTCGCATATCGTGCTTTCTGGCAGTTCGTGCTTTCTGTCCAGTTCGTGCGACCTGGACCAGTTCGTGTGGTCTGGTTCATGCTGTCTGGCATTCCTATAAATAGGTGAGTCTAGGTCTTCATTTGTAACATTCTGATTCCGGAGACGAAGTGCTGCCGAAGTGTCGTACGATCTGTAAACACTATCAAATCAATATAATCGACAGTTAAAGTGATTCTAAATGCAAATCAAGCTGCTATAACATCAATACGTCTGATTCCGCCTTTCGTGTTGATCAAGAACTCTTCTGAACGACTCGTTTAGGTCGAATCCCGATCCTACACATCCCAAAAGTGTTTAAAATGAAAAAGGGATCGAGTATACTCACAGTGGGTGTAATATCCGTCAAAATAGATTCCCTAAATCCGACCCGTTTTTAAAGATTCGAATCCTAACATTTGAAACTACAGAAATTTTTCACAAAATAAATAATCGTTGGAATATTTTATCTTAAGTCGGTTATAAATGTGGTTATTTATTTTATTTGTTCGATTAATTAAAATAATTAATAGTGAAAGTCTTGTTTGTTTTTAATAATAATAACAACAACAACAACAACAACAACAACAATAATAATAATAACAACCTAGTTAGTTAACTAAGTTATTTATATAACCATTTTCTCTCTGGGACATTATGAAAACCCTACAACCAAATAAAGCACCCAACATCTCCTTCCCCCTCGTTCACATTCACAGCCACCACACAAACCCTAGACAAACACCCATCTATCTCCCTCACATATCTCTCTCGCTCCTACTCCGATGAAGACCACCGGCGCCCCCTTTCTTCTCCGGCCGCACCACAACTCACCCCTCTCCTCCTCCGGCTAACCTCCACAACACCCTCACCTTCTCTCTCCGCCTCAGACCACCGCACAAACCACCCATCTTGGACCATTTGAACGGCCGGTGTGGCACACGGCGACGAGACAAGAGGAGAGTGAGAGAACCGAAGAAAGAGAGAGAACCGAAGAGAGAGGTGACGACAGTGGCGTCGTTTGCGGCAGCGGCGGAGCTGCTCTGGTTCGGGTCACTGCGCTGGCACCAGCACTGGCTCGATTCAGTCTCTGACAATTGGTTTGTGTTTTCTCCAATTCAGGTTAGCTCCGGGTCGGATTCGGTTTTGGGGTGTCTCGGGTTTTCAGCATCAGGTCTTTCAGTTCAAGCTTGGCTCGGGTCTCGGTTCATGGCTCAGTTCAAGCCGGTTCCGGTTCAAGCCTCGGTTCAGCCGGTTCAGACTCAGTTCGGTTCAGGTTAGTCAAGTTTCAAGTATTGTATCGGTTACGTTTTGATTCAAACCCGGTTGTTTCGTTATTTCAGTTGGTTCGGGTTTCACGGAACGGGTTAGCGCGGTCAAACAGTCAACTCGGTCAACTGTCGGGTCAACTCGGTCAAAGCTGGTCAGTCGGTTCAGTCACGGTTCAGTCTTGTTTCGGGTTCGGGTTAGGTGGTTAAACACGAGATTCGAATAACAGTGGTGAAAGTATAAACTGTATTGTCTTGTGTTAATTAATATTTTTATCGCGGAACCGAACTTTAAATAACTTGTATTTATAAGCATACGTAGAATTATAAGATTATATTGTTGTGCTTATTGTTGCGTTTTGGAAAATATATCGACACGTTAGTTGTCGGGATCGTCCAAAAACAGAGGAAACTCTGCCCGATTTTCATTAAAACATAAACATATACCTTATAGTCAAACCACAAATGAAACCGTGTCGGATTCGAATAATTTTTATAACAATAAATGTAAGTGTATAGTTATCTTTTGGCAAAAGTCCTATAATACTCTTGATGGGTTTAAATCGAAACTTTTACATAAACTATGTAAAATACATATATACTTATATACCAATAAGACATGCTCTAATCCCAATTCAAATCTTCCGTTATAATTCCAAATACTCATACACCTCCGTTTGCCCATATAGGGTGACTTCGGTGTTCCATCCTCCTAATCGCCTACACTCGTCAACACTTGGATAATCGGAAGACTTAGCAAATTTTGTGAGTATACTTGACCCATTTTACCGTTTTCACACTTTTTTGGTGTAACATGTTTATTTATACAAAACACACTTATTATACATATTCTTATGCAAATACATAAACCAACAATCCAATACATGCTTACTATTTGTTATGCTTGATTCGTGTTTTCTGGACCATACTTATGTGATGAACTTGTCATTAGCTTCGTACAAGCCTCCATTTAACATGTATAGCGCTATAGGAGTAACGCACCGCCCGTAGACTAGTGGTCATGTTAAATTTTCATTTATACTTGCGTAAACAGAGGGTTGACTTGTAAATCGCATGCCAGTTTATACGTTAATCTTGATAACTAGGTTTGCCATGTGGATTGTTCCTTATCATTTTTATACTTATATACTACGCACCAAACTTGTATGCTCGCCAATACTTTTTGTATTGAACTACACTTTTAAAACATGTTGCAGGTTTAGCGATGATGTTGGTGATGCATGAAATCTAGTAGGATGCTTAGATATACACTTTAAATTTGTATTCTCATTACATTGTATTTCGTTACTCATGTTGTATTTATTTCAAATATTTATAATTGACTCTTTAGAAATGAAATGGAAATTTTTTATTTAAATACTTGTCACAAATAGTGTTATGAAGTCTCTTGCAATCTATTTCGTCTCACTCTGATGTTTCCGCCATCGGTTGGGGTGTGACAATAGGTGCTCAAACCAAACACTGCTAAGATTGGATCGAAGGGAGCGCTGGATCAGCCTGCATGCGGGGACCAAAGCATAAGTCCTCTAAGTGCTGACTCGCTTGGGAACAGAGTGTCGAATGGTGCGAAAAATCGAGTAGAAGTGTCCGACAGAATACCTGAGCGGATGGTCATCCGGACGGATGACCATTCAAATAGATGGGTGTTTGGCAACTGTTAAAGTTTTCAATGTTGTGATCATAGTGTCCTGTAAAACAAACGAGTGTCATCATAATCAGATCATCTGGACGAATGGTCATCCGATCGGATGACCATTCGGACAGATGGTCAGTGAGCGAAGTTTCGTGAACTTTTCTAAGTGTCGTGTTAACAGAGACGGTGCAACGACGTGTCAAACAACGGTAACATATCAAACCCAGCTCGTTCGATCGGATGGGTATCACCCCTTTTTCATACCGACGAGCTGTTTCTGATGAAGTTTCATGTTTGGACCCGTTAATCGACCATTTTCTGGTGAAATTCTGTCCTCAAGCCGGCTTTTGACTAAGAAAAGAGTCGAAAGTCTGTTTAAGTCGAAAGTCCGATCGGATGTCCATTCAGACAGCCGTGACCTGTTTGCTAGTTTTCCGACTTCGGTTCGTTTTGCGAGCTAGATTAAGTGTTGCGTTGCGTATTATTGTGAGTACCCATTACATGGTATTATCATATAATTAACACAAAGTCTCCGTGTTTCAAGTCTGCGTTTAAGCTAGTTTCACGTTTAATAAGTATCAAGGTTCGCGTTCAACAAAGTATCAAAGCTTCTCGTTCAACAAAGTATCAAAGTTTCTCGTTCAACAAAGTGTCAAAGTTTCTCGTTCAACAAAGTATCAAGCATAACAAGTATAACAAGTATCAAGTTTCAAGATTCGAGATTCAAAGTATCACAAGAGTCTAGATTCACAAGAGTCAAGATCTCTATTGTTCACCACAAAAGCACATAGTTTAACATAATTAAGACTTAAATAGTATCATTAAGTATCACAAGGACGAGACTTGCCAAAAGATAAAAGATTCGAAACGCAGGGCGTTACAACTGACACCCTGCCCAACTAATACTGTTGTTTTTATTCCCCACTAATGAATATATGAATAAATTAAAGGGTATCTCATTTAAGTGGGCCCACCCCCTCCACTGCCCAACCCCTCTTCTCAACACAACCACCCATTTCTTCCTCTACCACCTAAATCGACACCTGCAAACCAAACCTACTTCTTTCATTTTTTAAATTATTAAATATTAAATATATATCATCTTTTGAGAATTGTGGTATGAAAAGTTAAAGCTGATAAAACCCAGATGGTTTTGAGATGTTGGTCCGGTCTAGCTTGCATTAATTCGATAGTGGCTTCAAGAGGCTCTGAATTAACTGATTAATTGTTGATTTGTGTTCATTGTTTGTGAAAAAGTTGAAGTTGTGTAGGTTAATGGGGTTTCCGGGTTCAATTGAAGTTGTGTAGGTGACGGTGGTGGGGGTTGTGGTGGGCGGAGAGTGACGATTGTTGTAGTGTTAGAAATAACTCGTTCATGTGGCCTAACAGATCATTTAAGTAACGTTGCCAATATGACACAACTACAAGTTCCTAACAGTTACTTGATGGAAGTAATTGTTATAAGTTAAAGGGACTTTATGATTTCCCTGTAGATGCCTTTAATAGATAGAATACCAAGAGTTATTAACCAACCATGATTTATGATCATAATTATGGATCATTAGTGATAGTCATGGTTTATAAATAGTTATATAAAGAACTCTTTTAAGAACACTAGAAATACACTTTCTCTCATCATCCCATCAAGATTAAGGCATCATAACGGGAATCGCTATGACTTTATCATCGTCATATAAGATTATAATTCCAACAAGTAAGTATCTCTAATTTTATATTCACTCTTTATGTTATTACTTGAATAAACATGATTAGAGTTCTATGATTTTAACCGATGTTTAAAGATATAATCAACATGTGGTATCAGAGCAGTGTTGATTATATCGATTTAATCATGAAATTTGATTTATGATATCAAGAAATTGTATATTAGTTGACTGATGAAAGTTGCATAATGTTCATGTCTAATATATAAAAATCAAAGGATATATACAATCGTATTTATCTTACTTTTATGTTAAAATTGCGAATCAAATTTTAGTTTTAATATTGATCAAATCCAAGAATTTTATGCTACTGTCTTGAAATTGCTGAAATGTTGTTTGTGGTTCAAAATTAATTAGAAGTGAATTCATAATCATAACGATTTAGAGTTCCTTTTTATTTCAAATCATAAATTAATTATTATGTTGAAATTGGTTTGGTTAATTTTAGCTGGTGCCATGAATGTTTCTTCTGCAATTGATTTGATATATCCATATTTTTGAAAACCTTAAAATGTTTTCTATGTTTATCCTCATCCTAACTATATGTCTATTCTCAAATACTTGTTTGAGATTAACGAGACATGGTAATGAAGATTGACTATAAATAAATAAATAAAACAATCAATAATTTTTTTAATCACCTAAATATACAAAATCTTTGGCTATTTTATCAAGTGTAAATATCATTTCCATAATTAATTTGTAGCCTAAATTTAAAGGTGATTTTACTTCTAAGTGTGATTTTAAGGATGTTTTACTTTAACTTTTACATACTTAATTTTTATTTGGTTTCGTTCATAACTTATGCATGGCCCAAACTTCCGTATGGTCTTAATGGGTTCATGGCCCAACTTTCGTATGGCCCTAACTTGGGAATGGCAACTTTAATGAAAGATCGAATGAATGAACCAATAAGATATCATTTCACTTAGTATTGAAGCTTAATTTATACCATTTTATGTGATTATGTGTATTGTTGGATAATGAGCCCAACAACTAATTGGTTGATGATGCACATAATAAATTATTAGCCTAATTTACATAAATGTACCATTTCTAGCCCAAAGGTGTTATATTATATTTATATGCTTTGCCTTATTATTTATGTTCATTCGTCACGATACATGAATTTTGGTCAAAGCCAAAGCGAGGCCAAAGTTCATGTAGAACAGTGAGACAGTCTATATTTATTTGTGTTCATTTTAGGGGGAGTAAAAATTTTCAGAAAATACAAAAACATTTGAAAATTTGAAAAAGTCAAAAACATGATAAAATCAAAAATGAGTTTTGTTGTATAAAAGAGGAAATGATAGTACATCAGTGGACTGTCACAACATGCTAAAGAATTGGAAGGTATAAATGTGATAAACAATCTCACTGTGGATATGTCAGTAGGTTTTTACACATTTAGTAAATTGTGACGAGATATAAACATAAAATTTACTTGCGTCTACGTGGGGAACACCTCCAGGATATATAGGTAACCCCTGAAATCTTGTTTGAAGGGTCCCGTATTCTGAGATACTAGGTCTTTATGCTCAGTGATATCTGGGGTATTATCCCGGGACTTCTGATTTTGCGGAAGCAATGGCCTAGTCCCCGGAGAATACTTTCTGCTTGCTTGAAAAATAGCACCACCCTCAGCTAAAAAATGATGAAACATTGAAAAATGCTAATCATGGCTGTTGTAATTCAAAAGATCCTCTAAAGGGGACACACCTAAAAGTCAACTAGGCTCTCTGCTGAACGGAAGTTCTGACCTGAGCTATCACGGTTGCATAATTTATTCCCCTTACAGATATCATCTGTGGTATACTCACCTGTAAGACTGAATATTGGGGTCTGGATACGGGAGTATATACTGAGGTGGGACACATGTAGATGTTTAAGTCCTAAAACACTAATTCATATCTCGAAGCAGTTGAACTTTGTGTGAAAATTTAAGTGGACAAGTATACTGACAATCTAAGTGAATTGTTTAGAACTTAAAATGAAATGAAGCTTAACGGTGTTGGTGATTGGTCTCATAAACTGATATGATCCTCTTACACAAACTCACAAAAATATTGTATGTAAATAGTTCTTTACTGCATTTCATTTCTTATATAAAAATCCAAAAAGATTTTCGGTGTGTTTTAGCATAAATTTTGAAAAAAAATTCAAAAAGATTTTAGACAACTGATGTTGAAAAGCTGATTTTCAAAATTCCGAGTGCTGAACATGACGAATAGGTTTGGGAGAATTTGATTGAAAAGCTTTTCAAAGATAAAAATTTGTTAAAAGATCATTGTTAATGTTTGTTTGTATATTGATTGGAGAAGGCTCAGTGTTGGTGTTTGATATTTGACAAATTGTTAAATATTTTATTCTTGTGAATCTTATTTTTGGGTAGAGGATGTGCAGGATAGCAGATAGAGTGCCAGGTTCCGATACCTGAGGATTCTGAAATTCTGTAAAAGCCAGACTACGATCCCAGCATGTTTTGAGGGGGAGTCTGTTAGAGAGAGAGAGAATTGGAGATAGAATAGAGCCAGATAGAGATCCTGAAGAAAGCTCAAAGACTGATAAAGACTGAAGATTGAGAAGACTCGACACTTAAGACTCGTCAACATCTGAGGGGGAGTCTGTTGGTGCACACATCTGTCGTCTTCGTCTTGTATCGAGTCTCGGGTTCGGTGCGGGTTCGGTATGGATATTATCAAGCATGATGTCATCATCTAGGATGATGACATCACACTTATGACATCATCAATGCATCACATGTACTAGAAGACAAAGCAAATTTACATCAGATTGTTATGTGTTAAAGGATTCGCTTCAAAAGTCAATGTATTGCATAGTGTCGCTTGAGAGGTTTTTAGAAGATTTCGCTTGAATGGTCATAGGTGTCTTCAAGCGAAATCATGAAAGTTATATATAGGCATGAGTGCATTTCATTTGTAACAGTTTTTGCCAAGTGATACCGAGGTGCTGCCGGTTATTCTTCTGATTGTAAAAGGTTGTCAATTCAATATAAAAGAAGATTAAAGTGTGAAACAAGCTGTTTATCGTCCGTTTCTTAGTTTCCGCCTCTGAAACGGATTAGAATTCTTCCGAACGACTCGTTTAGGTCGCAATCCGATCCTACATTCATAATATATGAATTTTGGTCAAAGTCAAAGCGAAGCCAGAGTTCATGTAGAACACTAAAGACGGTCTATTATTTATATTGTTAATAATGCCTAAATTTTGGTCAAAGCCAAAGCGAAGCCAAAATTCAGGTAGAACATTAAGTCGGTTTATTATTTATGTTCATGATGTATAAATTTTGGTCAAGGCGAAGCCAAAATTTAGGTAGAACATTAAGCCGAGATTTATTATTTTATATCGTTCATAATGTCTGAATTTTGGTCAAAGCCAAAGCGAAGCCAAAGTTCATGTAGAACAATAAGTCAGTCTATTATGTATGTTCATAATGCATAAATTTTGGTTAAAGCCAAAGTAAAGCCAAATTTGTGTAGAACATCAAGACAATCTGTTATTTATGTATGTTCATAATGTGTCTGAATTTTGGTCAAAGCCAAAGCGAAGCCAAAATTCAGGTAGAACCTTAAGTTAGTCTGTTATTTTGGTGTTATAGTAGACTATATCTTCAATATAATAATTTGTGTTTGCCTTACTTGATTACCCCATAATGTAAATCACTCCAAGCTTCTTCTTAAGTTTGTATCTCATCTATTTCATCCACTCTAATTTCAAAACCTAAAATGTTTTACTTACTAAAGAGTTTCTACAAAATTTGCTCTTGTTGGATTGTTGATTATTTCTTAAGATATGATAATCCTACTGCTCTTTTCTAATAAAAGTATTATAGAAGAAAACTAGAGCATGACTAGTGGGATAAGTCAACCATTATATCTTTTATGATAATCAAGAACTCGTTTCATTATTGCTATCATGGGAGCTATTCCAGATTCTAAATTTCCCAAGACTAGTCTGTTTTCTTTGGAAGAATCAAAATAACTCCTAAGACGATGCATTACTCTAGTTTCTTACTATAAAGTTAGTGGTATATGTGAATAAATCATGATGTACAATACGATGACCCATTACATAAAAGTTTACACATGGAAATCAATACACTTTTCCAATGCATTACATATAACTTTCCACCAATACCATAAGTTGCCTTAAGAATTAGCTATACCACTCAAGAGTACCAAAGGAAAATGAGTGTGTTGATTACCAACATATGTACAGGAAAATGAATGCATGAAACTGGAAAATTAGATGTTGTTCATCTCACCACCACTAAACCTAAAAGGATGATACTTTTAAGATTCAGAAATAGTATACAAGTACTACTTCCAGCTATAAGTTTCTTCAAAGGAAAGTCTCACTGCAGATAGGGCTGAGCAATATACGGTTCAGAACCGCCAGAACCGGGGAACCGAACCGGAACCGCTAGATCCAAACCGTATTTTTGTATATAGGGTCTGGTTCTTAAATTTGGGTAAAAACGGTTCCCAGTTCGGTTCCGGTTAAAACCACGGTTCCGGTTAAAGAACCGCTAGAACCAGTTGGGATTATAACTATTTAAAACCCTATTTTACTAATTGGCTTTTCAACATCATACGACCATCCTAATTCTTATTCCCTCCTCTTATATTCATTCCACGATCTCATCTTTCATCTTCTAATTCTTCTCCATCTCTCAACCCCAACCCTAACCCTAATTGCTATCATACAAGTTCATCTCCATCAACACCCTGCAAATACAGGTACACTATTCTACATGACCTTTTTTATGATTGCATATATTTTCTTTCTAGATGTTTGCTTTATGATACATATTGTTTTCTGTATGTGAAAATAAAAATTGAACAAAAATAATCAAATCAATGTTGATTAAATTGTAAATGTGTATATAAATAGTGTATCGCTTGGTAAATACAATAGATTCATTACTGGTCAATCTATTCATGTGAACCAAATAAAGTAGATGCATTATTCGTTTATTTTTTTTTATTCCTAACACTTGGTTTCACTTAGATGTTTATGAGAAGATTGAGAGGATGAAGATCGAATGAAGGTTGAAGATGTTTGTTTTAATTGTTAACACAATGGTTGTAATAGTTTTATTTAGAGTTTGTTTTATGGCTTGAAATTTTTTATTGTTGCTTTGCTACTTTTATTTTGGTTGGTTTGAACTTTGAATGTTGCAACTCTTAGTTAATGTTTTAAATGGTTTGATTCGTTTTATTGAATTGTTAATTTTACGATTTAATTGTCAACCGGTTCCCGCGAGAACCATTTACACGAGAACCGTTTAACCGGTTCGGAACCGAACCGGAACCGTTATAATACGGTTCGGTTCTGGTTCTTAAATTTAGAAATTAACGGTTCTGGTTCGGTTCTGGTTCGGCTCGGTTCGGTCCGGTTCTGAACCGTTGCACAGCCCTAACTGCAGATTTATGTCATTAAACTAGACATGAGCATCAAGACTATCCATAATTCAATTCAATGGAACAACTGGCTAAGATAAGTAGTAAGATATTTTTGATATTTTAGTCTGCAAATGGTAATATTCCAATCAACACATGATGCGTTGACTCTAGTTCTATGCGTTTGCTTACTAGAAATCAACAAATATTTATGATGAGAGTTAGTGGTAAAATTTTATGTTAAGACTATAAGAACCATAATAAATTGTTTTATAATTGGGCTTTATGATACCTTATATATTCTGTAGATTATTCAGAATTTAGTATCAATATAAAAGTTACATTATGACAGTTGTGAGGTTTGCATGGTTAAAACTAAGTCACTCTTCCCTTAAACTCTCATATTATTTGTCATCTCAATCTGGATAGAAACCTTATAAGATAGAACTAGATGATGCTACACTTTTTCACAACCTTTTGTTATCATGAAAATAAAAATTTAACAAAAGAAAATTGTGACCTACAAATTTCATCCATTGAGACCAAATTTCATGAGAAATCATGACTAGGTTAACGAAGGAAGAAATATTATCAAATCTCATTCTTAGTGACTTATGAGCATGTGTTATATGCCTTAATAATTAAATGGCTAAGGAAATAAATCAAGTTCAATCAGAAACTATATTTCATTGGAACTTATCCCAAATGGAATATTCAGACATTATTCATTTATCATAATATTTACTTGTGTCTAATATGTCCCTTATGGATCAATGTATTAAAGAAATTAATTCATATATACTATGATTCCTTCTAAATATGTCCCTCAAAATTTTTATAACATCTGGACATTAAGGAAATCAATTCTAATATATATGACATGTTCCCACAGCACGCACATCATTGAAACTTATCTTGTAGCATTCCTAGAGATCTAAAAGGTTAGTGGGAGCATTAAGTGTCTTAATTTTAATTTGTGAGAGTTGCAAGAGGTAGGGGAGTGAAAACTTGTTGTTACCTCAATTTGTACCTCCTGTAAAAGATACTGCTCTTTCATAACTTTTCTCTTTAAGAATATACTGCTACTCTAACAAAAGTTTCATTGTTGCTTAAACGTGGGCACACTCAGATTTCTTGCCAAAATTGTAATCCTCAAACAGAGAAACTACAATGAGTAACTTCATTAATTTTTTTCTCTATTAGAATTTGTTGGTCTTCTAATGTTGACCATAAGCATGCTAAATTGTTAAAGATTTCTAAGTCAGTGGGAGCAGTAAAAGTCCTTATCAAGACTTGCCAGAAGTGCAAGAGGCGGGGGGAAGAGACCTATTAAATTTACTTCGATTACACCTCTTGCACACACTTAGAATTATGAAAATGGTAGCAACTTAGGCAAGAGTTAATCCATAAAACTGAAACTATTAATAAACCTAATAATCAACTAAGGAGGCCGTCTAGGTTTAAAAGCCTACTAACTTTGATGATTATGTATCCTCCTTGACTGAAGTTGAAATGGTTATTGGAAAGTTTACTGGTCCTACCTCCTCTAATTAAGCCATTAGCATCAATCAATTTTCTAATAGAATAAGAATTGTTATTAGCAAATTTGATTTTATTTGTTAGAATAACGTTTGGGATTTGGTTGAATTACCTAAGGGTGTTCATCACTAAACAAAATTTGAATGCAAACATTAAGACGCTAAAAGTATGATTGATTGTTAAAGGTTATGCTCAGAAGAGAGTTATTTATCAAAGAATCATCTTATCTTTCTTACAATATGTTTCTTTGAGGATCATTGTTGTTCTAGTGACTCATAATCATTTAGAGCTACATTATATGAACATTAAAACAACTTTCCTTAAAAGACTTACATGTTCATAAAACAACCTGAAAGTTCTAAACTGAGGGTCAAGAACACTTACTTTGTATGTCAATAGCTTCCATGTATGGGTTGAAGCAAGCATCAAAATAAGATGAAATATTAATGCAATTCTTTTCATCAAGAGTTAAGTGTATTTATGTACCTACCTCAAGATGAGTGGGAGCAACTAATGTAAACTTGTCCTTATATAGATGGCACTCTTTGGATAAGTATATGTTACACAAGTCAAATAAATTCTCACACATATTATGATATAATGAATCTCGGAGATACCATTTACGTGAGAGATATCAAAATATACCGAGATAGATCCAACGGGACATTAGTTTCGTCCCATAAGCTTTACTCTAAAGCAGGCTCTTATATGTGTAACAAACAATATTGCTCTCCTTTAGAGGATAAAATGGGTAAATGAGATTACTTCCTTATGTTTCGTTAATTAGAGGCCTTACGAAGGTTCAAGTCTATACTCGTTTATATATTGCTCACACTGATGAACATTAGACCACTCTAGATTATTGTGAAGCACCTTACGATATCTTTAAGAACCGAGAAAGACTATAAGAAGAGGTTGATTATTCTTACCTTTATTTTGTAATATTCAAATGAAACTAAAAGTCAATTTGGGGTAATCCTTATGTATGCGGACAAATCTATCTCATGGAGGAGTCATAAGAAACTGTTAACAACAACCTAAATTATAAAGACATAATATGTGTTAATTAACAATGCAATTGTTACTAAATGTTGTTGAAATTGTATGAGTAGACTCCTAAACTTATTAACTCCATACAAATACTATATTGAAGACTTACTTTGAAAAGTCAGCTACCTTGTTTCCTCGAACAGTAACAGTTCGAGAGGTGCTGCATTAAACTTCGATACGAAATCATTGTTCATTTATGAACAAGAAGAGGAAACTAAATATTTGTATCGAATACATTTACATTCATGATATGCTTGCGGATCCGATAACTAAGGTCTAAACTCAAAGTCTTTTTAAGAGCTCATAATAAAGACGGGTTTGACTAAAGGCCATACATAATAGAATATCGTACAGATGAATGATTAGTTATTATTTTTCCTCAATTATACAATTTGTTTGTCTATAAATACGTATGTGCACCTAATGACGTATAGACAAGAATTATATACATTAACTTTTAAAGGGCTTACCTCAGTCATTTTGGTCTTAAATTTAAGTGTGTTTTGATTTGGGGTTGTAACATGATTAATGGGGGTCTTGAGTTGACAATAACTCAATGATTGTATTTTTCTGTTACAGTTTCAATTTGAAACATTAATTAATGTTATAACTTGGCCAAACTTACTTATGCTTATCACAAATGATCACTCGGCCAAGTGGGAGAATGTTGCAAATAACCCGTTCATGTGGCCTAACGGATCATTTGAGTAATGTTGCCAATATGACACAACTACAAGTTCCTAACATTTACTTGATGGAAGTAATTATTATAAGTTAAAGGGACTTTACGATTCCCCTTTAGATGCCTTTAATAGAGAGAATACCAAGAGTTATTAACCAACCATGATTTATGATCATAATTACGGATCATTAGTGATAGTCATGGTTTATAAATAGTTATATAAAGAACTCTTTTAAGAACACTAGAAATACACTTTCTCTCATCATCCCATCAAGATTAAGGCATCATAACGGGAATCGCTATGACTTTATCATCGTCATATAAGATTATAATTTCAACAAGTATGTATCTCTAATTTTATATTCATGCTTTATGGTATTGCTTGAATAAACATGATTAGAGTTCTATGATTTTAACCCATGTTTAAAGATATAATCAACAGGTAGGTGATGATGGTGGTTGGTTGGTACGTGACCGTGGACCTTGGTGGTTTACGGTGGTGGTTGTGGTGGGTGGTGGTGCTCGGTGAGGGTGGTGGTTGGTTGTAGGTGTTGATATAAATTGTTTAAGTTATTAAGTTGCAGGGTGGTGGTGCTCGAGAGGGTGGTGGTGGTGCTCGGTGAAGAAGAAGATGGATGGATGATTCATATAAATTTAGAAGCATGCAAAGTTTTGTAGCTTTCGTTGGCAGGTTCACAAAGAAGAAGAAGAAGGAAGCTAGAGTGGCCAAAGTATTATTATAATAATATATGTATGCATGCTACATGATGGATGGATGATTTATGTCAGAAACTTGAGCAGAGCATCTACCATTTTTAACTGCAGTGGCAGGAGAAAAACAGCAGTAGCCACGTGGCAAAATGTGAGTGGTTGCTCTGGAAAGTTCTTAGCTTTTAACTTGAGCCGCGTGGCAACTCGAGAAAAGGCTCATGGAGCCGTTTCAGTTGGCTATTTTTGATATTTTGACTAGTAAATGGCTATTTTGGCTATTATGGAAAGACTAAATTATATTAAACCGCAACAAATGTATAGAGACCAATGAGCTACAACCCAGCCACAATTGCAATTTTAAGAACCAAAACTAAAGCTGCACCATCGTTCCCTCCCAAAAGATACAAGTATCCAAGAGATCTTACATCATCCAAAATGTCTCTAATTGCCAGCCTCTTAGACTTGAAGAGGACCTCATTCCTATTTCTCCATATTACCCGGCAAGAAAGGAGGATAACCGATTTAACAAGGTCTTTTTTAACATCGGTTCCAGCATTTAGGCCTGTAAACGAACCGAACGAACACAAACATAGGCATGTTCGTGTTCGTTCATTTTACTTTAACCGAACACGAACATGAACATGAACACGAACACATAATTGAACACATTTTTTTGTTCGTGTTTGTTCATTAAGAGATCGGGCGTGTTCGTGTTCGTTTATGTTTTTCGTTTAAAGCCTAAACGAACAGTTCACGAACATAAACGAACACAAATGAACATAGACGAACACAAATGAACATAAACAAAAAAAATTAACTGAATATATTTGAATAAACATAAACAAACATAAATTAGCATGATTGAACAAACATAAACGAACACAAATGAACGTAATTGAATAAATATAAACAAATACAATTTAACATTAGTGAACACAAACAAACAAGTCTAATATAGTAGTTTTATACCGAATACAAGTCTAAATTAAGGTTTATAGATACTAAAGTTAACTAGTTTTTTTATATAAATATTAAGATTACGATCTAAGAAAAATTTTAAAATTTCATTTTTTATTACTAGAAAACTCAATTACTAATTAGTTATATTTGTATAAGTAGTTAGAAAACCTAATATTTATATAAACATAACTATTTATGTATTTACTAAAATTTAAACGAACATAAACAGACTTAAATAAACGAATATACACGAACGTTATCGAACATAAATGAAGGAACACAAGGAGTGTTCATGTTCGTTTATTTAATTAAACGAACACAATTTTTTGTTCGTGTTCGTTCGTTTATTAAATAAACGAACATAAACGAACTTCCCACCGAACAAGTTCACGAACAGTTCATGAACGTTCGGTTCATTTACAGACCTACCAGCAATGCCTTTGTGAATATTGAGCAAGTCTTTAATAGACCACTACGGAGTTGGTTGAGTAAATTACATAAACTGACCAAGTCCACCATATCTATTCTATGTCTACTAAGTAAATTACTTTTTTTATTTTTTATTTTTAACTTCTTAAACTTTCTCCAATCGAGCCTTAAAATAAAGCACAACAATTATGTCCACAGATAAAAAAAAAAGTATAGATGCTAAATCATTTGACATTTTATCATTCAAGAATAAATTTGGTAGCTTGATTTCATGGGCGGCCCTGAGGGCGGGGAGGACCACCGGCCAGAGCCTGATATTTTGAAGGGCACGTTATTTAAAAAAAATTCAATATGTAAAAAAATAAATTAATAGAGTATATCCATACAAACATCAACATAGGCCCACTTACAAAACTATTTTTATGGTTTAGATTAGTTATTAGCCCATTGGTGAGCCCAATACCCAATTTCGTAAAGGCATCAAGACACGTTTTTTCGAGCTCGAACATGATACATTAATTCTCAGGGCCGGCCCTGCTTGATTTACATACACATAGTACTCTTTTATGTATATAACATGACTATTGACTATAGTGTTCAATTGATTTGTTTTTTACAGTTTCACATAGTTATTTAACAGTACAAAAAGATTGCCAGGTATTAAATTGTAAATAACTAAAATAGCTTTATAGCTTGTCTTTCTCTATGATTTAGACCATGTTTATGGGAATTAACAAAATACATGAAAAAGAAAACGCAATATTTCAGAAATATTGACTTCAAAGAAAACCCAATTTAAAATCCAATTTGCAAACAGTTGTACTGATGGCCCAAACTGTGACCAAGCCCAACAGGGTAAATACTTGGTTAGACTAAAGGGTGTGGAGGAGGGTAGTCTTTTTGGGATGATCTGCCACGTAGGTGGTCGTCATCGGGTGTGGGGAATAAGCCCTAAGGGATGGGCCAAGGGTGGTGATAAGAAAACAAGGAGGCCCGTCGATACCGGCTTGGAGGGGACGATGGGGACTGGGACGGACCGAAGGATGGCGGTGTGGACGGGGCTCGACTGCCCGCGCCTTCCCCCATACCCGATATGATAATTTTTTCAGTTTTCGGCCTGATCCAGTAAACATCTTGTCGGCATCTTGAACTTATGATAACAAAAACATTTGTTCAGAAACAGCAATGAAACTTAAAGCATCCATCTGTTCATAGCAGATAAATAATACAAAGTTTTAGAAGATGTCTGAATCACAAAACTTAAAACAGTTGGTCCAACCCAGAAGACCGACCGACCATAACCGGTCTGGTTTCTGTTCACATTTTTCCTCAGTTTATTACCAGTTTGATCCGATCATCAGACCATGCACAAGCTTAACTTGGGGATCACAACATAATCTTTTTACATTCATTAACTTAAAGCACCGGCGACAATTTTAGAGGTCAAAATACAGTAAAATAACGACATTCATATCCCAATTAATAGAAAATTTGATCAGTCGAAGGGTCAACAAACCTCGCCCTAGCTCGGCTCATGAATACGTGAAGAAAAGACCAATTATCATTCAAATCTATAATTGAAGGTACATGCATTTGTGTCCCTTTTTGGGTAACAAATCTGTTTAAATCACTTCTTTTCTGAACCCAAAAAAAAAAAAAATTAATCTGCAGCTGGTTTGTTATCTCCATGCTTACAAGGTGGAGGTCCTTGGCTTTCATTTTTTAGATCATTTCCAGCCACCAAAAAGTATGCAGTATGCCTACAAATCCATCGAAAAACAATTTTAAAAACTATGAAAAAAATATGCAATTACCAGTAAAACCATACCTGAAGAAATTTAGCATTCTGATTTTTGATTCTTGATCAATGTCAGTGGCGTTATCTAATGCTTGTTGCATGTGGTGTAGCCACCTCTCTGCCGCCTTATGAGTCACTGGAAAAGGGCGGTGGCGGCCTATCAGAGCAGGGTGACCTGGACATAATCGTTTTCAAGTCATTCGATTATTCGGCATAAACTATTAACATTTTTTTTTAAATTACATTACGAAAGAGAAGGTTTTCACTAACCAAGAATATAACATTTAACATGTAACACATTGTATAATAGACAAAAACCGTGTTGCAACTGACCAAACCATCCAAACCAAAGCAAATCGCCAAATTGGCTGGTTTGAGATTTATATTGTTTGGTTCACGTTTTATGGTTTGAAAACAGGTCCAACGGTTCGCTTCACGGTTTAAAACTTGGAACCTGCCAATTACTTTTATTATTATTATTATTTTTTTTTTCATTTTCAGGATATGCACTTATGCATATATCATATTCACTAACCATCTTTTATTACTTTTCAAAATTCAATACAAACTAAGGATTTTGAATTTTTAAAAGTAAAACCGAATTGTTTGTGCTAACCATGAATATAGCAGATAGCATATTGTATAATTTATACTAGGTTATAACCCCGTGTATTACACGGGTTGAATAAATAAATTTTATATACTAAATAATAAAGCATTATATTTTTAAAAGCAGCCTTTATTGCACGGGTTGAAGAAATGTAACTTTATATATTAAATAATAAAAAATTATATATATAAGAACCATATGTATTGTACGGGTTGAATAAATGTAATATTATATACCAAATAATAAAAAAATTATATCTTTAAAATCATGTGTACTACACGGGTTGAATAAATATAGTATTGTTTACCAAATAACAAAAAAAATATATTATTAAAAACCCCCATGTATTACATGGGTTGAATAAATATGATTTTATATACCAAATAATAAAAAAATATATTTAAAAAAACAAACGGATTTTTTATAGTTAAAGTAGGATAAGATTGAATATTAATCTTTATTTATTTAGTTAATATAAGATGGAAAAATCATATGATTGAATAGGTGGGAGGTTGTATGATGATAAATCGGTTAACCATATTATAATGTCATATGTTTTTAGTTATATATTTTTTGAATTATTTAAAAAAAATAAGACTTTGTTATTGTTAGTAATCAATAATTTTATATTTGTAATTTTGTTGGGTATTATTTCATTAAAAAGTGCATATTATACATATAATTATATTATGTCTTTAATTTTTGTAATCATCGAGATTTTTTGAAAAATAATGAATGATAAAGATAATAGTGATTGTTGAACAAATTAATTAATCGAATTTAACGAAAACATTTGTGATGTTAGGTGGATATCTTTTATAATTATTTGAAAGTTAATATCAACTTTAGAATCCGTATGAATTCTTGTTAGATTTGATTAAAAATTATTAATAGTAAGAATTTGTATTAGATTAGATAACAAGGCGTTATAGGCGGAAGCGCTAGGCGGGTAACGGGTGTGAGAAAAGGGCGAAGATATGTGGGGCCATATTTTAACCAATCAGAAACAAACACATAAACTTTATTATCTTTTATCATTTTTTCTTTATTTAACTTGGTTAGTAAAACCCATAGTCACATGGAACGCGGTACGCTCCGGTACGCGGTACGGAAACAGGTACCCAATTCGGGCCTTTCTAAAAATTAGCGATCCGGTACGCGTATCGGAGGCGATTGGGACAACTCTGTACCCCGATTCGGTACGGCGAATCTGGTACGCGATACAAGGGTCTTTTAGCGTTTCTTGTGACTATGGTAAAACCTAATGGGCTAATCCTTGTTAAAGCCCAAAAGAAGATTATTGGGTTAAAGCCCAAATCGGAAGAGTACAGAAGGCCACACCGACTTTGTGGTGATAAGTATTAATTATTTTTTGAATAAGAATTTGTATTAGATTAGATTAATTATTATTATTATTATTATTATTATTATTATTATTATTATTATTATTATTGTTATTACTATTACTATTATTATTATTAATTTTAATCAATTAAATGAGAGAATGACAAGTGTCCTCCAAATGGTTTCTTTTATTATATAGTATAGATATATTTGAAGATAGGCTATGCAGTTAATAGCGGCACTATAGCGGTGCTATAGCGGTTAGCGGACGTCTGGGTTTGTAGCGGTCCAAATAGCGGTGGCTCATAGCGGTTCCGCTATTAGCGGCGCTATTTGGCCGCTATTTGGAAACCTGTATAGCGGTCAATGTCAAATTAGGTCAAAGTTTGAAACAATCGGTCAAAAGTCGCCTATAATCGGACCAAATCGGTCAAAATTAGATCAGATATTAGTCAAAATTTGACCAAATCGGTTAAGTGAAACGAATTGTTACCTTCATTCGAACAAAAATCAGTTGTTGCTCCATGATTTTGAACCATTGTAGAGATAACAGGGTAGTCTGCCTGATGAAGAAGAGGAGGGGAGTGGGAAAACGGCGTATAATGAAAGTGGGGATGATTAGGGTTATTTAAGTTTGGGTATTTTAACATATAACCCCCCTTCATCTTCATTAGTTTATATTTAGTCCTCATACTTGTGAATTTATATATAAAAATATAAAATTAATGGTATATGTATATAATATATATAACAATACATAAATTATGCATGGTATAAAAATTACCGCTATACCACCG
The DNA here is from genome assembly GCA_030545235.1 of Helianthus tuberosus. NCBI lineage: Eukaryota > Viridiplantae > Streptophyta > Magnoliopsida > Asterales > Asteraceae > Helianthus > Helianthus tuberosus. The sequence goes on along the minus strand of CM060388.1, from coordinate 71,673,556 downwards.
CTATAACCTATATATCGTATAGCGGACCTTGACCGCTATCCGCTATTTTACCGCTTTAACTGCTTAGAAGATAGGTTAAAGTATGATTACCTTTCCTTTGGGAGTACAAAGGAGGCCCTCCCATTCTTTGCACAAAAAACTCATATTGATTCTGAATTGCATCTTCCTTCTTCGAATCCGCAAAAATAGACCTAAACCACTCTTCTTGATCATCATAAACCCTAATTTTCATCCAAATAACAAAGCCCTAATTATTGAATCATTTCAACAAGTTAAACCAAATAAATAACAATAATCTACATCCTCATAAACCCAAATGGTTGCAAAGGAAAATTTAATCAAATTAAAACTGAAATCAATTATTTAAAGTGATAAACCCTTAAAGTAATACTCCTCTGAGTTGACTTTATGTAATCAAACAAGTCATTTTTCTTGATTTGAAATCAATGTAGAATCATCAAACCATGAAAAAAACAAGAGTAATATGCTAAATTCACAAAAATTTACAGCCAATACACACATAACAAACTTAAAAACAACCTTTTTTTTCATAAAAGATCACCAAATTGACTTAAAAAGTCAAAATCCATTTCTTTCTTTGAATAAAAGCTACCTAAAAAACTTCAATCAATCAATTTAAAACATCAAAACAAATAAAAACCCTTCACACTAATCCAACCAAAAACAATAGGAAGCAAAACAAAAACACCCATCAGCAAAACAAGTTCTAACTTATGTTCTGCGTTTGACCATCAAAAGTCAAACCCATATTTCCCTATATACAACTTTACAGTTTAATCCATTTTGCCACTGACCCAACACCAAAGATCTCACCTTTATCACAATAATAACAATGAGTTTGATCCCAGAAACAAAAAACAAATACCTTGTGTAAAAATCAGTAGATAGATTGATGAAAGGTTGGAGCCCTAATTTGTCAAAAAGATTAACTTGGTCAATAGCAAAGGCGTCTTCCTGCTTAACGCCGCTCCATTCTGAAGCTTTCTGTTGTAGAGTCTGCATATTGACGGTGGCAATTGCAAGGAGGGTCGTGTGGGTTGGTGGTTGTATTTATAGGCTCGTGGGCGGCGCGTGGAGGGAACGCTTCCTTATTTTTTTTAGTCAAATCTCCAACGACCAACACACAGAAATAATAGGGTTTTGAAATGTGAAGAATCTGTGGGCTGATGATAAATTCTTTTTCTTTTTACAAGATTGGTTCGAACCGGATTCGGCTTTTGTATTTGCATTATGGGATATTTTTTTATACTGATAAATCCCCCCACCTCAATCTATTTTTGGAAAATTGTTTGGGGAATGATTCTCATGATTGATTTTGCAATGCACTAGAATGGAAAATGATTTTTTTAATTAAAAATAAATGTTACAACTTAAAATTGAAAAGGCTAGTAGAATCTATCTATATTTTCTATAAAAGAAGAAATCCAAATAATATAAGAAAAGCTGACGTGTCAGCAGGAGAGGTTGTCCAACAAGGCTTTTTTTATGTCATTATGGCATCATAAACCTAATATATAAATCACTTTAAAATATATTTAATTTAATTTCAAACCACTGCTTTGTGTATTCAAATGTTAAAGGTCTGGCCCACATTCCAAAGGGCAAACCACTGTCCATCTACAAGAAAGTGGCAGATGGTTCCTTTGGCAAACGTATACCTAGCAGCAGCAGATGTTTTGAAATTGCGGGTAATTTGAAATTCAAAATGCATGGGGATATGTAATTTTCAATTAATGCATGTCACTCACTCACTTGTGTCAATCATCTTCTTATATAAACGTGTTCTCTTCTTTTGTATTTTCAAACCACATTTCTAATGTGTCTCTCCCTCAAATCTCTTCTTCTCAATACTCGGCATTTGTTCATAAAGGATTAGAGAAAACTGAAGCTCTCTATGACCCACTTTCAGAAAAAGTTTTGGGGATATGTGGTTTGCCTTGATCATGGTAATGGTTTGAAATATATGATTATGTTTGTTTTTGTTTTTTATTTTTACTAAAGTTTTGTTATCTGAGTTATGACTAAATGATGATTGTGAATGATCTGTTGCAGATGATGATAATGATGATGATGATGATTGTTCTACGGTTGTTTCCAGTATCATTGTTCCAACATCATTTAAAGTATGTGTTTTTTGCTACATCCAATTTTGAATTTTGATGTGATTTACTCTAATTCTCGCTTTATATTTCAGTCTAATCACAGTTGTTTGAAATTCATATAATCTGCTGCGGGTTATTATAGGTTTGTATTAAAAGAAGCATAAAGTTAAATTAAACACAAAGAAAGATTATTAAATGTACATTTAAAATAATTTTTACTTATGACTAAATGATGATTATATATGACTTTGGGCAGATGATGATGATGTAGAAGCCGCAGTAGTTCCTACCAAACGCAAGAAAGGATCTGCTACTGCTGTAAGATAAGATTTTATCTTACTATAGTAATGGTCTTTCCTGCCTTTTTTGTATTAAAAGAAGCATAAAGTTTGGTTTAAAGCAGCTCTTTATGAACAAAGTTAAGGATTAAGTATATGAGGACAGGGCTACTCTTCAACAGCTGAATAAGTGTTTTCATGTACTGCATCTTGGTATGTTCATGAGAGATCAGGTTTCTAGAAACTAGAAACCTGATGTTGATGCATTGAGTACTTCCGTGGAGTTCATGGCGATTGTCGAAGATATACATTGATGGAGTTTAAAGCTAAAAGCACTAAATTTTAAGCTAAAAGCACTAAATTTTTGCTATTAGGTTCGTAAATTTCTTGGTTTTGTTGTTAGATTTTAAAGTTCCGTTGTAATTTTAAGCTGAATAAGTATTATTATGTAATTTTTAATACCATCTGATTATTGCAGATCGGTACTTTTGATGTAGAAGTGAAATTGTCTCTGAGTTTAATTAGATTATGTTGATGTTGTATCAATTTTTGTTAGTGTATAGATCTGTCAAAGTTAAAGTTTGCCAAAAGAGAACATCTGCTCTAAATCATCATCTGCTGATCTAACGGCTGTTTAACTTGCTACTGTTGCCAACATCTGTTGTTGCCTAATAGAGCTTTTCGAAGAATTTCCTCCTCTCAATTGCCAACATCTGTTGTTGCCAACATCTGTTTGACTTGCTACTGTTGCGAACAGAAGATGCTTTAACAGATGTTCGCAATATCTTTGTATTCCAAATGAATAGATTTTTTATCTGAGTTATGACTAAATGATGATTGCTGATGTGTCAATTTTTAATCTGAGATTTTTTATCTGAGTTAAAATACATTTATTTTCAAACTACTGCTCTATATTTAAATCTCAAAGGTCTGGCCCACATTCAAGAGTGCAAACTACTGCCCATAGCCAAGAAAGTATAACTTAGCAGATGTTTCCTTTGGCAAACATATACCATAGTAGTGGTTTTGAAATTGCCGGTAATTTCAAATTCAAAATGCCTGGGGATATGTACTTTGCAATTATTGCACGTCACTCAATCAGTTCTGTCTTATGATAAAGGCGTCTTATAGGTAAATGAAGAGGTTAATTGTAATTATAATAACGTGTTTAATTTATATTTTTCCCATGGAAATGCATTAAAAGTCTAACGAGTGTCGCATCATATTCTTTCGTCTGACGATGTATCTAGTCATAACCGCCTTCATTGGGTATATAAAATACATTGGGCAGAGGTTTTGATCATTAGCGTTTTCATCCATCTACTCAATCATCTTCAAAAGTTTTTTGTTTATCAATATCATTACAATTTCTTTTACTTTCAAAGACGCATTGGTTCACTGCAAAATGGAAAAATTTGGGTTTCAAGTGATTGTTGATGAGATTTTCACAAGGCTCTCTGCAGAAGATATTCACCGTTTCAAATGTCTTTCCAAGAATTTTTATAGGGAATTGTCAAGTCATGGATTTCAGATGATGCATGCTCTCCGAAGTGGAGATTCAGTACAAAAGAAACTACTCTCCTTTAAAGACACGTCAATTGTCATTGACGACGTAGTTGCTGGTAATTTGGATGTTGTTAGAAGCAAAACCTTAAGTGTTCCTAACAATGTCCACCCTAGCTTCTTACGTATTCTATCGTCATTTAATGGTTTGTTGTTAGTTTGCAATGAAGGGATTTGCTGTGAGCTGATTCTTTGGAATCCAACTACCATGTGCTATAAGGTTTTGTCTGATGACTACTTCAATTACAATCATGATCGAAACTCTGATACTGGTGGAATTTATTTTGATCAGTTCAATGATCTGAAAGTGCTGAACATCAGATGTTAACGTAATGTAGCTGCTGCTCGTGTTTACTCACGACGTCGTGAGTCATGGAGAACAATAAATTTCGGTAGCGTAAACAATTATGGCTCAAGTGGTTATTCATGGTCTATAGGAGTTTATGCTGATAAAACCATATATTTTATGGTTTCAAATTATTGGTATCCACTAGGTGAGAGGAACACCGTTGCTTTTGATGTTCTGAGTGAGACTTTCAGAATGCTTCGTTTTCCAGAGAGTATTGTAGTCAATCCTTTCCAAGGGCATTTTTTGACCATCGCAAAGAGGTTGCATTTGATTGTTATTGGAAAGTCTGCTGAGCTAACTGCTGATTTGCTCAGATATGAAGAAGAAGGCTGGATGAAGGTGTTTGTTTTCAATAATCCTCGTGTAGTTGATTATGTAGATAGGCACAGAATGACTAATATAATTGAAGACAACAAGTGGCTGATAACAAGCATCTGGGGGATATGATTGAAGTTGATTTGAGCAACGAACTTCTAAAATAACTCCAACATGTTGACAACTACAATGGTCCGAAAGGAGCTTTACTTATCGAGACTGCTGTTTCATCAATTGATTAGGAATTAGTATGCTATATTTTATTGAATGTTGTTTGCTGTTTTGACAATTGTAGTTTTTATATAATTAGTTGTATTAAAATTATTAACCATGTTTGTTATTTAAATTAAGTAAATGAATATTTATGTTTGAGAGTGTAAAAGCTTGTATTATTGGCAAAGGTCTGTTTAAATGATCAAAGCTCTGTTATTGGGAACAGATGTTTGAAAATAAAACAGTGGTTGATACATCTGTTAACTTGGGTCAACAGATGGATGAACTTTGTATGCTGTTTCGCCCATTGATTTGGATTTAGTATGTTGTATTCTATTGATTGTTGTTTGCTGTTTTGAACTTTGTTTATTATATAGTTACCTCTGTTTGACACTTGTAGTTTTTATATAATTAGTTGTGTTAAAATTATTAACCATGTTTGTTATTTAAATTAAGTAAATAAATATTTAGGTTTGAGAGTGTAAAAGCTTGTAATATTGGCAAATGTATGTTTAAATGATCAAAGCTCTGTTATTGGGAACAGATTTTTGAAAATAAAACAGTGGTTGATACATATGTTGACTTTGGTCAACATATGGATAAAAACAGATGTTTGGAACTACTGTTGAGAAAACTGTGGTTGAAACCGCTGTTTGGTTAAAATGGTGGTTTAAAACCACTGTTGGGTTAAAATAGTGTTTTGTGGAGGTTGAAGGGGATTGAAATGACTGTTGGGTTAAAATATTGGTTTTTTGGAGAAGGAACATGCTTGAACCACTGGTTATATAATGAATGTTGTTAAAGCTTAGTGTTTTAATCCACTGATAGGCTATCCACTGATAGTTATAGTCAGCTACTGTTTTTATTTTCAGCACTGTAAACTACTGATATTCATCAGTGGTTTCCTAACAACTTTCATCCATTATTCATCAGAGGTTGTCACGTGGACAGTACTTAGCCGTCAGATCTTTTGTAACCGCTGCCACGTCAGCATTCACTTTTTCCACCTATAAAACCCTGATCAAAACACCAAACAGGGTTTTGACTGTCGAGTCGAATACAAAATTCCTTTCAAAAGCAGTTTTCATCAAATTCTCTCAAATCACTCACCTTCTTCCTTCGTTCTTAACTACCTTTGATTTATCATGGATCTTCCATTCAAAACCCGTCATAACTACGTGTGTACACTTGCAAAAACAAGTCAAAACACAGGTTTTCATTCCATGATTGATGCACTTTCATCTTCAAAGTACAAAACCTTGTTGACCTGCAATGAAACCATCTACCTGGATACCCAACGAGAGTTCTGGAAAAATGCAAAGCTTGAAACTAAGGACAAAAAGAACTTAGCTATTACTTCATCAATAAGGGGAACTCCAGTGGTCATCACACCTCAAACCATTTCAGAGGTTTTTGAAATCAATGATCTTACAGGTAAAAGCTCTTTCCCAAAACCAGAGTACCAAACTGATTTAATTGAGAGAGGGTATGAAGAAGAAATGAACAAGGATACTTTACAAAAGAGCAGTTTTCCATCTGCTCCGAGGTTTTTATTCCATACCCTCCTCATGTGTGTGTCAAATAAAACAACAGCTTTTAATGAAATACCATTGAAAATCCAATACCTGGGCTATGCTATCATGGCTGAAGAAAATTTTAAATACTCTTAGGAGATTTTCAATTATATGGTTAAGAATGTTAATAAAAAATCATTTTTATTGTTTCCAAGGTTTTTAAGTTTTTATCTTCAAAAGAAATTTTCAAAGGATAATGCACATGTGCTTATCCAAGGAAATCCTATTCAAATAAACAGTCTAACTTCTGAAACATTCACAAGGCTGTCAAAACCTTCAAAAACACAAACAGAGGCCGTTCAAATCGCTCGCCGCTCGTCGCTCGCTCGACGCTCGTTCGGAAATTGCTCGGAAAATGCTCGTTCGATTTGACGCTCGGTTGTAAATGAGCCGCTCTGCTCGGTTCGGTTTGTAAACGAGCCAAGCATGAGCAAAGGTCCGATCGGTTCGGTTCGGCTCGAATTATTATTTTTATTAGTATATATATACATCTACATATACACATACATCTATAAACATATATATACATATATATACACAAATATAAATTATACATATATATATACACTTACACCTATATATATATATACACACTTATACATACATATAAACTTAAATATAAATTAAATTTATAGTTTTATATGTACCAATTTATTAGATTTTGGTCAACTATATACAAATTTACAACTATATCTATACGTACTAGCCAAATACACCAATGAAAAATTAAAATCAAAACTAAAAGTTAAATCCTAAACCAATAAACGACAGTCTGTTCATCGACTCAATGTTTCATGCCGGTACCCTAAGTCGATCGTCTTCTGCTCTTAACGTAATTGTTCGTGCAATATGATCATCGCCTCGTCAGCCACAACATTGTTATTCATAAGAAAAATATTATACCATGAAATGTGTGTGTTTTTAAAGACATAAAAACTTGAGACCCAACATTGTCATATCTCTCTCAGCAAATTTAAATTGGGTGACACGGTTGTCCAAATTGCTCGAACTTCGCTCAACGCTCGTTCGAAATTTTTACTGCTCGAAAAATGCTCGCTTGATTTGATGCTCGGTTTTAAATGAGCCGCTCCACTCGGTTCGGTTTGTAAACGAGCCAAGCACGAGCAAAGGTTCGCTCGGTTCGGCTCGGCTCGTGAACAGCCCTAGAGGTACCTGAGCAGAATTTAGCAGCAACAACTGCTCCTCAGGCCCCTGCTGTTGAGCCCACTGCTCCTGGTGATGACAGAAGCACAACCCCTGCTGTGAAACACACACCAAAAATCAGCAGAAAGACCAAAAAGAAAACTATCCAAAAGCCCCCAAACCCACCAAAAAGGTGACTCTGGAAGATGAGATCCCAGAGGTAACACCTGTGACAACACAAAAGTCACCTGAAACCACTGTTGCTACTTCCTCACAACAGATGGAAGAAAGATCTCAACCTGAGCCTAAAACTCCTCCTGCATCCTCTCAAAAGGATCAGGTTGTATCAACAGGGACACCTGATGTGTGCAAAATGCAACATATAAATTACATCAAATGAGGCATAAAACTAACCCTTTTTTAGTACTAATGTTGGAAAAAGTGTGCTTTTGTCTTCCTTTTGTATTTTCAGGGTTAAAAGAGCTTAAGTGAACAAAAGAAGCAAAAAATGCAGCCAAATCCAGCATAAATACAAGAAAAGGAACAAACGTGGCATGCCAGACCCCTCGACAGCAACTTCCCAAGCAAAACAAGAGAACAGGAGGCTGAACACGCCCCGTGCTCAGTGAGCACGGGGGCGTGCCCAAGTGTCTGCAGAAAAGACAAAGCTGTAGAAGCTTCTATCACCCACCACGGGGGCGTGCCCAGCGGACACGGGGCCGTGGTCAACTCTAAGATTCGAAGAATCTGAGGAAATCTTGATAGTACAGATACGCTTCTTCACACGGGGTCGTGCCCAGCAGACACGGGGGCAGGGTCAACTAATGCAGACAAACTGCATTTAATGAAGAAAGAGAGAAGGGTGGACACGGGGCCGTGCCCAAGCTTCTGTGCAGGCTATAAATAGGGGTGCTTGGCTCATTTGCAAACCATCCCTTGGCAAACCACCTCTCTCACACTACACCCACCCTCCACCACCATCACAACCCACATCCACCACCATCATCCATCATAGAGTGTGTGTAGTAGTCTCGGGATCCAAGATTGATCGTAAGAGTTCTTGACAATCAAAGGCCATGTTTGCCTAAGTCTCTTACATCACTTGGTGAAGACAAGTGTCTAGCGTAATACTTTTTATTTTTAATCTTTTCGCACTTTTTATTTGGTTATGTATTAATGACTTTAATAACTAGTTTCTTATGTTGAAGGTGAGTCTTCCTTATCGTTTGTCCGTGGTGTCTTGGAATTATTTTACTGTCTATATAAAATAAAAGATTTTCACCATTCATATCTCCACGGTCTATATGGAGGTATGTTGGCTACCTGGTCGGGGGTTAAGGGAACGGTTTGGTAAGAGTCTTGTCTTGTTCAGTGTATAGATCCTGCAAGGACCTGGGTCGAATTTAGTAGGACCTCCTTCAATACCCATCGGTATTTGATGGCGGGGTCCAAACTCTTTGATCCCCTCATATGTAAGTTACTATTAAAACTTTAACCCGGCTACTTAGGACTGTATCCCTGCTGACTCAGACTACTTAGCCGAGGGTAACGTCACCTTCAAAAGAGGGGCCTACCATATTATGCATTAATAACTTAATTAATTATCTTTCAATAATCCAACCCTTTAGGATTGTATCCTTGCTGACTCAAACTACTGGGTTGAGGGTAACGTCACCTTCAAAAGAGGGGCCTACTACTATAACTAAGATAATCTCTTAAAAAGTGCAAAAGTGCGGAAATAATCAAAGGTTACACTAAACACGAGTCGGATCCAAGTGATTCATCTTGTCTATCTGTTTTTATTTTTATTTTATTTTTCAGCATTTTAGTTAGTTTTATTTTTCTAGTTTAAAAACCCTTTTTCTAAACTTTTGATTTGATTAGACGTTGAGGATAAACCGGTATTAAAAGCTCTTGTGTCCTTGGGCGACCTCGGTATCTTACCAACACTATACTATGCTCACTGATGTGCGTGAGTGTTATTAGTTTTTAATGTATATGTTAAGCCCTTTTTAACACTTTTTAGCCAAGTGTTAAATTTATACAACACGATATTTACTAACACTAAACACACATATGGGCAAGTGCACCCATCATGAGCGTAATATAGTGTTGGCAAGATACAGAGGTCGTCCAAGGACACAAGAGCTTTTAGTACCAGTTTATCCTCAACGTCTAATCAAATCAAAAGTTTAGAAAAAGGTTTTAAACTAAAAAAATAAAAACTAACTAAAATGCTGAAAAATAAAAATAAAAATAAAAACAGATAGACAAGATGAATCACTTGGCTCCGACTCGTGTATAGTGTAACCTTTGATTATTTCCGCACTTTTGCACTTTTTAAGAGATTATCTTAGTTATTGTAGTAGGCCCCTCTTTTGAAGGCGACGTTACCCTCAAACCAGTAGTTTGAGTCAGCAAGGATACAATCCTAAAGGGTCGGATTATTGAAAAATAATTAATTAAGTTATTAATGCATATTATGGTAGGCCCCTCTTTTGAATGTGACGTTACCTTCGGCTAAGTAGTCTGAGTCAGCAGGGATACAGTCCTAAGTAGCCGGGTTAAAGTTTTAATAGTAGTTTAACTTATGAGGGGATCAAAGAGTTTGGACCCCCGCCATCCAATACCGTTAAGTATTGAAGGAGGTCCTACTAAATTTGACCCAGGTCCTTTGCAGGATCTATACACTGAACAATGGCAAGACTCTTACCAAACCGTTCCCTTAACCCCCGACCAGGTAGCCAACATACCTCCATATAGACCGTGGAGGTATGAATGGTGAAAATCTTTTATTTTATATAGACAGTAAAATAATGCCAAGACACCACGGACAAACGATAAGGAAAAATCACCTTCAACATAAGAAACTAGTTATTAAAGTCATTAATACATAACCAAGTAAAAAGTGCGAAAAGATTAAAAATAAAAAGTATTACACTAGACACTTTGTCTTCACCAAGTGATGTAAGAGACTTAGGCAAACATGGCCTTGATTGTCAAGAACTCTTACGATCAATCTTGGATCTTGAGATGAATCACACACTCTATGATGGACAATGGATGATGGTGGTGGATGATGGTGTTATGGTGGTGGTGGGTGGTGGGTGAAGTGTGAGAGAGGTGGTGTGCCAAGGGATGGTTTGAGCTTGAGCCAAGCACTCCTATTTATAAGCTGAACAGAAGCTCGGGCATGGCCCCGTGTCCAGTGGGCACGGCCCCGTGTCCACATCCTTCTCTGTCTTCATTAATTGCTCTTGTCTGTATTAGTTGACCACAGCCCCGTGTCCGCTGGGCACGACCCCGTGTGCAGAAGCTTATCTGTACTATCAAGATTTGCCTGGATTCTGCGAATCTTATAGTTGACCACGGCCCCGTGGTGGGCGATGGAAGCTTCTACACCTTTGTCTTTTATGCTGACACTTGGGCACGCCCCCGTGCTCACTGAGCACGGGGTGTGTTCAGCCTTCTGTTCTCTTGTTTTGTTTTGGAAGATGCTGTCATGGGGTCGGGCTTGTCATGGTTGTTCCTTTTCTTGTATTTATGTTAGATTTAGCTGCCTTTTTGCTTCTTTTGTTAATTTGTGCTCATTTAATCCTGAAAATACAAAAGGAAGACAAAAGCACACTTTTTCCAACATTAGTACTAAAAAGGGTTAGTTTTATGCCACAATTGATGTAATTTATATGTTGCATTTTGCACACATCAAATACCCCCACACTTGAATCTTTGCTTGTCCTCAAGCAAAACTCGTTATAATTTGGCTTTACACTCCCAAATGGAATGGGTAGAAGAGAAGGTTTTTGGGCTTGTCTTAGAGTGTCAGGATTTCCAAGATTCTTTATTTAGTTTTATTTTTATTTATTTACAATCCTATTCGTCATGGTTTATTTAAAACTTTTCATAAGATAAATTACTTATTAGGGCATAACATGCCTCTTTAAAATTTTATTTATATACAAGTTCACATACCTCACGGGGGATCACTCAACACTCGGCCGAAGATGTATTTTAGTGAATAACTCGAGAGCGGCATTGAACTTACTCCTACCATAGGCTTGCCAAGCAATCAATCCTCCTCCTTTTTAACTATATACCTTTGTAAATATCAAGAGGACTTTTGGGTGAAGGGTTAGGCTTGGGTTAAGGTAGGTGGTTGGGTTAGTGGTTAGTGAAAGGGAGAAAAGCGTAACAAGCGTCGGTTTTCGTAAGACTTTCTCTATTTTTCAACTTTTATTTTGATGAAGCTTTTATTCAAACAAAGTTATTTTTGATAAACTTGTTTGTTTATTTCTTTTGCTTCATCATCAACATTTTTTTTTTGAAAGTCATACGAAAAACCGAGCTTGTCACTAAAACAAAGGGTTAAAAATAAAAAGGTTTTGGTGGGTGAAAGGGTGTTTGGTTTGGGTTAAGAAATGAAAAGGTTTAGGCTTAAAGGGGTTAACTAGGGGGATTTTGGGTAGGTGGTAGAAAAAAAAATAATGGTGTAGAAATAAAAAGGGTTAGTCCTAATGCCTCCATCATTTACTTACTCGGGTTTAAGTTGGTAAGGACCGGGAATGTATCGTCGTGGCAAGTTCTAGAGTTGTAAGAACCAAGCGGCTATTCACACAAGAAACGAAAAATGAGCATTTAGTTTAAAGATATATATTTGTATGCTCAATAAAGGCTCAAAACTCACTTTTGTGGGAATGGGTTTTTATGTGATCAAGTATATATAATCAAATTTTAACTAAGCTTGTCATGCCGTTTCATAATTTTCTTATGTTGGTTCTTTTTATCACGACGCTATCGGTTGTAAATTTGTAAAAATATAACCTTTTTAGAATTTTGAAATTCCCAAATTAAACCTAAACAAGTAAAAAAAATGAAAATTTTTGAAAAAATTTGGGGTGATTAGCGGTTCCAATAGAGTTTTGTGTAAGGCTTATAATTAGGACTTGCAAGATTCAAGGTTTTAGCATCCCCCCCACACTTAAATTACACATTGTCCTCAATGTGTCCCAAAAATAAGTTTTTAGGTTGATTGAATGTGTAAAAAGGTGTGAAAAAGCAAAAATTTGTGTTACTGGGCGCTGGACAGGGCCCCGTGTTGTCCGGGCACGGCCCCGTGTTCAGGTGCCGGTAACAAAATTGAAAAAGAGAAACAGAAGCCTGGACACGGGGGCGTGTTGGGTGAACACGACCCGTGTCCAGTTTACCTAAACTGGGCATTTTCTGCAGACTGTGCAGCACGGGGCCGTGTTGGGCGGACACGGCCCGTGCTGAACTTACTGTTAATGAAGAAAATTGTCGGATGGCCATGTTTTCCTGCATGGGGTGCTGGTTCAAGTTTCCCTTGTTTCCTTTGTCGTCCCGAGTGTGTTTTAATCATTTCAACACCATCCAAACACCAAATTAACTAGAACCATCATTCATTAAGTCATAGAGAGAATTACATAATAGTCCTAAAAGTTAAATTTCTAGATAAGTAAGTCAAAGAAACACAAGAAATCCAAATCGAGAAGTTCTAGCCTAAACTTTATTTTACTAGCAAAATTTCCAAAAAGATAATTCTCTTGGTTAGATGCGGCATGAAAACTTCTTTTCTTTGGGCATGGGTCCCTCACACGTCGGCGAGCCACTCATCTATCCCCCTTGGGAGAAGAAAGGCGGGCTCATTGGCATCGGTTTGAGGAGGTGCAACCTCCACCGGGACTTCTTGTAGATCTTCAAGAGGAGGTTTCGCTGGAAGTTCATCCCACCCAGTAGGATTGTGGATTCCAAGTGCTAGGTTCCAATCCTCTTGAGGGAGGATTGGTTCCATGGGAGGTGTTACAAGAATGTTTAACCTCTGGTGCAAGAGGTTAATTTCTTGAAAACTGTTTTCCAGCCCTACCGTAAGATAATTTATACGGTCTATTAGGACATCCTCTACCGAAGTCATCTCATCAAGAGCTTCACGTAACGCCATTACGTATCGTACGAGAGTTGCTTCAATTGATGACCTTCTTTCCCTTCCACTGTTTCTGGAGTGTGCAGAAGAGGTTCCACTGTTTTGGCTAGACATTCTACGAAAACAAACCAAAAATAGTTCATTTCAATGAAACAGTACCACGGACACGGCCCCGTGCTCAATGAGCACTGCCCCGTGTTCACCTTTCTGCAGTATTTTTAGAACAAGGAATCTTGGAGTTTCAAATTATTTTCCCAACTTATGAAGCATTTTTGAACAGAAATAACTTAAAACAATGTTGTGTAACTTATTTTTAACAAGATTCCTTGAACAAAAGTTTAACAAACATCACAATAAAGCTTGGAATCAAGCTTCAATGGAGGTGTTATTGCAAGAAAGATGAAGAAGAAGGTAATGGGTAAAAGAGGAAAGGACAAGATGTTTGTTAGAACCTTCTTTTAGAACATACCTAGGATGGTAGGTTAGAAAATCCTTTCAAATCTCTGTCCCTGGATGGTCCAAATGTGCAGGATTCTTGGCTGCATTTATAGAAAACGACAACATGCTGGACACGGCCCCGTGTCGGCTGGACACGGCCCCGTGTGCAGGCAAGATCCTGACACGTTTTGTCCGTATTCTGACAAAAAGTCAGAAGGGAATCTTTTGGTGGACACGGGGGCGTGTTGACCTGGGCACGGCCCCGTGTCGAAGGGCTGTTTATGAAGTTTGTCTATTTTTAAGGAACTTTTCCGGATCGGGCGGTTCCTTACTGGATGGAACAACCCCAAAGTGCCTAAGATACCTTAATTGCTCTAGATTAAGACGAGAACGCAAGAGGTTGTCGGTGAGGGTGATTCCTATGCTATAAGTAGGTGGACAAGTCCAACCCTTTCCCGGGCTCTCGTTAAAGAAGGTGTATGCTGAATCGCTCAGGTCTATGTATGCATCGAACGAACTCGATGGGGAGTCCTTCACGGCACAATCGACACAGGGACGACTATCGCTTACGTCCTTGCTAGAGTTAGAAGTATCGTTGGAAACAACGAAGTTTTTTGAATGCGAGCCCAACCCTTTTTCTTGGTTATTGTCTTGAGATAAATTACTGAAATCTATCCTAAGTTCTTTTAACCAATTAAGAATTAGATCTTTTAATTGAAATAGTTCATCAAGAAGCATTTCTCCTAGAAAATCCGGTTGAGAGCATTCGAGGGAGAGATAGGGATTATTTTTTCTTTCGCCCCTCTTAAGGATACAGGGAAATGATGGGTCTATATAGTGGGGTTTATAATTTAGAAAATAACATTCTAAGTCCTTATGGGAACCACCACATATTTGACACCACGTACCATAAGAGTGCCGAAAGTAAAAAATATCAGTATCACTCATGTTTGTGTCAGAAATTATCAGCCTTCGGGATCTTACGGTTTTGTTTTCAGTAACCGAATCTTGGGCACGGGGCGTGTTGAGTGGGCACGGCCCCTTGTTTAGCTTACTGTCTGACTTAAAACAGGATTGCCAGTTCCAATGATTGGGGACAGGGCGTGTTCAGCAGGCACGGCCCGTGCTAAGTTCTGCAGAAGCTGAAAAACTAAAAAAAAACCTAAAAAATAGAAAAATAATAAAAACGATTAGGCCGTTGATTCCTAGAAAAATAATAAAAAAAAACCTTAAAATCCTTGTGTCCCCGGCAACGGCGCCAAAAACTTGATGTGCATGAGTGTTATTTGTTAGTGCACGGAATGTCTGTTGACTGCGTCTACAAAAAGCTTGAAGTCAATGTTGATCAACAGAGAGTCAAATATGCCAAAATAGAGTCTGGTTCACTTTTATGACATTATGTTAAGTCTGGTCCGCTCATGTGTCATGGGCTGGTTCGCTTATGTGTCAAAGTCTGGATCGCTTATACGGCATGTCCGTATAAGCGGACCAGAAACATTATAAATAGGTGAGTGGTTCATTTGTGTGTAGTGATAGGTCATTGCTTGGGAGCTGAAACTTTGTCAAAATATCATCATAAAGCAATAAAGAGATAGAAATTAGAAAGGAATTGCTGTTGTAGACTTTATATGCATTGATTCCGCCTTTACATATGAAGATGAGCTACTCGGATTGACGTTTTCGGGTCAAGAAACGGTCCAACAAGTGGTATCAGAGCTTCAGGACGAGGAGCTCATACTACATCAGCTGATTCTGCGATATTATCTCATTTCTACTCATATTTCTCTTTTATTTTTCGGTTTATACAAGTTTTGTCGGACAGAATGGATTGAAGCTCAAGTATACTGACCGAAACTTGATATTAAACAATTCGTATAAGTTTCAGACATTAAAACACCGTAAAACTCATTCAATTTCATCAAAAACGTAATCAGTTTTTCGGACAGAAACTTTAAACTTAGATCTGGAACAAATTAGCGGTCGGAATTGAACGAAAATTATATCATTGTGATCGGAATTAACTGTATTACAATCCTTGAAAGTATCAGTTTGTAATTCGGTCTAAAATTTGATTAAAATTTGTGGTTCGCTTTTACGGACATCGCAAGTTTCAGATCTAGAATTCTTATCTGGTCCGCTCGAGTGAACTTACTTGATATTGATCTAGTCCGCTTATCCGGAAGTAGATCTGGTCCGCTTATCCGGTCATTACCTGGTCCGCTCGAACATACATTGATTCTGGTCCGCTGTTTCGTACGAGCTGGTTCGCTCGAACGGATAAAATTTGATTTACTTGAACAGCAGCTGGTCCGCTCAAACGGACAAAAGCTGATTCGCTCGAACGTACTTTTTCTGGTTCGCTCGAGAGAACATATTTGTGTTTAGTCCGCTCGAAAGGACAACATCTGATCTGCTTATACAGACAAAGTCTGGTTCGCTCGAACAGACTTTCTGGTTCGCTCGAACGATTGTTTTCTGGATCGCTGTTACGTACATTATCTGGTTCGCTCGAACGAACAGCTTGTGTGGTTCGCTTATCTGAACATCGGCTGGTTCACCCGATTGAACATCAGCTAGTCCGCTCGAAAGGACAACATCTGATTCGCTCGAACAAACTTTAGTCTAGTCCGTTCGAACGGACATCATCTGGTCCGCTCGAACAGATAAATTCTGGTTCGCCCATACAGATTTTCTGGTTCGCTCATTAGTACACTTTCTGTTCGCGTGAATCTTCGACAACGAGTCTTAGATTGAGTTTGTTAACAAACACTTTTACGTGTTCAGTGTGTTTAAATTGATTGTTTGCTTTGTTTGTTTGTAGGTGATTTCGAGGTAATTCAAGGACATAACATCATGGGGAAAAACGACGAACCTATTCCGTGGAAAGATGATCGTACTGAGGAACAGAAGTATCAATACCGGAAGTTGATTGCTGAAAACAAGATTATCAGACTTTCTGGTATCTTTCTGGAAGCTAGGAGAGCAAATAGATGGGATCCAAAAAGAGAGTGTTATCTTGATGAATATGGAAATATTGCGATTGATGACAAAACTCTTGATATTGAAGCCATAATCCAGCAGTACAAAGAAGAGGATGATTATTGGCAAAAGAAATGGTGGGGAGATGAAGAAGAGAAAAAGAAAAAGAAAGAGTTACTAGATGAAATTGAAAGAAACTCAGAAAATATGAGTTTGGATGAGTTTAGTGAATTAATCAATAAGATTAGAGAAGGAATGACAAAGAATGAAGAATCAAAGATGGATGAAACTTTGAAAAGTGAAGTTGTATG
Organism: Helianthus tuberosus; assembly: GCA_030545235.1. Taxonomy (NCBI): domain Eukaryota; kingdom Viridiplantae; phylum Streptophyta; class Magnoliopsida; order Asterales; family Asteraceae; genus Helianthus; species Helianthus tuberosus. The sequence continues at coordinate 71,656,332 of CM060388.1, read as the reverse complement.
CTCAAAATGCGAAAAATCCGAAGCAGAAAATTTCAATCTCTTGAAAGATATGGATGAATGTATCCTACCAGTAAGTTTTTAAATCTAAGTGTAATAAATTTGTGAAACTTATGTTATGGTAGAGGATATGCAGGTTTTAGGAATTCCCATGGAAACTAAGTGTCAAAGCTTGAATCAGATACCTCAGATTCCAGCATATTGAGAGGGGGAGTCTGTGAAAGGGGGAGTCTGGATCAACAGTTATTGGGAAGTTGAAGTTAGAGCTAGATGATGCTGAAACTTGTGAAGAATGTTTGTGAAGACAGAGAGTTAGAGAAACGACCAAGATCAAAGACTCAGGTGCTGAAGATTGCTGAAGACTACGTCAACATCCAAGGGGGAGTCTGTTAGTGCACGGAATGTCTGTTGACTGCGTCTACAAAAAGCTTGAAGTCAATGTTGATCAACAGAGAGTCAAATATGTCAAAATAGAGTCTGGTTCACTTTTATGACATTATGTTAAGTCTGGTCCGCTCATGTGTCATGGGCTGGTTCGCTTATGTGTCAAAGTCTGGATCGCTTATACGGCATGTCCGTATAAGCGGACCAGAAACATTATAAATAGGTGAGTGGTTCATTTGTGTGTAGTGATAGGTCATTGCTTGGGAGCTGAAACTTTGTCAAAATATCATCATAAAGCAATAAAGAGATAGAAATTAGAAAGGAATTGCTGTTGTAGACTTTATATGCATTGATTCCGCCTTTACATATGAAGATGAGCTACTCGGATTGACGTTTTCGGGTCAAGAAATGGTCCAACATTATTAGTTTTTAATGTATATGTTAAGCCCTTTTTAACACTTTTTAGCCAAGTTTTAAATTTATAAAACACGATATTTACTAACACTAAACACACATATGGGCAAGTGCACCCATCGTGAGCGTAGTATAGTGTTGGCAAGATACCGAGGTCGTCCAAGGACACAAGATCTTTTAGTACCGGTTTATCCTCAATGTCTAATCAAATCAAAAGTTTAGAAAAGGTTTTAAACTAGAAAAATAAAAACTAACTAAAATGCTGAAAAATAAAAACAGATAGACAAGATGAATCACTTGGCTCCGACTCGTGTATAGTGTAACCTTTGATTATTTCCGCACTTTTGCACTTTTTAAGAGATTATCTTAGTTATTGTAGTAGGCCCCTCTTTTGAAGGCGACGTTACCCTCAACCCAGTAGTTTGAGTCAGCAAGGATACAATCCTAAAGGGTCGGATTATTGAAAGATAATTAATTAAGTTATTAATGCATATTATGGTAGGCCCCTCTTTTGAAGGTGACGTTACCCTCGGCTAAGTAGTCTGAGTCAGCAGGGATACAGACCTAAGTAGCCGGGTTAAAGTTTTAATAGTAGTTTAACTTATGAGGGGATCAAAGAGTTTGGACCCCCGCCATCCAATACCGTTAAGTATTGAAGGAAGTCCTACTAAATTTGACCCAGGTCCTTTGCAGGATCTATACACTAAACAATGGCAAGACTCTTACCAAACCGTTCCCTTAACCCCCGACCAGGTAGCCAACATACCTCCATATAGACCGTGGAGGTATGAATGGTGAAAATCTTTTATTTTATATAGACAGTAAAATAATGCCGAGACACCACGGACAAACGATAAGGAAAAATCACATTCAACATAAGAAACTAGTTATTAAAGTGATTAATACATAACCAAGTAAAAAGTGCGAAAAGATTAAAAATAAAAAGTATTACACTAGACACTTTTGTCACACCCCGACCGCGTAAAACAACAAATTGCGGCGGAAACATCGGGGCGTGTTGCGACAGAATTAATTGTTTCATAACCATGGCATACAAAGTTGTATTTTATTTATAAACAAAGGTGTTACATTGTTTCAAACAGGAAATTAAAGAGTTCAGAACATAATTAAACATAGTCTATCTTCTTTTAAAGTTTCTAAGGCACAGGTCCGCCCTAGTATCGTGATCAACATCCTATGGAAAAGCACCTGAAAACACATGTGAAAATAGGTACGTCAGCATAAAAATGCCTGTGAGATACATAGGTTTTGTGAAAATAGGATTCATGACTTGAGTTTAAGAAAATGTTTAATCATGAACCTTGTAATTTGCTTTGTCTTGTAAATCATTTGAAAACAATAAGATCAGATGATATGTATAAGTAAATGTTAGGTTAAATAGATAACCATGTAAAAATGTGTTTGTATAAGATAAGTTGTTTGTAACTCAATGTCTTGTGAAAAGTATGTTATTTGTATAAAATGTTCTATGTCTCAAACTGAAATGATTCAAATAACGTTACGCCATGTAATACCATACAAACACTTATATATAGGAAGTACCAGCGGCGTATCCACCATGCTTGTATCATATTACACACGCATCGTTAACTTAATCACTTAATCAAACCAAACCAACCAATGTAAGAAGTCTATGTTTAAACCATTTGTCAAATGTATTGAATAATATGTCAAAGTGTTCATGTCAAGATGTAAATTATGTAGTATGTAAAACCAATGTCAAAAGTGTTTGTGTCAAATGTAAATCATGTCAAAATGTCTATGTCAAGTATCCATGTCAAATGTCTATGTCAAATATCCATGTCAAATGTCTATGTCAAATATCCATGTCAAATGTCTATGTCAAATATCCATGTCAAATGTCAATGTCAAAGTGTCATGTATGGCAAGTGAAATGTCTCAACTAAACCATATGCACAAAAACAAGGTATTGAAGTAAAACTTGGTTTAAATCAAAGCTATGTTTTGTGTAAATGCATGTAACTATTTAATATGAACATTTATGCGGTATTGTGAAAATGCATACATCCAAGCCTTGTGACTGTGGTGATAAACCCTTTAAACAAATTAAAGGTCTATCTGTCTTATATCATCGAATTCGGTCATTCCTTTCTGTCCCCTTTCCCTGGGATGTCCGGAACGGGAGTTGTCAATTCCTATGGTACCACTACCTACTAACGAACGGCGTAGCTAATGCTAATGAATGTATTGTCCCATGTAAACAAACCAAATGTCATACCAAAATGTAAACATGTGCAAACAATGCACTAAGTATGTAATCAAATGAACATACATAGCGTGAAATGTCATGTAAAACAATGTACTAAGTAATGCACACAATGGGCACACCTAGCAGGAAATGTCATGTAAAACAATGTACTAAGTAATGCACACAATGGGCACACCTAGCAGGAAATGAAATGAAATCATGTACTATAATGTACTAACGAACATAGCAGGTATATGATGTTAAAACAGGAAAGCATGAAAGTAACAAGTAGGCACATGTGTTCCACCCCAAAACAGTTTGGAAAACAGTAAAAGAGGGGTCTATGTACTCACTTGAGATTGCTCAGTTGTCTAAAGATAATCACCAAGCAATGCAAGAGATCTCGGAATCAAACGGCACCTAATATAGGTAACTATGTTAATAAACCGGACCTATCTCGGAAGACTGGGTAGCATTAGGGTTTGTAAACCAAATGAGTGTCGGAACTCACGTGATATGGTTTAACAAAGCCTACATGCTAAATGAAACTTAACCTAAGTCTTATTGACCCAATATGATCCGTTTAGGTAGCTTATGCTACTTTAACGCATCGTGCGCGTGAAACGCGTTCGGACCGCCTAACTAGCCCTATGACAAGTGTTATATGCCTAAACATGTTACATAATCAGTTACGTAACAAAAGTTTAGGTTACATATGCTAAATTACCAATTATGCATGAAAAGGGTATTCTGGTAATTTACCTAAGGCATATAAACTACCTATCATACAACTATTTAAACGATGTGACCATAGGGTATAACCTCGGAAGGTTATTCCCTACCTACTATGGTCACCTAATGTATTTGGTCGGATCCTAATGATCGACCAAATGGGTCGGGTTCGAGGTATAAGCGATTTATTAGATCGCTTACCCTACGACCCTAGACAACATGGTAATCAGTAGGCATAGTCCTAAGGGACTATGACCATCGTGATTACAATCACGTTGCGAAGTTCAAACGAACTTCGCATTGACCATTACTGGTCAATGCTGAAAGTCAAACAAAGTTTGACTTTCTGACTCGAAAAGCAGTAAAAATAAGGAAAAGAACGAAAGAATACTTACGAAGGGTCCCCGAATGCTAATCTAGATCAATATAGTTCAGGTATGAAACAAAGGTTTCAACTTAGAACACAATTAATCAGATTCTAGTGAGAAATAAGGTTGGGGTAATGGGGTATTTATAGTTTTCGGTGAACCGTTGAGATCGTTTCATGGAAAAGGAGGCACGATCAATACCGTACACTTGTCGGAATGTTATGGTGACTAATTTGGCCACTCACCATAAGGTATCAACACTTGGCAAGGGAAATGGGAGTGGAAACCAGCTGCAAACAGGCTGTTACATACTCTGTATCTGGTCTGGAGACCCCTAGCGCACCGTTACACTTATATTGTAGCGGTGCGCTAGCACCTAGTTTGGCAGAATTGCATTTTCAGTCCCTGCACCTTGTTTCAGCCATTTCCGACACGTTTAAGGCCCGTTAACCCCATTTCAAAGCTCTAAAATGAATTTAAAGTATAGGGAACTTAAAATGTGTTCAAAAATATCTCGGATGTCGGTTCGTTTGGCCGTACGGTCGCGATGTTCGGTTAATTACGACGGAATGCGCATAAGCGCGAAAAACGATCCAAATGACGAGACGAATGGATTTTTCTTAAGGCGAACACTAAAATATAATGTAGTCATGCTTACATAAATTTTTGGATGTCCAGATGTATTCAGAACGTAAGTTATGCGCGAAAATGCAAACTTGTGCACTTTTTGACACTTTTAGTCCCTGAATGACCCAAAAGTTTATTTTAGCACACCGAACCCCTCAAAGCCTATTTCTAAGCTATGTAAAGGATATTTAAGGTGTGTTTAACTTAAGGTCATGTTCCGGAATGTTCGTTACAGTTCAAATCGACATACTTTTGCAGTTTGTCAAGTTTAGTCCCTGTAAGCGAATTAACTTGTTTTTGCCATACCAAAGCCTTCAAAACTTATTTCTAGGTTATGTAAAGGTTATCTAAGGTATGTTGAGTATATGTTGATGTTCCGGAGTATTTCTCGCATTAAACTGAGTACGTTTACGCACTAGTTTGCGTATAACTCTCCAGAAAGTGATGTAGAGTTTGAAATTACATAAAAGTCAAAACATGAAAAATGTATAACATAACAAACATTGTGATCAAATAACATTGTTTTATTGATAACGGAACTGTTCATAGTGATTACAAGCACAGTTGTTACAGTCTCCCCTACTTGTGGAAATTTCGTCCCGAAATTTATTTAGAGGAAACTCGTGGAAAAAGATGTGGATATTTCGCCTTCATTTGATCTTCGCGTTCCCAAGTAAACCCAGGTCCACGTTTAGCTTCCCAGCGAACTTTGACCAAAGGAATGCGCTTGCGTTTAAGCCACTTGACTTCACGTTCCATGATTTCCACTGGTTTCTCAACAAATTTCAGTGTTGTGCCAACACGAATTTCGTCAAGCGGTATGGAGAAATTCTCATCAGCTGTACACTTCTTGAGATTGGACACGTGAAAAGTTGGATGAACATTTCCCAGTTCAGGAGGTAACTCAAGTCTGTAGGCTACCTTTCCGATTCTTTCGACGATCTTGAATGGTCCAACATATCTAGGTGCAAGTTTTCCTTTCTTTCCAAATCTGATCACACCTTTCCAAGGTGAGACCTTAAGTAATACTCGATCACCGACTTGAAATTCAAAGGCTTTGCGTTTTGGGTCCGCGTAAATCTTCTGACGGTTTCTAGCTGCCTGAAGGTTATCACGAACTTTCTTGACCTTGTCAGTTGTCTCTAAAATGAGGGCAGGTCCAGTAAGTTGAGCCTCGCCAATCTCATTCCAGCAGACTGGTGAACGACATTTTCGACCATAGAGAGCTTCGAAAGGAGCCATTTTGATGCTAGTGTGATAACTGTTGTTGTAGGAGAATTCAATCAATTTCAGATGGGAATCCCAGCTACCACCAAAATCGATCACACAAGCTCTAAGCATATCCTCCAGAGTCTGGATTGTTCTCTCAGATTGACCATCCGTTTGCGGATGATAAGCTGTGCTCAGATTAAGTTGGGTCCCCATGGCAGATTGCATGGTTCTCCAAAAATGAGAAGTGAAACGAGCATCTCTGTCAGAAATGATGTTCAAAGGAACACCATGTCGAGCTACAATTTCATCTACATAGATTTGAGCAAGTCTGTCAGTAGGAAAATCCTCGCGGATTGGCAAGAAATGTGCTGACTTTGTAAGACGATCAACGACTACCCAGATGGCATCATAACCTTTCTTTGTGCGCGGGAGTTTGGTAACAAGATCCATAGTAATGTTTTCCCATTTCCAAACTGGGATCTCTGGTTGCTCCAATAAACCCGAAGGACGCTGATGTTCAGCCTTAACCTTTAGACAAGTAAGGCATTTGGATACGTATAAGGCAATGTCTTTCTTCATACCAGGCCACCAATAGTGAATACGAAGATCCTTATACATTTTATCTGAGCCCGGATGAATAGAATAACGAGACTTATGGGCTTCATCCATAAGCAAGGCACGAAGATCATCCTGGCTTGGGACCCACAAACGGTCCATGAAATAATACGATCCATTGTCCTTCTGTTCAAGAGCAGGTGTTATGTGATAAGGAAATTCCTTATCCATCAATCCTTGTGAAACACAAGATTGTTGAGCTTGAGAAATGCGTGCTTGAATATCGGATCGAGCTTGAATAACAGATTGAACACGTACACAATGAAGCTTAGTACGTTCCTTACGACTTAGTGCATCAGCTACGACATTCGCCTTACCAGGATGGTAGCGAATTTCGCAGTCATAGTCGTTTAAAAGCTCAACCCAACGTCGCTGTCTCATGTTGAGTTCTTTCTGGTTGAAGATATGCTGAAGACTTTTGTGGTTAGTGAAAACCACACATTTTGTACCGTACAAATAGTGTCTCCAGATCTTGAGAGCAAAGACAACTGCACCCAACTCAAGATCATGAGTGGTGTAGTTCTTCTCATGTATCTTCAACTGCCTCGATGCATAGGCTATGACTTTGTTTCTTTGCATAAGAACACAGCCAAGACCCAATTTAGATGCATCACAATACACGACAAAATCATCATCACCCTCAGGCAATGATAGTACAGGCGCATCGCAAAGCTTCTGCTTCAAGTGTTGAAAAGCTTCCTCTTGTTTGATTCCCCAATAAAAGGGCATTTTCTTCTGAGTTAGAGCAGTTAGAGGAACTGCAATCTTAGAGAAGTTTTCAATGAAGCGGCGATAATAACCCGCTAGACCAAGAAAAGAACGAACTTCAGTAGGAGTAGTAGGTGTATCCCAATCCTTAATCGCACTGATCTTGGAGGGATCTACATGAATACCTTGTTCGTTGATAATGTGCCCCAAAAATTGAACTTCTTTAAGCCAAAATTCGCACTTGGAGAATTTGGCGAAAAGTTGCTCTTTCTTCAGGAGTTCCAGAGTAAGACGAAGATGCTGCTCGTGATCAGCTCGCGTCTTAGAGTAAATCAAGATATCATCGATAAAAACAATGACGAACTGATCCAAATAAGGTTTGCAGACCCTATTCATTAAGTCCATGAAAACAGCAGGAGCATTAGTTAAACCGAATGGCATGACTGTGAACTCGTAATGTCCATAACGAGTACGGAACGCTGTCTTCGGAATATCTTCTTCTTGCACCCGAAGTTGATGATATCCAGATCGCAGATCAATCTTCGAAAAATAAGAAGCGCCTTGTAACTGATCAAAGAGATCATCGATGCGAGGTAGGGGATATCTATTCTTGATGGTAAGCTTGTTAAGCTCACGATAATCGATACACATCCTAAAGGATCCATCCTTCTTCTTGATAAAAAGAACGGGAGCACCCCAAGGTGAAAAACTAGGACGGATAAAGCCTTTGTCAGAGAGCTCCTGAAGCTGTTTAGACAACTCTTGCATCTCAGACGGTGCAAGACGATATGGAGCTCTAGCAATGGGATTTGCACCAGGTACGAGATCAATACGGAACTCGACTTGGCGTGCTGGAGGTAGACCAGGTAAATCTTCAGGGAACACTTCAGAATAATCCCGAATGACAGGAATATCTGAAATAGACTTACCCTTGCCTTTATCTTCTGTAACATGTGCTAAGAAAGCCACATAGTTCTTCTGCAGATACTTCCGAGCTTTAAAACAAGACATGAGTTTGAGACCACCGATAGGCTTCTCACCTTGAACCTGCAGGATCTCGCCTGTCGAAAGCGGCACACGAACCATCTTCTTAGAACAAACTATCTCTGCGTGATGCTTGGATAACCAATCCATTCCCACAATAACGTCGAAGCTTCCAAGTTGCATAGGCGCGAGGTCAATAGGAAAAAGATGGTCGTTAAGATTCAACTGACAGTTGTGAAGAACAGAATCAAGAATAATGGGTTCACCACTAGCAACCTCTACTGTCAAAGATTTGCCTAGTTTCGTTCTAGACACACGAAGCATAGGCTCGAAAGACAAAGACACGAAACTCTTATCGGCACCAGAATCGAAAAGAACAGATGCAGGCTGATTATTAATAAAGAACGTACCGTTCACCACATTATCGTCAGCCTGTGCCTCTTGGGCATTCATGTTAAAGACTCGGCCTCGAGCCGGAGCCTGATTCTGGTTCTGGTTCTGGTTCGCCAGTCTTGGGCACCGATTCCTGTAGTGGGTCAGATCCCCACAATTGTAACAAGCACCTGGTGGGTATTGTGGTCGTGCAGCTTGACCCTGTTGCGGAGCAGGAGGCTGAGCAACTTGTTGAGCCGGGTTCTGAACCGCGGGATTCTGAGCAGATCGACAAAAATTGGCGAGATGGCCTGATTTCCCACAGTTAGTACAGAAACGGCATGGAAGTTGTGGCTGGTGGTGACTGTTGCATCTATTGCACAAAGGTGCATTCCCTGAATAAGGTTTCTTCGCTGGAGGCTGTGCAGGTTGGTTGGGAGCTGCCTGGTTAGCTTGAGCAGTGATAGCAAAATTTTGAGAAGCCTTACGCTTCTTTGCCCTCTTTGAAGAACCAGAGTTCTTTCCATTCAAGTTTTGACCTTTCTTGCTATCTTCCTTGTCAGCCGACTGCTTCTTGCCCTTGTCACCCTTCCTGTGTAACTTGTTCTTCCTGATCTGTGACTCAGTCAATGTCGCAGATAACTCGATCGCCTGACGAAGTGTGGCAGGGTTACTACCAGTAAGAATGTCTTGTACCGAGTCAGGTAGACCATCGATGTATCTCTCGATAGCCTTGTCGAGTGGGGTGACCATTGTTGGGCAAAGCAGACTCAATTCTTCAAACCGATCAGTATAAGCCCTGTGCTCACCACTATCTTGCTTCAAAACATCAAACTCTTTCTCCAACGCTCGCTGTTCATGGCGAGGACAGAATTCCCTCATCATAAGGGCTCTAAGTTCAGCCCATGTCTGTGCGAGAGCAACTTCTGCACCCCGGTCTCTCATAACCCCGTTCCACCATGTCAAAGCCCTCTTCTGAAATACGCTCGAGGAGAACTCGACCTTGCGATTTTCCGGACACTGCACATGGCGAAAAGTATTCTCTATACTCTCGAACCACTGAAGAAGCCCAGTCGCTCCCTCAGAACCACTAAACTTGAGTGGTTTAGCCTGGTTAAAATCCTTGTATTTGCATGGAACATTGTTGTTGTTGTTGGCCTGGTTCCATTGAGCAAAGAGATTTGGGAATTGAGCAGCCATCTGCTGCGCAATAATTTCTGCCAATTCGGCAGTAGCTATCTGGTTCTCGCGTCGAGGAGGCATTCTAAAAGAGGGAAACATGAAAAGAAACGAGTGAGTTGATTGGATGAAAAGAAAGAGATGATAAAAACAAGAATTGCAAACAGCATAGATGGTGGTCATTCGTTCGTATCACAAAGCAAACAAACGACACACAGTGACTAATCAAAGTAAATGGATCAAAAATAATGTATAATGAAGACATGCTCGCCTATAAGTGAACACTCATCCCAAGAATTCCCAGGTAAGCACAACTGGTCTCGCGTCTGGTTGAGATGTATACGAAGTGCTTGCCTAGACAGAAAACCCAGAATACAGGCATTCACCCTTCCAGTTTGCACATGTTCACATTATTTAAAACCCAAAACGTTTGACGGGATTTTTTGAAAATTAGAAGGCACAAGGCCAAAAACCAAACTGAAAAGGGTTCAAAACCATATAACAGAGGGTTCAAAACCTTACAATTGAGGGTTCAAAACCTTGTAAAAATTTATTCAAAAACAGATGATTGTTTTTCAAAAATCGTTTCGGAAAAATTTTGGTTCCTTGTTTTGTTAATCACCTAAGGATAGGTGATGTACATGTTTTAAGATCTAAACACAAGATAACTTGTGTTAGGGTCCTAGAAAAGTTATAGTCTAGGTCAAAGCATTACTAATAACCTAATTCCCTATAACCATTGGCTCTGATACCAACTCTTCTGTCACACCCCGACCGCGTAAAACAACAAATTGCGGCGGAAACATCGGGGCGTGTTGCGACAGAATTAATTGTTTCATAACCATGGCATACAAAGTTGTATTTTATTTATAAACAAAGGTGTTACATTGTTTCAAACAGGAAATTAAAGAGTTCAGAACATAATTAAACATAGTCTATCTTCTTTTAAAGTTTCTAAGGCACAGGTCCGCCCTAGTATCGTGATCAACATCCTATGGAAAAGCACCTGAAAACACATGTGAAAATAGGTACGTCAGCATAAAAATGCCTGTGAGATACATAGGTTTTGTGAAAATAGGATTCATGACTTGAGTTTAAGAAAATGTTTAATCATGAACCTTGTAATTTGCTTTGTCTTGTAAATCATTTGAAAACAATAAGATCAGATGATATGTATAAGTAAATGTTAGGTTAAATAGATAACCATGTAAAAATGTGTTTGTATAAGATAAGTTGTTTGTAACTCAATGTCTTGTGAAAAGTATGTTATTTGTATAAAATGTTCTATGTCTCAAACTGAAATGATTCAAATAACGTTACGCCATGTAATACCATACAAACACTTATATATAGGAAGTACCAGCGGCGTATCCACCATGCTTGTATCATATTACACACGCATCGTTAACTTAATCACTTAATCAAACCAAACCAACCAATGTAAGAAGTCTATGTTTAAACCATTTGTCAAATGTATTGAATAATATGTCAAAGTGTTCATGTCAAGATGTAAATTATGTAGTATGTAAAACCAATGTCAAAAGTGTTTGTGTCAAATGTAAATCATGTCAAAATGTCTATGTCAAGTATCCATGTCAAATGTCTATGTCAAATATCCATGTCAAATGTCTATGTCAAATATCCATGTCAAATGTCTATGTCAAATATCCATGTCAAATGTCAATGTCAAAGTGTCATGTATGGCAAGTGAAATGTCTCAACTAAACCATATGCACAAAAACAAGGTATTGAAGTAAAACTTGGTTTAAATCAAAGCTATGTTTTGTGTAAATGCATGTAACTATTTAATATGAACATTTATGCGGTATTGTGAAAATGCATACATCCAAGCCTTGTGACTGTGGTGATAAACCCTTTAAACAAATTAAAGGTCTATCTGTCTTATATCATCGAATTCGGTCATTCCTTTCTGTCCCCTTTCCCTGGGATGTCCGGAACGGGAGTTGTCAATTCCTATGGTACCACTACCTACTAACGAACGGCGTAGCTAATGTTAATGAATGTATTGTCCCATGTAAACAAACCAAATGTCATACCAAAATGTAAACATGTGAAAACAATGCACTAAGTATGTAATCAAATGAACATACATAGCGTGAAATGTCATGTAAAACAATGTACTAAGTAATGCACACAATGGGCACACCTAGCAGGAAATGTCATGTAAAACAATGTACTAAGTAATGCACACAATGGGCACACCTAGCAGGAAATGAAATGAAATCATGTACTATAATGTACTAACGAACATAGCAGGTATATGATGTTAAAACAGGAAAGCATGAAAGTAACAAGTAGGCACATGTGTTCCACCCCAAAACAGTTTGGAAAACAGTAAAAGAGGGGTCTATGTACTCACTTGAGATTGCTCAGTTGTCTAAAGATAATCACCAAGCAATGCAAGAGATCTCGGAATCAAACGGCACCTAATATAGGTAACTATGTTAATAAACCGGACCTATCTCGGAAGACTGGGTAGCATTAGGGTTTGTAAACCAAATGAGTGTCGGAACTCACGTGATATGGTTTAACAAAGCCTACATGCTAAATGAAACTTAACCTAAGTCTTATTGACCCAATATGATCCGTTTAGGTAGCTTATGCTACTTTAACGCATCGTGCGCGTGAAACGCGTTCGGACCGCCTAACTAGCCCTATGACAAGTGTTATATGCCTAAACATGTTACATAATCAGTTACGTAACAAAAGTTTAGGTTACATATGCTAAATTACCAATTATGCATGAAAAGGGTATTCTGGTAATTTACCTAAGGCATATAAACTACCTATCATACAACTATTTAAACGATGTGACCATAGGGTATAACCTCGGAAGGTTATTCCCTACCTACTATGGTCACCTAATGTATTTGGTCGGATCCTAATGATCGACCAAATGGGTCGGGTTCGAGGTATAAGCGATTTATTAGATCGCTTACCCTACGACCCTAGACAACATGGTAATCAGTAGGCATAGTCCTAAGGGACTATGACCATCGTGATTACAATCACGTTGCGAAGTTCAAACGAACTTCGCATTGACCATTACTGGTCAATGCTGAAAGTCAAACAAAGTTTGACTTTCTGACTCGAAAAGCAGTAAAAATAAGGAAAAGAACGAAAGAATACTTACGAAGGGTCCCCGAATGCTAATCTAGATCAATATAGTTCAGGTATGAAACAAAGGTTTCAACTTAGAACACAATTAATCAGATTCTAGTGAGAAATAAGGTTGGGGTAATGGGGTATTTATAGTTTTCGGTGAACCGTTGAGATCGTTTCATGGAAAAGGAGGCACGATCAATACCGTACACTTGTCGGAATGTTATGGTGACTAATTTGGCCACTCACCATAAGGTATCAACACTTGGCAAGGGAAATGGGAGTGGAAACCAGCTGCAAACAGGCTGTTACATACTCTGTATCTGGTCTGGAGACCCCTAGCGCACCGTTACACTTATATTGTAGCGGTGCGCTAGCACCTAGTTTGGCAGAATTGCATTTTCAGTCCCTGCACCTTGTTTCAGCCATTTCCGACACGTTTAAGGCCCGTTAACCCCATTTCAAAGCTCTAAAATGAATTTAAAGTATAGGGAACTTAAAATGTGTTCAAAAATATCTCGGATGTCGGTTCGTTTGGCCGTACGGTCGCGATGTTCGGTTAATTACGACGGAATGCGCATAAGCGCGAAAAACGATCCAAATGACGAGACGAATGGATTTTTCTTAAGGCGAACACTAAAATATAATGTAGTCATGCTTACATAAATTTTTGGATGTCCAGATGTATTCAGAACGTAAGTTATGCGCGAAAATGCAAACTTGTGCACTTTTTGACACTTTTAGTCCCTGAATGACCCAAAAGTTTATTTTAGCACACCGAACCCCTCAAAGCCTATTTCTAAGCTATGTAAAGGATATTTAAGGTGTGTTTAACTTAAGGTCATGTTCCGGAATGTTCGTTACAGTTCAAATCGACATACTTTTGCAGTTTGTCAAGTTTAGTCCCTGTAAGCGAATTAACTTGTTTTTGCCATACCAAAGCCTTCAAAACTTATTTCTAGGTTATGTAAAGGTTATCTAAGGTATGTTGAGTATATGTTGATGTTCCGGAGTATTTCTCGCATTAAACTGAGTACGTTTACGCACTAGTTTGCGTATAACTCTCCAGAAAGTGATGTAGAGTTTGAAATTACATAAAAGTCAAAACATGAAAAATGTATAACATAACAAACATTGTGATCAAATAACATTGTTTTATTGATAACGGAACTGTTCATAGTGATTACAAGCACAGTTGTTACAACTTTGTCTTCACCAAGTGATGTAAGAGACTTAGGCAAACATGGCCTTGATTGTCAAGAACTCTTACGATTAATCTTGGATCCCGAGACGACTCACACACTATATGATGGACAATGGATGATGGTGGTGGATGATGGTGTTATGGTGGTGGTGGGTGGTGGGTAAAGTGTGAGAGAGGTGGTGTGCCAAGGGATGGTTTGAGCTTGAGCCAAGCACTCCTATTTATAGGCTGAACAGAAGCTCGGGCACGGCCCCGTGTCCACATCCTTCTCTGTCTTCATTAATTGCTCTTGTCTGTATTAGTTGACCACGGCCCCGTGTCCGCTGGGCACGACCCCGTGTGCAGAAGCATATCTGTACTATCAAGATGTGTCTAGATTCTGCGAATCTTATAGTTGACCACGGCCCCGTGTCCGCTGAGCACGGCCCCGTGGTGGGCGATAGAAGCTTCTACACCTTTGTATTTTATGCTGACACTTGGGCACGCCCCCGTGCTCACTGAGCACGGGGCGTGTTCAGCCTTCTGTTCTCTTGTTTTGCTTGGGAAGATGCTGTCGTGGGGTCGGGCATGTCACGGTTGTTCTTTTTCTTGTATTTATGTTAGATTTAGCTTCCTTTTTGCTTCTTTTGTTAATTTGAGCTCATTTAATCCTGAAAATACAAAAGGAAGACAAAAGCATACTTTTTCCAACATTAGTACTAAAAAGGGTTAGTTTTATGCCACAGTTGATGTAATTTATATGTTTCATTTTGCACACATCACTCACGATGGGTGCACTTGCCCATATGTGTGTTTAGTGTTAGTAAATATCGTGTTTTATAAATTTAAAACTTGGCTAAGAAGTGTTAAATGGCTTAAAATATACATTAAAAACTATAACACTACACGCACATCAACACCACAATACGAAGGAATGGATTCACTTGAATCTATCTTCGACAGCCCAGCTCTCGTGGCAAATTCTCTTTCTACCCCTATCTTCACTACACATCTCCCACTATCAATGATACCTCTGTTGGATGCACTTGATATAGCCCAGATAAAAATTAGTTCTTCTCAATCACCTGTCAATGAGAATATACCACAACAAGTGATTGAGTCTGGTGTCTCTATCTCTGCTAACCCACCAACAGTTGAGGAGGCTACACTACAGGAATTACAAGTAATTCATGTCAGTAGTTCAAGTGGAGCAGCTACTACAGGTGTTGAACCCACTGGTTTACACCTGGACAGTAGTTTCATTATTGAGACTCCCTTGAAGGCAATTTCTTCTTTGGGAACCATAGTGTCCACTGGTGTGTTTCCATTATACATTGGTAACCTTAAAATGGTAAGCTCTGCTGAATAAAGAAGTCCCCGGTACCGAGAACAAGGGGCATCAGTGGATGATTTTTGGGAAACTTTTCCTAAGTCAACCACTGATACAACCACCACTGGTGGGAAATCAGATGATCCCATTAACTTGGGTGATGGTTAAAAATACAAAGAATTGACGGAGAGGGTTGATAAGCTTGACACATCTGTTGCAGAAATCAAAACTATGCTGCAATAGTTGTTACAAGCTCAAAAGGCTACACCCACTGCTGCACCATCTGCAACATCTGCTCCATCCCCTGCTGAGCTATGGCATCTGTTTCAACATCTGCTTCACAAACAAAGACAATATGCAGATCAACAGCATGAAGTTCAACTTCAAATGGTCAGAAATGTCATGGAAGCTAGGTAGAAAGATACTCAAGCAGATATCAAAGCCATTAAAGCTCATCTGCTTCAAACCACTGGCACTGCTCCTCCGTCAATCATCTATGTTGATAATCCTGATGATGTCAAAAAGGGGGAGAAAACTAAAGGGAAGAAGGGAAAAGAAGATGGTTTATACATGCTACCAGAACGAATGTCCAAACTTGTGGTAGAAATCCCAAGGCCAGATGGTTCCAAAAAGGTTGATGAGACTCAAAATGCATTTGCTGCATTAAAGGCAAGCATGAAAGAGTCAATAGAAATAAAAGGGTCTAAAAGGTTTGAGGAGGAGAAGAAAGTTTTGATGGAAAAAGAAGAGCAGGGTACTTCTAAACCTAAAAGAAGACAAGCTACTAGAAAAGTAAGCCAACCCAAAACCACACCTTCGAAAACCACCAAACAAACTCCTCAAATCCCCAAAAGTTCCTCTCATCAAACCTCCAAACCAATAGATGTTAAAACACCTGTTGTATCAACAGTTGTTAGTAGTTCAGTTATTTCAACAGATGTTATCTCAACAACTGCCACACTACTACATCAACCCACACTCAATCCACTGCCATACCAAAAACAATATCACCACCACAGAAACCACCTGCCAAAAAGCAGAAAACAACAGTTGACACATCAACTGTTGTAGTGACAACAGTGGTTGAAACACCGGTTGTTTCAACAATTGTTATTCAGATACCCACTACTTCAATCACTGCCACTCAACCCGCAAATACACCACCAACTTCTCCAAAGCACAAAAGGAGAAGGATAACAAACATTGTACTGGAAGATGACACTTCCCCAACTCTAACATCTACACAACCACTGTCCCTTGTCACATTCCAAACCCTGTTCCATTATCTTTAGTTCAACCCTTCAATCAAAACACTGCCATTGTCACAATATCCTCTAGATCTTCCAGCAGTCAGGGAGGAAATCAAATCCTTCTACCTTGAAGATGATCCTGAAAAGAGGAAACTCCCATCTGTTCAAGGTTATCCTTTGCCAAGAAATATAGAAGAATATCTCAAAATAAAGGCCCAACAAGCAGAGGATATATCTAAAAGAGACACAGAGGGAAAGTCTGACAAAGAGATTGAAAGAAATTATCAATACCTGCTCACCAAAGTTAGAACTTTAGAGCAGTTCTCAAAAGTCCTTTGTCAGAAATTATCAGAAAAAGATGATGAAAGCATGAGAAATGACTATCTTGAATACATCAGGGCATACAAGAAGTACAGGGCAAAAAAGTATTAATACAAAGAATGGACCATCAGTGAACTGCAAGAGGAGACAACCATAATTCAAAAGATGATTTAAGACAAGGTAAAGCAAACTCCTCCAGTTTGGGCCAATTACATGAAAAATGTACCAGAAAGGACCTTGAAACTGAAAAGAATGAAAGAAGAGCTGATAACTGCTGATTATGGGTCAAGGAACCAGGTTACAAGGTGGACAGAACAAAAGCTGTTAGCTACCTACAAAAGGTCGGAAGAGTTAAGGAAGAGAGATCCCACTGCTCCTAAAAAGCCTGATTCTCCGGAAGCAGTGGTTCCAGTCGAACAACAAAAATTGCCAATCAGGAGACCTTGTAAGACCCTAACACGTATTTGACAAAAGTCATAGCGGAAGTTCGTGCCATAAATTTATTTCATTATATAATACTTTGACTTACTTAAAAAAATTCATTTTAAGATAACTCTTTCACATAAATTTTTGTCAAATAACTCATTTACAAATGCAAAAATAATTATATCTTATGTCTGATATATTACATACACCAACGTTCCCGTACAATATATCTTGTGACTCGGTCTTTGATCTCTATTCCCCGTGATAATCGCCCGTGTCTCGTACAATCTGCACTCACACATACATTCATAACATTAGCACACATTATATAAACAAGATTCATTCCCGTACACATCCCTTTTCGTTATCTTCCTAACTTAAACATTCCCTCTGCATATGCATTTCCCGGTGAGGCTTCAATAATGTACCTGCATTACTTTTCATTATCAAGGCACACAGTTAATAACATTATTACTCAACGCATCTTGTTGGTCCCTTGGATAGGATCTGTTCGTTGGAAACTAGATGAATAGGCTTTGAATAATGTGCGGAATCCATTTGATCAAACTACAGATATATGACAAAGTATTCAACTCTAAAATGTTGCCTGATCTTTCTATTCAACATGTATGAAAGTAAAAAAGTTCCTCTGAAAGTCAGACTGACATGAGTTCTCCAAAGAGTCAAAGTTGCAAAAGTTACAAATGACCTGATCGGACAGGTATTTATAGGCAGAGTTAGGATAGAGGTAGTGCTGTCCGATCGGACGCCTGTCCGATCGGCTGGGTTGGCCAATCGGACGGCTGTCCGATCGGCTGACATAGCCAACAAAAGACAACACTTTTATAATAACGTACCATATCCTGATATGCTAATCTAACATACATACAAACATAAACTATTCACAAACATACAAAATATGACTACATGCTGACGGAAGCTACAGACGTTTACACTAACAGACTCCCCCTTGGATGTAGCTGTAGTTCCTTCCAGCATAGTTTTCATTTCTTCCTGTTGCGCCTTCGTTCTTTCGCTTTCTGTCTTCTCTGCCCTTTCATCTAACATTCTTTTCCTTATATGTCTTCCTTTAGTCAACCACCATTTCCTGTAGACCGGATCACCATCACGCTTCCGATCCCATTTGGGAATCTTGTTCTCTTCTGATTCAATCGGCGTTTGATCCGTTGGTATTGACTTCCCAAACTTGCGTTTGCCCAACTCAGCTGCTCTTTTAGCAATAGCTTTTGATCTTTGTTCACGTTTATACTTTTTTCAGAAATTCATCAATCTCGAGATCTCTCCATTTTGTCTTCCAGTATCTTCCCGAGTTAATGTCTTGAGCAAAGCACACATCCACTATTGTTTGATATTGCATTGCTTGCTTTTTATCAGGCCTTTCATAGACTATCTTGTTGTAGAATAGGCAGTCTATGTCTTTCTTTGAACAATTTACAAGCCACATAGGATCTAACACACAAATCCGTCTTACTTCTTTAGTGGACTTGTTGTATAAAGAAATGATAGTTTCGGCCGTCGTTTGATTGTATAACCACCCTTCAAACTCTTCGTGGAAATCTTGCTCCATTGTCCGTAAAGGCATATTCTTCAAACAACGAGGAGGCTTGATATCCAGAGTAATATCTTTTTCACCATTCTCTAAGATTCTAACAATCTGATCTGGGTAGTGTGGTTTCCAATCAGGATACCTTGCTTTTGCTTGCAGCTTCACATAGTTCCATAAATGTTGATCATGTTGCTTCACATCTGAACCATGGTAAAATTCTTTAATGTTCTTCGTTTTCACCAACTCATCTACATCCCACCACGGAAGGGTTTTAATATCTGACAAATACTCAAAGTACTGCACCCCTTGTTCCCTTCTGATGGCATAAACTTGTAAATCTTCTAGATATCCCCAAGAAAGAATGTCACCCCAAGAAAGATCTTTGTTGTGAGTGAAGAACTGAAGTGCCCTAAGTTTCTTTCTCTCCTTCGGCATAACTTTGAACCATTTCTTCCTTTCTTCAGCAAGATTTTCTCTGGGTATGGTTTCTGGAACACCTTCAGTAGACACCTTTTCAACAATCTTTCTCCCGATTTCATCTTCATTACGGTCTTTGAACATTTCCGCCAAAGAGGGAAAAGTCTCATCAATTCCAGAATAGTGGAAATCAATTTCATCATCAGATGAGTCTGAAGCATCTTCAACAATTACATCATTGTAGTGATTAGTTTCATAAGCATACCTTGGCTCAAATATATCTTCAAATGACTGAGGAATCTCTTCTTCAATATCGAATTTAAATTTCCCATCTTCTAAACCCAATTCCTCCAACATCTCTTCTCTTGACCTCCTAACCTCAATCGCCTCCTCATGTTTATCATGTAAGTAAATAACAGTTGGATTTGTGAGGAATACCTGATCAACATGCTGTTTTCCAGATGTAGAAGTTTCTTGCTGATCATCATATTCTTGTTCGTTGATCTGATCATTCAGAAACTCCTCAATTTTCTGTTCATCAATAGGATTCTTAACCAGCAATCCCGAAGCACCTTGATCATCGTCATCATTATTCTTATCATCATCATCATCATCATCTTTCTTATCATCTTTCTTATCAGACGTGTCATCATCATTATTTTCATCTTCGTCTTCTTCTTCATCACCACCAAGGATCTCCAAATCGGAATCACTATCAACAACTTCTCCACGAGCTCTCTTTGCTGCTTTTCGCCTTTCTTCAATTTGCACTTGGCGAACAATCTCTGGTATACTGTAAGGCACTTTGGATGGTCTTCCAACAAGGACAAACTGTTGTGTCTTCCATTCCAATAATAACATTTCTTTTGCCTTTCTTTTCTTTTGTATAGCAGCAACTCGACGAATAATTTCATCAAGATCAATGGATAGAGAAGATTCACTAACCAACATGAAATCTTGATCTTGTTCATTGTTAGCATCTTCAGCATCTTGTTCTTGATCATCCTCGATAACTTGTTCTTGAACATCTTTGATAACTTGTTCTTGAACAGTTTCAACATCAATCATTTCAATGTCAACTTGACTAGAAGACCCACCAGCTTCTTGAATTTCTTCAATAACACTTTTATTCTTTTGAGTGGCATCTTCAGCTAGTCGTCTTTCTCGTTCAATTCTTCTATCCTCAGCTCTTTTTACTTCAATATCATTGAAGGCAGCATGAACATCCATCTTTAGATGACTTTCCATGACAGAGTATAGCATATGTAGTTGTTCATCCTTCACCACTTTATCTGCTTTCATGGCTTCCATTTCTAACTTCATTGCCTCATTTCGTTTGATGTAGCTTCACTCATTTCACTGAGAAGCTGATTAAGCGTCTGATTCACATCTTCCAGATTCTTTATTTTGATATTCAATGAAGATATTTCTGCTGTCAACAATTCAAACACTTTTGAATTATCATGAGCTTCATTCTTCATTCTATTCATTGCTTCCTCTTGGTCTATCAACACCGCTCTGATTTGATCATGAGCTTTCATTAATTGATCAACCTGTTTCTTTAGAATGTCACGCTCTGCTTTAGGTTTAGCTTTGTCTTTTTTCTAACTTGTTGACCTTTTGTAACAATTCCTTTACTGCTTCATTGTTGAACATATTATAGTCGTCTTCAGGAATGTCTTCTGTGTAAATCCCCGTAGCTTCTGGAAGACCTTCAAATATGTAATCAAACTTTGAATCTTTTGGATGTGACGATTCTGGTTTATCTTGTGAAGGTGGACATGGAGTAGCAGCTTTGAACCCAGTGATTTCAACATAGTCATCATCACCTCCCGTTCTTTTCTGAGCTTCTACTACAGGTTCTTCAGTACTTTGTACCTCATGTTCTTTTGGAGTTTCAACACTTTGAGCCTTTTCTGATTCAAGAACCTTTGACTTTTGAAGATGTTTTTCTTTCTTTCCACCTTTATCTTTTTGAGGTTCAGCACCAGATTTCTTTGCTCTAACATTTCTTGGAATTACCCCGGATTGAACTGCTTTACGTTTCTTTATTTGTTTCTTAGACTGATCAGGTTCATAAGAAGAGTCTTCTTCATCTGATGCTTTCTTCTTCTTTATCGGCTTCTTCTTTAACTGAATGTTCCCTTTTCCAAGAGTTGTTGGATCCAGTTCTGATTCAGACTGAGTTGCTTCAGAATCATCCTCACTGGAATCATCTTGAACTTCACCTTCCGGTTCTATAACATCTTGAGCACTTCACCTTTGAACTTTTTAAGCTGCAGCTTCTTCATTTTTCTTCAGATAGCTTTCAAATGATTGATTCAAAAGATCAATTCCTTGCTCAATAGCTACAGATGGTTCCAGAACAGTTTCATCTATCAGCCTTTGTTGCGGTTCTCCAGAAGACCCTACAAAACAAATATTGACAGATTTATTAGAAACTTTTAACAGTTAAAATTCTAATTTCCTTATGACTCCCCCTTTCACTATACCCTTTTCTACATCCTTCGGAATAGAAACTGCAGGGGATGTCTCGGGAGTTCTCTTTTTCTTCCCATCTTTTACTTTCTCAACCCACCATCTAGTATTCTTTTCTTTAAACTCACTCATCTTTGCATCTTCATTATCAGAATCACTTTTCTCATGTCTCCATTTGTCATTCTCAGGAGCAACATACTCTGGATTCTTGATTTTGCATATCATTTGTTTCGTTTTTGTATCATTTTCTTTGGTGATTCTAGCAATGGTCTCAGTTATTATGTTTCTCACATCCATAATGTCACATTTATTCTTTGGAAGATCTTTGAATTTATCATTTATCAACATCATAATGAATCTTGGATACATGATATACCTGTCACCTTTATCCTGGCAGTTCTCCTTCATATACTCAAAAATTACTTGAGAAATGTTGTAACGTCTATTCAGTACCAAACTAGTGACAATATTCATGATGTAATCTGATACTTCATCATATGCTCCTTTCCTGTGTGACAATGAATGTACCATGCAGTGCATCAAATATCTGTAGGCCTTTGAGAAACTTGTTTTAGTCATCTTTCCATTAATATGACCAGTGAATCCCATTCTGCACCACATTCCTTTAGCAAGACGTTCAGACATGATTGTTGGATCGTTGTCAGAATCTTTCAAGTCTAGAACTCTTCTAATGTCTCCAACACCAAACTTAAATTCTACATCTATGTTTTTTCCGGTTTTGTCCTTCTTTCTTAATACTGAGTGTATCATCTTGTCAGATTCTTCATATCTAGCTGTGTTCCAGAAGGCTCTTACATGAGATTCATATATAACGGTTCTGTCAGACAAAGCCTTTGCAACTCTGCTTTCTCTTAAAAATTGGCCATTTTTTCAACCACCGTATTCTCCGTGTTAGCCTCATTAATTACGCAGTACACATTGTGACCCTTATCCGTATCCTTTCCTCTTCCCTGTAAATATATGCATTATTAATCATTTACACAAGTTTTGAGACATAAGGATGAAGGATGGAAATTTTGAGAAATTTTCTAACACTGAGAATCCCTTTGTGATAGAACAAGAGAATCGAATGGCTGATTGATCGGTTAGCATTGCTGTCCGATCGGTTGGCTCAACTTGTAAGTTTTGATCTGGTAATGACTGTTCGATCGGTCAGCAATGCTGTCCGATCGGCTAGTGATGCTGTCCAATCGGCTAGCTATGCTGATCGATTGAACTGTCACTTTGTACAGTCATCAAGGTATGAATGAATGTTGTCCGATCGGCTGGCAATGCTATCCGATCGGATGGCAATGTTGTCCGATCGGCTAGCTATGATGTTCGATCGGCTAGCAGTTTGCATAGTTTTCAATGAATGATAAGAATGGTGTTCGATCGGCTAGCAATGCTGTCCGGTCAGCTAGCAATGCTGTTTGATCGGCTAGCAATGCTGACCGATCGGCTAGCACAATACTGAACATATCATGAAGAATGACAAACTTTGATGACACATTTAAGCACGAATTCCAAGGCATGAACTATCCCACCAATCAACAATACTTGTGCACATACACTGATGGTTGTCCGATCAAACTGTTGTCCGATCGGCTAGCATCTCATTCAAGAATATTCAAGAACAAAAATCTCAAAAAAAAAAAAATTCAGACAGATTTTCAAAAATTGAACACAGATCTATGTAAACAATCTTGTCGTGATCAAAACCCTATGTTCATTATTGTCTAATTCGTCCTAATCAATGTTTAATTTGACAAAAACCAAGCCGACTGCTGTATCGTCTAATCCTTAGATCTACACCTTTTAAACATGTAATGTCACAAATTAAACCGGTAAATCTATAGATCTAAACATTGCGAACAAAACCCTATGCTTGAATTTTATCATAAATGGCTAGAACTTCCTGGATCTAATTCTAAAGATGTTGATAGTGACGACATGAAGAACACATAGAACAAATGATAGATTTGGATGTGAAAAAACTTACCTTTGGCATTGTGAATGATGTGCAAACCAACAAACCAATGATCTAATCCAAAGAGAATCAAGAATCAATGAGAAATCAGATGAAAGTTTGAGAGAGAAGGGTTGGCCGATCGAATAAGTAACCGTTTGACTGAGCTTTGACCTCCTACTTATAGGTGTAATTGAATCGGTGTGCTGTCCGATCGGCTAGCAATACTGTCCGATCGGTCAGTTGTCCGATCCAAGTATTCCTATGGCTCTCAAAACTTTGACATTTTGACTTTTTGATTTTATCAGTGTTTGAAAATCCACTTAAGTATCTAGGTCCAAGTTAATGACCCTAGGTTCTTAATTTGCCTACCAAGTCCAACTTAATGACCTTGGTTGACCCTAAACAAAGCATACTGATGTTTTGATCAATCTTTTTCTGAAAAATTACAAGTTACAAATTAATGATCTTGCATAGACTTTGCATTTTCTCAGGTTTTATCATGATAAGCTTCCAACCCATCTTCCAGTTTAGAAAAACTTCCTGCATCTGCATCAAACTGTGAATCTGAAGATCAGCTCTCCACTTTGGTTTGCCGGATAAACTAAAGCAGAAATGTAAAATCTTTTTGGTTTTATGAATAAAGTTTCTAAACTATAAATGAAATGCAGAAATAAAATGCAGTAAATGTAAACAATTTACAAACATATTTTTGGTGAGCGTGTAAGGGAATCATATCAGCTATTCGATAAGTCACAAGTACCGTTAAGCTTTGATTTCATACTCAGAAATAAACAATTCACTTAGATTGCCGATATATTGATCCACTTAAATTCTCACACAATTTTCAATCTGTCCAGGATACGGATTAGGTGTATTAAGAACTTAAACTCATTCATGTGTCCCACCTCTTGAATATACTCCCGTATCCAAATCCCAATATTCAGTCTTACAGGTGAGTATACCACAGATTATATCTGTAAGGGGTTAAATTGCGAAGAACCATGAGAGCTCAGGTCAGAACTTCCATTCAGCAGAGAGATGATGGCTTCGACTTTTGGCGTGTCCCCTTTAGAGGATCTTTTTTACAACAGCACATGATTAGCATTTTTCAATGTTTTATCATTTTTTATGCTGAGGGCGGTGCTATGTTTCAAGCAAGCAGTAAAGTATTATACGGGGACTAGGCCATTGCTTTCGCAAAATCAGAAGTCCCGGGATAATACCCCAGATATCACTTAGTATAAAGACCTAGTATCTCAGAAAGAGGGATCCTTCAAACGAGATTTCAGGGGTTACCTATATATCCAAGTAGTGTTCCCCACCAAATAAGCAAGTTTGAATTTAGGTTTATATCCCGAACAAACCTACTAAATGTGTTAAAACCTATCGTCATATCATCAGCGAGACTGTTTAAGACTTTTTAGACTTTACATATCTTTAGCATACCGTAACTGTCAAGCTGATGTACTATCATTTTCCCTTTATACACTAGCTCTTTTTCTGTTTTCTATTGTTTTTGGATTTTTCAATTTTTTATTGTTTTTGTATTTTCTGAAATTATAACCTATCTCCCCCTAAAGACCAAAACAAGTAAAAAATCGACAAACCATTGCAGATTGCTTCTCAACATCATCTACAATGTCTCCTTCATCTACGCCAAGAATCTCCTCCAACACCGAAAAAAGCTTCATACCGTTCAATTTTAACAAATATTGAAAATGATTTTTATCAAACGCTTTGGTATGTAAATCAGCTTTTTGTTCGTCAGTGTGGATTTTTCTATTCGTATCAACTTCTTCTCGAAACAGTCGCAGATGAAGTGATGACGAATTTCAATGTGCTTGGTTTTAGTGTGATGAACAAGATTTTTTGTTATGTTTATAGCTGCCTCGTTATCAACAAAGATAGGGGAGTTAAGAAATTGCAAACCGTAGTCACGCATCTGTTGCTGGATCCACAAGATCTGAGAGCAGCAACTGCTAGCAGATACATATTCGGCTTCACATGTGGATAAAGCGACAGAGGTCTGCTTCTTGCATTGCCAGGTGACCAATCGTGGTCCGAAAAACTGGCACCCCGCTGTTGTTGATTTAGCGTTCACTTTGCAGCATCCGAAATCGGAATCAGAATATCCCTCAAGCGTAAAATCGCCTTCTTTTGGATACCACAACCCCGGTGATGGAGTTCCTTTCAGGTAGCATAGAACCCTTTTCACAATTACCATATGCGAGGCTCTGGGACTTGACTGAAACCGTGCTGCGAGGCAGGTTGGATACATAATATCTGGTCTTGATGCCGTCAAATAAATCAGCGATCCGATCATGGAGCGATACAACGTTTCATCTACCTTGTCTCCGGTGAGATCAGGGTTTATCCCATGGTTCGTTGCTAACGGGGTGGACATTGGAGACATTCCTGACATCCCAAATTTCTCCAGAACATCATGAACATACTTTGTTTGATGTATGAACGTTCCCTCGGGTAGTTGATCAACCTGAAGCCCCAAGAAGAACTTCATCTCACCCATTGATGACATTTCAAACTTCTGCTTCATAACATTTTCAAAATCTTTGCAGAGTTGTTCATTTATAGACCCGAAAATTATGTCGTCCACGTAAATTTGAACTATCAGAAGATGTTCGTCGACTTCTTTAGTGAAAAGGGTGGCATCTATCTTTCCTCGGATGAAGTGATTGGCTAACAGATGTTGAGACAGAGTCTCATACCAGTCTCTCGGGGCCTGGTGTAAGCCGTATAACGCCTTATCCAAGAGATAAACCTTGTCTTTATGGATTGGGTCGGTGAAGCCCGGTGGCTGTCCGACATACACCTCCTCTTTCACCTTGCCATAGAGAAATGCCGACTTCACATCTAGCTGAAAAACTTTAAATCCTTTCCATGATGCAAATGCTAGGAAGATTCTGATTGCTTCAAGTCTAGCAACCGGAGCATATACTTCAGTGAAATCTATCCCCTCCTGCTGACGGAAGCCTTGGACAACGAGTCGAGCTTTGTTGCGAATAACAACTCCTCGATCGTCTCTCTTGCACTTGAACACCCACTTGGTGTTTATCTTCCTGTGACCATCAGGCAGGTCCACCAGTTTCCAGACACCCAACTTTTCAAACTGGTTTGCTCCTCTTGCATAGCGTTGACCCAAGAATCTTCAGTTAGAGCTTCCTTTTACGTTCGTGGCTCAATCTGCGAAATGAAACAACTAAGTGAAAATTATGTTTGTAAAGGAGCAAGAGTAGAATAAAAACAAGTAAGGCCTTGGTCAATTTGTCGTCTGGTGCAGACTCCTGATTGCAATTCTCCAATGATTAGCTCTTCAGGATGATATGAAAGAGTTATTGGCATCGCCTCTCCTGGAACATCTACCTCGCCTTCCAAATTTGTGACATTTTGATTTGCATCTTGTTCATTGACTGGAATTGTTTGATCTGAAATCTGGATCTGCTCCCCCTCAGAATCTGAATCACCACGATCAAATACTGGTCTGTTCTCAGATTCTTGGTTATCATTTTCTACCGTCTGATTAACATGAGCAACTTCATTTTGTTGGATATCATCATGTTCTCCAGCATTGCTTGGACCGGCTTCATCATCATTCGAAGTTTGCCGTTGACGTCTAGAAAAATCAGCTGGGAACCTTTCTTGTGATGACTCATACTCTCTTAGAATATCCAACTCATCAAAGAACTCTGGTTCTTCCTCCATGTCGAAAGAATCCCACAAAGTATCATAATTGAAACGCCATGAGTCGCCGGGTTTCTGCGGTGGCATTGTATGGCCCTGACATTCAACATTGTGTGCTTCTATGATCCGCTTTAAACTTGGAACAAAGACTCGTTTTTGTGGGCTTGAATAACCCATGAATATTCCTTCAATGCTCTTTGGACCGAACTTCCCAAAAGGCTCTAAAACTATGCAGGGAGACCCAAACGGTTCCAGATACTTTAGGTTAGGTTTGCGGTGATTTATCAGCTCAAAACACGTCTTGTTGAGTTTCTTTACTGTGAGAACCGGGTTGAGAGTATAACAAACGGCTGATACTGCTTCTGCCCAAAAGTTTATTGGTAGCTTTGAATCAGCAAGCATTGTTCTGGCCGTTTCAATTAGTGTCCTGTTCTTTCGTTTTGCTACTCCATTTTGTTGTGGAGTGTAAGGAGCACTAAATTCATGCAATATTCCTCTCTCATCACAAAATTCTTCCATTCGGTTGTTCTTAAACTCTGTACCATTGTCACTTCTGATTCTTCTGATACGAGCTTGGTACAAGTTTTCAATTTTTCTGAACAACGCCCTTAAACTTTCGAAAGTCTCATCCTTTGTCTTCAGAAATGATACCCATGAAAACCTTGAATAATCGTCTGTTACTACTAGACAGTAGAGATCACCAGTTATACTTTTGACGTTTACTGGACCAAAAAGATCCATATGTATCCTCTCCAACGGTCTAGAAACAGAATTAACTTGCTTATGTGGATGAGATTTCTTCTTTTGTTTGCCTTTGATGCAGCTAATGCATTCTCCTTCCAGATGAAAACCTTTCAAATGAACTCCGTTGACTAAGTCATTATGAACCAAGTAGTTCATTTTTCGCAGGTGAATATGCCCCATCTTTCGATGCCATAACTGTGACTCTTTTTCAGTGGCACGAGACATGAAACAATGAGCCTGACCCGTTGAAGTAGTTGCTATACTCATGTCTAATATGTACAGGTCATTGACTCTAGGTGCTCTCATGATAATCCACTCTTCGGGGACAACAAACCCTGGTTTCAAGATCAAACATTCTTTATCTGTGAAATGCGTTGTATACATGCGATCACAGATTTGAGAGATGCTTAGAAGATTATTTCAAGCTCTGCGATGTAATTTACTCTTTCAAACGTGACAATCCCATTAGATAGAGTTCCTTCACCAATTATACTTCCTCCTTGATTTCCTGCAAAACCAACGTAACCTCCGTTAAACCCTCTAACATCACACAATAGGGCTTTCTCTCCTGTCATGTGCCGAGAAGATCCACTATCCATAATCCAACGTGAAACGGATCTTGGAAACCCCTGCACATATCAAAAACATTTAGTTAGATTTTGATGCCACCCAAGCCTCTTTTAACTCGGGTAACTTGACATTGATGTGTGTTTTAGCAGTGTAAAGTGGCGAAAAATTCTTATCATTTATCTTCAAGCTCTCTTCAGACCCAATCTCAACCTCTTTGTATAAAGAGAAATCCTTTTTCGGAGGTTGACTAGATGATTGATCTTTCTTTACCACATACTTCTTTTCAGAAGTCGATTTTTGTTTCTCATATAAATCCAAAGGTATATGCATCTTCTTGGTTGAAGATGATGATTTTTCAGTCTCAGGTACCTTTGGTTTTGGAGAACTTGCTTTCATTTCAACGCATTTTGGCTTCCATGTTTGTTGAGATGAGGCAACTCGTTTGTAAAATTTGTCATTTTTAGTTACCACATTTTTTACGGGTTCATTTTTTATTTTTCTGTTTTCATTTTCAAAACTTTCTCAACAACCATTGGAGCTTTTCCTTTTGGATCAACTTTCTTTTTCTGACTCTCAACAACTTCAGACTTAGGCTTTAAGTTGGTACACTTTCGAGCAATATGTCCAACTTGATTGCATTTGAAGCATATTCGAGTGTCAACTACTCGACTTGTGCCTTCAGACTGAGACTGTGAGGCCTTCTTCTCAAAGAACTCTTTGTTTGATTTTGAAAAAAATTTGGATTCTTCATCAGAAAGTGAACTTAAACTCGAAACAAACACTTTCTTCTCTACAAACTTCTTGTTTTGAACATTCTTTCTTTGATAATTCTTACCACCCTGATAACCACCCGTCCTTTTGTTTTGATTGTTGTTATGAAAACGTGGAGGTACAACAGGTTTTTTGTAGTAAGCTTTATCTTTTTCAAAATTCAATTGTCTTTTTGCATTTCTCAAACCTTCAATTTCAGACACATCTATCTCTATTAATTTGAACACATTCCTCAGTTTTCCAACATTCACATATTCCAAAGGAAAATCAAGATCCGAATACAACTTATCCGATCCTACCATCTTGTACATCACAAGATGTGTTTCTTCACTTAAGTTGTTTTTGGATTTTGATTTTGGAATATATTTGTCCAAAAAGCATTCATCATCCTCAGTAGTGTCACTATCAGATTTTAAAACACTTTCAACCACACTTTTAACAACTTCTGATTGGACACTTCCTTCATCGGATGATGTGGTGAATGTGACATCAATTGTGTCTGGTAGTTTCACTTCATTTACTTCTTCATCATTAACCAACCCTGATTTTTTCTTTGAAAAATTGTTTAAAACTGGTGGTGGAACCTGGTGAAACCCAACCCCGGTTCCATCAAAGTATACATCTTCGCCTGCTTTGTTTTTCTCGATGGGTTTGGGAACAATGTGTTGTAAAACAAAGCTAGCGGAGTTATAACTGTTCAGTTTCAACTGGATGCGTTCATTTTCAATTTTAGCTTCTTGAAACTGAAGCTTCAATTTAGCAATTTCATCCAGTTGTTGGTTGATTAACTCTTCCTTCACCCTAAGAACTCCTGACAGTTGAAGATTTTCTTTGGTTGTCTTACCATTTCTTTCATCAGAATCTTTAACCGTTCGTTTTAGCTTCTCAAAATTTTCTGAAAGGTGACGGTTTTCATGAATTAATTTTTTCATTTTCTTTCCTAATTTTTTCTATGTCACTTTTATCACTTTCAATTTTATCAGTTAACTCTTTTGATCGTTCTTTTGAAGCTTTTAACATTTTGTCACGGTTTAAGATCTGATCTTCAACGTCTCTGACTCTTTTTGTCAAATCTTCAATCTTTTTGTTGTTAAGGTAAGCAATAGTACTACAATCCTTGCAATTTTTCATGCAATTTTTGCAGTCACTTTCAGTTTTAACTTTCTTACCTGACTCTTTGTTTGTATCAATCTGACTGACCTGGCTTTTTGACTCAGTTTCAGAACCAGAAACTACCTCTAGCTCTTTTGCAGCAAGAACTTTGTCAGCCATCTTCTTCAAGTTTTCAGCAGTAAACTCTTGTGATGTATCAATAATCCCATCTTCAATTTTCTTTGACTGCGGCTTCTTCTCTGCTTCTTTTTCTTCTTTCTTAATTGCTTTCTCTTCTCCACCTCCCCACCATTCTCTCTGTCTAGCTTCTTCTTCAGCAAATTGCTGGATAAGAGCATCAACACTAATGGAATCTGGATCAACTGCAATGTTTCCTTGTGGATCAAGGTAGCATTCTCTGTCGGCATCCCATCTCTTTGCTCTTTTAGCTTCTTTGTATGTGTTATAGATTCTGGTCATCCTGGTTTGGGCTTTCATCCTTCTGTTGACGAATTTTTCTTCTTCTGTTCTGTTGTCTTTAAAAGGGACAATCTTTGCCACAAACGCATATCCCACTGCATCTTCTTCTGGTAGCAGTTCTCTCCAATCAAAACCTTCGTCATCATGAATGACAGCAAGAGCTCTTGATTTTTCTTTGGGGGTATCTTCAAGCTGCTTCAATCTGGGCGGTTCTGATTTGTTTTGATGATAGATTGCTCTTTTGTTGTAATCTTCACGAAATGGATTTGCAGTATCATCAGCTGGTGCATTACGACATTCTCTTTTGAAATGACCTTTTTGTTTACACCTGAAGCACGTGACTTTTGATTTGTCAAAGCCAAGTTTTGTGGACGGCCCTCCGATAGAATGTCTACCAGTAATCTCCATGAATTGTTGTGCTCGTCGGACTGCACTAGCCATACACCACTTGATGTCGATCAACTCCATCTCTTCCGGGTCGATCTGATCGTAGTCCTCCTTGGTAAGGTTAGTGTTTCCAATCTTGCCTGCTACAAGGCTCTCATATGACTCTAGCACAGAAGCTAAGAACACCATTTGCTGCTTTGCGGATTCTTCACTGAAATTTTGACCATTCTTTAAATCCACAACAATGTTGCATTGAAACAGATTCTTTGGAACTGATTGCTGTTGACTTGAAGTATTTGAAGATGATCCTTGACATGGAGCATTGGATGATAATCCTCCATGAAAACCACTGTTTGAACTTTCTGGATTTGATGTGTTAGTATTTTCAGCAGTGAAAGCTGTCTTAGGAGACACATTCTTGGTAATCATACTTTTTGGATAGTACAGCTCCACATTCTGCTGATATGAGGAATGATTTACTTTATTTGATTTCTTTATCTCCAGCTCATGACTCTCCAGTCTTTCAATCAATTGTCAAATCCTCCGACTTTATCGTATTCTTCAACATCAAAGCAAAGTATTGCCAATTCATCTCATCTGGCAGTGAGTCAAACAATTTGTCCACTAATTCTTCTCGAGAATATACAACCCCGTGTCTTGCCATCTCCAACTTCAAATGCCCGAATCTTTCAATCATCTTAGAAACAGATTCGTTTTTCAAACAGCCAAATAAATCAAACTCTTTTCTTAACAGTTTCTTTTTGTTTTTTACTATTTCAGCACTACCCACGCATTTCACTCTCAAGTTTTCCCAAAGATCTTGAGCATTTGTATACTCAATTAAAGATATTGTGTCGTCTCTCACAGACTGATGCAGCAATGCAATGCATTTTTGTTAGCAACAAAATTCTCTATATCTTCAGTTTCTGTAAAAGTTTCACAATCTGGTCTTCCATTATTGAAGCCATTCTTTAGACTTTTCCAGCATGGATACGCAAACTCTTTTAGCCATTCTTCAAATCTTTTGGCCCACCTATTGTATTCTTCAATCGCCATCAACTTTGGAGGTTTGTTATATGTACCATATGCACTCTCCACACTTAAAGCATCGGATAGGGTTTTCTTCGCACTCGAAGTATTTTCATTGGTGTGATTTG
Organism: Helianthus tuberosus; assembly: GCA_030545235.1. Classification (NCBI taxonomy): domain Eukaryota; kingdom Viridiplantae; phylum Streptophyta; class Magnoliopsida; order Asterales; family Asteraceae; genus Helianthus; species Helianthus tuberosus. Next base: position 71,623,543 of record CM060388.1, on the reverse strand, counting down.
AAGTATCATCTCCGGTGTTTCCCGCAAAAGCAAACATGTCACTGAAAGGATTCATGAATTCATCCATCTTTAAGTACCTAAAACAGTTATCAAATACTTAGACAATTTTTTGTGATTTTCAAAAATTTCACACAAGTGCACTTGGATCGAATGACTGTTCGATCGAATAGTACAAAACTGATCACTTAATCGGATAGCTGTTCGATCAATCAGCTGTTCGATCGGTCAGCTGTTCGATCGGATGACAATCAGATGAATATAAAGGCAATCAATTACCGTCCGATCGGTTGTCTGTCCGATCAGCTAGCAATATGACGTAAGCAAATGATAACAACCAACAACAATGCTGTCCGATCGGTCAACTGTCCGATCGGCTAACACTGATGATGTCAGCAACACTCTCTGTGAGCAAACTAATTCAAGTCGTTCGTACAGTTGTCCGAACGAATTGATGATGTCAGCAAGTTTAAGAAACAGCTAAGTCATCCGAACGGCTGTTCTCAGCAAACAAGAACAGTTTTTCATAGTTTTTGATGAATTTGAACAAGTTTTTGAACGAATTTTGTTGTGAAAACTTGAAGGATTATACTTTTACTGATTGCGAATCGTTCTATAACAGTTTCGTCAAATTTTAACCGTAAAATCACTTCTAATTTTAAGTTTTTCTGATTTTATGGTGACAAATAGAGAAACAATGCTAGAAATGAGTAGAAAGTAGAAGAATATGTCAAATTTATGGTGAAATTTGACTCGAATCGACAAGAAAAACAAATTTCTGGTGAAATTTGGCTCTTGAATCGGTAGAAGAAGCTCGAATTCTGGTGAATTCGTTGTCGTAGATCTCGATTCTGCTCCCTGAATGCTCTGATACCACTTGTTGGTCCCTTGGATAGGATCTGTTCATTGGAAACTAGATGAATCGGCTTTGACTAATGTGCGGAATTCATTTGACCAAACTACAGATATACGACAAAGTATTCAACTCTAAAATGCTGTCTGATCTTTATATTCAACGTGTATGAAAGTACAAAAGTTCCTCTGAAAGTCAGACTGACATGAGTTCTCTAGAGAGTCAAAGTTGCAAAAGTTACAAATGACCTGATCGGACAGGTATTTATAGGAAGAGTCAGGATAGAGGTAGTGTTTTCCGATCGGTTAGCATATGATGTTGTCCGATCGACTGGCATTGCAGACCGATCGGATGCCTGTCCGATCGGCTGGGACTGTCCGATCGGCTGACATAGCCAACAAAAGACATCACTTTTACAATAACATACCATATCCTGATCTGCTAATCTAACATACATACAAACATAAACTATTCACAAACATACAAAATATGACTACATGCTGACGGAAGCTACAGACGTATACACTAACACATCTAAATCATGCGTTCATACATTCCTACATGCATACATACCTTCCTACATCTCTACATACATGCGTACACTCATACGCACTTTTATGCATACATACATACACATTTACATACGTACCTACATTCCTACATACACGTTCAAGATCTTGCATACCTCTTACACACACATACTTTAATTGCATGGGACTTAAACTTAGATTTATAGCCCATAAACATTAAAGGCACGATCAAAATCATGATTGGGAGGTCCGCCGTAGCCCACGGGTAACATATCGAAGCCTACGTCCCATAAATCGACTTAAATAACAAATTTCAGCTTTTTGGACATGGGGAGGGCGTCGACGACGGCCCTTGGATTTACGCGTAGCCAGAACCCCCCGTAGGCAGTAAAATACGGCGTCGGAGAAAACTGAGTTTGTAGAGCCCATCGGCGACGCCCCTAAGGCCGTCGGCGACGCCCTCTAGATATTGCATTTTTCTGCAGCTCCGTTTCGTCGTCCGTACACACTAAAACGCGCATAACTTTTGAACCGTTTACCCGTTTAACCTCCCGTTTCTTCCTACATGTTCGTAATTTGACATTCTATCATGTGAACTTGAAATCCCATATCCGGATTAAGGAAATTCTTAACTTACGCGCTATCGGCTTATTATTCATTTACGATTTATCCGACCTGTTCATGTTTTTATCAAATAACTCATTCCTTTTAACTCAAAACTTACATGAACATTATGACCATAATACTTTTACATTATCCGGAGTGTCGTACTTGGGGTTTACGCACCCGATACCCGGTATTCGTTAAATTCATTCGTTATTACGTAATTGAACATTAAATAGTACAATTTCCATCTATGAATTTGTTTATTCATTTACTCATAATTTACTACCGAACCTCTTGCCCATTAACCCGCGTCACTGTTTCTCAGTTAGCATGCTTACATACAATTTTATCCATTACCCGGTTATCATACCGAAGTTGTTACTTATGCAACCTTTCCGGTATGCAATAAAACCTCATCTTGACCCATTTGATTTACTTAGCGAAATTCATCGATTTCGTACAACTCATTCCTATTTGACCTCAATTATCATACTTAATTAAATCGCACCTAACTTTACATAAACAACTAAGAAGTGATTACGGAAATCACTTACCTTGTGCATCCGTGTCCGTATCCGCTTCCTTGCCTCCTTTTGACCCATTAGCCTTTCATGTTTGAGTCCATCTCGACATGATTCCTCTACTTTCATGCCACCAAATCACATTCTCATTAGCATACACAATTGTACATGTTAACGATCATATCAATCGCATATTTCACATTTGACTTTCTTTAGTCACAATTAACAAGCATAAGACATATAATCAAATTCATATCCTTCCAAACTCATGAAATTCGTCATGCCATCACAAATATCACGTATTGACATAACATGTAAATTACGACTTCCGATAATCCTATTTTTACGACAACAAATCATATCATGCTTCTTATGCGTAGTTGACTTTCAGAAGTCAACAATTCATCATGTGAACTTTCGACTTATTCTCATATACTCGTAATATCAAAGTAGGCTATACGAAAGGCGCCATATACATTACCTACTCTCGATGCAAATGTGCTTACAACCATATTCAAATTAGTAATTTAACATGATCATGCCATCATTTTCGTATTTTGTTCCTATATACACCAAGCTTTTTCATAACATTTTGCATCCTAACTTCACTTAAGCATTTCATCATACACTTGGTGGGCGTACAACCTTCTAAACATAAGGTACAACTAATTCATGCAAAATCTCCTAATTTCATACATAATTCATCAAATCCTCATACTAATTAACATATATCATTCACACATAAACATTCAAACATATTATCATCATGTTTCTTTCAATTCTTCTAACAAGACTCCATATTACTCACATAATTCATCAATATTCAACAAGAATTAAACATGGATGGTGATTCAACTCATCATTCTCACCATAACTAATGGGTTTCACCTCTAAGCATCAAATTAACCTAAATAATGCATAACTCATGTTCTATATGATGATTCTAACATATCCTCATGCTCAATTTCATACCAATTCACGATTTACAACATAACCCACTTCGTGGATAATCACCAATCTAGAATTTAAGACATACCTTATGATCCCCTCGTGTAGGTGATCACAAATCCGTGTTCGGTTCTGAATTTAAGCTTCGTTTATACTTCCAATTTGATGGATTAGATGAAGTTAGGGTTTTGGCTTCATGAGAGCTCTTGCTCTCTCTAGAACACACGATCGTGTGTGTTTGTGTGTGTAATTTTTTAGTTATTAATTCAACTTTCAATTTAACCCACTTTTGCCCCTCAAGTTGTCACTAATTATAAATGGGCACAACTTTCATTCCTTTAATTGTTTTTACCCTTTTGTTAACTTGGTTAAATAGCCTAGTCATTCATTTCTTGATGTACCATACGAGAACATTTAACAATTATAAACATTCGAATTTTGGGGCATTACAAGTCTACCCCCCTTAAATGAGGTTTCGTCCCCGAAACCTTTCTCATTTCCATTAAACACTTATTATCCTTTCTTCCAACTCATCAACATGACCGCTAGCCCATCTTAATGACAATCTTCTATCTTCAAGAACCCGCCCCAGAGTTCATATTAGTGTCGCTTTCACTAATAGCGCTAATTTCTATCGTACTTCATAGCTAGTGGTTCATTCGTCATCTCAATGCTCGTATATCATATACGATATATCATTTTTGTTTACTTGAAACAATTGTAACATTTCATTAATAACATTCCTTTTGTTTATATCCGATATTCATATTATTTTTGTCGGCTATATGATCTTACTTCAAAATTCACACATACACCAATCTGTTTATCTTCAATAGGTACATCATAATAATAGATACTACCCATTCTTTACTCATAAACTATTAATATAATTGACCCATTTCAAACAGTTCCATACTTTTCATACTTTACCTTTACATAACATTCTCATTTCCTCGACCCGTTTACAACAGGTCAATATTTATACTTATTCAAACTTGTAATGATACTTACATTCATATGATCCGTTTATAACAGATCTAATACCCTCATCTCATCTTCTTAAAATTACATTCTATGCATATATCATATAATATTTAGTTCTTGTTTTGTTATCGCAACAAAATTACTATTTCATAGTCACATATACGCGTTTAACTCCAAAGTTGACATCGTCCTATGTTTACTATAGTTACTTGTATCATGCGTCCCTTTACGTTACCGTCAAATTGTCTCATTTCTTCTACATTACTATTCCCCTTAATTCATGCCTCACTTAATTTCCCTAAGCAAGTGTATCATGCAGGTTCTTCATACGAGAATTTAACCAATACCCGAAATTTTCGTTCAAAACTTTTAAGATGTACTTCTTATTGACATAGTTTTTCTTCTTATGTCAAATGTTAAAAATTAAACATTCCATACCCTACCATACCTAATCGACATGAGTTAAAACATTTTACTTACCTCGATTTCAATTTCATACTTCAGCGATCCATAAATTAGAACGATCCGCTCCTTCGCGAGTACTAACGTACCAGGCCAGCTTTCATTCATCCTTGTAATGGGCTTCCACTCGTGCACATTCTTTTACCACTTTGATTGGTTTCATCACATTCATAATTCTACCAGTAACATCTACAAAATCGGCGGTTAGAACCTTTCATTCAAACATTCATTACATCATTTCAGTATTCTTGCCAAAACTTACCCATTCCCAATCATACTTAGACTGTTGTCCAGGTCGTAGCCCATCATTCATTACGGCTCCTAAGAGTCGATTACTAACACATCTAACACATAACATGTTCAAAACTTCTTTCTTTCGTCAAAATTTAGGTTTGCGTGCCAAACGTTATGCTCATCTATAAGTATAAAACTTAACAATTCAAAAACATTAAATATATCGGGTTTGAATAACGATTACCATATGAACCGCATGACTCATTCGTCTATTTAACCCTTCTTGTATACAAACGTATTTGCTTATATATATATACACATTAATTCACACATATATATAAGTTTAAGATATAACTTGGATAGCATTCGCTTTTAAAGAATATTTACTTGCTTAGTCCGTAATTACTTACATATTCGAATCTTTTCATTCTTATCATTCATTATGTTTCGAACCCGTCGCGCGGTTTCTAACATCTCATTCATACTTTTATTCTTTCTTTGTTTCGAATCCGTCTCGCGGATTCTAACATATCATTCATGCTTTCATTCCTTTCATGCTTCGAATCCATCTCGCGGATTCTAACATATCATTTATACATCTCATTTCCTTGAATCCGTTTTACGGATTCAAACATTCCATTCATGCCTTTCATTCTTTGAATCCATCTCGCGGATTCAAACATTTCATTCATATATTTTTTATCCGTACTTTCTTACGGATTCAACAATCTTCATTCTTATCACTCATACTTTTCACTCTTACGTAGTACTCTCAATTCTCCCGAGAGTCTTACTACCCATTTCACCTGCACGCCCACCTGCTACCCAGTTCTACCGGACATACCTGCGATAATTATCACGGTCTCACGGACGTCATATGTTTCTTGCATACTGGCCAGGTGCGCAATCCACATACTAGTTTCGTGCCTTCGTGTAATCATCGCCTTATGTCCGAGAAATGGGTTTCAGTTTCGTGCACATCTCTAAAATTTTCCCGAAGACCTTATCATTGTCTTTCGTTTAATAATTGCCCTCCTAAGGAGATTTCTTCCTTTTTTCTTTTAACATTGGTACCCATATATATTAATAGTGTGTACCTGGGGTTCATTAGCCTAGTTGCATCTTTGCCAGCCTTAGTATTCATCCTATTCTGCATCCACGGACCATCCTCTTCAAACACTTATGCTTACCTTGCACATAAGAAAACCGTTAGTTTCTTCATTCACATGCATAAGCGCATTCTTACATTCGCTTCTACCCTTGGTTCTTGATCGAGTCTTAGATTGTACGGGCTCTGTCACACCCCAACCGATGGTGGAAACATCGGGGCATGGCACTGAGCGAAACAGATTGTCTAGAAGTTTCCATAACAATTATCATTACTATTCAATTTCAAATAACATGTCCCATACCATGTCTCAAACAGTAAACAAATTATTACAGATAAAACTAGGCAAATAATTTTGTTCCGACAACTCAGATTTAAAATAGAGCAATTATTTATCTGCTTCTAGAAACCCTTGATTCGATTTCTACAGACAACTATTTGTTGGGCTCTAAAGCTTTATTCTAGCTTCACTTTCCTACCAAGTGTGCATCCTAAGCACCTGTCACATACGTTAAAATAAAGTCAATACATATGATGTAAAGGTGAGCATACAAGTTTAATAATAACATATAGAGTTCGAATTCGTTTACGCATAACCAGCACGTACACATAGTGAAATGAAGAACGTTAGCTATCGACATAGATCCATCGATACCAATGACTGCGGGTTGACTGCCCGAGGCAGTTCGCAATACATGATTACCACCGTAATCCATGCAAGTAATTGTCCTTAACAACCCCCGTGTGAACGGGTGCTGAGTCCAAACTATAGTACTATCGTTGCTAAGGCAGGTAGACAGCATTCCATGTGTAAAGATAACAAACAAGCATTCATAAGCCACATATAACATGCATTAAAAGTTAGCGTTCAAATAGTATTGAGTAGTGTGTTTGATGTGATTTGAATAGTTGTAACGTATGTAACACCTAAAAGTGCTTAAAGCAAAAAGGGATCGAGTATACTCACAGCGGTTAATGGATTGAAGGGAGCGCTTAGCGAGTAAGGTTAGCCTAAATAGGATAGATAGCATAACAATAAGTGACGCGTAAAACGGTACAAAGTGTGAGAGAGTCGGATAGTGGTTCGATCGGATGGTAATCTGATCGGACAGCAATCCGTGCGGATAACAATCCGTTCGGATGGTCATCCGGTCGGACAGCTTGTCCGGTCGGGTGACGATTCGAGTGGATTGTTTCTTCCTATAAGAAGGATGTGTTTGTGTATGATGGCTTGACTTTTGAAGTTTTCGTTGTAGCATTTTGAAAGCATTGAAGTATCTCTATCCATCAAGTCGGTCGATCGGATGGTTAGTCATGCGGATGACAATCCGTTCGGATGGTCATCCGGTCGGATGGCAACTTAGTGATAAGATTACTTAGTGAGGGCAAGTTCACAACAGGGGAGTCACTCGATCGGATGTCCATCCGATCGGGTGGCAACTCTGTTAATGAACACGTTGAAAATTGTTTAAGTCTTTAAAGTCTTAGTATCTCATGATCCGAAGAGTAATCTGGTCAGATGGTCGCCCGATCGAATAGCAATTCGTTCGATACTCAAACTTTAGATAAGGTTGTTTAGGTGTGGGTCCCAAAATATGATCCGTTCGGAAGACAATCCGTTCGGATGAACTATCCGTTCGGACAACATCTCGTTTTGGTTGTTCCGTTCGTCTTATACTTGGTCGTTTTGATTGCTTGTCGTTTTATCGAGACGTTGTGACAACGTGTTTAAGCAACGGAACCCCATTTTGACCCAAGTGACCAGACCGTCCAGGAATCACCCTAGTTCGGCCAATCACCGGTTCAGGACGGTTGTTCTTGTTTAACCCGAAATCGGTGGTCTCGTGTGTAGAATCCAGATCTTGGACTAGTACAACACTAAGGATGAGTAGGAGACTAGAACAGAGTCCGATTCTATCTGTTTTGAGTGTAAAAGGGTTGAAAGAAAGTTGGAAACCATCTTTCAATCTTTTTCACCACTCTTATGTCGAGATCTTTACAAGATCTTTGTGTAATCATATGGAAATCGGTTAGATCTATGTTGTTCTTGATGGATTGAAGTCAAAACATGAAGTTCTTGAAGAACACATGGTGACGTCATCCTAGAACACCCGAAATCTAGTGATTTCACGGTTAAAAGTTAAGATTTAAAAGATAGAAAGGTGTAGGAGTACGTGTAGATTAAGAAAGTACAAGATTTGGGGCGAGATCTTACCTGGATTGAGAGAAATCGAAGAAAAAGTGAGGAGCACGAATGGTTCGGACAGAGAGTTTCCAAAAGTGGAAATGATGACAATGACAGGGGTATTTATAGGATTCCAAAAGAGGAAAGGGTTGTCCGGTCGGATGGCACACCGCCCGGATGACTTATCCGGTCGGATGACATTCCGGTCGGATGGCACCTGGCCTATGGCATTGTGGCTATCCGGTCGGTTGGCTATCCGGCTGGATGGCACTTGGTTTAAGTGTTTAGCGCGATGATTTTTTTTGGCGTTTCGATTTTGATTGCGAGCGGTTTGTCACGATAGAGTTTCCTAGTCAAATTACTTTCAATCCCAACTAATTCATATCGAGCACTGTCTCTTCTCCACTAATTATCATAGTTCGATTGTGATTCGGGTTCGAGTTCGATTTCGAGTTCCGATTGCGTTCGATTGCGTTTCGAGTTTCGATTGCGTTTCGATTGATTACCACAACATAAATAAACATGCACAGATAACACGTAAGGCACGCACACACGTATAGCAGTAATTAAAAATACACAACTCGAGTTACGATTCGATGTCGATTCGATTAACATAGTTTGATTACTGATTAATTAACTTTATCGCATTGTTACGTCCTATAGTTCACAGTCGTGGGTCGATTAGATATCGATTAACATATGTCGGTTATTGTTATTAACAACACTTACTCCACATAATACAATCAAAATAGAGAAATCTTTATAAATCAAATTTGTATCATCGGTCGTTGACTTTGACCTTGACTTTGACTTGTGAAAACACGGGGTGTTACAGCCTCCCCTTGTTTAGGGAATTTCGTCCCGAAAATAGGCTGGAAGTTGTACAACACCGTGAATCACGTTTGAGAACTTTCTCTTTCTAGACTTTCTCTTTAAACAGCTGCGGGTACTTCGCTTTCGAGTTCCCAAGTGAACTTTGCGCCTCGTTTGCCTTCCCATCAAACTTTCACAATAGGAATGCGAGAGCGTCTGAGTTGCTTGTTTTGGTGGTCCATGATTTCGACGGGCTTTTCCACGAAGTGTAATGTTTCGTTCACTTGCAGATCCTCGAGTGAAACATGTAAGTCGTGGTCGGCTAGGCACTTTCGGAGGTTTGACACGTGGAAAGTCGGGTGGACGTTACTATGTTCCTCCGGTAGTTCGAGTCTGTAGGCGATTTTTCCGATCCTTTCCAGAATCTTAAAAGGTCCAACATATCGAGGCGCGAGCTTTCCCTTCTTGCCGAATCGGACCACACCCTTCCAAAGTGATACATTTAGGAGTACGTAGTCACCAACTTCAAATTCAAGGGGCCTACGTCATCTATCGGCATAACGTTTCTATCGATTCCGAGCTTTAACCAGGTTGTCTCGAATTTGGAAAATTCTGTCTGTCATTTCTTGTAATAACTCAGGACTGGTTAATTGCGAATGACCGATCTCGTGCCACACAATAGGAGATCGACATCTTCTTCCATATAAAGCCTTGAATGGTGTCATTTGGATGCTAGAATGATAGTTGTTGTTATACGAGAATTCAACTAACGGCGGGTATTTATCCCAATTACCACCGAAGTCTATGACACACGAACGGAGCATGTCTTCGAGAGTACGAATCGTTCTTTCAGTCTGACCGTCGATTTGAGGGTGGAAAGTGGTACTTAGATTTAGCGATGTACCGAGTGCCATTTGAAATGTTTCCCACAGTTGCGAAGTAAACCGAGCATCACGATCAGAGATGATGTCACGAGGCGTCCCATGATTACAAATGATCTCGTCGGTGTAGATTCGGGCAAATCGTTCTACCTTGTAGTCTTCCCGTATTGGCAAAAAGTGAGTTGATTTAGTCAATCGGTCAACCACAACCCAAACGCTGTCGTGACCTGATGACGTGTGTGGTAGCTTTGTTATAAAGTCCATGGCTATACTCTCCCACTTCCACATGGGGATCGGTGGTTGTTCGAGTAAGCCAGAGGGTCTTTGATGTTCAGCCTTGACTTTTGCACAAGTTAGGCATTTTCCAACGTAGAGAGCGATATCCCTGTTCATGCCGGGCCACCGGTACTTGTAGCGAAGATCCTGGTACATTTTGTCGGCACCGGGATGAATAGAATACCGGGATTTGTGGGCTTCGTCCATCAAGATTTGTCGCAAATTGGTCCGTTTGGGAATCCAAATTCGGTCCAGAAAGTGGAATATCCCATTCGATTTGCTCACAAGCTGGGCTCCACCGTGGTAGATTCTTTCCTTCTTTAGAGTGCGTTCGTTAAAACACGCATGCTGAGCTTCGCAGATGAGGGTTTCGAGGTCGTACTGGGCTTGGACATTACGAGTGCTAAGTAGATAGCTCCGTCTGCTAAGTACGTCGGCAACAACATTTGCCTTGCCTGGGTGATAACGAATCTCACAGTCGTAATCGTTGAGAAGTTCAACCAATCGGCATTGACGCATATTAAGTTCCTTCTGATTAAAGATATGTTGCAGGCTCCTATGATCGGTGAAGATCGTACACTTGGTACCATACAGGTAGTGTCGCCAGATCTTTAACGCAAAAACAACTACGCCTAGCTCGAGATCATGGGTTGTATAGTTCTTCTCGTGGATTTTGAGCTGATGAGATGCGTAAGCTAAAACCTTGTCCCATTGCATAAGGACACAACCAAGACCGAGGTTTGAAGCATCACAATAGACTATGAAATCATTGTTTCCGTCGGGTAATGTGAGAACAGGAGCATTGCAAAGCATGTGCTTGAGGGTTCGAAAGGCAGACTCTTGTTCAGTTCCCCAAACAAAAGGCTTGTCTTTATGCGTGAGAGCGGTAAGCAGCACAACGATCTTTGAGAATCCTTCAATAAATCGTCGATAATAGCCCGCTAGTCCGAGAAAATAACGAACTTCAGACGGGTTCTTAGGCGTAATCCAACTCTTGACAGCTTCAATCTTCGTAGGATCGACGTGAATACCTTGACTATTAACATTGTGACCCAGAAACTGAACTTCCTCCAACCAGAATTCACACTTGGAGAACTTGGCATAGAGTTGGTTCCCCTGTAGTAGTTCGAGAACAAAACGTAGATGTTGCGCGTGTTCGGTTTTCGATTTGGAATAGATCAAGACATCGTTGATAAACACGATGACGAAACGGTCGAGATATGGCTTACATATGCGATTCATCAGATCCATGAAAACTGCAGGTGCGTTGGTTAAACCAAAGGGCATAACAACGAATTCTGATGTGTGTAAAATGCAACATATAAATTACATCAAATAAGGCATAAAATTAACCCTTTTTAAGTACTAATATTGGAAAAAGAGTGTTTTTGTCTTCCTTTTGTATTTTCAGGATTAAATGAGCTCAAAAACACAAAAGAAGCAAAAAGACAGCTAAATCCAACATAAATACAAGAAAAGGAACATAAGTGGATTGCCCGACCCCTCAACGGCATCTTCCCAAGCAAAATAGAGAAGGCAGAAGACTGAACACGCCCCGTGCTCAGCCAGCACGGGGCCGTGCCCAAGAAGCAGCAGAAAAGACAAACCTATAGAAGCTTCTATTGCCCACCACGGGCCGTGTCCAGCGAACACGGGGGCGTGTCGAAAGTACAGCAGGCGCATTAATTGTAATTGCGAATTACAATTAATGAAGAGAGAGATTGTCAGACAGGCACGGGGCCATGCCCAGCGGACACGGGGCCGTGCCCAGCCTTCTGTTCAGCCTATAAATAGGGGTGCTTGGTTTCATTTCAACTCATCCCTTGGCACACCACCTCTCTCACACTTCATCCACCACCCACCACCATCACAACACCATCATCCATTGTCCATCATAGAGTGTGTGAGTCGTCTCGGGATCCAAGATTGATCGTAAGAGTTCTTGACAATCAAGGCCATGTTTGCCTAAGTCTCTTACATCACTTGGTGAAGACAAAGTGTCTAGTATAATACTTTTTATTTCTAATCTTTTGCACTTTTTATTTGGTTTTGTATTAATGACTTTAATAACTAGTTACTTATGTTGAAGGTGATCTTTCCTTATCGTTTGTCCGTGGTGTCTTGGCATTATTTTACTGTCTATATAAAATAAAAGATTTTCACCATTCATATCTCCACGGTCTATATGGAGGTATGTTGGCTACCTGGTCGGGGGTTAAGGGAACGGTTTGGTAAAGGTCTTGCCATTGTTCAGCGTTTAGAGGTCCTGCAATGGACCTGGGTCAAATTTAGTAGGACCTCCTTCAATACTTCACGGTATTGGATGGCGGGGGTCCAAACTCTTTGATCCCCTCATAAGTTAACTACTATTAATACTATAACCCGGCTATTTAGGACTGTATCCCTGCTGACTCAGACTACTTAGCCGAGGGTAACGTCACCGCCAAAAGCGGGGCCTACCATAATACTGCATTAATAACTTAATTCATTATCTTCCAATAATCCACCCTTTTAGGATTGTATCCTTGCTGACTCAAACTACTGGGGTGAGGGTAACGTCACCTTCAAAAGAGGGGCCTACTACAATAACTAAGATAATCTCTTAATTATGTGCAAAAGTGCGGAAATAATCAAAGGTTATACTAGATACGAGTCGAAACCAAGTGATTCATCTTGTCTATCTGTTTTTTTTCTTTTATTTTTATTTTCAGCATTTTAGTTAGTTTTTATTTTTCTTAGCTTAAAACATTTTTCTAAACTTTTTATTTTGATTAGACGTTGAGGATAAACCGGTACTAAAAGCTCTTGTGTCCTTGGACGACCTCGGTATCTTACCAACGCTATACTACGCTCACGATGGGTGCACTTGCCCATATGTGTGTTTAGTGTTAGTAAAATATCGTGTTTTATAAATTTAAAACTTGGCTAAAATAAGTGTTAAAGGGGCTTAAAATATACACCTAATATATATAACACTTCGCACGCATCAAATTCGTAGTGGTCGTAACGAGTGCAAAACGCGGTTTTGGGTATATCCTCCTCTTGGATACGTAGCTGGTGATATCCTGAGCGTAGATCTATTTTTTAGAAGCACGTAGCACCTTATAGTTGATCAAACAAATCGTCGATGCGGGGTAGGGGATAGCGGTTCTTGATAGTTAACTTATTCAATTCTCGATAGATTATGCACATCCTGAACGACCCGTCCTTCGTTTTGACGAAAAGGACTGGCGCGCCCCAAGGAGAAGTGCTCGGGCGAATGAAGCCTTTCTCAAGTAATCCCTGGAGTTAGTTTGAAAGTTCGCGCATTTCGGACGGCGCGAGTCGGTAAGGAGCTTTGGCAATGGGGTTGGCTCCAGGAATGAGGTCGATACGAAAGTCGATATCACGACTTGGCGGTAGTCTGGGAAGATCCTCTGGAAAAACATGAGGAAATTCTCGAACCACTGGAACGTCTTTTACTTCCTTCTTCTCTTTCTTTTCCTTCTCCGCTACTACAATGTTAGCCAAGAAAGCTCTGTATTCCTTGCGGAGACATTTGCTAGCTTAGACACACGACATGAGTTTGAGACCTTTCGAAGTAGTATCACCGTAGACACACAATGAATCACCATTCGCAAGCGAGAATCGGATCATCTTGTCGAGCACACAACTTCAGCATGGTTTGCGCGAAGAAAGTCCATTCCTACTATGACGTCAAAACTTCCGAGTTGCATCGGAATGAGGTCGATTGGGAAGATGTGATTATGACGTCAAAACTTCCGAGTTGCATCGGAATGAGGTCGGTATCTTACCAACGCTATGCTACGCTCACGATAGGTGCACTTGCCCATATGTGTGTTTAGTGTTAGTAAAATATCGTGTTTTATAAATTTAAAACTTGGCTAAAATAAGTGTTAAAGGGGCTTAAAATATACACCTAATATATATAACACTTCGCATGCATCAAGTTTTTGGCGCCGTTGCCGGGGACACAAGGATTTTAAGAAAGCTTAAAATCGACGGCCTAATCAGTTTTTCAAAACCTTTTTAAAAGCGCACATAATTTTCTGCATTTTAGTTTAGATTTACATTTACAGTAACCTGTACACGGGGCCGTGTTCACTGAACACGGGGCCGTGCTGCACATTTTCATAAAAACACCCAGTAACAGTAGCTTGAACACGGGCCGTGCTCACTGAACACGCCCCGTGCTCAACGAAATCAGTAAATTTAATTAAAACGCCCAGATACAGATTCTGAACACGGGGCCGTGTCCACTGAACACGGGGCCGTGTCCAGCCTCTGTTTCCGTTTTTCTTTTTGTTTTCTGATCTCGAGACTCGGTTGTGGTCTGCCGAGTGATTCTTATGGATCAATACTCAGGAGGTTACAACTACACCTATGATGAGGATGATTATAGGGGTAATTATTGCACTAATTGTCGTAATGCACGCTCGATTCAAAATAATCACTCATATCAACCATCCAATTCATACACCCACTATGAGGAGCCCAGGTACGAGCCATCAACTTCATAGACATCCTATGAAGACCAAAGGTATGAACTTCCTCCCTCATACTCATATTTTGATGAACCAAGGTATGAGCCTTCTTACTCATACTTTGAGGAACCAAGATATGAGCAACCACCTTCATATGCTTATTATGAGGAACCATGGCGTGAACAACCCACCTCATATGAGTATTATGAAGAACAAAATTACGAACCTTATCCATCATATGCTTACAATGAAGAACAATGGTGCGAACCATCGACTTCATATGGGTATTATGAGGAACAAAGGTTCGAACAACCGGATTCAAGCTTAGAAAATTCCGACTCTTTTTCTATAACCGAAGTGACCGATAGGATATTAGAACACATTAGAGTTATCGATCGATGTATAAAAGAAGCTCGCGCAAGGGAAGAGGAGTCCCGCGCAAGAGAAGAATTAAAAAAGGAAGAGATAACTGAAAGTGTAAAAATGGAAGAACAAATAAGTGAAAAACCGACACATGAGTTAAACAACGAAAAAGGTGAGTCCGACAACGTTAAAATTCAAGAAGAGTCTAATTTTGAAGAAATTAATCTCTTATCACCTTCTTTCGAAAACCATTGTTTAGTATCCACTCATGCTAAGTTTTTAAAAGAGTTAAACACTAACACTAAAATTGACGAAACGGTAAGTGTTAAGTTAACTAATGATCAAACGTCACTAATAAAAGAAGACCCATTTGAAATTAACATTACACCGGTTCCATGTTTCTTTCAAAATTCGTTTATTAGTAATGTCGCAATTGATAAAGATCTTTGTGTTAACAAAATGCCTAACTACATTTTCGAAAAATTAAGTATTGGTGATTTTTCTCCACTTCAAATACCCATTTTTCTATCCAATCGAAAAGTAATAAAATCAATCGGTATAGTTGAAGATGTCTTGGTTCAAACAAATCAAATGGTGATCCCAACCGACTTTGTCATCCTCGGTGACGCTCCTCTAGTATTGGGACGACCATTTGTAAAAACTAACGAAGCTTTGAAAAACCGGAAGTTCAACAATCTACCTCTTCAATTAGGGGCATTTAAAAGAAGTGTCGATCTTGAACGGTCAATGAAATATCCTTTCGGCAATAATGACCCCCTAATTGAAGATGAAGATGAACCACCCGATACAAGTGAAGAGAGTGACCACTTTGTTGAAGAAGAGGTCGCCATAGAACAAACTTTTAAAGTTCTTGATCGAAATGAGCAACCAAATAAGGAGTCTCCCAAAGACCCACCACTTGAGCTCAAAGAACTTCCAAAAGGTTTGGAATATGCTTTTCTAGACAAAGATGGTAATTTACCTGTAATTATTTCGTCTAAATTAGATAACTTAGAAAAAGAAAAATTAATTAATCTTTTGAAAAAACACAAAAATGCAATAGCTTGGAAACTTGTAGACATAAAAGGAATTAGTCCTTCTATGTGCACACACAAAATTTTGATGAACGATGACTACAAATCGGTCGTACAACCACAACGTCGAGTAAATCCAAATGTTCAAGAAGTGGTTAAAAACAAAGTCATCAAACTACTTGACGCCGGACTTATCTATCCTTTCTCCGATAGTCCTTGGGTGAGTCCCGTCCAAGTAGTTCCAAAGAAAGGAGGTATGACGGTAATAACTAACGAAAAGAATGAACTAATACCAACGAGAACCGTCACAGGATGGAGAGTATGTATAGATTATAGACGATTAAATGAAGCAACAAGAAAGGATCACTTTCCTTTACCCTTCATTGATCAAATGTTAGAAAGATTATCCGGTCATAAATTTTATTGTTTCTTGGATGGTTTTTCAGGTTACTTTCAAATCCCGATAGCACCCGAAGACCAAGAAAAGACAACTTTCACATGTCCCTATGGAACTTTTGCTTATCGACGCATGCCGTTTGGTCTATGTAATGCCCCAGCAACATTCCAACGTTGCATGGTAGCTATTTTCCATGACATGATAGAAAAGACAATGGAAGTCTTTATGGACGACTTTTCTATCTTTGGGGATTCATATGACCAATGCCTCGATAACCTGGAACGAATGCTATCCCGATGTGAGGAAACTAACCTCGCCCTTAATTGGGAAAAATGCCATTTTATGGTAACGGAGGGAATAGTACTCGGTCACAAGATCTCAAGCGAAGGAATGGAGGTGGATCGAGCCAAAATAGATACCATTTCTAGATTACCACCTCCATCCTCCGTAAGAGCTATCAGAAGTTTCCTAGGGCATGCCGGATTTTATAGACGGTTTATCAAAGATTTTTCAAAAATCTCAAGGCCTCTAACGAAATTACTTGAAAAAGATGCTCCTTTCATCTTTGACAAGGATTGCAATCAAGCATTTCTAACCCTAAAGGAAATGTTAGTCAATGCACCCATCATGATAGCACCTGATTGGAAATTTCCTTTCGAAATCATGTGTGATGCTAGTGACTTTGCAGTTGGAGCTGTCTTGGGACAAAGAAAAGAAAAGCATTTCCACCCAATTTATTATGCTAGTAAAACACTTAATGATGCACAAGAAAATTACACAACAACTGAAAAAGAATTACTAGTTGATAAATTTCGTTCTTATCTTGTTCTTTCTAAAACTATAGTCTATACAGACCATGCAGCCATTCGATATCTCTTCAAAAAGCAAGACGCAAAACCACGTTTGATTAGGTGGATTCTACTCCTCCAAGAATTTGACATTGAAATCAAGGACAAAAGAGGAGCAGAAAATACCGCAACAGATCATCTTTCACGCTTAGAAGACCCAGCTTTGGAAGCAACCAGGGACGAGCAAATCAACGAAAAATTCCCTACTGAGTCCCTAGAGATGGTGGAATACAAGGAATAACCATGGTACGCCAACTATGCTAACTACCTAGCTAGCGGTATAGTCGCAAAAGGGTGGCCACATCATCAAAGAAAAAAATTCTTTGCCAATGTGAAACACTACTTTTGGGAAGATCCATATCTTTTCAAAATGTGTGCCGACCAACTCGTCCGACGATGCGTACATGGTAGTGAAGCACGAAGAATTCTCCGCCATTGTCATGAAGGTCCATACGGAGGACATCATGGTGCTGCTAGTACCGCACGAAAGGTATTTGATTCAGGATTTTATTAGCCAACCATTTACAAAGACACCCAAAGTCTTGTAAAAACATGTGATGCTTGCCAAAGAACAGGTAATATTTCTTCCAAAAACGAAATGCCACAAAATGGCGTTCTTGTTTGTGAAATTTTTGATGTGTGGGGACTCGACTTTATGGGACCTTTCCCACCATCGAAAGGAAACAAATATATACTTGTGGCAGTAGATTACTTATCTAAATGGGCCGAGGCCGAGGCACTTCCAACAAATGATGGAAGAGTCGTGGTAAAATTTCTGAAAAAATTATTCTCTCGTTTTGGCACACCTAAAGCTTTAATAAGTGATAGAGGTACCCATTTTTGCAACCATCAACTTGAAATTTTTTTAACAAGATATGGGGTCTATCACCGGGTTTCAACAGCATATCACCCTCAAACAAACGGACAAGCCGAAGTGACTAATAGAGGTTTAAAACGAATACTCGAAAAAACCGTAGGGATAAATAAAAAGGAATGGGCTGATAAATTAGATGATGCTTTATGGGCTTTTCGAACTGCTTATAAAACAACAATAGGTACAACCCCGTATAAGCTAGTCTATGGAAAAAGTTGTCACTTACCAGTAGAAATTGCACACAAAGCCTACTGGGCAATCAAAAATGTAAACTTAGATTTAGAATTTGCGGGTAAAAATCGATTTTGTCAATTAAATGAATTAGATGAGCTTAGGAATTATGCATACTCAAACTCTGAAATTTATAAGGTAAGAATGAAAAATTTGCATGACAAACATATTAAACCTAATGAATTTCGGGTAGGAGATTTAGTTCTTTTGTTTAATTCACGACTTCGATTGTTTCCTGGTAAATTAAAGTCTAGGTGGTCAGGACCTTTTTCCATCACCCATATTTTTCCACACGGTGCAGTAGAAATTAAATCTCGAAATGGGCCACCATTTAAGGTCAATGGCCAACGGCTGAAACTCTATCAAGGATTTATTGAGGATGAGGAGGAAGAGATCTCGCTTCAAACGGTGGAAGAATAAAAACATCATGCCTGGTAAGTTACGAACGATTAAGACGACAAAACAAAGCGGTAAGTTTTCTAACCATAGCTTATGGGAAAAAGGGGCACTCACACGTGCACTAAAAAAAACACGCTCGGCAAGAGGCCATGTCCCTGGACACGGTGCCGTGTTCGCGCTGCAGACGGGATAAAATCCCTTTTTCAAAACAGTTTCTTCATTCCACACGCCCCGTTTCCCCACAAAAGCTCTGGTTCCAGGCGATTTTTCGCAAAATTTCAACGTCTCCTATCGATCTAACATCAAGGTATGATTCTATCACTCTTAGTAGTTAGATTAGTTACTTGCATGTAGTTAAAACACCAAGAATTTGGGGAAAAATCTAGGGTTCTTGAAGTTCATCCGGATCGAACCTCAAATTTTTGTTTAGATCTGTTTGCATTTAGTTAGATTAGTGTTAAGGAAAGTAAATACACTTAAATTGTTCATAGATTCATCCGATTTCTTACAAAAACCCCAAACCCTTGTTCTTGAACCGAAAAAAGATAAAATTAATAGGGTAAACGGGTTATTTTGGGAAAAAAAAGGCACTTAGGGTTTTATTTTCGGGGGAAACCGCACCTATTGGACCAAAAATTTTCAAGTTTTCGAAACCGGGTCGAAAAATGGGGTTTTTGAGTAACAGACCCTTGGACACGGGGCCGTGTCCGCTGGACACGGGGTCGTGTCCAGCTCGCTGTTTGCAGTTTTGTCCGAAAACATTTCTGTTTCGTGCTAACTTTTGGTGTATTCTTGCAGATGGCCAGGAAATTCACAAGATTCAACGCCAATGAGCTAGATGCAAGAGCTCGATACGAGCTTCTTCAAACGAGGCCCGAAGAATACCCGAGGCAAGCTTGCATAGAATTGCTAACCATGGTGAATCAAATTGACCGTTTCAACATCGTCACGGGACCACTCAGAGTCGCCCTGACAACGCGACTCCGTTCCGTTCATGAATGCACCTTAGAATTTTATAGCACCTTTGCATTCACTTCAAGGTGCGACCCGTTCGACAATGACGGGGTGTCATTCAGATGTGGCGGAACGAGGTATTCGATCTCCATGGCACAGTTTGGGTCAATTATCGGGTTGTATGCGGAAGAGGATGCGGGAAACGAAGAAAATACTGGGGGATTGAGAGAGATTGAAGACAACGAATGCCAAGCCATGTGGGCTCAGATTGGGGAAGGGTTCTACAATCCGAGCAGCACTAAGAGTACAAAGTTAAGGGATCCGCTATACAGATACATTCATAGGCTCCTCGGCTATTCTCTTAGCCAAAGGCATGAAAGTAGTGGCGTAGTTGGGTTAAGAGATTTGCTTGTCCTCCACTGCATCCACAACCGCAGGCCGCTCGATGTTCCATTCCTCATGCTCCGAAACATGCATCACAACCGCCTTGCTAGTGCACCGACTCCTATTTTCTTTGGGGGATGGGTGTACCGTCTCTTCAAGCACTTCGCCCACATACCTAGGTCATTTGAGAGGAGCCCATGGTCAGGTACGGTGGATATTCACATATGCCGCTCAATGAACCTAATTTATGAGGCCGAAGACGGGACGGTAACCTTTCAAAGGATGCAAGGTCATGCATGGAACCCGCAAGAAGCGCTTGTCCTCCAAGCTCCGCAACATCATCAGTACCAGTACCAACCCCACGGTGATCCGGGCCAATCATCCTCCTCGGGAGGCGGTTTTCCTAACTTTCAAAGTTTGCATGATTTGTTGCAGGAAAACCTTATGTGTACTAGGAACACCTACAACATTGCGAGCAACACCTACCACCGGGTCGGAGCTATCGAAAGAAACCTATCCGAGATCCAAGACGATGTTGGATACATACGAGACCACATTGCACGCCATGGAGGGGATGATAACGGTGATGATGATGACGATGCTATGGAGTAGGCAAGAGGAGCAGAGGAGGAAGTGGTTGGTTGATGACTTCCCAGGTTAATTTTTTTTCACTATCGAACAATTGGTGGCCTGCGTGCCAAATGTTGAACAATTTACTTTCCTTGACTTCTTTTTTTTTTCCGTTTTATTTTTCTTTTTCTACTTTATGCTTGGAACAATTGACTATGGTAATGTAGGATGTTTGTGTTACTTGGTGTGGTATTAAGTGATGAAACAGGTACAAACCGAGGCTGGGAATGCTAAGCCTCAACACTTATAGGACCAGGATGGAAGAGACGGGGGTAGAAACCTGTTTTCAGGCTTACAGACTGTCCACACAGGGACGTGTCCAGCCAACACGCCCCCGTGCTCACCTCCCAGACCTGCTGTTGGGTTACTGACCTGCAGATTTTTGTCAGACACGGGGCCGTGTCCACCCAACACGCCCCCGTGTTCACCTTCTGTAAGTTCTCGTTACTGGCACCTGAACACGGGGTCGTGCCCACTCAACACGGGGTCGTGTCCAGGCTGCCAGTAACACAATTTTTTTTGCTTTTAACACCATTTTACACATCTAATCAACCTAAAAATTTATTTTTGTGACACATTGAGGACAATGTGTAATTTAAGTGTGGGGGGGATGCTAAAACCTTGAAATTTTGCAAGTCCTAAATACAAGCCTTACACAAAACTCTATTGGAACCGCTACTCACCCCAATTTTTTTCAAAAATTTCATTTTTTTTTACTTGTCTAGGTTTAACTCGGGAAATTCAAGTTCTCAAAAAGGTTATAGTTTTACAAATTTACAACCGATAGCGTAGTGATAAAAAGAACCAACATAAGAAAATTATGAAAAGGCATGGCAAACTTAGTTAAAATTTGATTATATATACTTGATCACATAAAAACCCATTCCCACAAAAGTGAGTTTTGAGCCTTTATTGAGCATACAAATTTACATCTTTAGACAAAATGCTCATTTTTCATTTCTTGTGTGAATAGCCGCTTGGTTCTTACAACTCTAGAACTTGCCATGACGATACATTCCCGGTCCTTATCAACTTAAACCCGAGTAAGTAAATGATGGAGGCATTAGGACTAACATTTTTATTTCTACACCATTATTTTTCTTTTTCTTTTACCACCTACCCAAAAATCCCCCTAGTTAGCCCCTTTGAGCCTAAACCTTTTCATTTCATCACCCAAACCAAAAACCCTTTTACCCACCAAAACCTTTTTTATTTTTAACCCTTTGTTTTAGTAACAAGTTTGGTTTTTTCGTATGATCGTTCAAAAAAAATGTGTTGATGATGAAGCAAAAAGAAAATAAACAAACAAGTTCATCAAAAATAACTTTGTTTGAATAAAAGCTTCATCAAAATAAAAAGATACAAAGTCTTACAAAAAAAAAAAAAAAAAAACCGACACTTGTTACGATTTTTCACCCTTTTTCTACTAACCACTAACCCAACCACCTACCTTTAACCCAAGCCTAACCCTTAACCCACAAAGCCCTCTTGATATTTACAAAGGTATAAAAGTTAAAAAGGAGGAGGATTGATTGCTTGGCAAGCCTATGGTAGGAATAAGTTCCATGCCGCTCTCGAGTGATTCACTAAAAATACACCTTTGGCCGAGTGTGAGTGATTTCTCCCGTAAGGTATGTGAACTTGTATATAAATGGAATTTTAAAAAAGGCATGTTATGCCCAAATAAGTAATTTTTCCTATGAAACGTTTTAAATAAATCATTACGAATAGGATTGTAAATAGATAAAAATAAAACCCAAAAAGATCTTGGATATCCCGACACTCTACGACAAGCCCAAAACCTTCTCTTCTACCCGTTCCATTTGGGAGTGTAAGCCACATATTAAAGAGTTTTGCTTGAGGACAAGCAAAAGTTCAAGTGTGGGGGTATTTGATGTGTGTAAAATGCAACATATAAATTACATCAAATAAGGCATAAAACTAACCCTTTTTAAGTACTAATATTGGAAAAAGAGTGTTTTTGTCTTCCTTTTGTATTTTCAGGATTAAATGAGCTCAAAAACACAAAAGAAGCAAAAAGACAGCTAAATCCAACATAAATACAAGAAAAGGAACATAAGTGGATTGCCCGACCCCTCAACGGCATCTTCCCAAGCAAAATAGAGAAGGCAGAAGACTGAACACGCCCCGTGCTCAGCCAGCACGGGGTCGTGCCCAAGAAGCAGCAGAAAAGACAAACCTACAGAAGCTTCTATTGCCCACCACGGGCCGTGTCCAGCGAACACGGGGGCGTGTCGAAAGTACAGCAGGCGCATTAATTGTAATTGCGAATTACAATTAATGAAGAGAGAGATTATCAGACAGGCACGGGGCCATGCCCAGCGGACACGGGGCCGTGCCCAGCCTTCTGTTCAGCCTATAAATAGGAGTGCTTGGTTTCATTTCAACTCATCCCTTGGCACACCACCTCTCTCACACTTCATCCACCACCCACCACCATCACAACACCATCATCCATTGTCCATCATAGAGTGTGTGAGTCGTCTCGGGATCCAAGATTGATCGTAAGAGTTCTTGACAATCAAGGCCATGTTTGCCTAAGTCTCTTACATCACTTGGTGAAGACAAAGTGTCTAGTATAATACTTTTTATTTCTAATCTTTTGCACTTTTTATTTGGTTTTGTATTAATGACTTTAATAACTAGTTACTTATGTTGAAGGTGATCTTTCCTTATCGTTTGTCCGTGGTGTCTTGGCATTATTTTACTGTCTATATAAAATAAAAGATTTTCACCATTCATATCTCCACGGTCTATATGGAGGTATGTTGGCTACCTGGTCGGGGGTTAAGGGAACGGTTTGGTAAAGGTCTTGCCATTGTTCAGCGTTTAGAGGTCCTGCAATGGACCTGGGTCAAATTTAGTAGGACCTCCTTCAATACTTCACGGTATTGGATGGCGGGGGTCCAAACTCTTTGATCCCCTCATAAGTTAACTACTATTAATACTATAACCCGGCTATTTAGGACTGTATCCCTGCTGACTCAGACTACTTAGCCGAGGGTAACGTCACCGCCAAAAGCGGGGCCTACCATAATACTGCATTAATAACTTAATTCATTATCTTCCAATAATCCACCCTTTTAGGATTGTATCCTTGCTGACTCAAACTACTGGGGTGAGGGTAACGTCACCTTCAAAAGAGGGGCCTACTACAATAACTAAGATAATCTCTTAATTATGTGCAAAAGTGCGGAAATAATCAAAGGTTATACTAGATACGAGTCGGAACCAAGTGATTCATCTTGTCTATCTGTTTTTTTTCTTTTATTTTTATTTTCAGCATTTTAGTTAGTTTTTATTTTTCTTAGCTTAAAACATTTTTCTAAACCTTTTATTTTGATTAGACGTTGAGGATAAACCGGTACTAAAAGCTCTTGTGTCCTTGGACGACCTCGGTATCTTACCAACGCTATACTACGCTCACGATGGGTGCACTTGCCCATATGTGTGTTTAGTGTTAGTAAAATATCGTGTTTTATAAATTTAAAACTTGGCTAAAATAAGTGTTAAAGGGGCTTAAAATATACACCTAATATATATAACACTTCGCACGCATCAAATTCGTAGTGGTCGTAACGAGTGCAAAACGCGGTTTTGGGTATATCCTCCTCTTGGATACGTAGCTGGTGATATCCTGAGCGTAGATCTATTTTTGAGAAGCACGTAGCACCTTGTAGTTTATCAAACAAATCGTCGATGCGGGGTAGGGGATAGCGGTTCTTGATAGTTAACTTATTCAATTCTCGATAGATTATGCACATCCTGAACGACCCGTCCTTCGTTTTGACGAAAAGGACTGGCGCGCCCCAAGGAGAAGTGCTCGGGCGAATGAAGCCTTTCTCAAGTAATCCCTGGAGTTAGTTTGAAAGTTCGCGCATTTCGGACGGCGCGAGTCGGTAAGGAGCTTTGGCAATGGGGTTGGCTCCAGGAATGAGGTCGATACGAAAGTCGATATCATGACTTGGTGGTAGTCTGGGAAGATCCTCTGGAAAAACATGAGGAAATTCTCGAACCACTGGAACGTCTTTTACTTCCTTCTTCTCTTTCTTTTCCTTCTCCGCTACTACAATGTTAGCCAAGAAAGCTCTGTATTCCTTGCGGAGACATTTGCTAGCTTAGACACACGACATGAGTTTGAGACCTTTCGAAGTAGTATCACCGTAGACACACAATGAATCACCATTCGCAAGCGAGAATCGGATCATCTTGTCGAGCACACAACTTCAGCATGGTTTGCGCGAAGAAAGTCCATTCCTACTATGACGTCAAAACTTCCGAGTTGCATCGGAATGAGGTCGATTGGGAAGATGAGATTGTTGAGCTCAAGAGTACAATCACGAAGAACAGAATTAACGGCGACAGTTCTTCCGGTAGCGACTTCAACATCGAATGTCGAGGAGAGTTGGGAGCATTTACGACTAAGGAGTTTTTCGAATTCGAACGACACGAAGCAATTATCAGCTCCAGTATCAAATAAACACGAAGCATAAATACCATTCACAAGGAGCGTACCATTGACCACGTTGTTGTCGGCTTGGGCTTGACGCACGTTGATGTTGAAAGTTCTGGCGCGTGCGGCATGTTGTTAATGTTGCTGCTGTTGTTGCTGCTGAGGCTGCTGCTGCTGGGGCTCTTGTTTCACGACCCTGTTTGGGCACATGTTAGCGAAATGGTTAGGATCGCCACATGCGAAGCAGGCTCTGGCTTTGACCGCGGGTGCCGGAGGAGCTTGTTGACCCTGAGGGGCGGTGAGTAGAGCTTGATGAGCAGGAGCTTCTCGAATACGGCAGTTGGTAGTAAAATGGCCGTATATATTGCAATGAGCACAAAAACGGCAAGCAATGGTAGTCGGGTGATGGTAAGTACAAGTAGGGCAGAGCAGATGTGGCCTAGTGTATGCACGCTTTGCAGGCGGTGCATTAGCCACAGGCGCTGCTACTTGACGCTGTTGGGCTGGTACAGCTTGAATCGGTGCAGCAGTGATCGCACAGTTCTTGTTGCTGGAGTTGCTCTTTCTCTTGTTCTTCCTCTTGTTGCTCGATGAGGTGGTGGTTT
The DNA here is from genome assembly GCA_030545235.1 of Helianthus tuberosus. Lineage (NCBI taxonomy): Eukaryota > Viridiplantae > Streptophyta > Magnoliopsida > Asterales > Asteraceae > Helianthus > Helianthus tuberosus. The sequence continues at coordinate 71,597,468 of CM060388.1, read as the reverse complement.
CAACAGTTGGTGCGACGGTAGTAGCTTGATGCAGGTGTTTCGCAGTTTTATCTCAGACACCCGCCTTGACCCGTCTGTCATTGATTTCAGCGGCCAGTAGATAAGTCTCTTCGATCGTCGTAGTCTTAGCCGCTTGCACAAAATCAGCCACACAGTCAGGCAGGGCTCGGATATACTTCTTGATTGCCATGTCTGGAGTCTTGACCTGATCGGGACAAATAATGCTGAGCTATTTGAAGCGAGCAGTGAGCGCAACATTTTCACCATCCTTTTGCTGTATGTGCTAAAATTCATCCTCTAGCTTTTGACGTTCATGAGGAGGGCATAATTCTTCCAACATGACTTCCTTGAGCTCGTCCCACGACAGACCGTAGGCTGCATCGTTCCCTCGCTTGTTCCTCTCGGCCGTCCACCAGTCTAGTGCACGGGACTGGAAAACGCCGGTAGCATTCAGAGTTCGGAGGTCATCGGGGCAACCACTCTGCCGTAGAGTGACCTCAATGGAATCAAACCATTGGAATAGTGCAGTAGGACCTCCCTCGCCAGTGAATTCTTTTGGCCCACAAGACTTGAATTGCTTGAAATTGAAGGTCTTAGCGGTAGCTTTAGGAGCTTCGGTCCTAGATTCCTCAGATGATTTGCTGGCATTCTCGTAAACATCACTCACGGCCTTTGCCACACTTTTGGCGATGATGGCAGCAAGGCGTTTGTCTCCCTTTTCTTGACGAGAAAGTAGGGGATGACGGGATCCAGATGACATTGTCTGCAACAGACATGGTCACAAGACTCAACACATTGTATTCGAATCTCACCTCACACATCTAACATTTACTAAAGCTTAGGAACACGCAATGTAACACGTATCACATTAACACGTAGGCACAAAATCACAGATTCACATAGACACAGAAGCACATAAGCACGTAAGCATATAGAGCACAGAGTCACAGAAACACCTAATCATGTAGTCACAAGAAGCGTATAGGAGCATATAGAGACACGTAGGGCGTTCTGACTGCCTCAAAATACGAAAACCTATCATTCATAGTTCGCGAGTGTCCGAATATAGCGATCGCGTTTTAGTATATCGAGTAGTGTAGTATAAGCGTAGCATGAATCGTCCATAATTTAGCGATTTGTCAGCGTATTGAGATAGAAATGCAGTGCGAGTCGGGAGTGTCGATCGAAGTGAAAGCAAAAATCTAGTAAATCTCCAAAAATTAAACACATAAACTGGTAAACACGTATATAAAACATAAAATCGACGAAACATCAGAATCGGCAGTTGCGGGCTCCGAATCGAAACATATAAAAATCGAGAAATAGATTGTCTGTGGCTAGTAGACTTCGACTACCCAAAGTGATTCAACTATTCGCAAGGATCCGTTGTGCACATTTAACCTTCAGGACTATGCCTTTGCCTCGATTCTTGGGCGTTTGGCACACATCCCGTTAGTCATTTTGTGACTTCAGGTTGTTGGATTCCATCGAGACTTTGGTGAGGGTTTTGTATAAAAGCGGAACAAGTCGTCAAGGTTAGGGTTTCACTCCTAGCTTAACAATTTTGTTCCTATTTTAATAAAATGGAGGAGATTATTCATCAAAATACGGATTTCACTCCTGATTTGGCATGATTCTCCTCGTTTGTAGATAAAATACGGGTTGATTAAGCAACTTTAGTAGAGAGTTTGCGGTTTTCACACCTAATCTCGGCTTAATTGCCCATTCATAGCTGAAAAATTCGGGTGCAGTGATAGTGTAGCATAAGCGGGAATAGTAAGAAATAAGCTCGTACTTAATCCCTACTGGATGTACTCAAGTTGGTCTGTTGGTTCCTAACTATAGACTAGGTATCTAAGACATCGACCCGGACTAGGTCGTGTCTTGCCTAATTCCCTATAGTTATGGCTCTGATACCAATCTGTCACACCCCAACCGATGGCGGAAACATCGGGGCATGGCACTGAGCGAAACAGATTGTCCAGAAGTTTCCATAACAATTATCATTACTATTCAATTTCAAATAACATGTCCCATACCATGTCTCAAACAGTAAACAAATTATTACAGATAAAACTAGGCAAATAATTCTGTTCCGACAACTCAGATTTAAAATAGAGCAATTATTTATCTGCTTCTAGAAACACTTGATTCGATTTCTACATACAACTATTTGTTGGGCTCTAAAGCTTTATTCTAGATTCATTTTCCTACCAAGTGTGCATCCTAAGCACTTGTCACATACGTTAAAATAAAGTCAATACATATGATGTAAAGGTGAGCATACAAGTTTAATAATAGCATATAGAGTTCGAATTCGTTTACGCATAACCAACACGTACACATAGTGAAATGAAGCACGTTAGTTATCGACATAGATCCATCGATACCAATGACTGTGGGTTGACTGCCCGAGGCAGTTCGCAATACATGATTACCACCGTAATCCATGCAAGTAATTGTCCTTAACAACCCCCGTGTGAACAGGTGCTGAGTCCAAACTATAGTACTATCGTTGCTAAGGCAGGTAGACAGCATTCCATGTGTAAACATAACAAACAAGCATTCATAAGCCACGTATAACATGCATTAACAGTTAGCGTTCAAATAGTATTGAGTAGTGTGTTTGATGTGATTTGAATAGTTGTAACGTATGTAACACCCAAAAGTGCTTAAAGCAAAAAGGGATCGAGTATACTCACAGCGGTTAATGGATTGAAGGGAGCGCTTAGCGAGTAAGGTTAGCCTGAATAGGTTAGATAGCATAACGATACGTGACGCATAAAACGGTACAAAGTGTGCGAGAGTCGGATAATGGTTCGATAGGATGGTAATCCGATCGGACAGCAATCTGTGCGGATAACAATCCGTTCGGATGGTCATCCGGTCGGACAGCTTGTCCGGTCGGGTGACGATTCGAGTGGATTATTTCTTCCTATAAGAAGGATGTGTTTGTGTATGATGGCTTGACTTTTGAATTTTTCGTTGTAGCATTTTGAAAGCATTGAAGTATCTCTATCCATCAAGTCGGTCGATCGGATGGTTAGTCGTGCGGATGACAATCCGTTCGGATGGTCATCCGGTCGGACAGTGGTCTGGTCAGACGGCAACTTAGTGATGAGATTACTTAGTGAGGGCAAGTTCACAACAGGGGAGTCACTCGATCGGATGTCCATCCGATCGGGTGGCAACTCTGTTAATGAACACGTTGAAAATTGTTTAAGTCTTTAAAGTCTTAGTATCTCATGATCCGAAGAGTAATCCGGTCAGATGGTCGTCCGATCGGATAGCAATTCATTCGATACTCAAACTTTAGATAAGGTTGTTCTGGTGTGGGTCCCAAAATATGATCCGTTCGGAAGACAATCCGTTCGGATGAACTATCCGTTCGGACAGCAGTCCGTTCAGACAGCATCTCGTTCTGGTTGTTTCGTTCGTCTTATACTTGGTCGTTTTGATTGCTTGTCGTTTTATCGAGACGTTGTGACAACGTGTTTAAGCAACGGAACCCCATTTTGACCCAAGTGACCAGACCATCCAGGAATCACCCTAGTTCGGCCAGTCACCGGTTCAGGACGATTGTTCTTGTTTAACCCGAAATCGGTGGTCTCATGTATAGAATCCAGATCTTGGACTAGTACAACACTAAGGATGAGTAGGAGACTAGAACAGAGTCCGATTCTATCGGTTTTGAGTGTAAATGGGTTGAAAGAAAGTTGGAAACCATCTTTCAATCTTTTTCACCACTCTTATGCCGAGATCTTTACAAGATCTTTGTGTAATCGTATGGAATTCGATTAGATCTATGTTGTTATTGATGGATTGAAGTCAAAACATGAAGTTCTTTAAGAACACATGGTGACGTCATCCTAGAACACCCGAAATCTAGTGATTTCACGGTTAAAAGTTAAGATTTAAAAAATAGAAAGGTGTAGGAGTGCGTGTAGATTAAGAAAGTACAAGATTTGGGGCGAGATCTTACCTGGATTGAGAGAAATCGAAGAAAAAGTGAGGAGCACGAATGGTTCGGACAGAGAGTTTCCAAAAGTGGAAATGATGACAATGACATGGGTATTTATAGGATTCCAAAAGAGGAAAGGGATGTCCGATCGAATGGCACACCGCCCGGATGACTTATCCGGTCGGATGACATTCCGGTCGAATGGCACCTGGCCTGTGGCATTGTGACTATCCGGTCGGATGGCTATCCGGCCGGATGGCACTTGGTTTAAGTGTTTGGCGCGACGATTTTTTTTGGCATTTCGATTGCGAGCGGTTCGACATGATAGGGTTTCCTAGTCAAATTACTTTCAATCCCAACTAATTCATATCGAGCACTGTCTCTTCTCCACTAATTATCATAGTTCGATTGTGATTCGGGTTCGAGTTCGATTTCGGGTTCCGATTGCGTTCGATTGCGTTTCGAGTTTCGATTGCGTTTCGATTGATTACCACAACATAAATAAACATGCACAGATAACACGTAAGGCACACACACACGTATAACAGTAATTAAAAATACGCAGCTCGAGTTGCGATTCGATGTCGATTCGATTAGCATAGTTTGATTATTGATTAATTAACTTTATCGCATTGTTACTTCCTATAGTTCACAGTCGTGGGTCGATTAGATATCGATTAACATACGTCGGTTATTGTCATTAACAACACTTACTCCACATAATACAATCAAAATAGAGAAATCTCTATAAATCAAATTTGTATCATCGGTCGTTGACTTTGACCTTGACTTTGACTTTGACTTGTGAAAACACAGGGTGTTATAGGCTCCTTATCACAAGAGCACACATGTTTGAGTTCAAGTACTTACTTTCTGGTGCTTGATTCTCTCAAACCAGGGCTCTGATACCAACTTGTAAGACCCTAACACGTATTTGATAAAATTCACAGTGGAAGTTCGTGCCATAAATTTATTTCATTATATAAACTTTGACTTACTTAAAAAAATTCATTTTAAGATAACTCTTTCACATAAATTTTTGTCAAATAACTAATTTACAAATGCAAAAATAATTATATCTTATGTCTGATATATTACATACACCAACGTTCCCGTACAATCTATCTTGTGACTAGGTCTTTGATCTCTATTCCCCGTGATAATCGCCCGTGTCTCGTACAACCTGCACTCACACATACATTCATAACATTAGCACACATTATATAAACAAGATTCATTCCCGTACACTTCCCATTTCGTTATCTTCCTAACTTAAACATTCCCTCTAGGTATGCATTTCCCGGTGAGGCTTCAATAATGTACCTGCATTACTTTTCATTCTCAAGGCACACTGTTAATAACGTTATTACTCAACGCATCTAAATCATGCGTTCATACATTCCTACATGCACACATACCTTCCTACATCTCTACATACATGCATACACTCATACGCACCTTTATGCATACATACATACACATTTACATACGTACCTACATTCCTACATACACGTTCAAGATCTTGCATACCTCTTACATACACATACTTTAATTGCATGGGACTTAAACTTAGATTTATAGACCATAAACATTAAAAGCACAATCAAAATCATGATTGGGAGGTCCGTCGTAGTCCACGGTTAACATACCGAAACCTATGTCCCATAAATCGACTTAAATAACAAATTTCAGCTTTTTGGACATGGGGAGGGCGTCGGCGACGGCCCTTGGATTTACGCGTAGCCAGAACCCCCCGTAGGTAGTAAAATAAGGCGTCGGAGAAAACTGAGTTTGTAGAGCCTGTCGGCGAAGCCCCTAAGGCCGTCGGCGACGCCCTCTAGATATTTCATTTTTCTGCAGCTCCATTTCGTCGTCCGTACGCACTAAAACGCGCATAACTTTTGAACCGTTTAACCTCCCGTTTCTTCCTACATGCTCGTAATTGGACATTCTATCATGTGAACTTGAAATCCCATATCCGGATTTAGGAAATTCTTAACTTACGTGCTATCGGCTTATTATTCATTTACGATTTATCCGACCCGTTCATGTTTTTATCAAATAACTCATTCCTTTTAACTCAAAACTTACATGAACATTATGACCATAATACTTTTACATTATCCGGAGTATCGTACTTGGGGTTTACGCACCCGATACCCGGTATTCGTTAAATTCATTCGTTATTACATAATTGAACATTAAATAGTACAATTTCCATCTATGAAATTGTTTATTCATTTACTCATAATTTACTACCGAACCTCTTGCCCATTAACCTGCGTCACCGTTTCTCGGTTAGCATGCTTACATACAATTTTATCCATTACCCGGTTATCATACCGAAGTTGTTACTTATGCAACCTTTCCGGTATGCAATAAAACCTCATATTGACCCTTTTGATTTACTTAGCAAAATTCATCGATTTCATACAACTCATTCATATTTGACCTCAATTATCATACTTTATTAAATCGCACCTAACTTTACATAAACAACTAAGAAGTGATTACGGAAATCACTTACCTTGTGCATCCGTGTCCGTATCCGCTTCCTTGCCTCCTTTTGACCCATTAGCCTTTCATGTTTGAGTCCATCTCGACATGATTCCTCTACTTTCATGCCACCAAATCACATTCTCATTAGCATACACAATTGTACATGTTAACGATCATATCAATCGCATATTTCACATTTGACTTTCTTTAGTCACAATTAACAAGCATAAGACATATAATCAAATTCATATCCTTCCAAACTCATGAAATTCGTCATGCCATCACAAATATCACGTATTGACATAACATGTAAATTACGACTTCCGATAATCCTATTTTTACGACAACAAATCATATCATGCTTCTTATGCGTAGTTGACTTTCAGAAGTCAACAATTCATCATGTGAACTTTCGACTTATTCTTATGAGAGCTCCTGCTCTCTCTAGAACACACGACCGTGTGTGTTTGTATGTGTAATTTTTTAGTTATTAATTCAACTTTCAATTTAACCCACTTTAGCCCCTCAAGTTTTCACTAATTATAAATGGGCACAACTTTCATTCCTTTAATTGTTTTTACCCTTTTGTTAACTTGGTTAAATAACATAGTCATTCATTTCTTGATGTACCATACGAGAACATTTAACAATTATAAACATTCGAATTTTGGGGCGTTACAGACCCACTGCTCCACTTGCTACCATCTTTTATCAAAGACGGAAACAAAAACATATGGATGAATTAACAAAAGAAGACAAGGCTCAATAAGAATACATCATCAAATTGGTTCTTCAGACTATGGAAGAAAAACAAGACTCAGCACAATCTAAACTTTAAGTATTTACCGACCGACTGACTTATTTATTTATTTTATTTATAAGTCTATATAAATATAACTATACTCATCATTTATATTTGTTATGCATGGTTTTCTAAGAAACGACCCGTGTTTGCACACAGGTCTTACCGCTAGTACTATATAATAAAAGAAACCAATGAGATGACACATGTCATTCATTGAAGCCATCTATTTTTTTTATAGATAATTAATATCAATTACAAAATAATTATAAAATTAACTTAAATATCTTCTACTTAATTATAAATATTTATTTTTTATTATTAAAGATAACTGACTACAGAATTCAGATTAGTTATCTCCAGAAACAAATTAACACGTGAATATGTGGATAAGTCTCAAGTATAATAACCATGTTAAAATACGGAAGTATATTATAGGTATCTGAAATTGCAAAATTCTTGGTTAGATGTATGATTGAATAGTGCGTCAAACTCATCTTTTCTCTTTTTCACATAAGTAGATTTAATTAACCATTTAGATATTGAAAGAATGATATTGTTGTGTGATTTGTTTTTTGTTTTTTTTTTTGTTTTTTTTTTTGTGTGATCTGTTAATATATCTATTTAAGTATGCGTAACATCTTTAACAATAAGTAAGAATTGTATTGTATACTATTAATAGGTGAAGTAAATGAATAGTGGTTTGTGGTATTTTTGTAATTTATGTAGTGCTTAGTGGTAATTTGTTTGATTTATAATACTCATTTTACCCCATACTATCAATAGGTGAAGTAAATGAATAGTGGTTTGTGGTATTTTTGTAATTTATGTAGTGTTTAGTGGTAATTTGTTTGATTTATAATACTCATTTTACCCCAACGTTGCAATAGTATCAAAACTAGCGCTTAAACTTTGAAATGTCACTTTGATCCCCTAAAAATACTAAAGTTTGGGGTTTACTCTAAAATTAATTTCTTGCAACGTTTTTATTTTTATTTTATGTATGTCTCGGTATAAATTCGAGTTCGAATACGCTTTAACGCAATTTTGGTGTATATCTACGCTTTAACGTAATTTTGGTTTGGAAACAAGTTGTGTCAATTTCATGATCTATTGTTTTTAGGTGCGTTTTGACGTAAATTTTATTGGAAACATAGTAGGCTGAACATAATACGTTTTCATTCGAGAATATAAATTTGAGTTATTATACGTTTCGACGTAAATTTGGTTCGGAAACGAGTCGGGTCGATTGTAGTCTATACTTAATCACACCGCATACGACCCGTACACACGTGTTTATTTTATGTATGGTTTGAGTTGGTCTCCGTTTAGACGTAAATTTTGTTTGTAAACAAGTCAGGTCAAATAAAATACATTTTCATTCAACAGTATGAATTCGGATTACTCTATGTTTCAACGTAACTTTAGTTCGGAAGTGAGTCAAGTTGATTGTCGTCTATACGCGTACAACGTCGCCGCAACGCGCGACATGTTAAAAAACTAGTTATAATAAAAACAAAAGTCAAGCAATGCATATCTATGAAAAAAAAGTTTAAATGATAAGATTAAAACAAATATATAAAAATAATTTATTAACTTCACATAAAATTATCTTCAAATTATATAAATAAAATACTAATACATTCGATTTTTTATTATTCTTCAGAAACTTTTTTTTTAATTCCTCTAATCCTCACTTAATTTTTCATTATTCTCCACCGTTTTTTTAATTCCTCTCATTTTCACTTATTTACATGACATATATTATTCCGGTGTATTTTTGTGTGTTCTTTTAGATAAGAGACATCTAAATGCTATGCATCTCTTTATATATACGTATTAAATTAGACTAGATATTAGTTGGTACACTACTAGAAAATCTGAAACTTCTTACACCAGTTTTCCTAGGAATTGCGTCATAAAACTGGTTTTCCTACGCATTTATAACAAACACCTGATGTAGGAAAACACCTCGTAGGAAACCCGTTTTCAACGCATTTCCTACGCAACTTCCTACACATTTTCTACGAAACTACTACGTCGCAAATTGCTACGAATCTCCTACAATATATTTAATTATTATCTTTTAGGATTTATTTTTTTGGCTACACATTTCTGACCAAAAACAAAAAAAAATAACAAATTTTAATACAACATTATTTGTGACCCACTTCCTACAAATAAATTAGAAGTGTTGTTACAAATTTCCTAGGAAACTGAGTATTTTTTGTGACCTACTTCCTACAAATAAATTAGAAGTGTTGCTACAAATTTTCGAGGAAACTGAGTATTTTTTGTGACTCATTTCCAACAAATAAACAAGAAGTGTTGTTACAAATTTCCTACGAAAACTGAGTATTTTTGTGACACAATTCCGACAAATAAATAAGAAGTGTTGTTACAAATTTCTGAGGAAAATAAGTATCGTTTGTAACTGTTTTTTGACGAAACTGAGTATGTTTTGTGACAAATTTCTAACAAAATAAAGAAAAAAAGTCTACTATTTTTTACTGTTTTCCGACAAAAGCAATTTATGTTGTGACACATTTCCAACCACCTAATTTATTAAATAAAAAAACCGCAAAAAAATAAATAATATTTCTACATTTTTCTGGAGAAAAATTCCAGAAATAATCTGCAATACCAAAAACCTGTTTTACAAAATTCACCGAAGTTACAATGACATAAATTCAAAAATCATGCGTTACAACGCAAGTTCAAATATGTTTAAACCGTAAGCTAATACAATTGAACATAATTCCAAAAAGATATCAAAAACTACAACTAATTAGAGGGAGGACGCCAATTCTTCATAAACTCTTGAAGTTGTTTTTGAAGTTCTTCCCTTGCTTTCCTTTCTTCGTCAAGACGAGTTGCAAGTAGATCCCTTTCTTCTTCAAGACGAGATACAAGTAGATTCCTTTCTTCTTCAACCCGAGCTTCAAGATCAACCATTCGGGTTCGCATAACTAGAGCCTAAAAAGTTGTTAAAATATATATAGTTATAGTTAGTAAATACATGCATATACATAGAAATCAATCACATGCCATTGAAAGAGACTAAAGATGTTGAGGTCCTGAATCGAGAAACTAATATAAAACCGTAACATCCTTCTAAAAGTCCTTAACCTTAATACTACGTCTCCTCGAACTCCTATCCTCCACCATGTCCTATAAAGGTGTAAGTTTACCAAATCCTGCCTAATCCGCTACTCCCAAGTCAATTCCGGCCTGCATATATATAAATACACACACAGATACATTACATACATACATGTATACATATATATATATATACAAATGCACACTTAATAACAAATATAATCACATCCACATACACATATAGATACAAACATGCATATACGTACACATACATACATACATACATACATACATACCCACATACACAAATACATATATACATACTCACATTATACTCATATCCATACGTTCATAGTTACGTATATTTATTATTTAAAATAAGAATAATTATATAGGTTGTTTCTTACACATTTGTGACAAATCCTTAAATGTCGTAAGAAATGTGTCACAACTTGCAATAGATTTAAGCATTTTGTCATAAATGCGTAGGAAATTGTATTCATACATGGATTGTTTCCTACGCCTTTGTGACAATTATATTTAAAAATAAGCATTTTGTCATAAATGTATAGGAATATGTTTATTTTATAATTATTATATACTAGTTTTATTATTATTTAACATTTTGTAGATTATTTGTGAGAGATTTGTGACGTAACTGTCAATTAATTACGATTTTCTTATTTTTTGTCAGAAACTTGTCACAGTTTGTGACGGAATTCCGACGGATGGTTTAAGTTAATTAAAAAAATAAATATTTTGTCATAAATGTGTAGGAAACGATATTATTTCCCCTTATTTTTTGGCTTATATAAATATTTATTCAGTAAAAAATAATAATTAACCTTTTGTAGATTATTTCCTACAGATTTATGATGCAACTGTCAATTAATTAGGTTTTCTTATTTTTCGTCATAAATGCGTAGGAAACGATATCATTTTCCCTTATTTTTTTTGTTTTGTAGGTTATTTCCGATAGATTTGTTACGCAACTGTCAATTAATTAGAGTTTTCTTATTTTTCGTCATGGATGCATCGAAAATTTGTAACAAAATCTTGAAAAAAAAATTGTAGGAAATTCGTCATAAAAGTGAAGTAATCTGTGACGAAAAAATTGTGTAGGAAATTTCTGTAGGAAATTGTCCCTTTTTCTAGCAGTGCTATGTAATATATCCATATAATAAATACAAATGAATCGTTTTGTAACATAGTAGAATCAATATATATTGTTTAGTATAATACTAATTTCAATGATTAATACATCAAAGTTTATTTTTCAAAAATATATATTGATGATTGTGTGTGTTAACAGATTACATTATATATATTCAAGTCGTGTAATACATATGTTTACTTAATCCATTAGCTTTTTAATTACTTAGTATACAAAATATATATTTATTCAGCCCTTGTAATACACGGGGTTATAATCTAGTTATATTATCTATAGAGTAAACTGCCATTTTGGTCCCTGTGGTTTGGCCAGTATTGCCACTTTAGTCCAAATCTCAAACTTATTACATCTGGGTCCCTGTGGTTTGCATTTTGTTGCCATTTTAGTCCAAATTTCAAAAACCCCATTTTTTTTACTGTTACAACCTCCTATTTTGTCCTTTAGTGCAGGGGCATTTTGGTCATTTTGCTTTTTATTTTACATTTTCTTTATTAACATCATCCCCAAATAAATAAATCATAATCATCATCATCATCCCCAAATAACTGACTCTCTCTCTCTTCTCTCTCTAAATCGATCAGATCTAGATCCACGATGCTCTCTAAATCGATCAGATCCAGATCCACCATCGTCCTCGTCATCTCCGGCGTCGTCCCTACCGAAACTCAGATCCACCATCGTCATCGTCATCTCTGCGTTCCTCTCTCTCTCTCTCTCATGTTTCTCTCTCGTTCGGCTCTCTCTCTCTCTCTCTCTTGTTTCCCTCTCTCTCTCTCTCTCTTTCTAGTGGAATGTTGTTTGAAGGAGATGGTGTTGTGATGTAAGAGAGAGGGAGAGAGAGGTGCGGTGGTTGTAGGGGGTGCGAGAGGGTGGTGGTGCTTGGCGGCGAGAGGGGGTGGTGGTGGTGACAGGTGGTGGTGGTTGGCGAGATGGTGATGACGTGTCGTTTGTTGATTTATGCAAGGTTACTTAAATCTGTGTTGGATTGGTTTTTGTTACTTGAATCTTGTGGTTACTTGAATCTGTGCTTTTTAATCATTAACTTGAACCCCCTGCATCTGCTATGATTTATCCTCGACCCGATGAGTTGCAGGTGGTTTTTGTTTTTGTTTTTGCTCCACATGATATGTGCTCCACTCCCGCATCTCCACTCCCAGATTGAGTTGCAGGTGGTTTTTGTTTTTGCTGCATCCGCATCTCCCAACTTTGTTACTTGAATCTGTGCTGTAACAACCCTCATTAAAAGTCCTATTTATTTTATTATTTTATCCAATAGGAAACCCTAATTGAGACACCCAAGTGATTCTGCACAAACCCTAAAATTTTCAGAACAATCAGAATCAGGATCAGGGCCCCAAAAACTCAGGGGGGGGGGTATTCCCTACTCGACGATTATCCTTATAAGTTGCTGTCAAAATTAAATTTAAATGTTTCGTCGACTCAGCTAGCCTACACACACGCGCGGCAAACCTATAGTGATTTCGTGTCCCTTGCGCACCGTAAGGGATAAGGCTTACGGTGCGCAAGCCTGGTCAAAATTTGGGTATAAATAGCAGGCATTGGCACTTGATTTCTGGCGTTCGTTCGACGAAGAAATTCGTTATACACTTCGAGTTATAGTAGAAACAGTCTTAAAATCACTAATTAGTATAGCGGGGTGCTGCTATGATGTCGGGTATTAACTCGATCGCTGCTACGATTCAATGTCCGATCGATAGAAACTGTCCGATGGATGTTTTAGTACTATCCTTTGTCATTTGTCGTGATTCCGACAGGATGTTTGAGTACCACCCGAATTCGGGGAATACTCTGTCATTCGTTGTGAATCCGATGGATGTTTAAGTGATTGCACTTTGTCATTCGTTGTGAGGGTTTTAATCTCGTGAGTTATCGTAAAAGCTGTATTAAGTTACCTACCTAGTTCGTGTACACTAGGTTACAAGGCTAATTAATAGGCTAAGCTCTGCCTGTAGGAATCTGCAATCTATTAAAGTTTATCTGTAGACTAAACTTTGCCCGTATGAATCTGCATGCTTATAATGTGAGTCATTCTCTTTTTATCAAAATGCTTTATAAATTCTTAAATATTTTCAAAGTTATAATTACAGTGATTAAGTTTATGTAATCACCAAGTTACAGCCGGTATGTGGGGTTTTGTATACATTACTTGATAATCTTCACCATTGGGGCAGCCAAGGGATGATATGACCATAGTCACAGACACCATTGGACGAATGGGCCAATGGGTCGAGTGACAAAATACTGTGGGTAGTTGGTTAATATAGAAACATTGTAATCTCCCTTAATACTATAAATTATAACAAATGTTTTTCAAGTTATACTTTGCAGTGATTAAGTCTTTGCCAATTTTTAAGAAGCAAATGTAAAAACTCTTAATGCTGTAAATTATAACAAACGTGTCGTTTTCATAAAATGAATGAACTCACCAGTATTTCCTGCTGACAAAACCTTTTTAAAACGCGTTTCAGGTAATTACAGTAGATTGGAGTAAGAGATGGATACGACACTGAAAGGCTTCAAGAAGTGGCTTATTTTATTAATTAAATCAAATTAAGAAATATTGTTTTATGTAATCAAATTTATCTTTATTAAAGCTACCATTGTAAAACATGGGTTTATCCCATCTATTTAATAAATAAAATCCGGTGTTTTATAAACTCTGATATTTTTCCTAACTCACGGTCCTGATGAAATTTCCGCTGCAATATTTTTTAATCACCGGTACCACGGGCTGTTCGCGACTCCCGATTCCGTCCAGGGTGGGTCGGGGGCCGTGACAGAAGGTGGTATCAGAGCCACTGATTTAAAGCCTTTAGGTGTTGTGACAATAATACCTAAGTTTATATAAAAAAGTTAGGAGATTGCTATTAACTGATAGCACACATGATAGCATTTAGACTTGAACTTAAGAAAAGATGCCTTAGTATCAGCTTCGAGATAAGCTAAGTATTTGTGTAAATAAAGTATGATGGGTTTTGATATACCATAAGATTGGTAATTAGAATATTGCAAGATATGATAAATAAGCAAGAATTAATAGTAATTATTGCTTATTGATATTACTTGATCTAGAATAAAGATATGTTATGGGAATACAAGTCTCCCTAATTCTGGATAAAAGCCCTAATAACAGAGGCACTTTTAAAATCTTGAAAAGATACTATTTATGGGAAATAGAAAATTTTCTCCGACAAGACTGGGTATGGTGAAGCAGACTCTCCAGCTTGTTCGGATATACTAGGGTTACCTTTCCGGCGCGAACCGGATAAGACAGGGTATGTAATATGTCAAACGAGTGACAAGATTTCCCTAAATAGTATTATGACCAGATATTTGACTGGTTTTTGGAAATATGAATCTGTTAAAAAACATGATCTTATAAAAGATATGTATATTCCAGCATGTGAAATATGTGATTATATAGATATGTATATCTATAAGGAATTCCAAAAGCCAAATAGGAATAAAGCACAAGCATATGTGTCTAGAGTTCTTTATTAGGAATCTCTTTTCCGATATCAAACATTATTTCGTTTGATTATCTGCCTAGTAACTCGAGCGACAATAATAACAATAGAAACCCATTAAGTTGGGATACCATCAAAAGTGTAAAGAATTTCTAACGCGTTACCATAAACTATTAAACGCAAGTAAAGAAGCATGTAAAGTTGTGCTAATGCACAAGAAAACACATGAAACTTAAATTATACGTCCACAGACATCAAAGTATAGCACACACGACTTCCAAGGCAAGACCTTTAGAAAATATAAATTGGGCACAATGACACCAATAGAAGAACTACTAATCAAAAGGAAGCACTTTGCCATGTGATCCTACAAACAACATGAATATCGTTGAAGTACGTTGTAACAAGATTTTACGACCATCCGTGCACAGTCTAATCGGAGTCATAATTATTATCACTGCAAAAGGAGTCACATACCTTTGCAAATTCCCTATTTCATTTTATTCACATTCCTTGGTAATGTCACTTAACAACGGTTATCACACGAAATTCCAGATAAAAGTTCTTATATTTCTTTCGTTGAAATTCTGACTTTTTGCATATAATAAATTAACTTTCGTGTTTCTACTTCCCTAATAGTCATCATACCATGAGGATTTCTTTCATAGTAGCGAATATTGATCTATTTCATTTCTTGGTAAATCCACACGTTACACATACATTGTTTGTTATGCATTTGGTTCATTTGATTTATAAAGACCACTGGAGGGCTTCATTCCGATTTGTTATTTTATCCAAACTCAAATATCATTCCGCTTTTTGTACTGTGGACCGCATTATTGCAAAACAATAACTCCTTGATATCGAGTCAATGAATTTCTTGAAAATTAAATTTTCTTTGACATACATAATTTCTGTTGTGACCATGTCCGAACTTTCTTATTAAAACTTGTTTTGTTTAAGTTCAAATTATTTGACTTGCTCACATTACATATTCATTTCAAGATTCCACATAATGGATGGAAGCTATCATATTCAAAATAGTCCCAACAAGCACTTCATTTGTTTTGAACCATAATAGGCTTGTTTAGTCTTCGACTTCATTGAATCATTTCTTTGATCATGATCACCTTGTACTGACATTTTCACAAAATTTAAAGCTTGCACTAATCTCGTTTATATATATCATATACGGATTTAATTATTTATATATTTATAAAAGCCATCTTAACACAAATCGTGTGTTAAGATAATGATACACAAATTCTTGTCATATTTCAGTGTATCTCTTAAAGATTCTTACAACATCAATCTAGTCTTTCATGATAATTATTGCTTTAACAATCTTCAATAGAAAAACATTATATAAAAATTAATTATATATGGAAACTTACATAAGTGATTACCTAATTTACAAAATAGTATTACTATATTCTTATTAAACCATTGAGGTGAAAAATTTATATTTTTATATATATGTATAAAAATTTTGTTTGAGTTATACTCTCATTTAAGTGTATGTTTAGATAATTATTACTAATATCAGTTTTATTATTAGTAATAAAATATTAATAGTAATAGTGTTAGTATTATTTTAAATTACTAGGGTTATTGTCAAGGGCAGATATTGAATAGCCTAGCCTTAGTTAGGCATGGACTGGCCACCTATGCTTAAACAAGGCAGCATTAACCAATATCCACCATGATAATGACTAGTTAATATATATAAATTAAGTCATCATACTTATTTAGTAAATTTTAATTATATATGAAAATATATATACTTTGGAGAAGACATATTTTCATAAAATAAAAGGGACAAATAAAAATAAATAATAGTCTATCACATGTTTTGTGGTAACTATGTACAGTAACGCTCTGGCAAGAAAATGACCATATAAGAATAATATGGTAGTCATCAACTACGTTGGGTTAGGGGAACATTGTACTATATAAGAATAGACTCGTTTTCACTTATTTACAATATTTGTAAATACCTTCACAACGTTATATGGTTTCAAAATGAAAACAAGTAATCACATAGAATCGACTCATTAAGTGTTATATATTTACAAAATATTTTACAAATATTTTTGTACAATAAATATTTTTACACCTTTAATTTTCATTTAACGTTATAAATAATAGTAATTTCTTTTATAAAATAATAATACTAAAATATTTTGTAATGTAATAACTTCGTTGTGGTGTTTTGTAATATATATTACATAGTAAATATAAGTTATTTTACATAGTATAGTAAAATACTAAAATAATATTTATTGAAAAGTGGTGCCCATTTACATATAGTAAAAATACGTAACAAATAATATATATATTACATTTTGCTTTACAAAATATAATATAATAGTTGGTCATGCCAAAACAACTTGTTCTTATTTTATTTCGATCTCTAGGACATAGTATGAAAAATATGGTCACTAATAGTGTACTATTACATTGTTTCACAATTAAAACAATTTGGAACTCTAAACAATGATACACTAACTCTATTGTCTTTTGGTGTATCTTTGCAATTCACTCCTCTCAACACTTTGATTTTCTCATATCATAAATATTTGACAAATCATTTTTCATGCTTTTTGAACCTGTCAATTCTAAATCTTCCTCAATTGCCAATCAAAGTAAGCTTTCTTTTGATAAAGAATTTTTATTGATTCTAAAAGTCATTCACATTCATTTTAAATATCTATTGATCATATATCTTTTGGGCTTGAATCTAGTCACTTTGGAAATTATATCATTTCATCTCATCCATCGATTTCTTGAACTAATTCAGTTGAACCACTGAATCCTACCTATTGTATAACTTGTATTCACAAAAATTCGATATTTTAATTCTTTGTCATCTACCTTAATATTGTTTTATTGACTAAAATATGACGTAAATCTAAAAGAAATATCGTAACCCAAATCTCGAGGAAGAGATTTTATTAAGGTGGGGAGAATGTAACAACCCTCATTAAAAGTCCTATTTATTTTATTATTTTATCCAATAGGAAACCCTAATTGAGACACCCAAGTGATTCTGCACAAACCCTAAAATTTTCAGAACAATCAGAATCAGGATCAGGGCCCCTAAAACTCAGGGGGGGTATTCCCTACTCGACGATTATCCTTATAAGTTGATGTCAAAATTAAATTTAAACGTTTCGTCGACTCAGCTAGCCTACACACACACGCGGCAAGCCTATAGTGATTTCGTGTCCCTTGCGCACCGTAAGGGATAAGGCTTACGGTGCGTAAGCCTGGTCAAAATTTGGTTATAAATAGCAGGCATTGGCACTTGATTTCTGGCGTTCGTTCGACGAAGAAATTCGTTATACACTTCGAGTTATAGTAGAAACAGTCTTAAAATCACTAATTAGTATAGCGGGGTGCTGCTACGATGTCGGGTATTAACTCGATCGCTGCTACGCTTCAATGTCCGGTCGATAGAAACTGTCCAATAGATGTTTTAGTACTATCCTTTGTCATTTGTCGTGATTCCGACAGGATGTTTGAGTACCACCCGAATTCGGGGAATACTCTGTCATTCGTTGTGAATCCGATGGATGTTTAAGTGATTGCACTTTGTCATTCGTTGTGAGGGTTTTAATCTCGTGAGTTATCGTAAAAGCTGTATTAAGTTACCTACCTAGTTCGTGTACACTAGGTTACAAGGCTAATTAATAGGCTAAGCTCTGCCTGTAGGAATCTGCAATCTATTAAAGTTTATCTGTAGACTAAACTTTTCCCGTATGAATCTGCATGCTTATAATGTGAGTCATTCTCTTTTTATCAAAATGCTTTATAAATTCTTAAATATTTTCAAAGTTATAATTACAGTGATTAAGTTTATGTAATCACCAAGTTACAGCCGGTATGTGGGGTTTTGTATACATTACTTGATAATCTTCACCATTGGGGCAGCCAAGGGGTGATATGACCATAGTCACAGACACCATTGGACGAATGGGCCAATGGGTCGAGTGACAAAATAGTGTGGGTAGTTGGTTGATATAGAAACATTGTAATCTCCCTTAATACTGTAAATTATAACAAATGTTTTCTAGTTATACTTTGCGGTGATTAAGTCTTTGCCAATTTTTAAGAAGCAAATGTAAAAACTCTTAATGCTGTAAATTATAATAAACGTGTCGTTTTCATAAAATGAATGAACTCACCAGTATTTCCTGCTGACAAAACCTTTTTAAAACGCGTTTCAGGTAATTACAGTAGATTGGAGTAAGAGATGGATACGGCACTGAAAGGCTTCAAGAAGTGGCTTATTTTATTAATTAAATCAAATTAAGAAATATTGTTTTATGTAATCAAATTTATCTTTATTAAAGCTACCATTGTAAAACATGGGTTTATCCCATCTATTTAATAAATAAAATCCGGTGTTTTCTAAACTCTGATATTTTTCCTAACTCACGGTCCTGATGAAATTTCCGCTGCAATATTTTTTAATCACCGGTACCACGGGCTGTAAGCGACTCCCGATTCCGTCCAGGGTGGGTCGAGGGCCGTGACATGTGCTTCACCTCTGTTAATCTCTGTGATCTCGGTGATCAGAGTCATCGCTTCTATGGCGGTGGTGGTGATGGTGGTGGTTATTGTTGTTGTTGTTCTGGCAGTGGTTATTGCTGTTGTTGTTCTGGCAGTGGCATTATTATTTATTAAGTTTGTTTCAAGGTTATGATGATCAGAGTATCAGAGTATTCTGGTGGTGGTTATGATTTTTTTTTTGAGTAAACTGTGAGGCTGTGATGATTTCACCTAATCCGAGTCAAAATTGGGTCAACATTTGAGATTTTCCGGAGGAGGGCAAGTGCGCTTGCAACCTCTGTTTGCAGCCATGGCGGTTTTGATTGGTTGTTGGAGCCTCGTTTCTTTTTACAAATCGGTTTTTGATTTTCTTGAAGATGATGTTCTTGATTTTCTGGATTTTCTGGGTTTTGATGATGATGTTTGATGATGTTCTTGAAGATACAGATCTGAGCCTCGTTTCTTTTTACAAATCGGTTTTGTTTTTGTGATGGTTTCTGGTTTTGTTCTGGGTTCTTGATTTTCTTGAAGATGATGTTCTTGATTTTCTGGGTTTTGATGATGAAGTTTGACGATGTTCTTGATTTTCTGGGTTTTGATGATGAAGTTTGATGATGTTCTTGAAGATAGATGTTATTAATTACTGAAATGTTATAATAAATTAACATGGACCAAAATGCCCCTGCACTACAGGACAAAATAGGAGGTTGCAACAGTAAAAAAAATAGGGTTTTTGGATTTTGGACTAAAATGGCAACAAAATGCAAACCACAGGGACCCATATGTAATAAGTTTGAGATTTGGACTAAAGTGGCAAAACTGGCCAAACCACAGGGACCAAAATGGCAGTTTACTCTTATATATATAAATATTGTTGATGAAAGATGATAAATAGTAAGTTTATTTTATAATACTATATAGTTTTTTGTTTTTCTTTTATTTAATATATTTAATAGTTTATTACTATATTTACTTTTAATAACATATTTTTAATTTTTTTCCCTTTTTTAAAACCATATATTTTCTGTACCATCTATACAATATAATAAAAGAAACCACTTTAGGGACACTTGTCATTCTCTCATTCAATTCATTAAAATTAATAATAATAATAATAATAATAATTAATCTAATCATTTAATTTATATTTGAACGATGTATTTGACCGGTTGTATGAAACTGATGATACGCACATTTGGCCATTCCAAATAAATTCATAGCATCTATAAATTTTATTTAAATGTATTTTTATCTATAAGAGATTAAGTAATACATTTAGTAAAATATTAATTTGTTTATAAAACAATAAAGCTAATACTGCCTCTATTTTCTAAATCCTGATTTTGATGGGTATGTTTTCTAAATATGTTTTAAATATATATATATAAAACAAAATGTTGTAATACGTCGCTAAAATCAAGCTAAAAATCTAATAATTATGTAAATATTTTTTGGATTCAAATTATTTCCGGTAATGTGCGAATTATTATTGTAACTTTTTATTTCTCATTAAATATAATGTAATACGTAAATACAATAATAAGTATAATATAATATATTTATTTTTGTATCATTTTCAAATATTACATGTTTCTTTGATGAATTTTATAATAGTAACATACACCATCTTTATATTAACTCAATTATGTCAATTTGGTATATAAACGTCTCCATCTTTGGTTTGCATTTACAAGAAATATTTATTATATTTGGCCATTCCAAATAAATTCATATCATCTATAAATTTTATTTAAATGTATTTTTATCTATAAGAGATTAAGTAATACATTTAGTAAAATATTAATTTGTTTATAAAACAATAAAGCTAATACTGCCTCTATTTTCTAAATCCTGATTTTGATGGGTATGTTTTCTAAATATGTTTTAAATATATATATATATAACAAAATGTTGTAATACGTCGCTAAAATCAAGCTAAAAATCTAATAATTATGTAAATATTTTTTGGATTCAAATTATTTCCGGTAATGTGCGAATTATTATTGTAACTTTTTATTTCTCATTAAATATAATGTAATACGTAAATACAATAATAAGTATAATATAATATATTTATTTTTGTATCATTTTCAAATATTACATGTTTCTTTGATGAATTTTATAATAGTAACATACACCATCTTTATATTAACTCAATTATGTCAATTTGGTATATAAACGTCTCCATCTTTGGTTTGCATTTACAAGAAATATTTATTATATTTGGCCATTCCAAATAAATTCATAGCATCTATAAATTTTATTTAAATGTATTTTTATCTATAAGAGATTAAGTAATACATTTAGTAAAATATTAATTTGTTTATAAAACAATAAAGCTAATACTGCCTCTATTTTCTAAATCCTGATTTTGATGGGTATGTTTTCTAAATATGTTTTAAATATATATATAAAACAAAATGTTGCAATACGTCGCTAAAATCAAGCTAAAAATCTAATAATTATGTAAATATTTTTTGGATTCAAATTATTTCCGGTAATGTGCGAATTATTATTGTAACTTTTTATTTCTCATTAAATATAATGTAATACGTAAATACAATAATAAGTATAATATAATATATTTATTTTTGTATCATTTTCAAATATTACATGTTTCTTTGATGAATTTTATAATAGTAACATACACCATCTTTATATTAACTCAATTATGTCAATTTGGTATATAAACGTCTCCATCTTTGGTTTGCATTTACAAGAAATATTTATTATATAGTTTAGATTGTTCAACCCGTGTACCACACGGGGAACTAACCTAGTTTTTTTTAAAACGATACGATTATAAACTAAACCATAGTTTGACTTTCTAAACAACATTTTTTATTTTCAAATCACGGTTGTTTTAGATTATTATTTGCTCGGTTTCGTCTCAACGCGCGACGTTAAAAAAAACTAGTATGTATTAATACATAAAAAGTTGATATTTGGAGTTAGGTTGGGTGGTGTGATCACATTAGTCTTTTAATGTCCCGAACATTTCTATGGGGCGTCAAGGAGGGCACCAAGGTTGTGGGTTGATTACATGGTTTTCCACTAATTAAAATCCTCCGTTTGAAGGTATGGCACGAATGCACACTCCATGGCCTTAATGATGCACGGGAGGATAATTGAGAACCCTATAAATTGATCTTATGGAGTGTTTTAGGGCAGTGGAGGTGGGCGAGTGATGGAACAAATCCACGAGTGATAGCATGGAACTTACCATCGCAACCAACTAATTCCACGAGTGATGATTAAGGTTCCGTGATAAATTCAACGAGTGATGGAAGTTGAGTGATAAATGGATGTGAGGGGGTGTGAGGGTTTATTGTTGGGTGTTGTGAGTGATGACCATTGCCACTAAAAAAAGTTGTAAGTGATGGAGAAATGGTTGATGATATGGAGGAACCTGATTGGGTGTTGTGAGTGATGAGTGAGTGATACCACCTCCACCCCTTTAGAGGAGACCTAACAATGATTAGTTTATTATTAGTTTTATTTTATTTGAGTCATGCTTATCTATTGGTGTATCGGATTTTAGAATTCACAAGTTGTATTTGAATTGGTTAAAGGGTATATATAACAACCAATAGGTAATTTACTTTCAAGTCACCTCTTTTCTTTTGTTCTATATTCATATTTCTTTTTTATTTCTCAATTAATAAATAGAAAGAGTCTCCACTTTGGTTGTGCAAAACGTTGGTGCCAGTGTTTTCCATTGTTGATAACCCACTTATGAAGTTAATGGTTACCTTTGGAGTTTTAATGATGTTAGTTATGCTTGTGGTTTCAAAACATGTAGTTTCGTTGTGAATGAGTTCTTTCTATGAAACGTTAAATTTCTCAACCCCAAGATAGGACTCAACGTCCTTATTAAGTGGCACACCTTGACAATCGCCAAAGGTTTACATTATAATGGTAATATGGTTCTACTTTACATTGTACACCTGGCCTTGAACATTGAGGTTTTGTTTTTGAATCATAGTAGCACTCTCATCCCAACGTAGTACGTACTTGAATACATAATTTAAGGGAGTAGAGATGTTTTTAATGTGATACGTTACACTTTGTGGTCCAAACATGTGTTAGAATAGTGAATGTGGTGTTATGAATCATCTCCATCATGGGTCAGCAATGTGCGGGTAATTTTTACATATGCTTATATTTCTCACCCAATCAAACAAGACTCGTCATCCTCGTTGAGTGACACCACAACACTTTGGAAAACTCTAGGGGTTACTTTGATACACCTAGTAACACTACACCCACCTAACACAGTATTGTCCTCTTTAGCATCCTTGTACTACTTTCACCCACCAGCATGCTTAATTAACTGCATAGGATTTTTTATTTTTTTTTGTACAAAAATCCAATATATTCATAATTTTACATCATTGTCAACTGCATGAGAACTCTCGACTTTAGAGAGATCTCATTTTACACACCGAGGTACCGCCAAGCAAAAGTCCCTTTAGTGCTTAACTACATAGTTATGATGAGATATGTCACATTCAGGGTCTAATGTAGGAACCGTTCACGTAATTTAAATAAAATAAAACAAATTTTATTAAAACAATTACAATCAGAAATAAGAAAGCAAAAATTACAATTACGAATACAACTGAAATAAGCAAAATACAAGAATGAGGTAGAAACAGAGGGGCTGAGTCACGTGTTCAACACGCTTCCCTTAAAACAAATTCCGAGTCTCCCAAGAGTACTCGTTTTGTTTCCCAGGGTACAACAGCCGGAGCAGTAGTACTGCCGGAGTTCGCCTACAACCCGAAGGTTACCTTGAGAACTGCAAGAAAAGAATCAGAATGCTGTGGAGAGAAAAGTTGAAATGTTGTTGTGTAGCTGGTGTTTCTGCAGCTGGGTATGGAGCTGTATTTATACAGCTCCCGGTTTGAAACAGCCAAAAACGAATTAAATGAGAAGTTTAACTTGCATTAAACGTCTTCAATGCAATTTAATACGTCATTTAATTCTCAGTCAAAGCCTGTTAACTCGTCAGTTACGAAGCTGGACTGAAACTGCACTGTCATTCAATGCTGGAAGCTTCTACGCGTGCGCGCGCGCAAGCCACACTGGTGCGCGCGCGCCCAGGTGTGCACGCCCATGCGCGGTGCGTCCTCTTGGCTCACAGCCATGCGCGCGTGCGGCTCACTGACTCAGGTCCATGCGCGCGTGTGCCACGTCACCTGTGAGCCTCTACGAGCACGCCACACAGTCGCGCCGTTTTAGCTCACTTTGGTGCGCCGCGCATGCGAGCGTGCGAAGTGCAAAGTGCGCCATCAAAGCGCCACATTGCGCCTCATCGCCCACGCCACGCGCGCGAGCGTGTGCGAGTGCGAGTTAGGGTGCTTCGCACCCTTCACGAGTACACTAGTGAGTGCTCCCATGAAACAATAAGGATGGAGAGTTCCCACTTAAATACCCCTGTAAGTTCCATCTCTCATCCGATGTGGGACAAGGTGTTACTTTCCCTTTTGTTTCAGCATTGAATGTTCCAAACACCCAACTTTGAGCATCGATATCTCATTCATCTTAGCTCTGTTTTGGACGTGGTTTAGTTCGTTGCGAAGCTCTCCCAACATAGAACACAAACCCACAAATAAATATATAAAACCCGCTCATTTTATTATATTTATTTTTAGTCCAAAATAGGAAAAAAATCATTTTCCTATATTTGTGAAAAATGCTATTTTCACCTATTTTTCCAACAATCCCCCACATGAAAAATGCTATTTTCATCAAATTTCCGACAATCCCCCACATGTATGGAAATGGATCTTTTCCTTACACTTTTCAACGATAAACTTCGACAGTTGAGTATTGCAAGATGGGTAGGTTGTCACCTTTGAACCTTCTTTTGTGAAGCGCACTTAGCTTACTAGCGGTGTGTAGACTCGATGTCCTTGAACATACCCACATTTATGTAAACGACAATACACTTCACACAATACTCTCCCTGGTTTGGCCAATTCCTCATTGTTGTGTCCTATTATGGTCCTGGAACACTAGCCTGGTTCTACGAGAGCTCTAGGATTTGCGCACCCCACAAATCCATTTGAAGCGACCCTACTTTTCTCTAACATAGGTGATTTCTCTGAATCATTAAAAGCATCATGGTTATTTGATTTCCCGAAATCGTTAACCTTAATATGCTTAGCCTCACTTCAATGTCACTGATTGGAATGGACTAGGAAGTATATGTAACTCCCTTTTATTTAGTTTGGGGTACTCCCCCACAGTGACTCCGTTTGGTAATATGATTAAGTTGTCCTATTGAACTTAGATCTAGGGATCTCCAGTCAACTAAGTTAGGTTTCCCTCATATTCCCATTTATCACGGGCTTTAGTCCCATTCCTCTTGACGATGTTTCTACTAACTCTCTGCTTAAGCCTTTTGTTAACGGGTCCGCAATGTTATCCGTTGATTTCACATAATCAATTGTGATAACACCCGTTGAAGTAGTTGTCGTATCGTGTTATGTCTACGTCGCATATGCCTTGATCTGCCATTGTACATCAAGCTTTGAGCTCTACCAATCGCTGATTGGCTATCACAATGTACACATATGGCTGGCAAAGGCTTTGGCCATCTTGGAATATCTTCCACGAATTGACGTAGCCATTCCGCCTCCTCGCCTGACTTATCCAAGGCGATAAATTCGGATTCCATTGTGGATCTTGCTATCACCGTTTGCTTAGAAGACTTCCAAGCAATAGCAGCTCCTCCAAGTGTAAACACGTAACCACTTGTTGATTTGGAATCTTTATTATCCGATATCCAGTTTGCATCAGTGTATCCTTCGATCACTGCTGGTTGTCGGGTATAATGCAGTCCATAATCTCTTGTGTATCTTATGTATTTAAGCACCCTCGTGATAGCTTTCCAATGATCCGCGCACCGATTGCTGGTGTATCTACTTAGCCTACTCACCGCGTAAGCCAAGTCGGGTCTAGTACATGTCATTAGATACATTAGACTGCAAATAATTCTTGAATACTCTAACTGAGCAACTCCATCTCCTTTATTCTTCTTGAGATGTTGGGAGGTATCAACTGGAGTTCGAGCTACACTCGTATCTCCCAAGTTGAATTTTTCAAGAATTTTATCCACATAGTGAGATTGACTTAACACAAGGCCTTCTTGGGTTCTTGTGATCTTTACTCCAAGAATCACATCCGCTAAACCCATGTCTTTCATGTCAAATCTCGCTTTCAACATGCTTTTAGTAGCTTTGATAATTTTATCATTACTCCCAATGATAAGCATATCGTCTACATAAAGGCATAAAATCACATAACCTTCATTTGTGTCTTTGAAATAAACACATTTGTCGCACTCATTTATTTTGAAACCATTGTCAATCATGACATGATCAAACTTTTGGTGCCATTGTTTTGGCGCTTGCTTTAAGCCATACAAAGACTTGACGAGTTTACATACTTTACCCTCTTGACCTGGGGCAGAGAAACCTTCAGGTTGCTCCATGTAAATCTCTTCTTCTAAATCGCCATTTAGAAATGCGGTTTTAACATCCATTTGGTGAACTTCCAAATTTCTTAAAGCCGCTATAGCAAGAACCAATCTAATCGAGGTTATGCGCGTCACAGGCGAGTAGGTATCAAAGTAATCTAGACCTTCCTTTTGTCTAAATCCTTTAATCACCAACCTAGCCTTGTATTTATCAATACTTCCATCAGTTTTCATCTTCCTTTTGAATATCCAACGATATCCAAGTGGTTTGCAACCAAGTGGAAGATCTACTAACTCCCAAGTATGATTTTGCAATATAGAATCAATTTCATTTCTTATTGCTTCTTTCCATTGAGGTCCTTCTGAAGAAGAAACCGCTTTGCGATATGTATTGGGCTCGCCCTCAACCATATAGCTAACGAAGTCTGGACCGAAGAATTTTTCAACCATTGGCCTTTTGCTTCGCCTACGGTCACTTTCTTCAACCTCAGGTTGTTCATGTGTCTTATCATGAACTACCTCATCAACTCGTGTAGATGAGCTTTCACCTACTTCAAAATTAGGTGTTGATGACGTTGCATGTGTTTGTCTTCTCAAAGGAAACACATTTTCAAAGTAAGACACAACGTTAGGATTCACCTCCATGATAGTGTTTACGTGTACATCAGGATTCTTGGACTCATGTACAAGAAAGCGATGTGCACTACTTTGATGTGCATACCCAATAAATATGCAATCAACAGTTTTGGGTCCTATCCTAAGAGCCTTAGGTGGTGGTACAATCACCTTTGCTAGGCACCCCCACACTTTCAAGTATTTGTATGAAGGCTTCTTCCTTTTCTGTGACAACTCGAATTTCCGACATTCTTTATTCGCATTTAATGCACGTTGACTTTGACTATATGGTTGTGTTATGATAAAACCTAGTGTGTTTGCTTGATTATGTGTTTGATTGTATAACATGTCGTGAAACATAAACTGCTTAACATAGGAAGAGTCCGACGAAACACAAGTGTGTTTCGCCATAACTAAGCTCGACGAAACAGATTATGTTTCGCCCAATACGACTCGACGAAACAAGCTGTTTCGCCGGCCCAGATTCGCCGAAGCCCATTACGGGCCCAGAACGTTAAATCGTGTTTATTAGCGTGCAACGACCTTAGTTTCACATCTTTGGCAAAAGTTGAAACCCTAGAACCTCCTCTGTGTGTGTCGGCAGTTCTGAATACTCCCGAACAATCAAAACCATCTTTAACATTATCTCGGTTAGTAATCTTATGTGTCTTGATTGATCTTTCATCCATGTATGTGTTTGTGTGTCATGTGTTTCTGCTTTGATGATGTATATTGTATTGATACATGCTAAATATTAGGGTTCTTGTTATGAAGATGATGATATGGATTTCGATATGAATATTGTAGTCGGATATAAATGGTTTTATGCGAAAATTAATATGATTGAATACTCGGTTCTGGATGTTGTGATTAGGATCTGATTCTGAATGCAAGTTAGCATCTTGATAGGGTTTGATGAGGTGATATTGTAATCGATATGTTGTATACGTAAGCTAGGGTTCATGCTAGACGTTAAAGTGGTCCGATGATTTATGCTAAGATGATGTTACAATGATTCTGTGTTGAATGATTACTGCATGATTGATAATATTGATGTCGGCTGTTAGTGATGATTAGGGTTTCTCATTACGTAATTGATTATTTGACGTAACTGATTCTTTGACGTAACTGTTACTTGGCGAATCAAATCCGTGACGAATCAAAATGCTATTGACGAAACAGAGGTAACGACGAAACAGGATGTGTTTCGTCGAGACCTCAACGACGAAATCAAATGGTAGACGAAACAGGGGTGTTTCGTCGAAGGGACTTATGGCGAAACAGGGGTGTTTCGCCAAATGGGTAATCAGCACAGTAATCTGTTTACTTTTCTGTTAAGTGTTAACCTGGTTAGTTAACTGCTGTTAAGTGTCACCATCTTGTGTACGATCTCAAATACGTGCTACGTGCTACTTGCTTATCAACTGTGTACTTATACGTGAACACAAACTGATTTCACATACGTGCATACTATAGGACGTGATTGACTTATTTGCGAGCACATAACCTAGCATACCGAGCAAACCAAGGTGAGTTCACACAAGCCAAGGCATGGGGTTCCCAGGGGGGAATGGGGATTTGATGATTACTGTACGTACATAGATAACAGAACCTACTGCTAGACTAGTAACACTTATTGAACGATCTTCGCACACCTGCCAAGGACATTGGCCGCGATATTATGACTGTCTTCGCACACCTGCCAAGGACATTGGCCGCGAACTAAATTTACAACATCTTCGCACACCTGCCTAGAGAGGCCGCGATACAAACAAACCTAGTCTAGAAAAAAAAAACTTGGGGAAAGACCTTCCCCAACATCTTCGCACACCTGCCTGGAGGGCCGCGATGGAAACTAATACGATACATTGTAACGAACGAACATACTACTACTCACGCTATACTATTACTGAACTATTAACTGTGAACTCGCTCAACTAGTTGTTGACTCTCTCTTACATTCCTTGCAGGACCTTAGGTACATATGGAGCTTGCACAGGGAGGAGCAGGTCGTTGTGGGATACGGATCGTAGACGATATTTGAACTTATAACTTACTTTGGGTTTTCATTATTATGCTTCCGCTACTTAAACAATGTTTGGTTATGAACATCAGTCATGTCAAGATGAATTACATTTTTCTACTTTTACACTTAAATACTATGTTTGATATGATTGATGGCTTGATCCTGGTCAGTCACGCCTCCAAGCGGTGATACTCCGCGTGTGGATTTTGGGGGTGTGACAGATTGGTATCAGAGCCATTGGTTATAGGGAACTTGGTTTTAATAAAGGGAAAACGATTTTTGTTAAAACCATACTATAACCAGAACAGTGCTCTCAACAATCCACAACGACGCTTCGCTCCACGTGCAAGGCTCAACATCATAGGTATTACTATTTATGTTACTTTACCTACATGCTAGAACTACATAGACCTTTGCTCGTGGTATGCTTAGATCACAGAACTTGCTATATGTTATTGCTTGAGAATACTCGTGTGCTCACTCTCTTCTGTCATCGCACAATTCGCGAACCTATCTCACTTACGTTATCTTTACTATGAAGATCATGTCTGGACGTATCAACATGACTCAGGACCAGTTGACGGCCCTCATTAACGAACGAGTTACTGCGGCAGTTGCAGCCGCACAAGCAGGAGGTATACCCTGCAGTTACAACTCACACTAGGATCCTTAGATCCTACATTCCTAAATCAACTCTCGTGTTTAAACTTGTCCTAATCCTTTTACACAACAGGTCAAGCACCTGTTTGCACTTTCAAGACTTTCATGGACTGTCGTCCATCCACTTTCAGCGGCACTGAAGGAGCCGTAGGTCTCCTGCACTGGTTTGAAAAGATAGAGTCTGTGTTTGAGATGTGTGAATGCCCTGAGGCACGCAGGGTGAAATATGCTACCGGTACCCTCGAGGGTTTAGCCCTCACATGGTGGAAAGCTCAGGTCCAAATACTGGGGTTGGTTGCTGCTAACGCCACCCCATGGAACAATTTCAAAGAGATGATCAAGGAAGA
Source organism: Helianthus tuberosus (assembly GCA_030545235.1). Taxonomy (NCBI): domain Eukaryota; kingdom Viridiplantae; phylum Streptophyta; class Magnoliopsida; order Asterales; family Asteraceae; genus Helianthus; species Helianthus tuberosus. The sequence continues at coordinate 71,566,754 of CM060388.1, read as the reverse complement.
ATACTGCAGTCGAGATGATATTCATAAGCTGGAAGTCGAGTTTTTCAACCTCAAGATGACGGGGTCTGAGATTGAAGCGTATACCAAAAGGTCGAATGAGCTTGCGTTACTGTGTCCTACTCTGGTGGACAAACGTATCGAACTTTATCTTAAGGGTCTGGTGCCAGAGATCCAAAGTCATGTGACTTCAGCAAATCATGCCACTTACCAGCAGGTTGTTCAGTTGGCTCACCGTCTCACTGATCAGGCGGTGGAGCAAAACAGGTTGCCTAAACGCATCAACGCTACTGCTACCGCTACCACTTCAATTACTCCTGCTACTCCCAGCGACAATAAGAGGAAATGGGAGGGGGATTCTAGCAAAGGTTCAGCTACTGTTCAGTCTCAAGCTCAGCAACGCAAAACAAATGACCACCAGAGTCCGAATCAGCAATCATCAGGTAGTCAAGGGCAGAGTGGCTATCGGGGAATTCACCCATGGTGTAGAAGGTGCAACAAACACCACAGTGGAAGATGCCGCAGGGAACAGTGTCAAAGATGCCTCAAGATGGGTCATGAGGCTAAGGATTGTAGAAGCGCACGGCCAGCAAATCAGAACCAGCAACAACAACCACCTGCTCCACGAAACCAGCCTCAGCAGCAGCATGGAAACAGGGGATGCTACCAGTGTGGGGCTGAAGGTCATTACAAGCGGGATTGCCCTCAGTTAAACCAGAACCAGAACAATAACAACAACAACAACAACCAGGGCAACGGGAACAACAACAACGGTGGGAACAATAACAACAATGGTGCTAGAGGCCGTATGTTTGTGATCGGTCAGGGTGATGCCAGGAATGATCCCAACGTGGTTATGGGTAAGTTTCTTCTTGACGACTTTTATGTTACTGTACTATTTGATTCTGGTGCGGATACAAGTTACATGTCTCTAAAAGCTAGTGAAATGTTAAAACGTGCACCAACTCTCTTAAACACCAAACATGTCGTAGAGTTAGCTAATGGTAAAAGCCTAGAGGCCACGCACATAGTTAAAGGGTGTAATCTTATCCTCGTTGGTCAGACTTTCTCCATCGACCTCATTCCTATAACATTGGGTAGCTTTGACGTCGTCATTGGTATGGATTGGTTATCTCAACAACAAGCGGAGATTTTATGCAAAGAAAAGGTTATTCGTATTCCTCGTTCGGGCAAGGAACCTCTCGAAGTTCAAGGCGACAAGAATGGTGTCGTGAGTGGCATCATCTCCTTTTTGAAGGCTCAGAAGTGTTTACGCAAGGGGTACACTGCTATATTAGCACTCGTTACAGATACCTCGAAGAAAGAGAAAAAGATTGAAGATATTCCTGTAGTACGTGACTTTCCTCAAGTGTTCCCTGAGGAATTACCTGGGTTACCGCCTCATCGTCAAGTCGAATTCCAGATCGAGCTCGCTCCAGGAGCAGCGCCCATAGCTCGAGCACCTTATCGCTTAGCTCCAACTGAATTGGAAGAACTGTCAAAGCAGCTACAAGAACTCTTGGAAAAGGGTTTTATACGTCCTAGCTCTTCGCCCTGGGGAGCTCCAGTGTTATTTGTAAAGAAGAAAGACGGTACGTTCAGGATGTGTATAGACTACCGTGAACTCAACAAAGTGACGATCAAGAATCGTTATCCTCTTCCGCGCATAGATGATTTATTCGACCAGCTGCAAGGGTCGAGCTACTACTCCAAGATAGACTTAAGGTCAGGATACCACCAGCTGAGAGTCCGGGATGAGGACGTCTCCAAAACAGCGTTCAGAACACGCTACGGCCACTACGAGTTTATGGTCATGCCATTCGGGCTAACGAACGCGCCTGCCGTATTTATGGATCTTATGAACAGGGTGTGCAAACCCTATCTCGACAAGTTCGTCATTGTGTTCATCGACGACATCCTGATTTATTCGAAAGGTCAGGAGGAACACGAGCAGCACCTACGACTTATACTGGAACTTCTACGAACGGAACAGCTATACGCTAAGTTTTCTAAATGTGACTTCTGGCTTCGTGAAGTCCACTTCTTAGGCCACGTGGTAAATAAGGATGGGATCCATGTAGATCCATCCAAGGTAGATTCGATTAAGAACTGGCCTGCGCCTCGTACACCAACCGAAATACGCCAATTCTTGGGTTTGGCGGGTTATTACAGACGGTTCATCAAGGACTTTTCAAAGATTGCTCAGCCGCTTACACTACTGACGCAGAAGGGTGTTGTTTACCGTTGGGGTAACGCACAGGAAACAGCGTTTCAGCACTTAAAGGATAGACTATGTAGCGCACCTATCCTCTCACTGCCTGAAGGCACGGACGATTTCGTAGTCTACTGCGACGCATCTATCCAAGGTCTTGGATGTGTATTGATGCAGAGGGATAAAGTTATTGCTTATGCTTCGCGCCAACTTAAGATTCACGAACGGAATTATACGACACACGACCTAGAGCTGGGAGCTGTTGTTTTTGCACTCAAGATATGGCGACACTACTTGTATGGTACTAAGTGCGCAATCTACACTGATCACAGAAGCCTCGAACATATCTTCAAACAGAAAGAACTGAATATGCGACAGCGACGATGGGTCGAACTGCTAAACGATTACGAATGCTCAATCAGGTACCACCCAGGCAAAGCCAATGTTGTGGCTGACGCCCTCAGCCGAAAGGACACCGCGCCTAAGCGCGTGCGAGCTTTACAACTCACCATACAGTCTAACCTTCCTTCCCAGATACGAGATGCTCAGGTAGAAGCATTGAAACCAGAAAATGTCAGGGCTGAAGCCCTACGGGGCTCAAGACAACGTTTAGAACAGAAGGGAGATGGTGCTTACTATGTTACAGGACGCATTTGGGTTCCACTTTATGGCAACTTACGCGAGCTAGTGATGGATGAAGCTCATAAGTCTCGCTACTCGGTACATCCAGGTTCAGATAAAATGTACCACGATATTAAGACTACATACTGGTGGCCTAGCATGAAGGCCCACATAGCCACATACGTTAGCAAATGCTTGACTTGTGCGAGAGTCAAGGCAGAATATCAGAAACCGTCAGGACCACTCCAACAACCTGAAATACCACAATGGAAATGGGAGCAAATTTCCATGGACTTTGTTACTGGCCTACCTAGATCTCAGCGCGGAAATGATACTATATGGGTGATCGTGGATCGACTCACAAAGTCTGCTCATTTCTTGGCAATCAAAGAAACAGACAAGTTCTCTACCTTGGCAGACATTTACTTAAAAGAAGTGGTCTCGAGGCACGGAGTGCCCACCTCCATCATCTCTGATCGTGACGCACGTTTTACTTCAGAACTGTGGCAAGCAATGCATAAATCTTTTGGCTCTCGTTTAGACATGAGCACGGCGTATCATCCTCAGACTGATGGGCAGTCTGAGTGCACTATTCAAACTCTAGAAGACATGCTTCGGGCGTGCGTAATAGATTTTGGCAATGGTTGGGAAAAACATCTGCCACTTGTGGAATTTTCATACAATAACAGTTACCACACCAGCATTAAAGCTGCACCATTCGAGGCACTATACGGGCGTAAGTGCCGGTCACCTCTCTGTTGGGCAGAGGTGGGAGAAAGTCAAATCACAGGTCCAGAAATGGTAGTCGATACTACAGAAAAGATTGCACAAATACGACAACGCATGGCGGCAGCACGCGACCGTCAGAAAGCATACGCTGATTTAGACAGGAAACTACTCGAATTCCAGGTTGGGGATCGAGCGCTACTTAAAGTTTCACCCTGGAAGGGTGTGGTTCGTTTTGGCAAACGCGGCAAACTAAATCCACGATACGTCGGACCTTTCGAGGTTATTGAGAAAATAGGCAAAGTGGCCTACAGATTGAACTTACCACCTGAACTCAGTGCAGTTCACAACGTCTTTCACGTGTCGAATCTGAAGAAGTGTACGTCAGATGAGACCCACATAGTTCCTTTGAAGGAACTCACTATCGACGAGCGGTTGCACTTCGTCGAGGAACCTGTTGAAATCACGGACCGGGATGTTAAGGTCCTCAAGAACACGAGAATCCCTCTTGTACGAGTTCGTTGGAACTCCCGCCGCGGCGCAGAGTTCACCTGGGAGCGCGAAGATCAAATGGAACTCAAATATCCCCAGTTATTCGGAAACCAAGCAACTACTACTGAGGCTGAAGCTACCAATGCAGAATTTCGGGACGAAATTCCAAATCAACGGGGGGATAATGTGACACCCCAAGAAAACCAGTAACCTTCGCAAACATGCTCAGGGGAGCCGCGATACAATACAGGTAAACAACGTCACACTACTAGCTTCCTCAGTAACTGCATGCTAAATTTCGGGACGAAATTTCTTTCAAGTTGGGGATAATGTGACAACTCGAATTTCCGACATTCTTTATTCGCATTTAATGCATGTTGACTTTGACTATATGGTTGTGTTATGATAAAACCTAGTGTGTTTGCTTGATTATGTGTTTGATTGTATAACATGTCGTGAAACATAAACTGCTTAACATAGGAAGAGTCCGACGAAACACAAGTGTGTTTCGCCATAACTAAGCTCGACGAAACAGATTATGTTTCGCCCAATACGACTCGACGAAACAAGCTGTTTCGCCGGCCCAGATTCGCCGAAGCCCATTACGGGCCCAGAACGTTAAATCGTGTTTATTAGCGTGCAACGACCTTAGTTTCACATCTTTGGCAAAAGTTGAAACCCTAGAACCTCCTCTGTGTGTGTCGGCAGTTCTGAATACTCCCGAACGATCAAAACCATCTTTAACATTATCTCGGTTAGTAATCCTATGTGTCTTGATTGATCTTTCATCCATGTATGTGTTTGTGTGTCATGTGTTTCTGCTTTGATGATGTATATTGTATTGATACATGCTAAATATTAGGGTTCTTGTTATGAAGATGATGATATGGATTTCGATATGAATATTGTAGTCGGATATAAATGGTTTTATGCGAAAATTAATATGATTGAATACTCGGTTCTGGATGTTGTGATTAGGATCTGATTCTGAATGCAAGTTAGCATCTTGATAGGGTTTGATGAGGTGATATTGTAATCGATATGTTGTATACGTAAGCTAGGGTTCATGCTAGACGTTAAAGTGGTCCGATGATTTATGCTAAGATGATGTTACAATGATTCTGTGTTGAATGATTACTGCATGATTGATAATATTGATGTCGGCTGTTAGTGATGATTAGGGTTTCTCATTACGTAATTGATTATTTGACGTAACTGATTCTTTGACGTAACTGTTACTTGGCGAATCAAATCCGTGACGAATCAAAATGCTATTGACGAAACAGAGGTAACGACGAAACAGGATGTGTTTCGTCGAGACCTCAACGACGAAATCAAATGGTAGACGAAACAGGGGTGTTTCGTCGAAGGGACTTATGGCGAAACAGGGGTGTTTCGCCAAATGGGTAATCAGCACAGTAATCTGTTTACTTTTCTGTTAAGTGTTAACCTGGTTAGTTAACTGCTGTTAAGTGTCACCATCTTGTGTACGATCTCAAATACGTGCTACGTGCTACTTGCTTATCAACTGTGTACTTATACGTGAACACAAACTGATTTCACATACGTGCATACTATAGGACGTGATTGACTTATTTGCGAGCACATAACCTAGCATACCGAGCAAACCAAGGTGAGTTCACACAAGCCAAGGCATGGGGTTCCCAGGGGGGAATGGGGATTTGATGATTACTGTACGTACATAGATAACAGAACCTACTGCTAGACTAGTAACACTTATTGAACGATCTTCGCACACCTGCCAAGGACATTGGCCGCGATATTATGACTGTCTTCGCACACCTGCCAAGGACATTGGCCGCGAACTAAATTTACAACATCTTCGCACACCTGCCTAGAGAGGCCGCGATACAAACAAACCTAGTCTAGAAAAAAAAACTTGGGGAAAGACCTTCCCCAACATCTTCGCACACCTGCCTGGAGGGCCGCGATGGAAACTAATACGATACATTGTAACGAACGAACATACTACTACTCACGCTATACTATTACTGAACTATTAACTGTGAACTCGCTCAACTAGTTGTTGACTCTCTCTTACATTCCTTGCAGGACCTTAGGTACATATGGAGCTTGCACAGGGAGGAGCAGGTCGTTGTGGGATACGGATCGTAGACGATATTTGAACTTATAACTTACTTTGGGTTTTCATTATTATGCTTCCGCTACTTAAACAATGTTTGGTTATGAACATCAGTCATGTCAAGATGAATTACATTTTTCTACTTTTACACTTAAATACTATGTTTGATATGATTGATGGCTTGATCCTGGTCAGTCACGCCTCCAAGCGGTGATACTCCGCGTGTGGATTTTGGGGGTGTGACAGATTGGTATCAGAGCCATTGGTTATAGGGAACTTGGTTTTAATAAAGGGAAAACGATTTTTGTTAAAACCATACTATAACCAGAACAGTGCTCTCAACAATCCACAACGACGCTTCGCTCCACGTGCAAGGCTCAACATCATAGGTATTACTATTTATGTTACTTTACCTACATGCTAGAACTACATAGACCTTTGCTCGTGGTATGCTTAGATCACAGAACTTGCTATATGTTATTGCTTGAGAATACTCGTGTGCTCACTCTCTTCTGTCATCGCACAATTCGCGAACCTATCTCACTTACGTTATCTTTACTATGAAGATCATGTCTGGACGTATCAACATGACTCAGGACCAGTTGACGGCCCTCATTAACGAACGAGTTACTGCGGCAGTTGCAGCCGCACAAGCAGGAGGTATACCCTGCAGTTACAACTCACACTAGGATCCTTAGATCCTACATTCCTAAATCAACTCTCGTGTTTAAACTTGTCCTAATCCTTTTACACAACAGGTCAAGCACCTGTTTGCACTTTCAAGACTTTCATGGACTGTCGTCCATCCACTTTCAGCGGCACTGAAGGAGCCGTAGGTCTCCTGCACTGGTTTGAAAAGATAGAGTCTGTGTTTGAGATGTGTGAATGCCCTGAGGCACGCAGGGTGAAATATGCTACCGGTACCCTCGAGGGTTTAGCCCTCACATGGTGGAAAGCTCAGGTCCAAATACTGGGGTTGGTTGCTGCTAACGCCACCCCATGGAACAATTTCAAAGAGATGATCAAGGAAGAATACTGCAGTCGAGGTGATATTCATAAGCTGGAAGTCGAGTTTTTCAACCTCAAGATGACGGGGTCTGAGATTGAAGCGTATACCAAAAGGTCGAATGAGCTTGCGTTACTGTGTCCTACTCTGGTGGACAAACGTATCGAACTTTATCTTAAGGGTCTGGTGCCAGAGATCCAAAGTCATGTGACTTCAGCAAATCATGCCACTTACCAGCAGGTTGTTCAGTTGGCTCACCGTCTCACTGATCAGGCGGTGGAGCAAAACAGGTTGCCTAAACGCATCAACGCTACTGCTACCGCTACCACTTCAATTACTCCTGCTACTCCCAGCGACAATAAGAGGAAATGGGAGGGGGATTCTAGCAAAGGTTCAGCTACTGTTCAGTCTCAAGCTCAGCAACGCAAAACAAATGACCACCAGAGTCCGAATCAGCAATCATCAGGTAGTCAAGGGCAGAGTGGCTATCGGGGAATTCACCCATGGTGTAGAAGGTGCAACAAACACCACAGTGGAAGATGCCGCAGGGAACAGTGTCAAAGATGCCTCAAGATGGGTCATGAGGCTAAGGATTGTAGAAGCGCACGGCCAGCAAATCAGAACCAGCAACAACAACCACCTGCTCCACGAAACCAGCCTCAGCAGCAGCATGGAAACAGGGGATGCTACCAGTGTGGGGCTGAAGGTCATTACAAGCGGGATTGCCCTCAGTTAAACCAGAACCAGAACAATAACAACAACAACAACAACCAGGGCAACGGGAACAACAACAACGGTGGGAACAATAACAACAATGGTGCTAGAGGCCGTATGTTTGTGATCGGTCAGGGTGATGCCAGGAATGATCCCAACGTGGTTATGGGTAAGTTTCTTCTTGACGACTTTTATGTTACTGTACTATTTGATTCTGGTGCGGATACAAGTTACATGTCTCTAAAAGCTAGTGAAATGTTAAAACGTGCACCAACTCTCTTAAACACCAAACATGTCGTAGAGTTAGCTAATGGTAAAAGCCTAGAGGCCACGCACATAGTTAAAGGGTGTAATCTTATCCTCGTTGGTCAGACTTTCTCCATCGACCTCATTCCTATAACATTGGGTAGCTTTGACGTCGTCATTGGTATGGATTGGTTATCTCAACAACAAGCGGAGATTTTATGCAAAGAAAAGGTTATTCGTATTCCTCGTTCGGGCAAGGAACCTCTCGAAGTTCAAGGCGACAAGAATGGTGTCGTGAGTGGCATCATCTCCTTTTTGAAGGCTCAGAAGTGTTTACGCAAGGGGTACACTGCTATATTAGCACTCGTTACAGATACCTCGAAGAAAGAGAAAAAGATTGAAGATATTCCTGTAGTACGTGACTTTCCTCAAGTGTTCCCTGAGGAATTACCTGGGTTACCGCCTCATCGTCAAGTCGAATTCCAGATCGAGCTCGCTCCAGGAGCAGCGCCCATAGCTCGAGCACCTTATCGCTTAGCTCCAACTGAATTGGAAGAACTGTCAAAGCAGCTACAAGAACTCTTGGAAAAGGGTTTTATACGTCCTAGCTCTTCGCCCTGGGGAGCTCCAGTGTTATTTGTAAAGAAGAAAGACGGTACGTTCAGGATGTGTATAGACTACCGTGAACTCAACAAAGTGACGATCAAGAATCGTTATCCTCTTCCGCGCATAGATGATTTATTCGACCAGCTGCAAGGGTCGAGCTACTACTCCAAGATAGACTTAAGGTCAGGATACCACCAGCTGAGAGTCCGGGATGAGGACGTCTCCAAAACAGCGTTCAGAACACGCTACGGCCACTACGAGTTTATGGTCATGCCATTCGGGCTAACGAACGCGCCTGCCGTATTTATGGATCTTATGAACAGGGTGTGCAAACCCTATCTCGACAAGTTCGTCATTGTGTTCATCGACGACATCCTGATTTATTCGAAAGGTCAGGAGGAACACGAGCAGCACCTACGACTTATACTGGAACTTCTACGAACGGAACAGCTATACGCTAAGTTTTCTAAATGTGACTTCTGGCTTCGTGAAGTCCACTTCTTAGGCCACGTGGTAAATAAGGATGGGATCCATGTAGATCCATCCAAGGTAGATTCGATTAAGAACTGGCCTGCGCCTCGTACACCAACCGAAATACGCCAATTCTTGGGTTTGGCGGGTTATTACAGACGGTTCATCAAGGACTTTTCAAAGATTGCTCAGCCGCTTACACTACTGACGCAGAAGGGTGTTGTTTACCGTTGGGGTAACGCACAGGAAACAGCGTTTCAGCACTTAAAGGATAGACTATGTAGCGCACCTATCCTCTCACTGCCTGAAGGCACGGACGATTTCGTAGTCTACTGCGACGCATCTATCCAAGGTCTTGGATGTGTATTGATGCAGAGGGATAAAGTTATTGCTTATGCTTCGCGCCAACTTAAGATTCACGAACGGAATTATACGACACACGACCTAGAGCTGGGAGCTGTTGTTTTTGCACTCAAGATATGGCGACACTACTTGTATGGTACTAAGTGCGCAATCTACACTGATCACAGAAGCCTCGAACATATCTTCAAACAGAAAGAACTGAATATGCGACAGCGACGATGGGTCGAACTGCTAAACGATTACGAATGCTCAATCAGGTACCACCCAGGCAAAGCCAATGTTGTGGCTGACGCCCTCAGCCGAAAGGACACCGCGCCTAAGCGCGTGCGAGCTTTACAACTCACCATACAGTCTAACCTTCCTTCCCAGATACGAGATGCTCAGGTAGAAGCATTGAAACCAGAAAATGTCAGGGCTGAAGCCCTACGGGGCTCAAGACAACGTTTAGAACAGAAGGGAGATGGTGCTTACTATGTTACAGGACGCATTTGGGTTCCACTTTATGGCAACTTACGCGAGCTAGTGATGGATGAAGCTCATAAGTCTCGCTACTCGGTACATCCAGGTTCAGATAAAATGTACCACGATATTAAGACTACATACTGGTGGCCTAGCATGAAGGCCCACATAGCCACATACGTTAGCAAATGCTTGACTTGTGCGAGAGTCAAGGCAGAATATCAGAAACCGTCAGGACCACTCCAACAACCTGAAATACCACAATGGAAATGGGAGCAAATTTCCATGGACTTTGTTACTGGCCTACCTAGATCTCAGCACGGAAATGATACTATATGGGTGATCGTGGATCGACTCACAAAGTCTGCTCATTTCTTGGCAATCAAAGAAACAGACAAGTTCTCTACCTTGGCAGACATTTACTTAAAAGAAGTGGTCTCGAGGCACGGAGTGCCCACCTCCATCATCTCTGATCGTGACGCACGTTTTACTTCAGAACTGTGGCAAGCAATGCATAAATCTTTTGGCTCTCGTTTAGACATGAGCACGGCGTATCATCCTCAGACTGATGGGCAGTCTGAGTGCACTATTCAAACTCTAGAAGACATGCTTCGGGCGTGCGTAATAGATTTTGGCAATGGTTGGGAAAAACATCTGCCACTTGTGGAATTTTCATACAATAACAGTTACCACACCAGCATTAAAGCTGCACCATTCGAGGCACTATACGGGCGTAAGTGCCGGTCACCTCTCTGTTGGGCAGAGGTGGGAGAAAGTCAAATCACAGGTCCAGAAATGGTAGTCGATACTACAGAAAAGATTGCACAAATACGACAACGCATGGCGGCAGCACGCGACCGTCAGAAAGCATACGCTGATTTAGACAGGAAACTACTCGAATTCCAGGTTGGGGATCGAGCGCTACTTAAAGTTTCACCCTGGAAGGGTGTGGTTCGTTTTGGCAAACGCGGCAAACTAAATCCACGATACGTCGGACCTTTCGAGGTTATTGAGAAAATAGGCAAAGTGGCCTACAGATTGAACTTACCACCTGAACTCAGTGCAGTTCACAACGTCTTTCACGTGTCGAATCTGAAGAAGTGTACGTCAGATGAGACCCACATAGTTCCTTTGAAGGAACTCACTATCGACGAGCGGTTGCACTTCGTCGAGGAACCTGTTGAAATCACGGACCGGGATGTTAAGGTCCTCAAGAACACGAGAATCCCTCTTGTACGAGTTCGTTGGAACTCCCGCCGCGGCGCAGAGTTCACCTGGGAGCGCGAAGATCAAATGGAACTCAAATATCCCCAGTTATTCGGAAACCAAGCAACTACTACTGAGGCTGAAGCTACCAATGCAGAATTTCGGGACGAAATTCCAAATCAACGGGGGGATAATGTGACACCCCAAGAAAACCAGTAACCTTCGCAAACATGCTCAGGGGAGCCGCGATACAATACAGGTAAACAACGTCACACTACTAGCTTCCTCAGTAACTGCATGCTAAATTTCGGGACGAAATTTCTTTCAAGTTGGGGATAATGTGACAACTCGAATTTCCGACATTCTTTATTCGCATTTAATGCACGTTGACTTTGACTATATGGTTGTGTTATGATAAAACCTAGTGTGTTTGCTTGATTATGTGTTTGATTGTATAACATGTCGTGAAACATAAACTGCTTAACATAGGAAGAGTCCGACGAAACACAAGTGTGTTTCGCCATAACTAAGCTCGACGAAACAGATTATGTTTCGCCCAATACGACTCGACGAAACAAGCTGTTTCGCCGGCCCAGATTCGCCGAAGCCCATTACGGGCCCAGAACGTTAAATCGTGTTTATTAGCGTGCAACGACCTTAGTTTCACATCTTTGGCAAAAGTTGAAACCCTAGAACCTCCTCTGTGTGTGTCGGCAGTTCTGAATACTCCCGAACGATCAAAACCATCTTTAACATTATCTCGGTTAGTAATCCTATGTGTCTTGATTGATCTTTCATCCATGTATGTGTTTGTGTGTCATGTGTTTCTGCTTTGATGATGTATATTGTATTGATACATGCTAAATATTAGGGTTCTTGTTATGAAGATGATGATATGGATTTCGATATGAATATTGTAGTCGGATATAAATGGTTTTATGCGAAAATTAATATGATTGAATACTCGGTTCTGGATGTTGTGATTAGGATCTGATTCTGAATGCAAGTTAGCATCTTGATAGGGTTTGATGAGGTGATATTGTAATCGATATGTTGTATACGTAAGCTAGGGTTCATGCTAGACGTTAAAGTGGTCCGATGATTTATGCTAAGATGATGTTACAATGATTCTGTGTTGAATGATTACTGCATGATTGATAATATTGATGTCGGCTGTTAGTGATGATTAGGGTTTCTCATTACGTAATTGATTATTTGACGTAACTGATTCTTTGACGTAACTGTTACTTGGCGAATCAAATCTGTGACGAATCAAAATGCTATTGACGAAACAGAGGTAACGACGAAACAGGATGTGTTTCGTCGAGACCTCAACGACGAAATCAAATGGTAGACGAAACAGGGGTGTTTCGTCGAAGGGACTTATGGCGAAACAGGGGTATTTCGCCAAATGGGTAATCAGCACAGTAATCTGTTTACTTTTCTGTTAAGTGTTAACCTGGTTAGTTAACTGCTGTTAAGTGTCACCATCTTGTGTACGATCTCAAATACGTGCTACGTGCTACTTGCTTATCAACTGTGTACTTATACGTGAACACAAACTGATTTCACATACGTGCATACTATAGGACGTGATTGACTTATTTGCGAGCACATAACCTAGCATACCGAGCAAACCAAGGTGAGTTCACACAAGCCAAGGCATGGGGTTCCCAGGGGGGAATGGGGATTTGATGATTACTGTACGTACATAGATAACAGAACCTACTGCTAGACTAGTAACACTTATTGAACGATCTTCGCACACCTGCCAAGGACATTGGCCGCGATATTATGACTGTCTTCGCACACCTGCCAAGGACATTGGCCGCGAACTAAATTTACAACATCTTCGCACACCTGCCTAGAGAGGCCGCGATACAAACAAACCTAGTCTAGAAAAAAAAAACTTGGGGAAAGACCTTCCCCAACATCTTCGCACACCTGCCTGGAGGGCCGCGATGGAAACTAATACGATACATTGTAACGAACGAACATACTACTACTCACGCTATACTATTACTGAACTATTAACTGTGAACTCGCTCAACTAGTTCTTGACTCTCTCTTACATGCCTTGCAGGACCTTAGGTACATATGGAGCTTGCACAGGGAGGAGCAGGTCGTTGTGGGATACGGATCGTAGACGATATTTGAACTTATAACTTACTTTGGGTTTTCATTATTATGCTTCCGCTACTTAAACAATGTTTGGTTATGAACATCAGTCATGTCAAGATGAATTACATTTTTCTACTTTTACACTTAAATACTATGTTTGATATGATTGATGGCTTGATCCTGGTCAGTCACGCCTCCAAGCGGTGATACTCCGCGTGTGGATTTTGGGGGTGTGACATTTTCCATAACTCATATGGAGTTTCGTCTCTCTTTTTGAGTGGTATCTTGTTCAAAAGATAATTAGCCGAGAGAATGGCTTCCCCCCACATTTCCTGGCTCACCCCAGAACTTATCAACATGGTGTTCATCATTTCTTTCAATGTGCGGTTCTTTCGTTCCGCCACGCCATTTGACTGTGGAGAATAAGGAGGTGTAGACTCATGTACAATGCCACTTTTTGCCCATAAATCGGCAAAAGGTGCAACATATTCGCCTCCTCGGTCGCTTCGCAAAGCTTTTATCTTCTTTTGAAGTTGATTCTCAACTTCATTCTTATACAAGATAAATTTACTTATTGCTTCATCTTTACTTTATAGTAAATATACATAGCAATATTTAGTACTATCGTCAATAAACGTGATGAAGTACTTATTTCCACCTGTTGTGGGGACCGCTTTTAAATCACAAATATCGGTGTGAATCAAGTCAAGGGGTTCGGTTTTCGTTCAACCGATTTCGATGATGATCTTGTAAGTTTGGATTCAACGCAAGTTTCACACTTATAGTGTGAATCAATATGGAATGTTGGTATACAATTTAAATTGATTAAACGGCGTATTGAATTAAAATTTACGTGACCTAATCTACCATGCCATTTATTGGATTCAGAAAACTCAAGCATATAAGTAGAAGCAGTAGCAAATTTATTCATGTTCTTCTTGACTGCCATTACATTCAATTTAAACATACCATTTTGGGCATAGCCCTTGCCTACATACATTCCTCGTTTAGTAAGTACAAATTGATCGCTCTCAAAAACTAAACGAAATCCAAACTTATTAAGCAACCATCCCGAGACTAGGCTCTTGCGCAAGTCTGGAACATATAACATGTTGCTTAAAGTGAGCTCCTTCCCTGAAGTCCACTTCAAAATCACCGTTCCTTCACCCTTGATGTCCGCGGTGGCTGCATTTCCCATGTACAGCTTCTCATCTCCCGCAAGCTCCTTGAAAGTGGTAAAGAGGCTCATGTCTGGGCACACGTGATGGGTCGCTCCCGTATCAATCCACCACCCTTTTGGAGTGTTGGTCACAGCATTGACCTCATCCAACATTGCGGTTTTGTCGGAAATCATTTCCACCAAAGGCATTCCGTCTTCATCCACCATGTGCGCGCGCTCACGCTTTGGTTTCTTGCATTGGTTAGCCCGATGCCCCGGCTCGTCACAGTTGTAACAAGTCCCTTGGAACGTTGGAGGTTTCTTTTTCACAACCCCTTTCTTCGGTCCAAGTTTGCTAGCCTTTGCTTTCTCCTTGTCCTTCTTCCCCTTACCCTTTGCGCCCTTAGAGGATTGCCCATGCTCAACCAAATTTGCGCTAGCAGAAGTTTGCGCCTGGCTGCCTTTTAGGGAAATTCTATTGCCCTCTTCAATCCCAAGACGAACAATAAGGTCCTCTAAAGTCATCTCCTTTCGTTTGTGTTTAAGATAATTCTTAAAATCCACCCAATCAGGAGGTAACTTTTCAATCAACGCTGCCACTTGGAATGTCTCGCTAAGTGTCATGCCTTCCGCAAAGATGTCATGTAGTATAATTTGGAATTCTTGGACTTGATTCATAACACTTTTAGAATCAACCATTTTGAAATCCAAGAAACGGGCTACCACAAATTTCTTTGTGCCAGTATCCTCCGTTTTGTACTTTTTGTCCAAGGCATCCCAAAGGTCTTTGGAAGTCTTGACGTTGTAGTACACATTATACAACGCATCTGACAGGCCGTTTAACACATAGCCATGACATATGAAATCCGAATGCTTCCACGCATCTACCGCGCACTGTTTTTGTGCGTCGGTCTCCCCTTCCACAGGTTGGGGAGCGGTTTCTGTCAAGAACCTCGCAAGGTTCATGGTGGTCAGGTAGAAGAACATCTTCTGTTGCCGCCTTTTGAAGTGTAGACCCGAGAACTTCTCAGGTCGTTCAGCGTGATTGGCCACTGTGGACGCTCCCACAGTGGTGGCGTTAAGAGGGGTTCCCGTCACAACATTTGTGGTGTTGTTAACGTTGACATTTTCGTTCGACATGCTGAAAATTAAAATTTTAAAGTTTAGTCAAAAAATTCTGATTTACGCAAAAATCAGAAGTAAACTATTAAATTTTAATTTTACCACAAAATTACTGTTTTGGCTTCTAAGTCCAACTTTGAAGACTAAAAAACAGAAATTTTATAAATTTTAGAACTTACTGATTGGCTTCTAAGTCCAACTTTGAAGACCAAATCAGAAAGTTTTAGCAATTTTTTTATGACAAGTCTGAATGTAACCAGAATTAGTTTTCAACCAAAGTCGCTCCTTTGAAGATGAAAACTAAAAAAAATGTTTTTTAAAACACAAACTGAGTGAAAACAAAACTGGTTTGAATCACAAACAGAATGGTTTTGATTACACGAACGGTTTTAAAAATATGTTTTAAGATTGTAGGAACCGTTCACGTAATTTAAATAAAATAAAACAAATTTTATTAAAACAATTACAATCAGAAATAAGAAAGCAAAAATTACAATTAAAAATACAACTGAAATAAGCAAAATACAAGAATGGGGTAGAAACAGAGGTGCTGAGTCACGTGTTCAACACGCTTCCCTTAAAACAAATTCCGAGTCTCCCAAGAGTACTCGTTTTGTTTCCCAGGGTACAACAGCCGGAGCAGTAGTCCTGCCGGAGTTCGCCTACAACCCAAAGGTTACCTTGAGAACTGCAAGAAAAGAATCAGAATGCTGTGGAGAGAAAAGTTGAAATGTTGTTGTGTAGCTGGTGTTTCTGCAGCTGGGTATGGAGCTGTATTTATACAGCTCCCGGTTTGAAACAGCCAAAAACGAATTAAATGAGAGGTTTAAATTGCATTAAACGTCTTCAATGCAATTTAATATGTCATTTAATTCTCAGTCAAAGCCTGTTAACTCGTCAGTTACGAAGCTGGATTGAAACTGAACTGTCATTCAATGCTGGAAGCTTCTACGCGTGCGCGCGCAAGCCACACTGGTGCGCGCGCCCAGGTGTGCACGCCCATGCGCGGTGCGTCCTCTTGGCTCACATCCATGCGCGCGTGCGCCTCACTGACTAAGGTCCATGCGCGCGTGTGACACGTCACCTGTGAGCCTCTACGAGCACGCCACACAGTCGCGCCATTTTGGCTCACTTTAGTGCGCCGCGCACGACACCTCAGGACCCATGCACCATGCGCAACCGCGCGCCTTCGTGCCACGTATACCCGCGTGCGGACTGCCACGTCACGCGCTTCGAACCTGCGCTCCACTTGGTCCCTGCAGCCCATGAGATCCACCACGCGCACGTGGTAAAGGATACAAAGGCGGCTCTCAAGCGTCTCGCGGCGATGCGCGCCTTCGTGCCACGTATACCCGCGCGCGGACTGCCACGTCACGCGCTTCGAACCTGCGCTCCACTTGGTCCCTGTAGCCCATGAGATCCACCACGCGCACGTGGTCAAAAATACAAAGGCGGCTCGCGGCGATGCGAGCGTGCGAAGTGCAAAGTGCGCCATCAAAGCGCCTCATCGCCCACGCCACGCGCGCGAGCGTGTGCGAGTGCGAGTGCGAGTTAGGGCCGCACCCTTCGCGAGTACACTAGTGAGTGCTCCCATGAAACAATAAGGATGGAGAGTTCCCACTTAAATACCCCTTTAAGTTCCATCTCTCATCCGATGTGGGACAAGGTGTTACTTTCCCTTTTGTTTCAGCATTGAATGTTCCAAACACCCAACTTTGAGCATCGATATCTCATTCATCTTAGCTCTGTTTTGGACGTGGTTTAGTTCATTGCGAAGCTCTCCCAACATAGAACACAAATCCACAAATAAATATATAAAACCCGCTCATTTTATTATATTTATTTTTAGTCCAAAATAGGAAAAAATCATTTTCCTATATTTGTGAAAAATGCTATTTTCACCTATTTTTCCAACAATTAATGCCATCATAGATCCACAATTAAGTGTGTCAGAGTTACATTCCTACAAAGTTCTCATGTGGTTACCAAGAACATGACATTAATGGTCAGTACTAGATTTACAATGCCAACAGGGAATGATGTTGTGGTCTTTGTGGGTGTGCGGTGATGCAAGAACGTAATAGATAAAAGCTTATTATACAAATTTGGCATGGTTTCAGGTAAGTGATAACGTGAAGGCAACATAATCTTCTTTATTCATTTGAACGTTAAAAATGTTTTTCATTAGTGAAGAAACACCAAGTTAATATGAGAGTTAACTTGTTGGATTAGTCTCGTTCAAATAAGGTTAATTTTCTTTCTTTCTCGCCTAATGACTGTTTGTTCCTGCAAAACAACACAACACCATGAAGTTCATTACAAGGAAGAGGATTGGGGGGTTCCCCTTGTAACCACCCTCCGACGTGAGAATAAGAACTTGTTTTGATGATAATAAGTGTGTGTATTAAGTGAGAGTGCAAAAGTGTAACGCCTCGCTTTTGTAACTTTCCTTGTTTAGAAAGTTTGTTTATACTTTCCATTTATGGAAACTTATATTCTCGTGTAATCGTATTTCATTTCTAACGTTGTAATCCAAGACTTGAATCATAATGAGAATCATATCTTTTATATGCTTGTGTTATCCATTATTAGTAAATACTTGTTAATAATTCGTGATACATACATACTTGATACCATTTACATGCAAATTCATACTTATCATACACGCAAAATACGTTTATACATTCATTTATTTATGCACAACATCTATACATTGCACTTGTACACTTAAAACCGTCAAAACACGCGAGATATGAAATTCAAGCCCATGGGACTGGCCCATTCGCACGAAAGGGCGACCCAGTCGTCCCAAACTGTGCATTCGTCCCTAAGCCCACTCGTCGCAAATGTGCACCTCAGCCTATAAATATCAGTTCATTCCTTCATTCTAAATCTTCAAACTTTCGAAATTCTCTCTCAAGCTAACTTCGAGCATTTCACTTGTAGCTTGTCTCAGCCACTTCTAAGCGAGTTTAAGCTCACAAACATCCGATTCTCATCTATTTTCTTCAACTTTTGTTTGATTTTCATAAAATTTTTACAAGATACTTCACGAATCTTCACTTGGTTTATCAGATCTGCAATGGCAACTGATATAAACTCTCAAATCAGTTGAGGACCAAGATGAAAGTGAAGTAAATCTTTCAAAACCATTTTAAACAATCTTTTTGACTTCGAACTCAGCTGGATCTGAGGTTCTCTGAGCTCACAAGCTAAGTCAATAGTTGTGGATTCAAGTTTGAACCAATTCTAGCTGAGTAGGTAATCAGTTTAAACAAAACCAATCTGATTTCACCAAGGAAAAATCCCATTCGTCTGAGGTGCAGGCCCATTCATACGAAAGCAATTGTTTCATTAAGTTCCGACGATTTAAAGTGTTGAATGTCTGACCAGATCCCTATTTTTCAGTATAGATGATTCTGGAATGTCAGTGTGTGTTTAGCGGGAGCCTCGGTTTCCAATCTAGATCCACCACCTCACTTAAACTCGTGAAACGAACACCCAAACAATATCCTAGACCTAGAACAAGTGAACCCCGTCCAGCCTCCGACACTTAGTTAATTCTTTCTATGTCGTGTTGAAACACCTGGGTTGTACATTGTTCGGTTTTACATTATGTCTTTTCCATTCCGTATTCATGACCAACCGATCAGTTAACTAAGTTAACTGATTTGTGCTTTGGTGAACAATAACGAGGTTAAACCTCCATGCATGACTTCTATGAACCTTATGAATATTCTGGACTATTAATATACTGATATAATAACTAATAAACTTAACAGGAAATCACGAACATGACTGTTTGATAGTTAAAACGTTCAGACAAGACTCAATTCACCAGACAGTCCCTATCGCGTGACAAGGTGATCCCATTCGCGCGAATGGCCCTTTCGTCCCAGACAGTCTCTCGTCCGAACAGTTCATATTTTGGTTTTCCCGTTATTCTGTTTTTCCGTGTTCCTTGTCGTTGATTCTGTCGGGCGAACTAGGACCCGTAAAAACATAGAAAATCATGACGGGACAAGTGCACGGACTTTTTATAATTTCGGTTTTATTCTACTTTCGTATCATACTAAGTACTTTCTGTAACTTAATCCTGCAACCCCAACTCAAGCCTTCGTTTGTCCTGTAGGGTAATCTTAGTGTTCCTGTACTATTACCACCATCCTTTTGCTCGCCGGGTAGAATAATCTTGGTGTTCCTGTACTACATCAACCAACTCTATGCTCGCGGGATTACTAAAGAAGATTTAGCAAAAATGCGAGTATACTAGAACACCCTTTTTCAATTTCACACTTTGGGTGCAATATGTTAACTATTAAACCTACACAGTTACACTTAGACTTTTATACAAAATGCACAAACGATCCAATACATGCATGATAAATTCGTTATACTTGATTCGTTATTCTGGATTATTCTTTTGTGTGATAACTTGTCATTAACTTCGTACAAGCCTCCCGTAAACTTGTGGTCATGTTAAATGCTTATTTGCGATAATCAGAGGGTTGACTTGAACATTCACATGCCAGTTTTAATGATAATCTTGATAACTAGTTTGCCATGTGGATTCGTTGACTTTTATGCTATGCTATGTATTAAACTTGTATACTCGCCAATTTGAACAATGTACTTTTAACATATTGCAGGATGATGATGATGATGATGATGATGATGATGATGATGGATATTAAAATGGGCGTAGCGACGATGCTTTAGATACACATATAGAAATATTTAGATTATGGTGTTGTATCAAATTTTGTACTATGTTGTATTTCGTTTCGTTGTTGTATTTGAACTCATGTTGTATTTGAATTTCCAAGTATCGTAATGTGACAAGTTGAAATGAAATGAAATGAGTTTACTTAAATTATTGTCGCTTTTAGTGTTATGTTGCAATGAGCAATATTGTTTTCGTCTCACTCCGATGTTTCCGCCATCAATTGGGTTGTGACAAAAAGAGCAATCCTTAAACCTGGAGGTGAAATCCTCTGTTTATAGCAAAAAAGAGTAACGAAGGAGATGAGCTAATGGGTCTTGGGCTCGACGTTGACATCAACTAATATCCCATTTGTCCCCTTGGACACAACCGTTAGTGTCTGTAGGCAAATAGGAAGATGGCGCATGCTAATTGGATCCACGTGGCCTGGTAGTTATCCTTGTTGTCGGGTCTGTCATCAATGGTTAATGGAGATCATGGAGCAGTAGTTAGCGCATGGTGATTGGTGACATGTCAGTATCCTTTTGTACTTCTTGTCTTTTGCACAATTGTTCATCGTGAGGCTCTATTGGACACAGCCTGGAGTGCGCCTATTGGTTGTATGTTGTGTCACCTGAACTGGTTGTACTATGCCTTACTAGCATGCACAGGCTTGTGATGTAGAAGCTTGCGCGGATGTTCTTGAAGGTGACTAGGTATTAAGTTCAAATATTAAGTTCCACTTGTTTTGGGTATGGCCTTCCGAGCGCGACGCAAACTTGTTGTTACGTATGTCAGCGTGGGATTTGAGACCATACCCTTTCAATTAGTTAGTTATATACCATTTATTGTTAAGGAGATATCATTTATAGGCCATTTGCAATCCAAGTATTTACAAAGAAGAGTGAAAATAATTCTTAACTTCAAATTTCTTTGATGAACAATAATTATTCATATTTTAATGGTACACTTTCTATTTAGGAAGTAAAGACTTTTTAAAATAGTCATACATGAGATAATTTTGTTCCCAACTAGGTTATGCCCCGCCTGTGTTGCGGGGCGTTAGGCTGAATATTTCTCACTTTCATAACATATACGTCTGTGTTTCGGTTATTTGTACATGCTACTTATAACATGTTCTCAATAAAAATTATATCGAGTCAACCAATTAAAACAAAACACTTCCATAGTTTTGCTAAAAAAACTAAAACGATGGCAAAACTGTAATTTTGAACATAAGGTAAAATTGTAATTTGTCGGGACCAACGAGCGAGTGTCAGACAGCTGCCTAATATGAATACATATTATATTGAGTAAAACGGTTAAAACAAAATACTACCATAGTTTCACCAAAAAAATCAAATGATGCAAGACTGTAATTTTGAACCGGAGGCACAATGAAAATTTATTAGGGCTAATGAACAAGTGGCAGGTGATCGGAGTGTCGCGCTCCGGTCAAAGATAATATTTATAAACCCAAATTACCCTTAACAATGTGTTAGTGGCAGTAAGGGGTCGATACACGAAGAGTTTGTGGTTTACGTATGGATTAGCTCGATTATGAAGTTGTCACGTTCTTATGAAGCTTGCTATGTTAAATTTGTTTGTTTGTTTGAAAGAAATATTGGATTAACCAACAATGGTGGTAAAAATTATTAACTAAAAAGACTCGATTGATTATGATTAACGAAAGCACAATTTAGAATTTAAACAATAATTTAGAAAAAAAAGTATTCACACCCGGTTTCGGTAATTGCACACCTAGGGTTTCTACAAGTTTTAAACTCAAATCAATTGCATAACAATTAACAGATTTAGTATATCGTGACTTAGGTGCCGATAACTATCAACGTTTCGAAGAACGGACAAGAATGCACTTTGTAATCACAACAAGTAAATCCTAACCACGACAACGCATAATTACACATAACCATTTCGCAAAGTCATAACTTTATAATCGTTTGACAGTTTATGAATACGAAACAAATGCAAACAGTTGTCTATGGTTTACAAAATCAACACAATTTGTCACAAAGTCGAATCAAATAACAATTCAAAACCCTAGATAAACAACTACCTACACCGGGGTGAAACTGAAGTGAATTAGCCGCTCATGGTCGAAGAGACACGATCACTGGATGATAGGAACTTGAGCTTGAACATCTTTAAACCTTGAATGTGATGAAAATGGATGTTAGGTGTAACACCTCAAAAATTCACGTCCTATAAGGTATTGACACGTGTCATAAGCTTGAACGTGAGAAAGTATAATTTAGAGGGACTAAAGTTGACAAACATAGAAAGTATGTGAAAATAAGGGTTCAAAATGTCAACAATGGATAAATATACTTTACAATAACCTTACATGATGTCTATACCCTTAGACGGATAAATCATGGATCATACGAAGCTAAAAGTGAGAGATTTCAAACGACAGGGGTTAAATGTGTCAACATGTTTAAGTTATGCCACTGAGTGACCTTTTGACAAACCCAAAGCTTTGTAACAATTAATTATGCTCACTAGAATGCACGATTAAAATTTCATAAAGTTTCGTTATCGTATGAGAAAGTTATGATCAAATTCGTGTACGAGGGGTTAAAGCGTCAATGTTGAAAATTATGACTTTTCGGGTGATAACAAAGTGATCAAGGACTAAATAAAGTGGGTACAAGTCCTAAAGCCCTTGTGGGTAAATAAGAAGGGGTCAAATTGCAAGAAATAAGCTTAGTTGACCTTTCGAAGAACCAAGAGCCAGGGATGCAAACTGAAAAAGTGATTTTTTGCCCTGATGACAGCCTTGAGGACCTCAACCTTGGGGACCTTGAGGTCCGTAAGCTAGGACCCAGATGCAGAAACTCGTAAAAATTGGCTGTTCAGCCTTGGAACTGATTTTTAATCATTTGTTTCACTTCATGGGCGACCCCTAGACACCCCTAAGCACTAGGAACATGTGTTGATCAGTTGTGGTGGGTTGTAGACTCATGTGTCAACTTCTTATGGTGATTGAATTCACTATATAAGGCCATGAGTTGCAACAATTGATCATACCACTTCTTTCTGCAATTGAGGAGCCTTCTGGAGCTTCAAAGCAGACCCAAGTCCTTCCTAATCAAGCTTAGGACTTCAGTAAGTTTTCTAATCTTTCCTTAGTTTAAGTTTTAGCTTAGTTTAGCTTAAAAGTCAACCGTCGTAATTAAAGGTTGACTTAACAATTAATCACTAATGGTCCAGTGATTAGTCGAATCAAAGGTAGTTATAAGTTGGTAATTATGTGGGCTTTAAACCCTTAAAAGGGCATCCACTGATTCCCATCCTAACTAGGTCATTTGTCGAGTCAAAGATGATTAGAAAAAGTCAACAGAAATGAAATCTTTCGTTTAACGCATAATTAACAATGTAAAAGGCGTGTAATCTATTTTATCATACATATAACTTGATAATAAGCATAAGAACTTGTCTAAGCTTGTTTGATTCGACAACTTTCCGTTTTGAACCGATTCGGAACCGAAAGTCGCAAAGCTTTGACTTTTGCTTTGACTTCAGTTCTGACCCGTTTTAGTATGATTTGGAAATGCCTTAGAGCTTCCTTAGGACTAGGAATGCTAGTATAACCCTCTGTGGTTGGTTCATTGATTGACCCATTCGTTTACGCGTTTCCGTTAATTGCTCATATGTTGACCATTATGCCCTTTACACCTTAAAACGTGATTTATGAAAATGTAAAAGTGTAGAAACCTTAATTACGGATATATAAACTTGTATGCAAAGTTTGACATCAGTTTGACTTATAGATTAAGAGTTATGCTCAATATCGCAAAATTTATGCTTTATGTTAATAAAACGGCGTAATTAGCGTATAGCCTAGTTAAGCCGACTTTTTGGTATCAAACTTAATACCCCCTGATGTAATATATTATTTTGGGATTTTTAAAGATTTTTAATTAATTTTAGGCTGAGCATAACTAGTAGTCGTAGGCTTAATCCGGTAATTGTCGGTTTTGCCCTTACGGGCCATAAAATGAGTTTTACTTATCTAAACAACTCCAAACCTTTTGCTACTGATCACATATGATTAATAAATTATTTTAAGCCTTCTGGAAATATAAAAATATCAGAGTTAAGTATCGAACCCGGAAATGGCCTCTAATCGCCATAATTAGCGTTTTTAACGCATAGTATGTCTTAAAATCATATTGGACATACCCGGGTTGATACCTACTGATATATGAGGCAAATTATGATATTTTAACAGTAAGCAAAGGTTGATTAACTCAGACTTCGTTTTCGAGCTTTTCGGCTTATGTGAAATTACCAAAATACCCCTACGGGGCATAGTTTGGTTAAAGATGATAAATTTCACATATATGCTTTAGCCTACTGTTATAACTCATCAAATTGAGTATGTTTGCTGTTTACATCAGACCTGTAACTCAGTTAAACAGTTAAACTCTTTTACAACCTATAAAATGACCAAACTACCCCTACGGGGCATAGTTTGTGTTTAAATTCATTCCGGGCATAATGAAAGACATCTTACTGATGTCACAACATATTTGAGGCACAATTAACTTAGGAAACCTGTTTAGGACCCATATGGTTACCCGTTACGCCTCTGGCGCGTTCGGTTCGGTTTATGTAACTAGTTTGCATAAATTAGCCGAAACGGGTCAAACC
The DNA here is from genome assembly GCA_030545235.1 of Helianthus tuberosus. Lineage (NCBI taxonomy): Eukaryota > Viridiplantae > Streptophyta > Magnoliopsida > Asterales > Asteraceae > Helianthus > Helianthus tuberosus. Next base: position 71,541,750 of record CM060388.1, on the reverse strand, counting down.
TTATCCTTTTTTTTAATCTCAAAATCCAGAATGTGTTTAGTTTACCCATATTATACAAGTCTTCAAACTTGTCGGGTCTAAATCACATTCTATTCCGGTCTTCGCTTAATCATGCGTTTGAACCGTAAACCTTCCTTAAAACTAACCGGTCTAAGTTACGACTTAAATAAGACCCGTTAGGAATCTAATAGGTTAATAAAACCTTCGTTCCAGATTAAGAGCCCCAGTAGAAGTACTTGTGCTTGCTGATTAAGATATACGGCTGAGTGTAAATTGCATTGCTAGCTCAGGTAAATACTTTTAACTTATTTTCCCTTATACGGGCTTGGGATACGGTATTATAAAAATACCGCTTGGTCGGGTGTAGAAACCTTTTAATCGGAGATGATTAAATTGCATAATCCCGTTTTAATCTGTATTGATTGATAACAAATAACATTGGGGGTTAATGACCGTGTCCTGGATATCCTTGGCTCATTTTAAAAAGTGAATGGCCACGACGTAAGCACAAGGTGTAGACATAACACCTCCTGTTGCATATGTATAACGTATACTCACTCGTAAGGGTATCTTCTTGTGAGATTATATTTGTGGTGTGTCGATTAATCTTGTCCGGCTTGTATTGTATAATCACCGGCCCTAAATGTTGGACAACCATGTAAATCGGATACAAGATTTTTATTAATAAAATTGTCCCAAGTTATAAAAGATTAATTATGCCTCTGTGCATCTTAATCAATGTGTCAAGATATTTTGTGCCGTTTGCACTCGAATCACTTTTCAAACTCTTTTTCCAAAATGAGTCAGTTAATTGTATTTACCAGTGTAAACTGACGTATTTTCCAAAAGGTTAAGTGACAGGTACTACACATAATTGGCTGGGAGCTCAGGGTGTCATTAGGGAATCTTGCAAGTTCTAGATGCCTAAAGTCTGTTGAACAGTTTTAGTATCTTTTATTTGATCCGCCTGTGGATCCTTTACCTTCCGTTGTAATACTTTGACATTACTTATATTCGGGAATGTAATATATTTATCTTTTGCTTCCGCTGTGCATTATTATATTGTGTTGTTTGACTATGATGTTGCCAACCACATCACGATACTCCCCTACCGGGCCCACTGTTGACACGTGGAAATCGGGGTGTGACATTAGGGTTTGTGTGAAATGATGGTGATGAATGGATTGATGATTTAGGGTTTGTAAGGTGGATGTGTTTATAAATTCAAATGATGATTCAATCGAATCGATGGATTGGTGGATGGAATGGAAGATTAGAGATGAATTGGTTGAAGGTTTTAGGCTCCAAGGTGATTCAAACTTCAAAAGAAAGGTGTAACTCCCGTTTTGATGGTCAAAACATGTGTTTAAACTCGTTCCAACTCGTTAAACCACAAAATTCGCGAAGGCAGAACCGAGAGGGCGTCGCCGACGGCTAATTCCAACGTGGTGACTGTATGTGGTTTTCCAAAATCGGTCCGATGGCCAATTCCACTGGATACGAAAAAGTCTGGGCGACGGTGCACACCTAATGGCGACGACGCCTGTTTTGCTTGATCTCTGTTTTTTCGCGTCTTATGGTCCCGGTTGACCCGTTTCGCGTCCCGGTGGTTCGTTTTTCGTCCCGGTGGTCCGTAAAGCCCCCAAATAGCCCCTTAAACTTCATTAAACCTGCAAAACACAATTTTAATCCAAATTAGGCTATTCGGAATTAAAAACCATGTAAAAACATCAATTTCAACCAATACGAACACCGGTTTTCAACCACGTATCAGCAGGCAGCTGCCTGAACTATTCCCGCTCATCACTTTTGTATATGTGGTATAATATGACTTTTCAAATGGTATTTCCAACACCCTTTGGACTTTTACAACGGTACCACCACCATCCGTATCAATTCTTCTCCACTCTCTCTCCAAAAGCTGTTACTTCAGCAAGATTGTATCGCCTCCGCCGCTATATTTTCTCATCGCCTCTCTTGTCCTTTGTTCATACTTAGGCCAGCCTCTCGTCGTCATTAGCCGACCTACACAACGTCTTAAGATCTTCATCTTAACCAACCGTTTACATTAAAATGAATTGGCATGATTTATCGAAAACACAAAATTATAAAATTAAAAGAAAAATGTCTGGATAGTCCCTGTGGTTTGCCCATTTTTCACCTTTAGACCCTAACTTTCTAAAATTACAGTTATAGTCCCCAACTTTTGCAATTTCGTTCCCGGATAGTCCCTAGCGTGGATGGAGGTTAGTTTTTGGTGTTAAGTGAATGTGAAATTACTAAAATGCCCTTGTTATTAAAAAAACAAAAAGAGATGGGCCCACCCTTCATCTCCTTCTCCCCCCATCTCTCTCTTTAACCCACCAATACCCACAGCTTTCATCCTTACTTTAACATCATGCGGCCATGAATTCACACAACTTATCATTAATCATGTTCAAAAACAATCTTAATTAATATTTAATTACTGAAAATATGATACCAAGAGGGGGGAGATTGAAGGGCTGGATCTTAAGGGTGTTGATAGCAACAAGCCAAGCAGCCATGTTTTGTTCTTCTCCATTTGAACCACCCTCATTGTTTCCACCTTTACCCATCTCTGTTTACGGATTAACTCACTCACCAGGATGATTGATTTGTTGTTTGTATGGTAAGGGAATCGGTCAAGCCGACGATGGCAATGGGTGAAGGGGTGAGTTAACTGGGTCTAGGGTTTTTAGAGAGAATAGAGAAAGTGTGGAAATAAGAGATGCTCGGAAAACACTGATCTCGCCGGAACACTTTTGGCTGCGACAGTGCCAGTGGCTAGAAAAGACATAATCGTGGTGGGTTGCGGCTAAGGTTGACAGAGTAAGTAAGGGAGGGGAAGAGAGTCTGATGCAAACTTGGAAGTGGGTTCGGGTGGAGGTGGTGGGTTAGAGAGAGAGATGGGGAAGAAGAAGATGAGGGGTGGGCCATCTCTTTTTTATTTATTTTTAATAACAAGGGTATTTTAGTAATTTCACATCCACTTAACAACAAAAACTAACCCTCATCCGCGCCAGGGACTATCCAGGAATGAAATTGCAAAATTTGGGGACTATAGCTGTAATTCTACAAAGTTAGGGACTAAAGGTAAAAAATATGCAAACCACAGGGACTATCCAGGCATCTTTCTCTAAAATTAATTAAACAAATTGTATCATACATTTTTAAATGAAACAATTAAAAGCTTACCTTTACTTGCTTTCATGAATCTCAGGCTACATGGTACAGGGCCACAAAAAGACAAAAAAGACAAAAAAATCCCTCATTTGTTGCAAAAAAAAAAATTCAAATGCCTAAATTAAAAACAAATGGCTATAATTCAAAAAAAAAACCCAAAATCCATAAACTTTTTATATAATTAAACCTTTTTACCCCATTTTTTACCCACTTCAACCCCATCTCTCTCTCTCTCAACTTTTTATAAAATCTTCTACTTTTTTATAAAACATTCTTCTACTCTTTACAATGGATCCATACAACCCGAACAACCCAAATCCAAACCCGAACGTTTTTTTGGTGCCCGGGTACTATCCTACAATGGAACCGAACCCTTTCTCGCAATTTTCCGTCAACGCTTTTGCGGGTTTCCAACAATCTACGAACGTTTTTTCGAGTACGCAACAAACTCAAGCGTTACAAAACTTGATGATGCGAAACCCGTTCAACATGCATCCCGTTCAGGCTTCTCAACCACCACAACCCGTTCAAACTTCTCAACCACTAGAACCCGATGAAGACGACATTGAAGTAGTTCCAGCGACGCAACCGCAATATTCTAAACGTAAAAAAGGAATGCAAGTTGCGGTTGACCAAAATCAACCTTCGAAACCGAAGCCAAAACCCTGGACGCCGCTCGAGGAGGAGGCCTTAGCGAAGGCATATATTAGCACATTCACACACCCCGTTAAAGGTATGTAAAGTTAAAAAAAAATTAGTATATACTTTTTAATAATAATTTTAACTAGTTATTTTCCACCCGCGCGTTGCGGCGGGGACCCAATGACTGCAAAACGCGTGTCAGCAACAGCAAGCAGATACCGAATATCAAAACATAAGTAAAATGACGTGGTAAGTATAGGACCCACACGTCCTACACGTTGGAAATTCGATTGTTTTCAATTCAGTTATTACGGTGCTATCACGTTAAAATATGGAGGAGCTCAGTTATTACGGTGCTATCACGTTAAAATATGGATGAGCTTGGTACCGGTAACGGCACCGAAAGTACCGATCCGAAAAATCATCGAAATTAGGTACCGGCACCGAAAATGCTCGGTACAATATGGTATGGTATCTGAAGGTAAAAATCAATAAATACAGGTATAGTGCTAGACCGGTGTCGAACCGAAAGTAACGATTCTGAAAACGCCAAAAGGTGGGTACCAAATTGGTATCGAGAATCATTTGGTATAGTAAATTTGGCACCGATACGATAGCAGTTTGATTATAGAATTTGATACGATTGGCTCATCAATAATCTAAATATCCAAGTTAATTTTACATGCTACAATTCATTAATTATAGAAAAAGACAAAAAAGAAAGAAAAATAAGTTGTTGTGTATATAAAACCTCATTCAAACAAAATACAGTTTACTTACTGTGTGTATGAAAAGTAATATAAATGGTGCAATTACTTGCATTGCTACGTTGCTACAGGATTTGATGAGCTCGGTACCAACCGTACCGAAAATACCGTTACCGAAATCTCCAAACGTGGGTACCGGTACCGAATATACCTAGTATGGTACGGTTCGGTACCGGCCGGTACTGGTACGGCACCGGTATTTGAAGGTAAAAACCGGTGAATACCTGTGTAGAACCGGTACTGAAAATACACCGATTTGGTAAATTTGAGACCGGTACCTATACCCGATACCATTTGCTCATCTCTTAATGATGTTACCATTCTAATCTATTCTAATTTTAATTTAAAATTCCATTTCTACTGTTCATTCAGTTTTAATTTTATTATATATTTAAAATTCCATTTCTATTGTTCATTCAGTTTTAATTTTATTATATATAGATTTTTTTAATATATACTTTTGTTAAATATAGGTAACAACCAAACCGGCGAGGGGTTTTGGAAAGCGGTATCATCAAAGTTCCTTGGGATAATGGAACAAGGACAATATCGAGATCTCGACTCGATATCTTCGAAGTGGCGAAAGATGAATCCGGTCGTGAACTAGTTTTCAGAGGTAAATAATAATTTATATACAAGTGGGCGCCGTAGTGGGATGAGCGACGAGGATGTTTTCAACGCGGCAATGGATGAATACAAGTCGAACCATAGAACCTCTTTCCCACACATTTGGGCTTGGGAAGTTTTACAATGTCCAACAAGTGGGCGCCGGTTCCAAATGAGTTTGAGATGGCAAAACGACAAAAAGCCTCGGAGACCGGTAGTTTTAGTGTCGGCGGCTCGGACGCAAGATGTCAAATTAATTTAAACGACGACGCCGAATTTGACGAAGAATAGTACGTCGTACGAGAGGAGGAACGTCCCCTAGGCCAGGACAAATCAAAAAAGGAGGCGGCTACAAAGAAAAAAAACGAAAAGGGGTGCGATGCGAAGATGGAGGCGTTTATGGCCCAATTCAAATCTTACACGGATGTCACAGCCCAAAAGGCAATGGTGAAGGAATGCGTGGCGGAAGAAAAGGTACGCGTGGCGGGAGAAAAGATACGCGTGGCGGAAGAAAAGGTTCAGGTGGACAAAGAAAAAAACAAACTAAAAGAATGGGACATAATGACGACCGATGTTGAAAGTTATTCCGAACAAAAACGAGCCACTTTAAAAAAAATGCAAGAGAAAATCATGAAAAAGTACGAAAGTTCTTAGGAATTTTTTTTAAGTTTATGGTTTTTTTTTAACTTATTTAATGTTTTGTTTTTTAATATTAATGAATTTATTTTTCTATCTTATTTAATAAATGTTGAAAAAAGTAGATGAATTAAAAAAAATAAACTTGGTAGGGTAGGACCATCCTCTATTTCCAGTGTTTCTACCGTGCCGGATCATCCTCCAAGTGACTATGACGTGGCGCCTACGTGTTGGATCATCCTCCAAGGGAGGACCATCACCATACCGCATAGCCTCATATTCCATTTTTTAATTTGTAACTTGTACTTCTGCGATGGGACAATAAATTGTTTTCATGACTTTCCAAATTTCCTTTTGAGAAAAATGCCCAGATAGTCCATGTGGTTTGCCCATTTTTCACCTTTAGTCTCTAACTTTTTAAAATTGCAGCTATAGTCCCCAACTTTTGCAATTTCGTTCCCGGATAGCCCCTGGCACAGATGATAGTTACTTTTTTCAGTTAAGTTGGTGTGAAATGACTATAATGTCCTTACTATTAATAAATTAAAAAAAATTAAAAATTAAAAAATACATGTGGGCCCCACCTATCCACCTGCCCACCCCAACCCCACCCCACCCCACCCCACCCCACCCACCTTTTCTCCCCTTTACATCTCCTACAACCAGTGTTGCAAAAATCGGCCTAGGCGGCCGATTAATCGGCGCCTAGGCGCTAGGCGGCCATTCACTGCCTAATTTTGAGCTAGTCGGTCAATTAATCGGCCATGGTCAAAGTCGGTCAAAATCGGTCCTAGGCGGTCAAAAATCGGATTAATCGGACTATATTAATCAGTCAAAATCGGTCCTAGGCGGTCAAAATTGGTCAGAATCGGTCAAAATCGGTCAAAATCGAACCATACTATCTGAAACTTGAAGTATTTATGTGAATTTTGAAGTATTATTTTTATATTATTGGGTATATATACATAATTTTGAAAAAAAATACATATAAAAATCCCATTCCGATTAATCCCGATTAATCCCGAGGCGGTAACTCACCGCCCGACTAGCGCCTAGCGCCTTCTACAACATTGCCTGCAACTCATCACCGCCGCCACCATCAACCACTCATCCCTAACGAGGGAACAACTGAAAACGACTCTGTAATGATCAACATCGCCGGAGCGCCCAAAATCCCGACCATTCAAGATCTCCGGACCCAAATCACAATCAGGTCAACCCCCAGTCACCAAAAGGTAAACACACCCTCATTAGAACTCGATAGATCTTTAGACAATATTGGAATTGGGGTTTCAGCAGAAGACTTTTTTTGTTGCATACATTATCCAAACACACTTAGATTTTGTATTAAAAGAAAGTTATAACCATATGTTCCAATAAAAAACATTAGAAAAATATTAAAATGGTAGATAGGGCCTATGATCAAACAAACAAACAAGTGGAACAAAAACAAAAGAGTGCTTGAAAAAAAGAAATGTGTCACACCCCGACCACGTGGAACATACAAAACGTGGCGGAAATGTCGGGGAGTGTTGTAACAGAATTAATTGTTTCAAATCCATGGCAATTGAAGTTTCGTTTTATTGATTAAAAGTGTTACAATGTCTTAACAAACAAGGAAATACAACATAATTAACTAGTCTTCCATCTTTTATTGTCACTAAAGCCCAAGTCTGCCTATGTGTATCTTGATCATCTTATGCAACAGCTCCTGAAAAACACATGTGAAAATAGGTACGTCAGCATAAAAATGCCTGTGAGATACATAGGTTTTGTGAAAATAGGATTCATGACTTATGTTTGAGAAAATGTTTAGTCATGAACCTTGTTATTTGCTTTGTCTTGTAAATCATTTGAAAAACAATGAGTTCAGATGATATGTATAAATAAGTGAATAATGTATGGTTAAATGAATAACCATGTAAAAATGTGTTTGTATAAGATAAGTTGTTTGTAAAACAATGTCTTGTGAAAAGTATGTTATTTGTATAAAATGTTATATGTATCAAACTGAAATGATTCAAATAACGCTACGATATGTAATACCATACAAACACTTATATATAGGAAGTACCAGCGGCGTATCCACCATGCTTGTATCATATTACACACACATCGTTACTTAATCACTTAATCAAACCAAACCAAACACTGTAAAATGTCTATGTTTAAATCAATTGTCAAATGTATTGAATAATATGTCAAAGTATTCATGTCAAGATGTAAATCATGTCAAAATGTCTATGTCAAATATCCATGTCAAATGTCTATGTCAAATATCCATGTCAAATGTCTATGTCAAATATCCATGTCAAATGTCTATGTCAAATATCCATGTCAAATGTCTATGTCAAATATCCATGTATGGCAAGTGAAATGTCTCAACTAAACCATATGCACAAAAACAAAGTATTGAAGTAAAACTTGGTTTAAATCAAAGTTATGTTTTGTGGGAAATACATGATCAAATGTCAATCATGTTAAAATGTCTATGTCGAAATGTCATGTAAAACGATGTACTAAGTAATGCACACAATGGCAATACATAGCATGAAATGTAATGAAATCATGTACTATAATGTACTAACGAACATAGCAGTATATGATGTGAAAACAGGAAAGCAGGAAAGTAACAAGTAGGCACATGTGTTCCACCCCAAAACAGTTTGGAAAACAGTAAAAGAGGGGTCTATGTACTCACTTGAGATTGCTCAGAAGTCCTTGAGTAACAACCAAACAATGCTAGAGATCGCGGATATCAAACGGCACCTAATATAGGTAACTATGTTAATTAACCGGACCTAGATCGGAAGATCGGATAGCATGAGGGTTTGTAAACCAAACGAGTGTGGAGACTCGCGTGATATGGTTTAACAAAGCCTACATACTAAATGAAACCTAACCTGAGTGCTTTCGACCCATTACGACCCGTTTAGGTAGCTTATGCTACTTTAACGCGTCGTTCGCGTGAAACGCGTTCGGAACACCTAACTAGTCCTATGACAAGTGTTATATGCCTAAACATGTTACATAATCAGTTATGTGACAAAAGTTTAGGTTACATATGCTTAATTACCAATTATACATGAAAAGGGTATTCTGGTAATTTACCTAAGGCATATAAACTACCTATCATACAACTACTTAAACGATGTGACCATAGGGTATAACCTCGGAAGGTTATTCCCTACCTACTATGGTCACTTAATGTGTTTGGTCGGATCCTAATGATCGACCAAATGGGTCGGGTTCGAGGCATAAGCGATTTATTAGATCGCTTACCCTACGACCCTAGACAACGTGGTAATCAGTAGGCATAGTCCCAAGGGACTATGACCATCGTGATTACAATCACGTTGCGAAGTTCTAACGAACTTCGCATTGACCATTACTGGTCAACGCTGAAAGTCAAACAAAGTTTGACTTTCTGACTCGAAAAGCAGTAAAATAAGGAAAAGAACGAAAGAATACTTACGAAGGGTCCCCGAATGCTAAACTTGATTCGAAAATCTCAGGTATGAAACTAATGTTTCAACTTAGAGTTTCTCAAATCAAATTTCTAGTGATTTTAGCAATGGGGGGTATGGGGTATTTATAGGAATACCCGAACCGTTAAGATCGTTTCATGGAAAACGTGCCTTAATCCCATCCGTACATGTGTTGCAAAGTTATGGTGCCTAAATTCCATCCATACATGTGTTGCAAAGTTATGGTGTTTAGGTGTTTAAATTCCATCCATACATGTGTTGCAAAGTTATGGTGTTTAAATTCCATCCTTATCCGCTGACTAAGCATGTTAGAATGTGTGGTTGTGAATTAAACAGCTGTTTATACATCGAATCTGGTCCCGAAAGTGCAAAACTGATATTTCTGCATGTTTTCTGTCCAGAATAGGCAGTCGCGTAGCGCGACGGGTAAGACCATAGGGCTCGCGCTACGCTAGCACCCCTCCTGAATCAGAAAAGTTTCAGAATTGGCAGAAATGGTCCCTGCACGTGTTTAAGGCCTTTTTCGATGCGTTTGAACCCCGTTAACCTCATTTCAAGGCTCTAAAATGAAGTTAAAGTATAGGGAACTCAAAACATGCTCAAAAATATGCCGGATGATGGTTCGTTTGGTCGTACGAACGCGATGTTCGCTTAATTACGACGGAATGCGCACAAGCGCGAAAAACGATCCAAATGACGTGACGAATGGATTTTTCTTATGCCGAACACTAAAATAAAATATTTTAGTGCTTACATAAATTTTTGGATGTCCGGATGTATTCAGAACGTAAGTTATGCGCGAAAATGCAAACTTGTGCACTTTTTGACACTTTTAGTCCCTGAATGACACAAAAGTTTATTTTAGCATACCGAACACCTCAAAGCCTATTTCTAAGCTATGTGAAGGATATTTATGGTATGTTTAACTTATGGTCATGCTCCGGAATGTCTGTTACAGTTCAAATTGGCATACTTTCGCAGTTTGTCAACTTTAGTCCCTGTAAGCGATTAAACTTTGATTTCACCACACCAAACCTTCCAAAACTTATATCTAAGTTATGTAAAGGTTATTTAAGGTATGTTAAGCCTATTTCACTATTCCGGAGTGTTCGTTGCATTAAACTGGTTATATTTACGCATCAGTGCGCGTATAACCTTCCAGAAAGCGATTTAGAGCTTGAAATCGAACAAGACTTGATATGTGCAAAAGATACACATATTTATACAAGTCCAAAGTATGAAATACAATATTTCATTGGTTTGGAATTTGTTTGATGGTTGAAATGACACAGGTGTTACAGTCTCCCCTACTTTAGGAAATTTCGTCCCGAAATTTAGTTTTAGAGGAAACTTGTGGAGACAGCTGTGACGATTTTGCCTTCAGACAAATCCATTGAGCCCTTAAGTAAAACTCTGGGCCATGTTAGGATTCTTAGCAACGATGTCAACCCTCAAAGTGAAGTCATTGTAGTAACAAAACATGGAGTTTTGAACTACGGACAGAAAAACGTTTCTTATGAAGACTTATCATAGGAAACTGTGTGTGTGATTGAGATCAGAATTGGGTAGTGTGAGAATAAATGACATTGGTCGAAGTCCAAGACTTCTCCCGTATCATTACTCTTGTCACTGTAAGTCTTAACACATGACAAAACTTTCTGTGGTTTCTGTGCATTGAATTCCATAATTATGTAGGCCTCCATAATTACGTAGTTCCTTGCACAGTCCGCACAGTTCGTTTCATAACATCTCTTGATTTAGACCACCCGAGGGCCTATTTAACTACATAAACACATGATATATTTAACTAGATTGTCGAACCAATCTATTTAACTTAGATCGACGTAGGATCTCTTTAACTAACTACCTACGGGGAATATTTAACTACACCGACGTAGGATGTATTTAACTTTAGATCGACGGAGGATCTATTAAACTTTAGATCGACGTAGGATCTATTTAACTCAACTACCTAAGAGAAACATTTAACTACACCGACGTAGGATGTATTTAACTTTAGATCGACGTAGGATCTCTTTAACTCAACTATCTAAGAGAAACATTTAACTACACCGACGTAGGATGTATTTAACTTTAGATCGACGTAGGATCTCTTTAACTCAACTATCTAAGAGAAACATTTAACTACATCGACGTAGGATGTATTTAACTTTAGATCGACGTAGGATCTCTTTAACTCAACTATCTAAGAGAAACATTTAACTACACCGACGTAGGATGTATTTAACTTTAGATCGACGTAGGATCTCTTTAACTCAACTACCTAAGAGAAACATTTAACTACACCGACGTAGGATGTATTTAACTTTATCAACACATGTTGTCCTTAAACTTTGGAATAGTACTTTATAATCCATGGAACTTAACTACAAAGTAGAAGTCCATTAAGGATTTAAGATAGTACCTTTTTGAATATCCTACTACGAATCCCTCATATGAAGGTATGAAAGATTCTACGAGGATTTGGATAACGAATATCCAGAGTATACAAAAACACAAAATGCATAAACACATAGTCACATAACCACAAAATTGTTTATCTAGATCTTTAATTTGTAAGTTTTGTTTTGTTAATTATGTACATGCATTTAAAGCACACTAGGAATCCATTTCATGGATTTCATTCGGTACTTTAAACATTAACAAGAATCTAACTATGAAGATGGAAAGATCTTCCAAAAATTCGATTCCGTTTTCAAGAAAACGTAATATTCGAATTAAGGAACACAAAAATTTGAAGATACGGAAATACCCTTAGGTACCCTATTAAGAATTTATAGTGGTACGTTGGGTATTCACACAGAGTTGTAACTTGCGCCTTGTACTTCGTTTCTTTGCAAGAGACGGGTACTAAGGATTTCCGTGGAAAACGCAAGAGATAATAAAATGGAAGAAATTTCGGGGTAGTCCGTTCTTCAAGGAATACGATTCCTTGATTGTCGGTATTGTAGGGAATACGTTGTTTATACATGCCATCATATTTGTACATTGCAATGCAAAATAATAAGATTTGTTTATAAACAACCACAACAACAACTGTTTCATGGACCTTGACAACAAAAGAAAATAATACATAAGGCTTGATTATTTCTAAACAACATTGTCTTCTAGTTGGTCCGATGCTCATCCCTGCGCTGGATTCGCATTAGAAATCTTTGGGCAATTTCTTCGGAAATGGCTCATCTCGCCACAGTTGAAGCAAGGACCTCGTGGAAGACGAGCTTGAGCAGGATTTACTTGAGGTTGGTTTGGACCAGCTTGGTTCGGGGTAAAACGACAAGCATTTGCCAGGTGACCGAGTCGCCCACATGATGCACACAAACGACACTGTAGGTGAGCTAAGTGGTGTGCATTACATTTGTCGCATATCGGTGCAGTACCGGCATAAGGTTTCCTTGCAGGAGGCTGAGCTGGTTGGTTGCGGATGTTTTGGTTGGGTTGAGCAGCAATCGCAAAATTCTGCGAAGCCTTACGCTTCTTATTCTTGGACACCTCAGCATGTTCTTCCTTTGGTTCCACTTGAGTAGTCTTGTCGGATGGTCTTGGGTCGCCTTTTCGAAAAAGCTTTTTCTTTCTGATGTGGGATTCAGTTAGAGTAGCAGACAATTCAATGGCTTGTCTGACAGTAGTAGGGTTGCTTCCAGTAACAATATCCTGAACTAGGTCAGGAAGACCATCAGTATATTTCTCGATTGCCTTATCCACAGGAGTAACCATAGCAGGACACAACAGGCTCAATTCTTCAAAACGGTCAGTATAGGCTCGATGTTCGCCACTGTCTTGCTTCAAATCATCAAACTCCCTCTCCAAAGCTCGCAGTTCATGACGAGGGCAAAACTCCTTCATCATAAGGGCCCTAAGTTCAGCCCAAGTCTGTGCTAGTGCAATTTCAGCACCCCGGTCTCTCATAATCCCGTTCCACCATGTAAGAGCCCTCTTCTGAAACACGCTCGAAGAAAACTCGACCTTGCGATTTTCAGGACACTGAACGTGACGGAACGTATTCTCAATGCTCTCGAACCATTGAAGAAGCCCAGTTGCTCCCTCTGAACCACTAAACTTGAGCGGTTTAGCTGAGTTGAAACTCTTGAAGTTGCAGGGAGCATTGTTGTTGTTGATGGTCTGCATCATTTGAGCATAAAGATTTGGGAAGGCAACAGCCATTTGCTGCGCGATGATTTCCGCCAGTTCGGCATTTGCCATCTGATTGTCGCGTCGAGGAGGCATTCTAAAAGAGGAAACATGAAAGGAAACGAGTGAGAGATTTAGACGAAAAGAATGAGATGAAACAAATCTGATGAAAGCAAGGATAGTGGTCATTTGTTTGTTACTACAAAGCAACAAACGACCTCGGTGATTAATCAAAGTAAATAGGTCAAAAATAATGTATCGCGAAGACATACTCGCCTATAAGTGAACACTCATCCCAAGAATTCCCAGGTAAGCACAACTGGTCTCGCGTCTGATGAGATGTATACGAAGTGCTTGCCTAGACAGAAAACCCAGAATACAGGCATTCACCCTTCCAGTTTGCACGTGTTCACATTATTTAAAACCCAAAACCTTGACGAAATTTTGAAAACTCAAAGGGGTTCAAAACCATATAACAGAGGGTTCAAAACCTTACAATAGAGGGTTCAAAACCTAGTAATTAATCATCCTAGAACAGATGATTAGTTTTCAAAGTGGTTTTGAAATTTATGTTCTTGTTGTGGTCGTCGCCTAAGGATAGGTGACGGTATTGTTTTATGACTAAACGCAAGTAAACTCGCGTTAGGGTCCTAGAAAGGTTATAGACTAGGTCAAAGCATTACTAATAACCTAATTCCCTATAACCATTGGCTCTGATACCATCTTTTCTGTCACACCCCGACCACGTGGAACATACAAAACGTGGCGGAAATGTCGGGGAGTGTTGTAACAGAATTAATTGTTTCAAATCCATGGCAATTGAAGTTTCGTTTTATTGATTAAAAGTGTTACAATGTCTTAACAAACAAGGAAATACAACATAATTAACTAGTCTTGCATCTTTTATTGTCACTAAAGCCCAAGTCTGCCTATGTGTATCTTGATCATCTTATGCAACAGCTCCTGAAAAACACATGTGAAAATAGGTACGTCAGCATAAAAATGCCTGTGAGATACATAGGTTTTGTGAAAATAGGATTCATGACTTATGTAGGATCGGATTGCGACCTTAACGAGTCGTTAGGAAGAGTTCTAGTCCGTTTCAGAGGCGGAAACTAAGAAACGAACGTGTAAACAGCTTGATATTCACTTTAATCTCTTATATATTGATATTGACAACCTTTACAATCGAAAAAGAAACCGGCAGCACCTCGGTATAATTCTCAGAAACTGTTCGGACTATTACAAATGAAATGCCAACTAACCTATATATAGCCTAAGGATTTCGCTTGAAACACTTGAAGCGAAACCCTTCAAGCGAAATCCTTCAAATATAACATTCTGTCTTGAAGCGAAACATCACATGAGATTGGACCATTCAAGCGTAACCTCCAATAACATAAATCTGATTTCAACTTTAAGCATTTCACTTTTGTCCTTTTGTGATGTGATGTCATCGATGATGTCATCTAGATGATGTCATCATGACATCATGTCTTGATTAGCTCCACACCGAACCGAGACTCGATACAAGACGAAGACGACAGATGTGTGCACCAACAGACTCCCCCTCAGATGTTGACGAGTCTTAAGTGTCGAGTCGTTTCAATCTTCAGTCTTTATCAGTCTTTGATCTTCCTTTAGGATCTCTACCTGGCTCTATTCTATCTCCAATTCTCTCTCTCTCTAACAGACTCCCCCTCAAAACATGCTGGGATCGTAGTCTGGCTTTTACAGTATTTCAGAATCCTCAGGTATCGGAACCTGGCACTCTATCTGCTATCCTGCACATCCTCTACCCAAAAATAAGATTCACAAGAATAAAATATTTAACAATTTGTCAAATATCATGCACCAACACTGATCCTTTTCCAATCAATATACAATCAATCATTAACAATGATCTTTTAACAAATTTTTATCTCTGAAAAAACTTTTCAATCAAATTCTCCCAAACCTGTTCGTCATGTTCAGCACTTGGAATTTTGAAAATCAACTCTTCAACATCAGTTGTCTAAAATCTTTTTGAATTTTTCAAAATTTATGCTAAAACACACCGAAAATCTTTTTGGATTTTGAAATAACAGAAATAAAATGCAGAAATGAACTATTTACATACAATATTTTTGTGAGTTTGTGTAAGAGGATCATATCAGTTTTTGAGAACAATCACCAACACCGTTAAGCTTCATTTCATTTTAAGTTCTAAACAATTCACTTAGATTGTCAGTATACTTGTCCACTTAAATTTTCACACAAAGTTCAACTGCTTCGAGATACGAATTAGTGTTTTAGGACTTAAACATCTACATGTGTCCCACCTCAGTATATACTCCCGTATCCAGACCCCAATATTCAGTCTTACAGGTGAGTATACCACAGATGATATCTGTAAGGGGAATAAATTATGCAACCGTGATAGCTCAGGTCAGAACTTCCATTCAGCAGAGAGCCTAGTTGACTTTTAGGTGTGTCCCCTTTAGAGGATCTTTTGAATTACAACAGCCATGATTAGCATTTTTCAATGTTTCATCATTTTTAGCTGAGGGTGTTGCTATATTTCAAGCAAGCAGAAAGTATTCTCCGGGGACTAGGCCATTGCTTCCGCAAAATCAGAAGTCCCGGGATAATACCCCAGATATCACTGAGCATAAAGACCTAGTATCTCAGAATACGGGACCTTTCAAACAAGATTTCAGGGGTTACCTATATATCCTGAAGGTGTTCCCCACGTAGACGCAAGTAAATTTTATATTTATATCTCGTCACAATTTACTATATGTGCAAAAACCTACTGACATATCCACAGTGAGATTGTTTATCACATTTATACCTTCCATTTCTTTAGCATGTTGTGACAGTCCACTGATGTACTATCATTTCCTCTTTTATACAACAAAACTCATTTTTATTTTATCATGTTTTTGGCTTTTTCAAATTTTCTAATGTTTTTGGATTTTCTGAAAATTTTTACTCCCCCTAAAATGCAAACACATTTTAGGAAATTTGAAAATAAACTGTACAAAAAAATGACAACTGATATCGAATCACTTCAGAACGCCATCCACTTGGCATAAACAATCAGAACTCCCCCTCACAACAAACTATTTTCCCATTGTGATTTCAAAACACTTAAGTTTGTTTTAATCAAATGGTTTTTCCGGAAAATAAGTTTGATTTTACCAATTGTAGGTTAGGGGTTACATCACATTGTTTCTCAATCATTTGTAGAAAATCAGATACAATTTAATGTCCCTGATTTACCACTTGTAAGTCGAAATCACTTTCGTGAATTTCTCAAGAAATGTGCTGATTCCTGCTCCGCTTAAACCAACCTGGGAGCTCCGGCAAGTCCGGTTTTTACTCAAACATTACGTCCACCCAAGCCTCACCAGCCTTGGGTGACTTTGGTGGCAAACATCTATCCCACCAACATTTTGATTTATAAAATTCTTGAGCACTCTTTACCTTTCTGTCAACCATCTTACCGAAAATATGTTTGACTTTCCCGTTGAAAGCCTTCTCAACATCAAATTCTCCCTTATCAGCGAAGAATTGATTTGAGATCTCTACCTTCCCAACTTTTGACTTCCAATTTTCCTTTGACAATGAAGGAAAATTCTCATCGTTCAACTCAGGAACGGAATTCACAATTTTTTTCTCAACCAAAGACTCCTCTGATTTTATGGAATCAGATTCATTGTCAGAACTTCTTTCAGATTTTACAATCCATTTTTGTTTGGTTAAATCAACACTTCTTTTGTAAAACCGTTTTGAACTTTCACCTTTTTCAGAAATAGAATTTTCAAACACTTTTGATTTCTCAGTTGATTGTTTCTTCTCAAAGACAAGTTTTTCTTTCAGTTTTGAGTTAGAAGTAACTTCCTGTTTTGTGTTGTTGGACTGTTGACAATTCCAAGCAATATGTCCAACTTTTTGGCATTTGAAGCAAGTTCTTCTATCAACTCTTTGAGCAAACTTTCTCACATTCTTCTTCACTTCAGCAAGAAACTCTTGATTGGATTGTTTCCAGAATGGTTTCTTCTGCTCATCTTCACAACTTCCACCTGCAACAAATTTTGTATTTGGTTTATAAGTTTTCTGATTTTGATAATTTTCAGGAAGAATAAATCCTAAACCTTTCTTTTTGAAATTTTTGTTATGGTTTGGTTTCTTTTGAAAACCATAACCAGAACCATAACCCTTTTTCTTGTTCAATCTTTGTTGAACACTTGAAGTGTACTTTTTAGGTTTTTCATCAAGATTTAAATCTTTTATATCAGAAATATTAATTTCTGTTAATTTGAAAACCTGTTTGATCATTTCAGTTTTTACACTTCTGATTGGAAATTCCTCATCAGAATATAATTTGTCTGAATCATTCAAAGTATAAGCCACTTTGATTGATCCGTCATTCAAATTAGATTTTGATAACAGGAATTCTCTATTGTAAACCCTATTAACCGGTGAACTCGGACTCTTTTCTGACGAACTCAGACTTTCAGACTTAGACTCCGGTTTTGACTCCTCATCCGTATCCAACACCTGATCGACAACTTTCTTTACTAACTCAGACTCATGATCAGTGTCAGACGCTGTGAATGTAACATCAATATTGTCTGGTAATTCATCAATGATTTCAGACTTTAACTTGATGTTGACTGCCTTTTTTAGACGCTCTTCATTTGGATTCCTGGGAGAATAAGTTTCATGGATCGGGGGCGGACATCTGTTATACTTTACACTTAGTTTCTTACCAGTATTAGTATCTTCAGTCTTTCTGTCCATGAACGCTTCCAGACCTGCAACAGTAGGATAAACACGATCAATCAAGTAATCACATGTAGTGTAACTCAACAGTAATCGTTTAATCCTTTCACTCTCAATCTTTTCAAGTTCCACATCTTTCTTTAACTTTGCACAATCTTCGATGTACTCATTGATGACTTTCTGCTTTGTCATTAATGTTGCACTCATTTTATCCATTGCTTTTTCGGTTTCTGTATTCGTCTTCTTCAGACTATCAACTGTTCTGTTCAGCACATCATATGATTCTTTAATGTACTTCACATCAGACAGTAAGTCTTCTTTAATCTTCTCTAATTCAGCAATCTTCGTATCTTTCTCTTCACAAGCTTTGCAAGACTCTGAACACTTCACACATGGTTTTTCAACTTCAACCATTTTTTCAACTATCTTTTCAACCTCGACAGTCTTTTCAACTTCAACTAGTTTCTCTATTTCAACAATTTTTTCTACTTCGACCAGTTTTTCAACTTCAACTAATTTTTCAACTTCGACTAGCTTTTCCACCACTATCTCCACTTCAACAATTTTCTCAACTACTTTCTCAGTCACTGGTTCAACATTTGCTTCTCCAGCTTCTGTCTTTGTCTTTTCATCAGCTTGCATTTTTGTTGCTTCCAGCTCTTTCCTCAATCTTGCCATCTTCTTCTGATACAGCATCTCCATTTTATCTGCAAAAAACAAATTAAAACTAGTAGGATCAATGCCTTTTCTGGCTCTGTTGAGATGTTCTTCCTCATCATCGGTATCCACATCGCTTCCAAGATCTGGAAAAATTGGGATTCTTTTCTGATTAACCTCATCTTCACCTAGAATTCGAGCAACAAAGCCTGATTCTGATGGAATGTATTTATCCCAACTAAATCCCTCGGCAACTTTTTCGTCATCTTGATGGATAATTAAAGCTTTCTTCTTTCCATCATCAGTAGCATGAGCATGTACAATTTGAGGTTGTTGAGAAGTCTGATGAAAAATTGATTTCTGATAATAGTTGTTCTTTTCTTGATTCTCGGTTGCTACTTGGTTTTTACACTCTCGTTTAAAGTGTCCTTTTCCTTTGCAACGGAAACAGGTAACTTTCGATTTATCAAAACCCAATTGAGAAGTAGCCATTCCTCGAAATTCATCTCTACCAGTAATCTCTTGAAATTTTTCAGCTCTCCTCCAAGCACTTGCTAAGCACCACTTGATATCCATCACTTCAAGTTCTTCAGCATCAATTTGGTCGTAATCTTCTTTGGTAAGCATCGGATTACCAATCTTCCCACCGATCAAACTTTCGTAAGATTCTAACATAGTAACCAGTGATGCCATGTGTTGCTTGGCAACTTCTGGAGACAAATTCTGGCCATTTTGAATGTTTAATGTAACATTGCATTGAAGATTTGTTGAATTCGATTGTTGAGGACTTGATGTTGTAAAGTTTGGATCAAAACTCGAGAATGATGAAGATCCACCACTTTGAGTAACATTACTCTTTGTTCCGGATGAACCATCTGCACTGAAACCAGTTTGAATCTTTGGGCTAGGGCTGGGGGTAGCCTCAAACTTGTTCCCTCGGTAGTACAAACTGACGTCTTGTTTGGCATTTGGATTCGTCATGATAGCTGTTTTCTGAATATCCAACTCATGCTCTTCAATCTTTTGAATAAACTTTGCTAGACTCATATTCTCAGATTTTCTCATGTGTTTGATAATCAACAAATAAGTTCCCCATTTCTGTTGTGGTAATGCCTCAGCAAGTTTATCCACCCATTCCTCATCATCCTTCTTTATATCCAATCTCCCCATTTCCAAGACAAGATGACAATATCTGTCAATTGTCTGTTTCGTTGATTCGTAATCAAAAGCTACAAACATATCGAATGATTTCTTCAGCAACGCCTTTCTGTTTTTAATCATATCTGCGCTTCCTTTGAATTTCTGAATCAATGCTTCCCAGATTGACTTAGCTGTATTGTCATGTTGAAGCAAAACAAATATATCTTCTTTGATTGCCTGTTGAAGAATACTGATCATCATTTTCTCACTAGTATTCTTCAATTTGTCAGCTTCTGTAAAATCACAGAAATCCTTTACAAGCCCACGTTCGTTTTTCGGTTTTTCATAGTCTTTTTCTAACGAACACCATGCATCAAATTTGTAAGCTTGCACCCAGTTCTCAAATCGATTTTGCCATCCTTTAAAGTCTTCAATGTACATGAGCTTTGGTGGCTTTTGATGAGTTCCCGTCTCATTTTCACTGTACAATGCTTCAGCAGCTGTAACCGGAGCTACTGGTGTGGCAAACGCGTTGTAGAAATCTTCTTCCATGCTTCAGTAATTAGCAAAAACTTCGGAAAACACCTTGCAAGTACCTTCAAGCGAAATCCCGAGTAATACAGTTCTGAAGCGAAATCAACTATTCTTTCTTGAAGCGAAAACAGATGTTAAGTCTTGAAGCGAAATCAACTGTTTGTTGAAGCGAAATCTGATATCAGGTTCTATTTCAAGCGAAATTAACTATTTCGCTTCAAACACTCAATGTTTTCAAGCGAAACTCTGCTGAATGTTACGAACTCTTTTAAGCGAAATCAAGTTTTTGTCCAGTTTTTGTCATTTTTACTTTGAATTTCGGTCTCAAACTTTCAAGGCTTTGTTAGACTACTGTTTTATACAATCGGTGAAAAACTCAGACCAATTTGACCGTTAAATCTCGTCCAGATTGAAAAAGAAGGTGTAGAAATCAGAAAATAGATGATATCAAGCTAAACTCTTCTTCCTGCGCTCTGATACCAATTGTAGGATCGGATTGCGACCTTAACGAGTCGTTAGGAAGAGTTCTAGTCCGTTTCAGAGGCGGAAACTAAGAAACGAACGTGTAAACAGCTTGATATTCACTTTAATCTCTTATATATTGATATTGACAACCTTTACAATCGAAAAAGAAACCGGCAGCACCTCGGTATAATTCTCAGAAACTGTTCGGACTATTACAAATGAAATGCCAACTAACCTATATATAGCCTAAGGATTTCGCTTGAAACACTTGAAGCGAAACCCTTCAAGCGAAATCCTTCAAATATAACATTCTGTCTTGAAGCGAAACATCACATGAGATTGGACCATTCAAGCGTAACCTCCAATAACATAAATCTGATTTCAACTTTAAGCATTTCACTTTTGTCCTTTTGTGATGTGATGTCATCGATGATGTCATCTAGATGATGTCATCATGACATCATGTCTTGATTAGCTCCACACCGAACCGAGACTCGATACAAGACGAAGACGACAGATGTGTGCACCAACAGACTCCCCCTCAGAAATGACTATAATGCCCTTACTATTAATAAATTAAAAAAAATTAAAAAATACATGTGGGCCCCACCTATCCACCTGCCCACCCCAACCCCACCCCACCCCACCCCACCCACCTTTTCTCCCCTTTACATCTCCTACAACCAGTGTTGCAAAAATCGGCCTAGGCGGCCGATTAATCGGCGCCTAGGCGCTAGGCGGCCATTCACTGCCTAATTTTGAGCTAGTCGGTCAATTAATCGGCCATGGTCAAAGTCGGTCAAAATCGGTCCTAGGCGGTCAAAAATCGGATTAATCGGACTATATTAATCAGTCAAAATCGGTCCTAGGCGGTCAAAATTGGTCAGAATCGGTCAAAATCGGTCAAAATCGAACCATACTATCTGAAACTTGAAGTATTTATGTGAATTTTGAAGTATTATTTTTATATTATTGGGTATATATACATAATTTTGAAAAAAATACATATAAAAATCCCATTCCGATTAATCCCGAGGCGGTAACTCACCGCCCGACTAGCGCCTTGCGCCTTCTACAACATTGCCTGCAACTCATCACCGCCGCCACCATCAACCACTCATCCCTAACGAGGGAACAACTGAAAACGACTCTGTAATGATCAACATCGCCGGAGCGCCCAAAATCCCGACCATTCAAGATCTCCGGACCCAAATCACAATCAGGTCAACCCCCAGTCACCAAAAGGTAAACACACCCTCATTAGAACTCGATAGATCTTTAGACAATATTGGAATTGGGGTTTCAGCAGAAGACTTTTTTTGTTGCATACATTATCCAAACACACTTAGATTTTGTATTAAAAGAAAGTTATAACCATATGTTCCAATAAAAAACATTAGAAAAATATTAAAATGGTAGATAGGGCCTATGATCAAACAAACAAACAAGTGGAACAAAAACAAAAGAGTGCTTGAAAAAAAGAAAGGTGTCACACCCCGACCACGTGGAACATACAAAACGTGGCGGAAATGTCGGGGAGTGTTGTAACAGAATTAATTGTTTCAAATCCATGGCAATTGAAGTTTCGTTTTATTGATTAAAAGTGTTACAATGTCTTAACAAACAAGGAAATACAACATAATTAACTAGTCTTGCATCTTTTATTGTCACTAAAGCCCAAGTCTGCCTATGTGTATCTTGATCATCTTATGCAACAGCTCCTGAAAAACACATGTGAAAATAGGTACGTCAGCATAAAAATGCCTGTGAGATACATAGGTTTTGTGAAAATAGGATTCATGACTTATGTTTGAGAAAATGTTTAGTCATGAACCTTGTTATTTGCTTTGTCTTGTAAATCATTTGAAAAACAATGAGTTCAGATGATATGTATAAATAAGTGAATAATGTATGGTTAAATGAATAACCATGTAAAAATGTGTTTGTATAAGATAAGTTGTTTGTAAAACAATGTCTTGTGAAAAGTATGTTATTTGTATAAAATGTTATATGTATCAAACTGAAATGATTCAAATAACGCTACGATATGTAATACCATACAAACACTTATATATAGGAAGTACCAGCGGCGTATCCACCATGCTTGTATCATATTACACACACATCGTTACTTAATCACTTAATCAAACCAAACCAAACACTGTAAAATGTCTATGTTTAAATCAATTGTCAAATGTATTGAATAATATGTCAAAGTATTCATGTCAAGATGTAAATCATGTCAAAATGTCTATGTCAAATATCCATGTCAAATGTCTATGTCAATTATCCATGTCAAATGTCTATGTCAAATATCCATGTCAAATGTCTATGTCAAATATCCATGTCAAATGTCTATGTCAAATATCCATGTCAAATGTCTATGTCAAATATCCATGTCAAATGTCTATGTCAAATATCCATGTATGGCAAGTGAAATGTCTCAACTAAACCATATGCACAAAAACAAAGTATTGAAGTAAAACTTGGTTTAAATCAAAGTTATGTTTTGTGGGAAATACATGATCAAATGTCAATCATGTTAAAATGTCTATGTCGAAATGTCATGTAAAATGATGTACTAAGTAATGCACACAATGGCAATACATAGCATGAAATGTAATGAAATCATGTACTATAATGTACTAACGAACATAGCAGTATATGATGTGAAAACAGGAAAGCAGGAAAGTAACAAGTAGGCACATGTGTTCCACCCCAAAACAGTTTGGAAAACAGTAAAAGAGGGGTCTATGTACTCACTTGAGATTGCTCAGAAGTCCTTGAGTAACAACCAAACAATGCTAGAGATCGCGGATATCAAACGGCACCTAATATAGGTAACTATGTTAATTAACCGGACCTAGATCGGAAGATCGGATAGCATGAGGGTTTGTAAACCAAACGAGTGTGGAGACTCGCGTGATATGGTTTAACAAAGCCTACATACTAAATGAAACCTAACCTGAGTGCTTTCGACCCATTACGACCCGTTTAGGTAGCTTATGCTACTTTAACGCGTCGTTCGCGTGAAACGCGTTCGGAACACCTAACTAGTCCTATGACAAGTGTTATATGCCTAAACATGTTACATAATCAGTTATGTGACAAAAGTTTAGGTTACATATGCTTAATTACCAATTATACATGAAAAGGGTATTCTGGTAATTTACCTAAGGCATATAAACTACCTATCATACAACTACTTAAACGATGTGACCATAGGGTATAACCTCGGAAGGTTATTCCCTACCTACTATGGTCACCTAATGTGTTTGGTCGGATCCTAATGATCGACCAAATGGGTCGGGTTCGAGGCATAAGCGATTTATTAGATCGCTTACCCTACGACCCTAGACAACGTGGTAATCAGTAGGCATAGTCCCAAGGGACTATGACCATCGTGATTACAATCACGTTGCGAAGTTCTAACGAACTTCGCATTGACCATTACTGGTCAACGCTGAAAGTCAAACAAAGTTTGACTTTCTGACTCGAAAAGCAGTAAAATAAGGAAAAGAACGAAAGAATACTTACGAAGGGTCCCCGAATGCTAAACTTGATTCGAAAATCTCAGGTATGAAACTAATGTTTCAACTTAGAGTTTCTCAAATCAAATTTCTAGTGATTTTAGCAATGGGGGGTATGGGGTATTTATAGGAATACCCGAACCGTTAAGATCGTTTCATGGAAAACGTGCCTTAATCCCATCCGTATATGTGTTGCAAAGTTATGGTGCCTAAATTCCATCCATACATGTGTTGCAAAGTTATGGTGTTTAGGTGTTTAAATTCCATCCATACATGTGTTGCAAAGTTATGGTGTTTAAATTCCATCCTTATCCGCTGACTAAGCATGTTAGAATGTGTGGTTGTGAATTAAACAGCTGTTTATACATCGAATCTGGTCCCGAAAGTGCAAAACTGATATTTCTGCATGTTTTCTGTCCAGAATAGGCAGTCGCGTAGCGCGACGGGTAGGACCATAGGGCTCGCGCTACGCTAGCACCCCTCCTGAATCAGAAAAGTTTCAGAATTGGCAGAAATGGTCCCTGCACGTGTTTAAGGCCTTTTTCGATGCGTTTGAACCCCGTTAACCTCATTTCAAGGCTCTAAAATGAAGTTAAAGTATAGGGAACTCAAAACATGCTCAAAAATATGCCGGATGATGGTTCGTTTGGTCGTACGAACGCGATGTTCGCTTAATTACGACGGAATGCGCACAAGCGCGAAAAACGATCCAAATGACGTGACAAATGGATTTTTCTTATGCCGAACACTAAAATAAAATATTTTAGTGCTTACATAAATTTTTGGATGTCCGGATGTATTCAGAACGTAAGTTATGCGCGAAAATGCAAACTTGTGCACTTTTTGACACTTTTAGTCCCTGAATGACACAAAAGTTTATTTTAGCATACCGAACACCTCAAAGCCTATTTCTAAGCTATGTGAAGGATATTTATGGTATGTTTAACTTATGGTCATGCTCCGGAATGTCTGTTACAGTTCAAATTGGCATACTTTCGCAGTTTGTCAACTTTAGTCCCTGTAAGCGATTAAACTTTGATTTCACCACACCAAACCTTCCAAAACTTATATCTAAGTTATGTAAAGGTTATTTAAGGTATGTTAAGCCTATTTCACTATTCCGGAGTGTTCATTGCATTAAACTGGTTATATTTACGCATCAGTGCGCGTATAACCTTCCAGAAAGCGATTTAGAGCTTGAAATCGAACAAGACTTGATATGTGCAAAAGATACACATATTTATACAAGTCCAAAGTATGAAATACAATATTTCATTGGTTTGGAATTTGTTTGATGGTTGAAATGACACAGGTGTTACAAAAGGTTTTGACACCAACAATGGCGGGAGGTATTTACAGTATTGACTCAGTGACTAAGTGGCTCCGATCGTTGTATCCACTTTTAACGAATTCCCTTTCTCTCATCAATCTTTTCACACGGTGTTACAATGGTGGCAGCGGGGCGGAGGTGTTACGGTGGTGGGTTTTTCGACGATTTCAGGGTGTGGTGGTGGCGACGTGGTGGAGATGTTATGATGGGAGGTTTTCAGGCGATGATGGGGTGGATCTATTGTGGTGATGGAAGGTGATTGTTATTACCGAAGGTTTCTGATGTATTTTTGCAAAACAGGGAAAAAGACGAGTTTCCGGGAGTGTATATCACTCGGGCGATCGAAAAAGAAGGGCCCGACCAGTAGTTTAGACATTGAATGAATCGATCTGTGTTGGAACCGAAAGTTGCAGAATATTGGGCAAAGAGGAAGACAAGTAGAGTTAAAATTGTTATAAACAAGCCTAATAGCAAGAAGATGAGAAGAGATAATTGGGAGAGAAAGAGATGTTTAATATTAATGGTGCATAATATACAATAGAATACATGTACTATTTATAGGGGTAATAAACTTGGAGAACAAGTTGGTTTATATTAGGAGTTGATAATCTAAATATATTCTTTATAATACTCCCCCTGATTATCAACTTCATACGCTTAATGCTGCCTCATTAAAAACCTTGTCAGGAAAACCCAATGGGACAAAACCTTGACTAAGGGAAAAAGAGTGCAGCGCGTATTATCTCCCCCTGATGATGATCACTTAAGCTCCTTGAGTTGACGCATCCCGATCCCATGAACTAACTTTTTGAATGTTGAGGTTGGAAGTGATTTAGTGAACAAGTCTGCCAAATTTTCGCTGGAACGAATTTGTTGGACAACAATATCTCCATTCTTTTGTAGATCATGTGTAAAAAAGAACTTTGGCAAAATATGTTTTGTTCTATCACCTTTAATGTATCCTTCCTTTAGTTGAGCAATGCATGCTGCGTTGTCTTCATGTAAGATTGTTGGTCCCTCATCTCCCGAAGAAATACCACAAGATCCACGAATGTGTTGTATTACGGTCCTTAACCAAATGCATTCTCGACTAGCTTCATGTATCGCCAATATTTCTGCATGATTAGATGATGTGGCTGTGATTGTTTGCTTTACCGAACGCCATGAAATTGCAGTACCTCCACTTGTAAATAAATATCCAGTTTGAGATCGCCCAGTGTGAGGGTCAGACAAATACCCTGCATCTGCAAAACCAACCAAACCTGTTTCCGATTGATTTGTAAAATACAAACCCATGTCTTTTGTACCTTGAAGGTATCTAAATATTTGTTTTACCCCATTCCAATGCCTCTTTGTTGGACATGAACTATATCTTGCCAATAAATTTACAGAAAATGATATATCAGGTCGTGTATGGCTAGCAAGAAACATTAGTGCACCAATTGCACTTAAATATGGTACTTCTGGACCAAGGATTTCCTCTCCATCTTTAGGAGGTCGGAATGGGTCTTTTTCCACATCAAGCGGCCTTACAACCATTGGGGTACTCAATGGATGTGATTTTTCCATATAAAATCTTTTTAGTAGTTTCTCTATATAAGTTTCTTGATGCACAAGGATTCCACCCTTAAGGTGTTCAATTTGTAATCCAAGACAAAACTTTGTCTTCCCAAGGTCTTTCATTTCAAATTCTCTTTTCAAGTATTCAACTGCCTTTTGAAGCTCCCCTGGAGTTCCAATTATATTCATGTCATCAACATATACGGCAATTATAATGTATTTAGATCCTGACCTTTTTGTAAAAATACACGGGCATACAGAATCATTTTTATAGCCTTCTTTCGACAAATACTCACTAAGGCGATTATACCACATACGCCCAGATTGTTTTAGCCCATATAATGATTTGTTTAATTTGATTGAAAGATGTTCTCGAGAACTAGATTTACATGAGTTTGGCAATTTGAATCCTTCAGGAAGTTTCATGTAAATATCAGTATCAAGTGAGCCATAGAGGTAGGCTGTCACAACATCCATTAGACGCAAATCGATCCCTTCTTGTATTACCAGACTAATAAGATAACGAAAAGTTGTCGCATCCACCACTGGAGAATATGTCTCCTCATAATCAATTCCAGGTCTTTGTGAAAATCCTTGTGCTACTAATCTTGCCTTGTATCGTACAATTTCATTTTTCTCATTACGTTTTCGCACAAAGACCCATCTATATCCAACAGCCTTTACACCTTTAGGTGTATGGGCCACTGGTCCAAAAACTTCTCGTTTCTTTAGGGAATTCAATTCTGCCTCTATCGCGTCTTTCCATTTTGGCCAATCATTTCTTTGTTTGCATTCCTCAACTGATTTTGGTTCTTGATCCTCATTGTTTTCCATTACTTGTAGCGCTACATTATATGAAAAACTATCATCGACGTCGATTTCGCTTCGGTTCCATACATTTCTAGACATGATATAATTAATTGAGATCTCTTCGTTTTCAGGTACCTGAGGTTCTTCTAGAACCATCATGTCTAGTGTCTCTTCTGGAGACTCATTTTCTTGCGTTATTGTTACCTCGACTTGACCATCTACATTATTTGCTCCCTTTTTCTTTCGAGGATTTTTATCTTTAGAACCCATTGGTCAACCACGTTTTAGGCGTGCATTAGACTCATTACCAATAAGTGGTTGTCCTTGTGGGACACCTATTTTAACTGGAGCATTAACAGCTGGTATATGTGACTTAGTCACTTTCTTTGGGTCAGTAAATGCGTCTGGTAATTGATTTGCTAATCCTTGTAAATGAATTATCCTTTGAACTTCTAGTTCACATTGTTTAGTTCGAGGATCAAGATGAGACAATGATAATTCATTCCAAATAATACTATTATCCAGCTGTTTTTTGTCTCCCCCTAATGTTGGGAATGTTGATTCAACAAAATGACAATCACTAAATCGAGCTGTAAATAAATCACCCGTTGTAGGTTCTAAATACTTAATGATCGATGGTGATTCATACCCAACATATATTCCTAACCTCCTTTGAGGCCCCATCTGTGTGTGTTGTGGTGGAGCGATTGGAACATATACAGCACAACTAAAAATCCTTAGATGGGAAATATTTGGCTCCTGACCAAGAACCAACTTTAATGGGGAAGAAGTATGATAACTCGTTGGCCTGATGCGAATTAGTGTTGCTGCATGTAAAATTGCATGTCCCCAAGCAGAGGCTGGTAGTTTTGATTTCATAATCATTGGTCTTGCAACCATTTTAAGTCGCTTGATAAGCGATTCAGCAAGCCCATTTTGTGTATGTACATGAGGTACAGGATGCTCTACATTTATCCCAATAGACATGCAATAATCATTAAATGTTTGGGATGTAAATTCACCAGCATTGTCCAATCGAATATTCTTGATGGGGTAATCGGGAAAATGTGCTCTTAGCCTTATTAATTGAGCAAGTAGTCGTGCAAATGCCATATTACGACTTGATAGTAGGCACACGTGTGACCATCTAGTTGATGCATCAATTAAGACCATAAAATATCTAAATGGTCCACTAGAAGGATGTATAGGTCCACAAATATCCCCATGTATTCTTTCCAAAAAAATCAGGGATTCAGTCCCCACCTTCATTGGTGATGGGCGAGTAATCAACTTCCCTTGTGAACATGCAACACATGTAATATCCTTGGACTGAAGAATTTTCTGGTTCTTCAAAGAATGTCCAACTGAATTTTCTATAATTTTTCGCATCATTGTTGTTCCGGGATGGCCTAACCGGTCATGCCATATGATAAAATTTTCTTGGTCTATAAACTTCTTGTTTATGACTGCATTTGATTCAATTGCATTAATTTTAGTATAATACAAACCAGAGGCAAGTGCGGGCAACTTTTCTAACACATGTTTTTTACCCGAACTTATATTTGTGATATGAAGGTACTCATCATGTCCCTCAGATGTAGTCTCAAGATGATATCCGTTTAAACGAACATCTTTAAAACTTATTAGATTTCTTTGAGACATTGGGGAAAATAACGCATTGGTTATTTTAAATGGTGTTCCACCTGGCAACACTACATAAGCTTCTCCAAAGCCTTCAATTAATTTTGATGTACCAGATATAGTACCAACATTTGCCTTTTTCATGGTTAAAGTAGAGAAATAACTCTTTTTCTTAAGAATTGTATGCGTTGATGCGCTGTCAATTAGACATATGTCTTCTCCATTAATAGGGATCTTAGTTACACACTCCATATGCTTCAAAACAAAACAAAATCATATGAATAAAATGTCTAACATGCTTCAAACATAACAAATCCCAAAATGTTTCATACGCATCAAAACAAAACAAAATAAAATCTCAAAATGTCTTAAAGAAATAAAAGAAATAACATCACTTAAAAACTAATAATTTATATGTAAGGAAAGTTGCAAGCATCCAACTGGGTTGTATCAGCCACGATATCACCAGAATCCAAGTTAGTTGGCTCAATAAGGAAATCATCATAATCCAGGTTAGTTGTATCATTATAATCTTTATGACCATCAGTGGCATCAACATTTGCAACCTCATATGTAAAATTTGTTTCTATTCCTTTTGCTTTGTCTTTGATGGATTGTTGATAAAGTTCCACCAAGTGTTTGGCTGTACGACAAGTCTTCGACCAATGATTGTTACTTCCACATCGGTAACATGCATTCGATAAAGATCCAACCTTCTTTTTATTTTTTTCATCACTGGATTTATTTTCATTATTATGCCACTTTTGGTGGGTCCCTTTGTTTTTAAACTGAACACTATGATAATTTCCTCGGCCACGTCCACGACCATGACCACGACCATAACCACGACCACGACCACGATGATAACCTTGACCACGTCCGTAACTTTCACTTTGGCCATTATATGTTGCCACATTAGCTTCAGGGATTGGGGTTGCTCCAACCGGACGAGTCTCATGATTTTTCATTAAGAGCTCATTGTTTTGCTCGGCCACAAGCAAACATGATATTAATTCACTATATTTGGTGAAACCCCTTTCACGATATTGTTGTTGCAGTATCACATTCGAGGGGTGAAAGGTTAAGAATGTTTTTTCCAACATTTCCTTATCAGTAATATTTTCACCACATAGAATCAATTGTGATGTGATTCTAAACATTGCCGAGTTGTACTCGCTTATAGACTTAAAGTCTTGAAACCTTAAATTGATCCACTCGTAACGAGCTCTCGGTAATATTACCGTTTTCTGGTGGTCATACCTTTCTTTCAGATTGGTCCAAAGGACAAGTGGATCCTTGATAGTGAGGTACTCACTTTTCAAAGCCTCGTGAATATGATGGCGTAAAAAGATCATGGCTTTTGCCTTATCTTGGGTAGTTGCTTTATTTCCTTCTTTAATTGTTTCACCCAGATTATTGGCATTCAAATGTATTTCAGCATCCAATACCCATGACAAATAGTTTTTCCCAGTAATATCTAAAGCCATAAATTCAAGCTTTGCAAGATTTGTCATGATAGAACTATATTATAAAAAAAAAACATATTAATTAGTACATATCAAACTTCAACAATATATATATATATATACAACAATGATTATTAAGACGACAATATCACCGATTACAATAATAAAATAATTTAGATTTCAAATAATCTTAAAACATCATGTCTGTTAAAGACAAGTTAGTTATGTTAAATATAATTTATGTGTATAATAAATGAGAACAAACAAATAACATATTATTTTCCTTTTGGAAGAAAACTATAATTAACAATAAGCCTTTCAGATCGTAAGCAAAGAATCTCTAGAATTTAATGAATATATAATCTCTAGAAAAAGAAATATACAAAAGCAAAGATATAAGAAACAAACCATTGGTGGATTAGTTGCGAGGAGCATGTAATTGTAAATATTAATAATAAGTTGTTAACTTCTTATATAAATACTGTTGGCCATATCAAATTAACTAGTTAATATGAGCATATTCATTAAATACCTAGATTATTGAAGCCCTTGTGTGTTTTGGTATCGCAATCTTTTTTAACTCAAAATCGTATTAATCTATCAAAATAATGATAAACATAAAAATTACAAAACATATTGATTCATAAAGAGTTGGGCAGCAGATTATAACGTATTATATTTAAATGTTATAGATAATATGAAAATAGTGTAAGAGAAAGAGTATTGATGGATATCATTTATCACATTAATAACAATTACGTATATTTGTAAATTTATTGTAGTTCCTAAATCTCATCAGAAATTGTTACAGGTATTGTATATTGCTTATTATTAATTATCACAGAGTATAGATTTCAACTGAAAACGATGAACGTATGAGACAATGATGAAGTACATATACATTAAACAACCCAAATTGGATGATGTTTAGACATACCTTATGAATCTTCAATAGCAACTCGTGCTGATAACGTGTTATAAACAAGCCTAATAGCAAGAAGATGAGAAGAGATAATTGGGAGAGAAAGAGATGTTTAATATTAATGGTGCATAATATACAATAGAACACATGTACTATTTATAGGGGTAATAAACTTGGAGAACAAGTTGGTTTATATTAGGAGTTGATAATCTAAATATATTCTTTATAATAAAAATGGTAATTTGGTTTTAATTGTTATATTTTAAGATGAAGGGCATTTAGGTAATTTCCCAGTCACTTAACTAAGAAAACTAACCCCCATCCACACCAGGGACTATCCGATAATGAATTTGCCAAAGTTGGGGACTATAGCTGTAATTTTAAAAATGTAGAGACTAAAGGTGAAATCGGAGCAAACCACATGGACTATCCGGGCACTTTTCTCTTTCCTTTTTTACTATTTGTTCGGACTTGAATGAAGGCTTCAAATTAACTTTATTATTTACTTCTCTTTTTTATCCATCTCTCACAAACCCTTTGGCTCCTCTCTTTCTCTCTCTACTTTCGTTTCTCTTCTCCTCCACAACGTGGCCAATGACACCGCCACCACAAAACAACAACATGCAACAATTGATCTACCTTGAGAACACACAAACATGGCCAACACCCACCTCCACCGCTGGTTTGGAAAAATGTGTGACGTTGGTAGTCACCGGAGAGGGGTGATGGTTAACAAACCTTTGTTTTGGCCCACTCTGGGCCTCTGGCATCCATCGATTCTAAAAAGACAAAACTTAAGTGACCTGTGAGAGGCTGACACGTGGACCAAAGGTCAGCCGCCACGCAAGTGGCACTATTCCCGGCCATGGTGTTTGTAGATATAAAGATGTTCATACCGGATGTAGAATATCATTAGTCCATCTGTTTAGAAATTATTTAAGAAAATGTAAGATGATGTGGTAATTTTTTAACTTAACATCATTTAGACGCACAATTGTTTTCTTTTATCACATTATATCCGTTTCCAACTCCAAATACCTTCTTACATACTTCATTATATTTTAAATACTATAATTTTATGACCTTTTTTTATAGTGTTCTCACGTGCGAGTAGCAGTGTGTCTAACACACATATCCACCTAGTACATGATGTGTCTAACCCATACAATAGTGAATGCAACATATGCCCATTGTTGCTTGAATGTTGTGTTCTTAAACCTTAGTCGGACATAATTGCCCCTCGTCCTATGATACAAGTGTTCACTGGCGGAGCTTCTTTGGGGCCGGAGGTTCCCGACCCCAACTGGTTTTCCGCTCGTAGTGTTAAATTCTACCGAAAATTTCCTAAAAAAATATTTTTATAGTGTAAAATATTGGATTTTTAAGAGCCCGACCCCCACCGAGTATATTTTAAAAGTGCAGCCCCTGTCGAATTTTTGTTCAGACTCCGCCACTGCAAGGGTCCTATTTTGATGGCTTTCTTTAATATTTTGCAACTCTTATCCTTTTTAGAATACTAATCCCCCCCCCCCCCCCCCCTTCTCTCTCCCTCACACACACATATATATAATCTAATAAGACCACCCGTAGTGGGGCGGTATTTTTAAAAAAAAATTGAAAAAAAAAAACGCCGCAAAACGCCCCCCCCCCCCCCCCCCCATTACACCCGGCGTTGTTAGGCGTTGTTTTTGAAAAAAAAATGCATGTAAGCGTTTTAAATAAAACACTGAAGTGGTGGGGTGGATTTTGCATGTGGCCAATGGGACCACTCCCAATGTTTGACTAGCCAATGAGCAACTGTTTGCTTTTTTATTTATTTATTTATTTATTTTTGTTTAATGATTGGAATGAGCATTATTAGGCATTATTCTCACTACACAACTTTTGCATTAACACTCCACGATGACTGGGATGACACATGTCGAATAATGCCCCATGGTGGGGGCATTATTTTTCTTAACCACTACACCCGGTCTAATAAAATAAGTCTATAGGGGCACACGATATTCATTGGAAGAGCTATTTATTTTTTTTGTTTCCTGCCTTTCTCCCTAACTTAATTATCATCTACTTAGTTATATATACTTATTTTTTATAATTAAAGATATTTTATTATATATTAATAAATTAATAAGACTAAAACAAGCAACAATTAAAGATATTTTATTATATATTAATAAATTAATAAGACTAAAACAAGCAACAGAGCTATTATTCCTATAAATTTTCAAAGATATATAAAAATTATCTATTAACATCACGTTAAATTATTTTCAAATTATATAAACAAAATATTAATACATTCGATTTTTTATTATTTTTCACTAGCTTTTATTTCCTCTCATCCTCACTTATCTATATAACATATATTATTCATGTATATTTTTGTGTGTTCTTTTGGCAAAGAAACATATAAATGATGCATCTATCAATTTGTGTGTATTAAAGGGCTGTTTGACAACTTCTAAATGGTTAAGTGTTGAACCAGTAAGAGGTCCGAACCATTAAGGGCTAATACAATGCTTAACCATTCATAGGCAAATGTCTGACCAATTTAACTTAGAGGTCTTAACCAATTCAGACTCAGTATAATGTTTAATCATTCTGAGACAGATGTCTAAACCATTCAGACATCTGCTCACGAAACAAATAGTCTGAACCATTAAGTGCTACACCAACTATTAAAAGCTTCATTAAGAGCTAAACAAACAACCCTAAATTAGATTGGATATTAGTTGATATAGTATATCCATATAATAAATACAAATAGACCGTTTTGTCATATAATAGAATTAATATTTATTGTTTAGTATAACGGATTATTTAATAATATTAATTTTAATGATTATTGATATATAATTATTTTCTTTTCTTTTTCATTTATCTCTTATTTAATGTATATTTTTTATTAATTATTTCTTTTGCTTTCTACTTATTAATAACTATTTAATGTTTCATTGATTTAACCACGTGTAACAAACAAGTTTCTAGCGTATTAATAATTAAAAAAACAAAGTAAAATGGTATAACTTATGAAATACACAAGTTTCCAAGCTAATAATAAATAAAAAACAAAGTAAATAGTATAAAAAGTAAATAGTATATCAAAGTTCATTTTTTTAAAAACATATATTGACGACTGTGTGTGTTAATCGATTATATTATAGGTATCCAAGCCGTGTAATGCACGTGTTTATTCAATCCTAAGATGTAACTTGTTTATTACTTAATATATAAAATTATATTTATTCAGACCGTATAATACACAGAGTTTTGACCTAGTACATATATTAAATGTGATGATGTCATAATATTATCATGGAAAAACATGATGTTGTAACTATGTTGGATTTTTTAAGGTGTAATGCTACTTCATCTAAACTATTTAATCATTTAAAAATTTGTGGTCCACCAACATAGGGAAACTATAGATATAACTACAGATCTATGGAGTCCTCCTCCTGTGGCCCAGTGGGTATTCCCATTGGGTTTAGTTTGGCCGGCCCTCCTTTGGGAGGTCACCGGTTCGACTCCCACTTGTGGCTTTAGGGGGGAGGACACCCGTGCGCAATGATGGTGAAAAACCCACCGAGGAGGGTTTGATCCTGAGCGTCACCCCGGTTTTAATCCGGCTGTTACTCTAGCGAGGCAACTTGTGTAGAGGCAGTACGGTTTCCGGGGGAAAGCCTTCGACCCAAGGTTGGTAAACCCAGCGCTGGCCTTGCTATCTGGGCCCTTAATCTTGGCGAGGGCCCGCGATTTGCGGGTGTGACAATGGTCACCATTATGAAGTTCACCTTTCAAAAAAAAAACTACAGATCTATGGAAATATATAATAAAATGTTGTCATCATCTATCGACAAATGTAGACATGCATTTGAATATAATCTATCGTGGGCTTCGACATAATGAAATCACATTTAAATAATAAAGATTACATTTACATCATTATCAAGCTAGTGACACTTGCACCTTCATACCTTGAACAAGCTTCATTGGTCTTCATTGGTCTTATGGCATATACATAACAATATAACATTTATTATCATATACATAACTATATAACATTTATAAGGACGGACGCCCAGACACCGCTTCAATTTTCATTTCGGTGCCAAAGAAGTTTATGACGTGCGTGGTGGCTCTATACGCAATAAACACCATCCTAGGTGTTGTGGTACCGATTGGGTATGGAGGGGTTGGTTTCACTGATTATCAAGGGCGGACTTAAGGCTAGCCTAAGGTGGGCGGGCGCACCCCCGGGAAAAAAAAATTTAGTGCTAAGTTCCGTCGAAAATCTCGTCCGCACCCCTTGTAATTTTACGTCCGCACCCCTTAGGTAAAAAGTGTTATCAATTTATATTCTTTTTTTAGTAAACTCTTAATTTTTTTTAAAATACTACCTAAATTATATAACTTTTAATACCTAAATAACTAAACTCAAATACCCAACAACTTTAACTAGCCCACTACTAAGTCTTAGCCTAATAAACAAACTCAACAAATCAACAATATTTTTAACTAGTTCCTGCATGCACACCAACGATCAGAACATTAGCGACAACAGTAAACAGTCAGCAGCCGCATACTACCGTAATCAGCCATCATACCACCGCCGATCGAACAAGGGTAAGTTTCTATGTTATTTTTGAAGATTTTTTTTGTTGATATTAGCCGCATACTAACCATGACAGGAGACATGTGTTTCATTTTGATGATTTTGTTAGTGATGATATTTTTTTTGTGGTGGGTTATATTTTGTTAGTGATTATATTTTGCCTTTTTTTTTATAGCCGCATACATGATGCACCACAGCGATCAGACCTGGTGGGTTATATTTGTTACTTTAGCGAAGAATGTTTGGGTTTTTTTTATGGTGTATATATTGTTTAGATGATTTTTAGGGTGATTTACATTATGATTTCTAGGGCTTGAATAGTTGATACGCTATTATGTAATATGTGATGGAGCCATGAACTTATAGATCAGTTTGTTTGTGATAGCCGATAGGAACCATGAGTAGGGACGTTATGGCGCGATTTCTCAAGAGCAAAGTTGATACATCTTTCGAATTCGGATGTGGATACTCTTCCTTCGGATCCTTATAATCGCAAGCCGATTGAATCATATAACGTGAATCAACGAGATGAGATTAGAAGGGCATATCTACTAAGATGACCATATCAACCAAAAGGTAT
Organism: Helianthus tuberosus; assembly: GCA_030545235.1. NCBI lineage: Eukaryota > Viridiplantae > Streptophyta > Magnoliopsida > Asterales > Asteraceae > Helianthus > Helianthus tuberosus. Next base: position 71,504,232 of record CM060388.1, on the reverse strand, counting down.
CAAACTCCCACAATCAACATTTCAAGGTAACGAGTTACGGAAATTTAAGGAAGATTGGTATGACAAACATGAGTATAAGGGATGGTTAGAGTATAGCTCAAAATCGGATCGCGTGTTTTGCTTATGTTTCTATTTGTTTAGGAGCCAATTTGGAGATCGTAGAGCACGTTTATGTGCGGCGGTTATAACAATTGGCAAAAAGTACATGCGGCACTTAAAAAACATGTTAGCTTAGTTAATAGCCTCCACAACAAATGTTTCCAAATGAGTGTCGATTTAGTTAACGAAAATCAAGCGGTACACACACAATGGGACAATAGGTCCACTAAGGAGAAACGTGAATACCGACTTAGACTTAGTGCTTTACTTTGCTTGGAAAAAGGTTGTTGAATGGCGGATTGGCGTTTCGTGGTCATGATGAATCAAAAGATTAATTAAATAAAGGAAATTTCTTAGAGCTTTTAGAACTAATGGGTGAAATGAATGAAGAGCTTGGTAACGTTATCTTAGAGAATGCACCCGCGAATAACCAAATGACAAGTCCTAAAATTCAAGCGGACATCAAACATCGTTATGCTCAAGAGGTACTTAAACAAATTTTAGAAGAACTTGGTGATGATATTTTTTCTTTATTAGTAGATGAATCATGTGATGTATCAAAAACAAGAACAGATGGCGGTTGTTATTCGTTTTATTGATAAACTTGGGATTGTTAAGGAGCGTTTTATTGGGCTTTGTTGGACCGTTTGCATGACCCTAAAAGTCAGTTAAGGCAGTTCATCTTCAAATATGAAGGCGGAATCAACATATATAAAGTCATAACAGCTTTTTTCCTTTCAATTCTTCCTCTATTAATCGATTCTGAGTCTTTACAATCAATTTCTAACAAAATTTCGACAGCACCTTGACTCACACACAAACACCATCAGCTTTCTATTCAAATGACACACTACCAGTTCAATAGAAAGCTGATCAATAGGTTTCTATTGAACTTGCCTTGAAACCCCTTCAAGAGAAACACCCTAGATAAACATGTAAAACCCTAAATTCTAATCTATTGTGTGCTCATACATTCTATCTAGACAAAAGACTTGATAAGACGTAATCAGCAGACATTCAGTGCACCAACAGACTCCCCCTTGGATGTTGATGAAGTCTTTGGCTTCAAGTCTTTAGTCTTTGTCTTTATCAACTTTGTCTTCTCATTGCAAAAACTCTTTCTTCACAGGATCAGGTTCACTTCCTAGCTCCATCTTCAAACTCCCTTTGACTGTTGATCCAGACTCCCCCTTTCACAGACTCCCCCTCTCAATATGCTAGACTTTGAGATATCTGGTTCAAGCTTTAACATTTAGCTTCCGTGGGAATGATGAAGTTCAAAACCTGTTACCCTGCACATCCTCTACCTCACCATAAGTTTCACAAATTTATAACATATGAATTTAATAAACTTACTGGTAGACATCATATATACAATCACTCATACTAGTTACATCAAGTTCAAATGAATGACCTTGATAAACTAACCACACAATCTTTCAAAACATTTGTATATGACATTCAAAGTTTTCAACATATTCTCCCAACCCTCTAGTTCATCAAGTTTAGCACTTGAAATTTTGAAAATCAACTCTCCAACATCAGTTGTCGAAAATCTTTTTGAATTTTGAGTTAAAAAAAATGCAGTAAACAAATATATACAAACAATATTTTTGTGAGTTTGTGTAAGAGGATCATATCAGTTCATGAGACCAATCACTAGCACCGTTAAGCTTTAATCATTTTAAGTTCTAAACGATTCACCTTGATTGTCAGTATACTGGTCCACTTAAATTTTCACACAAAGTTCAACTGCTTCGAGATACGAGTTTAATGTCTTAGATACTTAAACTTAATCGCGTATCCCACCTCAGAATATACTCCCGTATCCAGATCCCAATATTCAGTCTTACAGTTAATTATAACACAAATGATATCTGTAAGGGGTTAATAAATTATGAAGAATCATGAGAGCTCAGGTCAGAACCATCGTTCAGCAGAGAGATCATGACTCAACTTGTGGGTGTGTCCCCTTTAGAGGATCTTTTTTACAACAGCATTGCTAAGCAATTTTATTGTCTTATCATTGATGCTGAGGGTGATGCTATGTTTCAAGCATTTGCAGAAAGTATTATTCGAGGACTAGGTCAGAACTACCGTTCAGCAGAAGTCATGGAATAATACCCCAGATATCACTGAGTATAAAGACCTAGTATATCAGAAAAAGGAATCTTTCAAACGAGATTTCGGGGGTTACCCATATATCCGAGAGATGTTACCCACGATATAAGCAAGTTTGAATTTAGGTTTATATCTCGTCACAATCTACTGAATGTGCAAAAACCTACTGGCACATCATCAGTGAAGCCGTTTATCACATTTGACATTTCATATCTTTAGCATGCTGTGATAGTTCACTGATTTACTATCATTTCCTCTTTTTCACAACAAAACTCATTTTTGCTTTTTCAATGTTTTTGGCATTTTCAAATTTTCTAATTTTTTTTAAAATTTTTCTCCCCCTAAAATCAAAATATGTTTCAATTTTGATTTTCAAGGAAAATTTGAAAACGTGACAAACTAATATCAAATCACTTCAATTCGCCATTCTCCTAGCATAAACAATCAGAACTCCCCCTGTCAACAAACTATTTTCCCATTTAGATTTCAAAACACTTAAGTTTGTTTTAATCAAATGGTTTTTCCGGAAAATTAGTTTTGTTGAATTAACAAACCACTTGTTGGTTAGGGGATTACATCATCACTTTGTTCTTCTTTAATCATTTTGAAAAATTTAACAGTTCAAGATTCTATCAACACAAACACTTGTAGGAAATCAAGTACAACTTAATGTCCCTGATTTACCACATGTAAGGCGAAAAATCACCAGAGTGAAATTTCTCAAGAAATGTGCCGATTCATGTTCCACGCTTACCAACCTGGGAACTCCGGCAAGTCGGGTTTTTACTTGAACAGATCCACCCAAGCCTGACAATTCTTGGGTTTGACAGTTTTTACCTCAACAGATGGCTCTTCTGGTTTTGACAAACCAAAATCATTTCCTGAACATGGCTTGTCTGACTTTGAAAAGTCAGATTCATTGCCAACACGTGGCTCCTTTGTTTTTGAAGAAACAAATTCATTGCCAGAAGATGGCTCTTTTGACTTTGACAAGTCAAATTCATCGCCAACCTTCATTGGTACCCAATTTTTACTAGATCTAGGTTTTCCAAATTTATTAGCCTGTGAAATGAATAAACTTTCACGGTCTCTTTTATATTCGAAAACCTTGATCAAGATTTTGTCAGAAAAATTAACTTTCTTTGATTGGTTATCATTTTGCTTAGTTAATTTTTCTTTCTTTAACTTCCTTTTCTCTTTCCCGTGTCCTCATATTTGTATCTGATGAATTCGTTTTGCTTGCCTTTGCAGTTGGGGAAAGCAATTCATCAGAACTTTTTCTCGGATTACCAGTTTTATCCGAGGACAAAATTTTCTCCAAGTATTCTCTTGCCTTCTTTCTTTTCTTTCTCAGTCTGTCTTTCTGCCCCTGTGAAAGCTTCACTTTCGGTTCGTGAACTTTCTATTCTTTGGGCTTGACACTGACTGATTTCTTTCCCATTTTCTGAGATGTAACCCTCGATCTTCCTTTTGATCTCATGGGGCAATCTCTGGCAATGTGTCCTCTGATGTGGCATTCATAGCACCTTCTTGTTTCGAATCTCTGACTTTGGCAGTTAACAGCAATGTGTCCTCGAAATCCACAAGTGTAACACACTCTGTTATCATACCTTTCACTACTTTCATACCACATACCGTCTTCATACCACACACTTAAATCAAAGCATTGATTTGCCTTGTGGTAATCACCATTTCTTTGTTTTCTATCATTGTAATGATTTGTCCTTGAAGAATCTTCATCCCATCTTCTCTTGTAAGCTGGATTTGGCTTTTGAGCACTGTGGTCAAACCTGCACCACATATTATCAACTATTTTTGAGTTTTGATTTTTAAATTTTTGTGATTTTTTATTGTGATTGGATGATTGATCTGATGAGCTTTTATTTTCTTTTTGAATTTTTTTTTATTTTTTATCGTTTTGTTTCTGTTCCACATTCTTCTTTACAGGTTTTTGCGTTGAGCATTCACCTTTCTCAGTAGAATGTAAAATAGTATTTTTAAACATTTCATTTAATTTCAAAAATGTTTTTCTTTTTTCTTCTTTTTCTTTTTCATCATCAGATTTATCATCACAATCTTCAATTTTGACTTTGTCAAAATTTGTGACATTGTCACTTATTGGAACAGAATTGGTTGGTTTTGGACACTCATATGGTGCCGAAGTCACAAAACCTTTCAATTTATTCTCTAATTCAGCAATTTTGTTCCGAGCAATTTCAGCTTCTTTTTCAAGCCGAATGATTTTCTGAATATGAGAATTTATTTCAATTTGTTTTTCAAGATTATTCTGAAAAATAACAGATTTTTCATCTTCTAAAATCTTCATTTGACTTTGAAAATCTTTTTCAAATTTTAATTTTTCATTTTCAAAAATATTTTCTTTTTCTTTAAAATTTTTGTTTTCTAATGACAAACTCTCAACATTCTTCAAAAGTTTGTCATTTTCAGATTTTAGATTTTCGCAGTTCAAGCGCAAATCCAAAATCTGTTCATCATCAGCTTTCTTCTCGTCTTTCAAAGCTTTGTTTTCCAATGTCAAATTCTCCACATCTTTCAAGAGATTGACATTTTCTGCTTCGGATTTTTCACATTTTGAGCACACAACTTCACTTTTTGAAGTTTCATCTTTCTTTAATTCTTCATTCTTTGTCATTCCTTCTCTAATCTTTTTGATTAATTCAAGAAATTCAACCAAACTCATATTTTCTGAGTTTCTTTCTATTTCATCTATTAACTCTTTCTTTTTCTTTTTCTTTTTCTCTTCTTCATCTCCCCACCATTTCCTTTGCCAATAATCATCTTCTTCTTTATACTCTTGGATTATGGCCTCTAAATCAAGAGTGTTGTGATTAATAGCAATGTTTCCATATGGATCAAGATAACACTCCCTGTCTGGATCCCATCTATTTGCTCTCTTTGCTTCCGAAAAGATACCAGAAATTCTAATGATTTTGTTTTCAGCTATCATTTTTCTGTATCTATATTTCTGCTCTTCAGTTCGGTTATCTTTCCAAGGATAGGTTCGGAATTTGCCATCTTGTATGTTCCTGAAAAATAATCAGCAAAAGACTTAGAAATTTCTTGATTTTGAAAAACTCAAATTCAAACGAAACCTCTTGAAACAGTTCAAGAGAAAGCCAAGTTCAATAGAAAGCCCTGATTACTTTCAATAGAAACCTGATTATATGAACCTTTCAAGAGAAAGCTGTATTATATGGAGGTTTCTATTGAGTTTTTTCAAGAGAAAGCTGGTTTCTATTGAGTTTTTCAAGAGAAAGCTGGTTTCTATTGAATTTTTCAAGAGAAAGCTAGTTTCTATTGAGTTTTTCAAGAGAAAGTTGTATTCTTCAAGAGAAAGTTCGAAGAACAGTTCAAACGAAACCTAGTTTTAAGCCATTTTTTATCAGTTTTAATCTGAATTTTGATCTGATACTTTGTAGGATTTGTTAATTCTATGTTTTACACGACATATGAAAAAATCAGGCCATTTCAACCGTTAGAACTCGTTCAAATCAGAAAAGTATGAGAAGAAGTGAGTAGAAATAAGAAAATCTGGTAGAATCAAGCTGCTATGGTATGAACTCCTCGTCCTGAGCTCTGATACCACTTGTTGGACCGTTTGCATGACCCTAAAAGTCAGTTAAGGCAGTTCATCTTCAAATATGAAGGCGGAATCAACATATATAAAGTCATAACAGCTTTGTTCCTTTCAATTCTTCCTCTATTAATCGATTCTGAGTCTTTACAATCAATTTCTAACAAAATTTCGACAGCACCTTGACTCACACACAAACACCATCAGCTTTCTATTCAAATGACACACTCTCCTATATATAGGCCCTAGGTTTCTATTGAAAATGACACACTACCAGTTCAATAGAAAGCTGATCAATAGGTTTCTATTGAATATGCACAATATCAGTTCAATAGAAAGCTGATCAATAGGTTTCTATTGAACTTTCCTTGAAACCCCTTCAAGAGAAACACCCTATATAAACATGTAAAACCCTAAATTCTAATCTATTGTGTGCTCATACATTCTATCTAGACAAAAGACTTGATAAGACGTAATCAGCAGACATTCAGTGCACCAACAGGCTTGTTCATGTCAAAGAGACAAGCGCAATAACACTCAAAACGGCTATTGATGATATATTGGCACGTAATGGGTTAAGTTTGAAAAGGATTAGAGGCCAAGGTTATGACGGGGCTAGTAACATGTCGGGCGAGTTTAACGGCTTAAGGGCTCTAATTTTAAGGAAAATGTTTCGGCTTTCTATATTCATTGTTTTGCACACCAACTTCAAATAGTTGTTGTGGCAGTGGCTCACAAACACACACCACTTTGGAGAGTTTTTGAAACGATAAGGGAACGGTTTGGTAAGAGTCTTGCCGTTGTTCAGCGTTTAGAGATCCTGCAAGGGACCTGGGTCAAATTTAGTAGGACCTCCTTCAATACTTAACGGTATTGGATGGCGGGGGTCCAAACTCTTTGATCCCCTCATAAGTTAAACTACTATTAATACTATAACCCGGCTACTTAGGACTGTATCCTTGCTGACTTAGACTACTTAGTCGAGGGTAACGTCACCTTCAAAAGAGGGGCCTACCATAACTTGCATTAATAACTTAATTAATTATCTTTCAATAATCCGACCCTTTAGGATTGTATCCTTGCTGACTCAAACTACTTGGTTGAGGGTAACTGTAACACCCTAGTTACTGATTAACAATTTTGTATGAATTTACCAACACTTAGATGTGTAGTTAAGACTACACATGCTATAAAAAAACGGGTTTATTAAAGCTTTTACAATTCATAAGTTATTCTACACAACGTGATCGAATTTGTTGTTTAAAAACTACAACATGGCAAAGTGCGGAAGCGTTTATCATTATCGTGTTCGGTTCTTCGTTGAGCTTGATCTTCTTCCGGCATCCATTAAGTACCTACATTTCATAAAAACATGAAATGCTTTAGTCATATAGGATTTAAAACGCATATAAACGAATCCGGGAACTTAAACCAAAAAAAAATATATTTTTGTTTCTGGGTCCACCGTAAATTACGGTGGGACCGTAATTTACGGTAACCCCTGGGAGTTTAGCCTTCCACCGTAAATCAGTATGTAACCACCGTAACATTTTAAGCTCCACCGTAAATTACGGTGGCACCGTAATTTACGGTGGCACCTGCATTTCAACCCTTCTATTTTGTCGTAATATGACACGAAATCTTTCGTATCTTTCAAACCGCTTATCCGTTTGACCTACCGTTTCTTCCTACATGTTTGTAATTTGATTCTCCATCATATGGAGTTAAAGTCCGACATCCGGCTTAATAAATTTTGAGACTTTTATGCATTCGGCTTAAACTAGAATTTACCCATTTTAACCCATTCATGTATTTATCAAACAAACTTATTTGTTTGATCCCTGTTCTCATGATATTAATAATTTCCATAATTTCTATCATATTGGATTCAAGTCACGGGTTTCTTACATATCCTAAACCCGTTTACGCTCATATGCGTATTTTGACCCGTTAAGGGTATTTAGGCATATTTTGAGCATGTCACGCTTTCATTTGGTTCTAGCATTATAATACGACATTACTTATCAAGTAATCTTCCACCACAACTATATTTGTGGTGGACTTAATGAGGTGACCTAAATAATCCGTGTTTTTCTCGTTTGATTGCTAATTTATGACAAAGACTCATATAGAGTCATTTGACCGAAGGTTTACATCTTTCTCTTCTTACACTTATTCCAGTTATTTATTTGATCATAAAACTCGTTTCAAAACTACCTTTAAAGGTTGTTTATTCGAATTAGCCAACAAGGGCGTTTTAGTCAATTTTAGTCATTCTTTTACGACGAAGGACTATTAGTGCTTGTTCGAACCCCAAATCCGACCTTTTAACCATATTCTTGTTTAGAAACCAATATGTTTCTAAAACACCATAATCATAACTCCATTTATTCGCTTTACCTAAAAGATAACCGAATATCTTATTTTAACCTTGTCTAACTGTTATAAAACTCCAAACTCTACATGATGAGTTGTATTATTATACATACCTGGCTCGGATCATTATATTGACCCGTTTCAATACCTTTCCTTAGTGGCTATTAAGTGATAGCGATGTAAGCATCCATGTGCTATTTATTTCCTAGAATCATGCAACTTGACAACCCATTAGTCAATATTGTCAAAGGGTGATAATTTCACCTTTTGACCCGTTTGGCCTAAATGACCAATTACCATTGTCAAATTGTCAATTTTACCATTTTGCCCTTAATGGTTATTATGATTTAACTTATATGATAACCATTAAAAGTACATGCTTCATTCGTCATAGTATGATCGAATTACCGGTTTAACTCATTTTTAGCCATCACTATGTTTTCTTGTCATATTTGATTATCTTGTTCCGTACGACCACACGTCGGAACATCATAACTCAATTAGGTATTTTTTTTTCGTAACTAATACGACGAAATAATATTATAAATATATGACTAGTGTAAGATATACTTACCTTGCATCCATGCCACGCTTTTCCTTCCGTATGCGCTCCGTTTGACCCGCTTCATCCACAAGCTTCCACCTAGCTTGTTAGGCGTCAAACTATCATCATATTTCATAAGATGGTTAATTTAGTTATTGTTAATCATAACTATTCCATCTTACGTATTTTTCTATCAAATTTATCATTCGATCTTACTAATGGTCGGTTTGACTACTAAAAGTCAAACGCCTCTTAGCATATAAATGCACATTCAAGTTCTATCTATCAATTAGTAGCTAACATGATCTTATACACTTAGTTACATGAACATGGCTACCAAATTTCATCATAACATTCAAAACCCATTTCAATCATGTATGAACAAGTTCCCAAATCACTTAATTTGTTTGAGTGCCTTGTTTCTATTATCCAATATGATGATTTTAAACATACACTTATCATCATCTTTACTATCATATCAAAACCCACTTCCTAGTTTACTTGTTAATCACATACAAGTGATATTACTTCAAGTTCTTCATAATTTCATCATATCTAACAAAACCCACTTAGCTCATACTTGGTTATTTGATTAATTACTAGTTTATGGCACAATTCTACAAGTTTGCATCTAGGGTTTGTTCCTAGACTTGTACCCACACTAATATCACTATAACATTGAACATCCATGCAATAATTTCGTTCATGCAAGTTCATCATAATTTCGAAATATTACTAAACATCAAAATTCAACATACCTTGTGATCCCCTAAGCTTGGTGATCACGATTTTATTAAAAGCCCCAAATTTCCGGCTCGATTTCCCTTTGATTTTGGCCAATTTTCGTGAATTAGGGTTCTTGGAAGGGAACCCCCTTTTTGCTCCTGATGTTGATCGACCTATCACACACACAAAGTGTGTGTTTTGGTTTTTATTTCATTTATCTTAAAACATTTTCATGTTTGCCTCTTTTTAGCCCCTCAAGTTCCAAAGTTTATAAAATGGTTAGCTATTTCAAGTTTCCTTCCTTTCTTTATTGTTTTCAAATAATTAACTAACTAGGTTAATTATTCCTAGTTAACTTGGTGGGTTCAGGGAGTTATAACCCGTAGTATTTCTAAGTCCCGTTAACTCGGGCTTTATATACGCTTCGTTATCTCAAAGCGTTTACTCTCTTTCTAATTTTATTAACATAAAATTATTTATTAAAATCCTAAATTTCACCGGGTTTATTTTACCACTAACGGTATTTTACCCGTTCCTAGTATTAACGGGGTTTAATTACCAAACCCGTTTTCGTCCTCGAAACCTTTTCTTACTTAATTCATAGAGTTTTAACTCAATGTATTTGAGCCGTGAATTCTTTTAACATTATTTATACCTTTGTCCAATTGTTAGTATTACCAAGAAATATGGTAACATCCTTTTGATTATTATTCGTCTACATATCTCATACGACATAGTGTAATTTCGAAATAACGTAATCTCGTTATTTCCACTAGTTTAGTTACTTAGCGATATTCATCACTTTCATATACTATCGAATCCTTTATAGATCCGTTACTTTGACCCGTTTAAAGGTCTTTAGTGAAATCTTTCACTTTTAGCAACAATTTCTTTGTTTTTAAATTTATTTATTCGGTTCAATCATACCGAATGTACCGTTTACAAGCAAACCAAATTTATTTAAATGACCTTGACCGGTCTCACTACTTAGACTTATTAGTCCAGTTACCTTCTACCGCTTGCTTGGTTATAATGTGATTCTACTCCACATTACATTTCTTGACCGTGATCGTATTACATCATGTTTAATTTATATCAAAATTTCCTTTCCGAAATATCACTTTTTGAATATAACGTCTTGCGCCTATCGGTGTCAAGACTTGAACCTTTCATGCTTAATATTCAATTTTCCTATCAGGATTCTCATTCGTAAAAACGTTATTTCTTACTAAAATCAAAGTTTTAGTTTAGGATCTTCTCTTTATCTTTCGTCAATTTCCCGTACCCAGGCATTGACAGTCTGTAATTTATTCTTTTACAGTCTTAGTTTTATGCGGGGACTTTCAACTGGTTCTCTCGCTTTGTTAAGTAACCCGTAGGTTCTTTCACATAGCCTCGTAGGCTATTTCCTTAGGTCTTCCCCCCTTTTCACTGAAAACACTAAGGTTTATTTCCTTTTCTTTTCGTGACCCAAGGGTCATTCTGGTCCCGTAGACCTTAACACTGTGTTTAATCCCGTAGGTTATGATGATCCCGTAAATCATCTTTTATTTGTATCTACATTCAAATGTTATATATATATTCATATATAGCTTCAAGGCATGTTTTGCTATGTTTAAAATCGTATGTTTTCGCTTATGAGCTTTAGTTGACCTTGACCGTAGTCTAAGGCTTCATTTGTTTATTTCCGGGCGAAATTTTCTGACTTTGTCCTTACGTTTGACGTTTTACAAAAACGACCCGTTAAGGGACATATTCGCATTTTCTGGGTTCGAGTGTAAGTACACTACCTCCCAATGCTTGTCTAAATCATTTTACATGTTTGCGTTTTCTGGGTTCGAGTGTAAGTACACTCCCTCCCAATACTTGTCTAAATCATTTTACATGCTTGCGTTTTCTGGGTTCGAGTGTAAGTACATTCCCTCCCAATACTTGTCTAAATCATTTTACATGCTTGCGTTTTCTGGGTTCGAGTGTAAGTACACTCCCTCCCAATACTTGTCTAAATCATTTTACATGCTTGCGTTTTCTGGGTTCGAGTGTAAGTACACTCCCTCCCAATACTTGTCTAAATCATTTTACATGCTTGCGTTTTCTAGGTTCGAGTGTAAGTACACTCCCTCCCAATACTTGTCTAAATCATTTTACATGCTTGCGTTTTCTGGGTTCGAGTGTAAGTACACTCCCTCCCAATACTTGTCTAAATCATTTTACATGCTTCTTTGTCCCTTCACTCGGGCTCATTGTCCTAATGTAATACGCTTCCGTCACTCGGTTGTGCGTTTACATTATTATCAATTATTTTGCTTATCTGATTCATTTGGGTACTTTTTAATTAGTCCCATTCACCCTGCCCTTACTACATCGGATGTAAACGTGTCCGCCATAAGAAGTTTATGGTATCATATGCCACTACTTACTTGGCCAGAGTAAGCGATTAACACATGACACACATGACCTTTTTATAGTTTTCACATCATGCCCTATATAAGTAACGCCTCTATTTGTTTCTCTTGGAAACAATATCCCGAATACATTTTCTATTCGGGTTTTTCCAAGTTTTTAATCTACATAAGCAACTTTCAATTTCTACTTATTGGTTGCATGTTTATATTCATGCAATAATTTAAACGTGCACATGGTAAATGCTTGCCCTAACGGGCTTTTCTTGCCATTAGCCTTGTTCGCGACCATTACGCAATTTAGGTCCTTAATGAGCATGCTCTTCTTGTCATATCTCGGACCATTCCATCATCATATCCACGATTCGTTTGACTCTCGTCGTCTTCAAACGCGAGTGTCCTTAAATTAAAACATTCACAAGAGTTAGTAACATCTACTTCAATAATCACCCGTATTCTAATACAAGGCTTTTTCTACTATACGCGTCAATGCACGTATTTTCGTCAACTATATCAATCATTTCAATCGGGGTAACGTGTATCACACGGTAGCCCTATGTGTTGTTTACAACACTTTAACATGCTAAACCATTTAACATACCTGTAATTACCGGATTTGCGATCAAGCCTCGAACCGAACACTATTCTTTATCAAGAGCGTAAGGTTTAAGTCCAAACATGGTTCTCCCCACCATACTTGAATCCCTTAAACCGGTGCTCTGATACCAACTTGTAACACCCTAGTTACTGATTAACAATTTTGTATGAATTTACCAACACTTAGATGTGTAGTTAAGACTACACATGCTATAAAAATACAGGTTTATTAAAGCTTTTACAATTCATAAGTTATTCTACACAACGTGATCGAATTTGTTGTTTAAAAACTACAACGTGGCAAAGTGCGGAAGCGTGTATCATTATCGTGTTCGGTTCTTCGTTGAGCTTGATCTTCTTCCGGCATCCATTAAGTACCTACATTTCATAAAAACATGAAATGCTTTAGTCATATAGGATTTAAAACGCATCTAAACGAATCCGGGAACTTAAACTAAAAAAATATATATTTTTGTTTCTGGGTCCACCGTAAATTACGGTGGGACCGTAATTTACGGTAACCCCTGGGAGTTTAGCCTTCCATCGTAAATCAGTATGTAACCACCGTAACATTTTAAGCTCCACCGTAAATTACGGTGGCACCGTAATTTACGGTGGCACCTGCATTTCAACCCTTCTATTTTGTCGTAATATGACACGAAATCTTTCGTATCTTTCAAACCGCTTATCCGTTTGACCTACCGTTTCTTCCTACATGTTTGTAATTTGATTCTCCATCATATGGAGTTAAAGTCCGACATCCGGCTGTAACACCTCGAAAATTCGTGTTAAATAAATTAACGACACGTATCATTAAAGACAAAACGCGTTGTAAACCCGGAATTAATAAAAATGTATTGGCAGGATTTAAAGTGGCGTCATGTTAAATTTTTACCTCTGAACGACCTCAGTATAAATCCCAAGACCCAAGTTTTTTATATAAAAAACATCTATTATGTATAAATTCAGAAATGGGTTCACAATAATGGAATTTATAATGCATGACTAGATCCCACGAAGAAAAAGCAACGATAAACCTTTGTTTTCGGGTCTTGTTTTTGGAATCTAAGCAAGCAAATGCAAATGGTAGGGTAAGGGACTGTACTAAGGCATGTTGGAAGGTCCCTAACTGTCAAAATAAAGTCCCAAAGTCGACACAAGTGATTGCCTTTCCAAAACACCAAAGAAAAGTCAAATATTGAGGCTGGAGGGAAGCTTACGGACCTCAACCTCAACAATGTTGAGGTCCGTAAGGTAGCTGCCAGCAACAGAAAACCTTCTGCAGCCGGTTTCACGCATTTCTGACCGATCTTATGGGTTTTTCTCACATGTGGGAGACCCCTAAAATGTTCCTAGACCTTAGGGACATGTGTAAACGAATTGTGGTTAATCCTAGAGTGAGTTGTCAACCAATCATGGTGAGTTCTTCACTATATAAAGCACAACATGTTGCAACATTCATTCTCACACTTGCAACTGATCATTGGAGCATTTCTGGAGCTAAGGAACTCTCCCATCTGATCATAATTCGTGCATTGGACTCTAGTAAGTCTGCTAGTCTTGTTTAGTTGTGTTTAGCTTAGTTATTTAGCTAAAAGTCAAACCGTCGTAATTACGGTTTGACTTCGAGATTAGTCACTAATGACTCAGTCTTATCTCGAATTAAAAATAGTTTTAGAATGGTATTTATGTGGGAAATAAAACCCCAAAAGGGTTTCCCCTGATCACCATCCTAAGCAGGTCAAATGTCGGGTCAAACCTTTACTTAAAAAGTCAACATATTGCTTAAAATGTCATTTATGCATATTTAGCTATCTAGAACATATATAACCTGTTTGAACATTGTTATAACTTAGAAATAAGTGTAAGAACATGTCCCAACACGTTTAACCCGACTATTTCCTGTTTAGACCCGGTTCGGAACCGAAAGTCACATAGTTTGACTTTCCCGTTGACTTTCAGTTCTGACCCGTTTGGGCATATTTTAGAAATGCCTCAGAGCTTTAATTGGATTAGGATACATGTTAGAACAACCCTCTGTGATCATACACCTTGGTTCACTAGTTATCCAATTAATATGCATATTTCCGTTAAATGCTCATACGTTGACCGTTATGCCCTTATTACCTTAAATCATGATTTATGAAAATGTAAAAGTGTAGAAACCTTAGTTACTGATATATAAACTTGTATGCAAAGTTTGACATCAGTTTGACTTGTAGATTAAGAGTTATGCTCATTGTCGCTAAATTAAAGCTTTTTGTTAACAAAATGGCGTAATTAGCGTAAAGCCTAGTTAAACATACTTTTTGATATCAAATATTTTAACCACTGATGTTATATATTATTTTGGGATTTTTAAAGATTTTTAATTAATTTTAGGCCGAGCATAACTAGTAGTCGTAGGCTTAATCCGGTAATTGTCGGTTTTGCCCTTACGGGCCATAAAATAAGTTTTACTTATCTAAACGATTCCAAACCTTTTGCTACTGATCACATATGTTAAATAAATTATTTTAATCCTTCTGGAAATATAAAAATATCAGATTTAAGTATAGAACCCGGAAATGGCCTTTAATCGCCATAATTAGCGTTTTTAACGCATAGTATGTCTTAGAATCATATTGGACATACCCGGGTTGATGCTTACAGATATATGAGGCAAATTATGATATTTTAACAGTAAGCAAAGGTTGATAAACTCAGACTTCGTTTTTGAGCTTTCCGGCTTATGTGAAATTACCAAAATACCCCTATGGGGCATAGTTTGGTTAAATATGATAAATTTCACATATATGCCTTAGCCTACTGTTATAACCCATCAAAATGAGTATGTTTTCTGTTTACATCAGACCTGTAACTCAGTTGAACATATAAACGCTTTTACAAACTTTAAAATGACCAAACTACCCCTACGGGGCATAGTTTGTGTTTAAATTAGTTCGGGGCATAACGAAAGACATCTTACTGATGTCACAACATATTTGAAGCATATTAACTTAGGAAACCTGTATATGGCTCTTGCGGATACCCGTTACGCTTATTTCGCGTTCGGTGCGGTTTATGTAACAAGTTTACATAAATTAGCCGAAACGGGTCAAACCTTATCGGTTTTATCTCAAAATCCAGAATGTGAATAATAAACCCAAATTAAACAAGTCTTCAAACTTGTCGGGTCTGAATCACATTCTATCCGGTCTTCGCTTAATCGTGCGTACGAACCGTATCTTTGAAACTAGCCGGTCTAAGCTTAAGCATAATTAAAGACCCGCTAGGATTCTAATAGGTTATATTTAACCTTCGTTCCAGATTAGGAGAAACAGTAAAAGCTACTTGCTATTTGCTTATCGTGACTATACTTTGCATCAAGGTAAATACTTTTAACTTATTTTCCCTATACGGGCTTGGGTTACGGTACATAGCGTACCGCTTGATCGGGCATCAAATCTCCACGCTTAGTGGGTAGTTGAATAATTTGATCGGCTCGTTTTAAACAGATTTGTTTACTTTAAAGCCTTTGGGGGGTTAATGACCATGTCCCGGATATCCTTGGCATTATCTTACGAGATGGCCACGACCTGAGCACGGGGTGTAGGCGTACACCTGTCGGTGTATAACTCATTATTGTGGTGTGTCTATTGATCTTTAACCCGGATACGTTCCGGGCTACTGAACGCATAAGTAACATGTAAATCGTTCACAAGATTATAATATTAAATAATTCTCCCAAGTTAATAAAAATGTTTATGCCATGTGCATCCAAACCAATTTTCAATCATTTTATAAAATGAGTCAGTTGAATGTATTTACCAGTGTAAACTGACGTATTTTTCCAAAAAGATTAAATGCAGGTACTAGGCGAAATAGGCTGGGATTCTCCTAAGCATCATTAGAAGTCTCGCAAGCTTTAGATGCCGAAGTCTGTTGAACCATAAACAATATTTCTATCATTCGATCCTACTGTGGATAAACACCGGATATTGTGACTTTGTTTACAATAAATAAATTCGGTTGTAATATATTTTAAATTTGCTTCCGCTGTGCATTATTATATTGTGTTGTTTGACTATTACGTTGCCAACCACGTCACGATACTCCCCCACCGGGCCCACCTGTGACACGTGGAAATCGGGGTGTGACAGGTTGGTATTAGAGCCAACTCTGAGTGAATTAAACACTAGCCTTTTGTGTTTAATCTCAGTTACACAATTGCACATATCTAAACCTTCGAGTCTAGACTTATAACATAGGACAAACTCCACCTTATTCGGTTTTTGTTTTGTCCTTTTAAACTTTATATTTTGTATTGTTATCTCATGCTTTATTGACAGGAATAACAAAGATGCCTCCTAGATTTTTCCGAACACGAGGACGTGGGAAGGGGCCAGTAGCCGCCCCCAACGATCATGAAGCTGGACCTTCACGAAGGCGAGCTCCATCCAACACCGAGAGTGACGACCCTCGGGAAAACCGAAGAAACCAGTACGAGCCGGCCAGACGGTCGGTTTCGCATGCTTCCACACCTCCTGCTCTAAATCCTTATGAACCCAATAACCCTCAACCGTCCTATGTACCACTGCAGAGGTCTTTGTCCCATCATTCCTATGGGGACCCCACACCTATCTTTAGAGGCCAGTTTAATCCGGCCGATTACCTACAAGAACCCGTGGGTTTCAACCCACTAGGGCCAGACGATCACTTCTCTGGTGATCAAGCTGATGACATGGACGAGGACACGGACCCCGTCATGCCTGCGAGTGGCACTCCGAACCACCCGATAGAGATCTCGGACGGATCTTCGTTTCACGGATCACCCTATGGTGGTCCAGACAGTTTCCAAGCCCTGTTCGAACCACACCAGTGGTATTATACACCATCACACCACTCGTCGTCTCATGGGCAGCATCAGCAGCAGCAGTCTCAGCAGCAGCAGGAGCCACAGCCGCATCATCAAGATTCATCCGAGGATCACCGATTTGTGGCAGTTACGCCACCACCTCCACCGCCACCAGTTCAACCGGCACCTCCTCAACCGCCAAGGCGTAGGAGAACCGGTGCACGCATATCGGTACGACCGGGGGGCTTCAATTTCGATTCCCCACGTCAGTCAAGTGCTAGTCACTACCCACCGCACTATGAGGACCCACAAATGGGTGGACCCTCCAACCCAGCGATGCTTCAGCCGCCGCCAATGGGTTTTGACAACCCGATACCAGCATATACGAGTGGCATGGGATACAACCCGTTTGAACCCCCAACGCATCACAACTATGGGTACGCGGAGGCTGACCCGTACATGACAGCAACGAACTATAACGCCCAAGGAGCCTTTGGGAATCCATGGGGGGTGAGTTACCCAACTCAGGGATACTCGATACCTCCTCGACCCATTATCAGGACGCAGTCACAGCCACCACGATTTTCTCCAAATAGGGAGGAAATTTTGCAGAGGTTGGAGCAGGTGGAACGGGAAGCACACGAGGATCGTAGGGAAAGACAAACATTCTTCCAAGGACTGATGGGTCTGATCAAGGGGAAGAACAAGAAGGATCGTTGAATTCTTCCATTGCTGTTGTATAAGCCCCTGCGTGGGTGTATTTGTTGTTAAGCCCCTGCGAGGGCATGCTTGTTTGCTTTAACCCCTACGTGGGTGTGTGGTTTGATTAAGTCCCTGCGTGGACTATTATATTATGTAGTACCTGCGTGGACAGGTGTGATATTTAGCCCCTGCATGGGCATATGTGTTATTTAACCCCTACGAGGGTAAGTTTGTATTTGGAAGACCCGTTTAGGGCAAATGTGTAATATTCTAAATGAATCAATGGAATGATTATTTTATAAATTTCATGTTGCCTTTATGAGCATATATAAATTATAAATGAAACAAATAAATTAAAATCATTTCCTTTTTGAAAAATCTGCCTATGAAAAAAAAATTATTTTTTTTAATTAAGAATCTTATAATGTGAAACCTAGCCACGTGTCAAATATAAGACCGGGCCAAGATGGTAAGACCTGTTTAAAAGGTTCAAATTCCTGTTAACATCTTAAAACATGTTAACACTCCTGGCAGAAGTGATTTCGTTAAAAAAATCACATTTGTATAAGGATTCTTTAGAAGATTCCAAACCCAGTTTAATGATCTCTGAATCCTGGGTCTACATCATCAATTAAGATGATCATTTTTTTTTACCATACGTTGGTAATATAACACCTACGGGCCTTGCTTATTTCTATATGAGCCAAAAGACAGTGGTAGCAATGACTCCCTGTCAAATAAAGGTAATGAACTAGGTTCAAACCTTAAAAGCCTTGATTCTCTGAAATCATAGTTTATAATTAATATTGTCCTTGTGACTAGGCCTATTGTGCCAGTATACCATAATGTTTTGATTCTCTGAAATCATAGATTAAATTTAAATTGTCCATGTGACTAAGCCTTATGTGCTAATATATGTTGTTATAATTAGGATAAATTTTAATTGAAATCCTAAATTAATACGATTAATAAGTTAACCAAATGTGGTCTCTGTTACCATGGTTAACGAGTCACCCTAAGGGGTAATTCCATAATAAACTCCCAAATAAAATATTGTTCTTGTTTTCTGCAACAGTTCAATTCAAATGGCTGACTCAAATGAAGTAAATAGCCATCCCGTGGAGCCAAATGTGAACGCCCAGATTACATTAACGGGTGCTGAATTAAAAGCAATCATAGATGGTGCTATCACAGAGGCTTTGGATAGGCAGTATGAGGAGTACAGTGGTACCCGAAGTAGGACCCACTCTGCGTCACAGTCAAAGCCCAGAACTCATTCAGAGGCTCATAACAAGCCTCCTCCCAAAAAGGATGGACCAA
The DNA here is from genome assembly GCA_030545235.1 of Helianthus tuberosus. Classification (NCBI taxonomy): domain Eukaryota; kingdom Viridiplantae; phylum Streptophyta; class Magnoliopsida; order Asterales; family Asteraceae; genus Helianthus; species Helianthus tuberosus. Next base: position 71,484,913 of record CM060388.1, on the reverse strand, counting down.
AGAAAAACGGTGATGATCGCCAGTCCACCAACCACCAAAGTAATCCATCTCAGCATTTAGTACTGCATCAAGGACCCCACAACAAGGGTTGCACATATAAGTACTTTGTGTCTTGTAAACCCAGAGATTTTACGGGGGAGAAAGGAGCCGTCGACTGTATGACGTGGCTGGATGAGATGGACACGGTCGTGGACATCAGCGGATGCGCTGAAGGTGATGTGGTTAAATTTGTCTCACAGTCCTTCAAAGGTGAGGCGTTAGCTTGGTGGAGATCTCTGATGGAGGCCTCCGGAAAGATTCCATTGTATAGTTTGTCGTGCGATCAATTCATCGCCCTAATCAAGGAAAATTTCTGCCCTCAACATGAGGTGGAAAAGATCGAATTAGACTTTCTATCACTGGTGATGAAGAACCTCGACTGTCAGGCTTATCTGACAAGCTTCAATACACTATCCCGGTTGGTACCTTATCTGGTAACCCCGGAGCCTAAAAGGATCGCTCGTTTTATTGGTGGTTTAGAACCCGAGATCAAGGCCAGTGTAAAAGCTTCTCGGCCAGTTACCTTCAGGTCTGTAACTGACCTTTCCTTATCCCTCACACTGGATGCGGTCAGGCAGAGATCGCTGAGGAATAAGGATGCTGAGAAGAGGAAGCGAGAAGATGATGGTTCGCGTAGATCGAACAAGAAGCACCGTGGGAGCGGTGATCACAAGAAGGGATCGGAGTCAAAGAAAGATGGGCATCGTTCTGGAGAGAAGCCCACATGCAAAACTTGCAAGAAACAGCACTTTGGAAAGTGCAGACTCGAATCAAACTCAAATAACGAGTCAAGGTCTTTTGCTTGTGGTTTGTGCAAGTCCAAGGAACACAAAACCTTGGATTGCAAGAAGATGAAAGATGCAACGTGCTACCGTTGCAATGAAAAGGGCCACATCAAGACTAACTGCCCTAAGTACAACAAGAAGCCTGAGGAGGCTAAGAAGACTAATGCCAGAGTCTTCAGGATGGATGCGAAGGAGGCTGTGCAGGATGATAACGTCATAACAGGTACTTTCCTTGTAAATGATGTTTTTGCAAGAGTACTTTTTGATTCAGGCGCAGATAAGTCTTTCGTAGATCATAAATTTGGTAAATTGTTAAATTTACCTGTCAAAACCCTAAAAGTGAACTATGAGGTAGAGTTAGCAGATGGTACCATAGAAACCGTCTCTACTGTGTTAGATGGATGTGTTATATCCATTAAGAACCATTCTTTTCCTCTGTCTCTACTTCCTTTTAAGTTGGCTGGTTTTGACATAGTTCTGGGTATGGACTGGTTATCTCATAACCAGGCCCAAATCGTCTGTAACCAGAAACAAGTGGTAATAAAGACTCCGTCTGGTGAATCACTTACCATTCGGGGAGATACCCAGTACGGACTGCCTGAGCAGGTGACTATGCTCAAGGCCTCCAAGTGTTTGAAGAAGGGATGTGTCATCTACATGGCGCAAGTGATCATTGATGAGCCCAAACCGAAGATAGAAGACATCCCTGTCATCTCTGAGTACCCAGAAGTGTTTCCTGAAGATCTACCTGGTTTGCCACCGGATAGGCAAGTGGAATTCAGGATCGATATCATCCCCGGAGCAGCACCGGTTGCTAGAGCTCCATACAGATTGGCACCCACGGAAATGAAGGAGTTGCGGACGCAGCTAGATGAATTGCTAGCTAAGGGTTTCATTCGACCTAGTTCATCTCCTTGGGGAGCGCCAATCTTGTTTATCAAAAAGAAGGATGGGTCGATGCGGCTATGCATCGACTATCGCGAGCTCAATAAGGTCACGATCAAGAATAGGTATCCTTTACCCAGGATCGACGATTTGTTCGATCAGCTCCAAGGGGCAAGTTACTTCTCGAAGATCGATCTAAGGTCAGGCTACCATCAATTGAAGGTCAAGGATGAAGACGTTCACAAGACTGCATTTAGGACTCGTTACGGTCACTACGAGTTCCTAGTGATGCCTTTTGGGCTCACTAATGCACCAGCCGCATTCATGGATCTCATGAATCGCGTCTGCAAACCTTACTTAGATAAATTTGTTATCGTCTTCATCGATGACATCCTTATTTATTCTAAGAATAAAGCTGACCACGAGAAACACCTTCGTTGTATTCTCAAACTTCTACGTCAGGAGAAGCTCTACGCCAAATTCTCTAAGTGTGAATTTTGGCTACGAGAAGTCCAATTCCTTGGACACGTGGTCAGTGAGCGTGGTATCCAGGTGGATCCCGCTAAAGTTGAAGCAGTAATGAACTGGCAAGAGCCAAAGACGCCTACAGAGATTCGTAGCTTCCTGGGATTGGCAGGATATTACAGGCGTTTCATTGAAATTTTTTCAAGGATTGCTGCACCCCTAACCTCCTTAACTAAGAAGAAGGTTAAGTTTATTTGGGGCCGTAAGCAGCAAGAATCCTTTGATATTCTAAAGCAAAAGTTGAGCAACGCCCCGGTACTGACACTGCCAGATGGAATTGAAGACTTTGTGGTTTATTGTGATGTTTCGCACACTGGCATGGGGTGTGTGCTTATGCAGAAAGGCAAGGTGATTGCCTACGCATCAAGACAACTGAAAGTGCATGAAAAGAATTACACCACCCATGACTTGGAGTTAGGTGCCGTTGTATTCGCACTAAAGCTTTGGAGGCACTATCTTTATGGTATCAAATGTGTGATCTATTCTGATCACAAGAGCCTCCAACATCTGTTTAATCAGAAGGAATTAAACATGAGGCAACGCCGTTGGATGGAAACCTTGAATGACTATGATTGTGAAATCAAGTATCATCCCGGCAAAGCGAATGTAGTCGCTGACGCCTTGAGCAGAAAGGAAAGGGTTAAACCCATCCGAATTAACGCCAAGCGTATGGAAATAAAGAACAGTTTGATAGAAAGGGTGTTAGCTGCACAGAAGGAAGCTGTGTTAGAAGCTAACTATCCTAATGAAAAGTTAGGAGTAACTGAGGAACAGTTAACTCTTAGCAAGGACGGAATTCTGCGATTAAATGGACGAATATGGGTTCCAATTTTTGGAGGACTTCGTGAGGTCATCCTTCAAGAAGCCCACAGTTCCAAATACTCCGTTCATCCTGGAGCTGATAAGATGTACCAGGATTTGAAGGCAAATTATTGGTGGATAGGCTTGAAAAAGTCTGTAGCCGCCCATGTAGCAAAATGCTTGACATGTGCGCAAGTCAAAGCCGATCATCAGAAACCGTCAGGTTTGCTACAACAGCCTGAGCTTCCTACGTGGAAGTGGGAAATGGTAACTATGGATTTTATTACCAAGTTACCCAAGACAAGGAAAGGAAATGATACGATATGGGTTATAGTTGACCGACTGACTAAGTCAGCTCATTTCTTACCCATCAAGGAGACTTATAGCTCCGATATGTTAGCCCAGTTATACGTTGATAAGATTGTAGCCCTACACGGCATACCTGTAGCTATTATCTCTGACCGGGATACTAGGTACACGTCTCATTTTTGGAAGAGCTTCCAGCAATCTTTGGGCACACGTTTGAATTTTAGTACGGCTTACCATCCTCAGACAGACGGTCAGAGTGAGTGTACTATTCAAACGTTGGAAGACATGCTACGTGCATGTGTGATCGATTTGGGAGGTAGCTGGGATAAGAACCTACCATTGATCGAATTCTCCTACAACAATAGCTACCATACCAGCATAAAGGCTGCGCCTTTTGAGGCATTATACGGTAGAAAGTGTAGATCGCCAGTTTGTTGGGTGGAAGTCGGAGAAGTCCAGTTATCAGGACCAGAGATCGTGTTCGAAACGACGGACAAGATTGTCCAGATTCGTAACAATCTCCAAGCTGCCCGGAATAGGCAGTAGATTTACGTTGATCCAAATCGTAAGGATTTTCATTTCGAAGTGGGTGAAAAAGTCCTACTTAAAGTGTCACCCTGGAAAGGAGTGATGCGGTTTGGTAAGAAAGGCAAACTAAGCCCGAGATACATAGGACCTTTCGAGGTTATCGAACGTGTCGGGTCAGTTGCCTATAAGTTGAACTTACCAGAAGAGCTCAGTGGAATTCACAATGTGTTCCACATCTGCAATCTAAAGAAGTGTTCCGCTGACGAATCACATGTCATGCCACATACAGATGTGCAGATAGACGCGAGCTTAAAATTTGTTGAAAAACCTTTGTCGATTGAAGATCGACAGGTAAGGAAGCTTCGAAGAAAGCATATACCTTTTGTAAAGGTCAAATGGGATGCCCGTAGAGGTCCCGAATTCACGTGGGAGTTAGAATCCACTGATGTGTGTAAAATGCAACATATAAATTACATCAAATGAGGCATAAAACTAACCCTTTTTTAGTACTAATATTGGAAAAAGAGTGTTTTTGTCTTCCTTTTGTATTTTCAGGATTAAATGAGCTCAAAAACGCAAAAGAAGCAAAAAGACAGCTAAATCCAACATAAATACAAGAAAAGGAACATTAGTGGATTGCCCGAACCCTCAACGACACCTTCCAAAGCAAAATAGAGAAAACAGAAGGCTGAACACGCCCCGTGCTCAGCCAGCACGGGGCCGTGCCCAAGAAGCAGCAGAAAAGACAAACCTATAGAAGCTTCTATTGCCCACCACGGGCCGTGCTCAGCGGACACGGGGGCGTGCCGAAAGTACTGCAGGCGCATTAATTGTAATTGCGAATTACAATTAATGAAGAGAGAGAGTGTCAGACGGGCACGGGGCCGTGCCCAGCGAACACGGGGCCGTGCCCAGGCCTCTGTTCAGCCTATAAATAGGAGTGCTTGGTTTCATTGCAACTCATCCCTTGGCACACCACCTCTCTCACACTTCATCCACCACCCACCACCATCACAACACCATCATCCACCACCATCATCCATTGTCCATCATAGAGTGTGTGAGTCGTCTCGGGATCCAAGATTGATCGTAAGAGTTCTTGACAATCAAGGCCATGTTTGCCTAAGTCTCTTACATCACTTGGTGAAGACAAAGTGTCTAGTATAATACTTTTTATTTCTAATCTTTTGCACTTTTTATTTGGTTTTGTATTAATGACTTTAATAACTAGTTACTTATGTTGAAGGTGATCTTTCCTTATCGTTTGTCCGTGGTGTCTTGGCATTATTTTACTGTCTATATAAAATAAAGGATTTTCACCATTCATATCTCCACGGTCTATATGGAGGTATGTTGGCTACCTGGTAGGGGGTTAAGGGAACGGTTTGGTAAAGGTCTTGCCATTGTTCAGCGTTTAGAGGTCCTGCAATGGACCTGGGTCAAATTTAGTAGGACCTCCTTCAATACTTCACGGTATTGGATGGCGGGGGTCCAAACTCTTTGATCCCCTCATAAGTTAACTACTATTAATACTATAACCCGGCTATTTAGGACTGTATCCCTGCTGACTCAGACTACTTAGTCGAGGGTAACGTCACCGCCAAAAGCGGGGCCTACCACAATACTGCATTAATAACTTAATTCATTATCTTCCAATAATCCACCCCTTTAGGATTGTATCCCTGCTGACTCAAACTACTGGGGTGAGGGTAACGTCACCTTCAAAAGAGGGGCCTACTACAATAACTAAGATAATCTCTTAATTATGTGCAAAAGTGCGGAAATAATCAAAGGTTATACTAGATACGAGTCGGAACCAAGTGATTCATCTTGTCTATCTGTTTTTATTTTATTTTTATTTTCAGCATTTTAGTTAGTTTTTATTTTTCTTAGTTTAAAACATTTTTCTAAACTTTTATTTTGGTTAGACGTTGAGGATAAACCGGTATTAAAAGCTCTTGTGTCCTTGGACGACCTCGGTATCTTACCAACGCTATACTACACTCAACGATGGGTGCACTTGCCCATATGTGTGTTTAGTGTTAGTGAAATATCGTGTTTTATAAATTTAAAACTTGGCTAAAATAAGTGATAAAAAAGGGCTTAAAATATACACCTAAAATATACGACACTTTATCGCACATCAAGTTTTTGGCGCCGTTGTCGGGGACACAAGGATTTTAAGAAAGTTAGGAATCAACGGCCTAATCATCTTTTATTTTTTTTTTATTTTTTTAGGATTTTCTTAGTTTTTCAGCTTCTGCAGAGCTCAGCACGGGCCGTGCCCGCTGAACACGCCCACGTGCTCAATCATTGGAACTGGCAATCCTGTTTTACATCAGACAGTAAGCTGAACACGGGGCCGTGTCCACTCAACACGCCCCCGTGCCCAAGTTTCAGTTACTGAAAACAGAACCGTTAGATCCCGACGGTTGGTAATTTCTGACATAAACATGAGTGATAGTAATTATTTTTACTTTCGGCACTCTTATGGTACGTGGTGTCAATTATGTGGTGGCGAACATGAAGAAGTAAAATGCTACTTCCTAAATTATAGGCCCCACTATATGGACCCACGATCTTTTCACAACCTTAAGAGGGGCGAAAGTAAAAATAAGCACTATTTCTCCCTCGAATGCGCCCAGCTAGATATTCTAGGGGAAATGTTCCTTAGCGAATTATTTCAACTAGAAGAGGTAATTCTGAAATGGATAGAAGAGCTTAGGAAGGATTTTATTAATCCGCCCCAAGACGATACCCATGAAGAAATGTTGGAACCGCATTCCGACAACCTCGTTGCTCCCGAAAATACCTTCGTACCTAGCAAAGACTTGGACGATAGTCGTCCCTGTGTCGATTGTGCCGTGAAGGACTCTCCATCGACTTCGTTCGGTGCATACATAGACCTGAGCGATTCGGCATATACCTTCTTTAACAAGAGCCCGGAAAAGGGTTGGACTTATCCACCTAGAATGAAAATAGGAATTACCCTCACCGACAACCTCTTGCGTTCTCGCCTTAGTCTAGGACAATTAAGGTATATTAGGCACTTTGGGGTTGTTCCAACCAGTAAGGAACCACCCGATATCGGGGAGATCCTTGAATTAGCAAAACTCCACAAAACAGCCTCCAGACACGGGGCCGTGTCCAGGTCAGCACGCCCCCGTGCTCACTAAAAAGATTCTCTGCTGATTTGGTCAGAATACGGACAAAATGTGTCAGGATTTTCTCTGAACACGGGGCCGTGTCCAGTCAACACGGGGCCGTGCCCAGGGCGCTGTCGTTTTCTTTAAATGCAACCTGATTCCTGCTCATTTTGACCACTTCAATTGACAGAGATCTCTGGAATTTTCACTCATACCATCCTAGGTAAGTGTCAAAAGAAGGTTCCAAGGGACCCTCTTGTCCTTTCCACTTTTATTCATTTCCTCCTCTTTCAAAATTTTTCAAAAGTTCCTCCATGGAAGCTTGGAAATCCTTTGATTCCAATCCTCTATGTGAAGTTTGTAAGATTATTTGCTAAAGATTCTGGGCTAAAGTTAGTTGAATAACTTTGCTTTAAATTATCCGAGCTTAAAACCCAGATAAAAATCATAAAAATAATTTAAAACTCCAAGAGTCTTTAGCCAAAAATCCTGCAGACAAATGGACATGGGGCCGTGCTCAACGAGCACGGGGCCGTGTCCAGGGGCTCTGTTTTGTAAAAATTTAGTTTCCTTCGGTTTTCTTCACAGAAAATGGCAAGCAGAACAAGCGGATCATCTTCAAGGAATAACCGACAAGGGAGGAGATCTTCAACAGCAGAAGATTCTCTTGTAAACTATGTTTACGCTCTAAGGGAGGCTATTGATGAAATGACGGGAGTGGAAGAAGCATTGGTCGACCGTATCAACCATCTTACCGTGGGGCTGGAGGGCTGTCTCCATGAAGTAAACCTCTTGCACCAGAGGTTGAACCTTCTCGCTTCCCTGCCTTTGGTACCCATAATAACCCAAAGGGCGTGGAACGTGGTGCCCGAAGTTGTCATTCCAGCTGAATGGTACGCCATGCACCAAGAGGTTCCTCGAAGAGTGGTGCAAGGAGTCCCGGTGAATGTTCCCCCTCAACCACCAACAGCAGAAGAAAAAGAAGCCGCATTCTTCCTCCCTAGGGAGATCGAAGAATGGCTTTAAACAAAGTTTAGGAAGGAACTCGTTCGGCTAAAAGTCCTACTCTATCGGGAAATCATTCTCGAAATTTTCCTATATTGGTAGAACTCCTTATGATAACCTCGTGTACTCGCTGACCTATCTAGTTAAGTTTTAATTTTAGTTTAATTTAGGAGTATGTAAGTTCTCTCTATGATGAAATGAAATGATGGTTTTAATGTTTGGATGGTTTGTAATGAATAAAACACACTCATGGTGGTAAAGGATGAAAAGGGGAATGAGAAAAATGATCCCATGCACAAGAACGAGGCAACCCGACAATTTTCTCCCTTTCAGAAGGTTCAACACGGGCCGTGCCCAACCAACACGGCCCCGTGTCGGACCACCTGCAGAAAACGCCCAGTACAGGTAACTGGACACGGGCCGTGTTCACCCAACACGCCCCCGTGTCCAGACTTCTGTTCCTCTTATTTCAATTTTGTTACTGGCACTTGAACACGGGGCCGTGCCCGGATAACACGGGGCCGTGTTCAGTGCCCAGTAACACAAATTTTCGCTTTTTAAACACTATTTTACACATCTAATCAACCTAAAAATTTATTTTTGGGACACATTGAGGACAATGTGTAATTTAAGTGTGGGGGGGATGCTAAAACCTTGAATTTTGCAAGTCCTAAATACAAGTCTTACACAAAACTCTATTGGAACTGCTAATCACCCCAAATTTTTTCAAAAATTTCAATTTTATTTTTTTTACTTGTCTAGGTTTAACTCGGGAAATTCAAGCTCTCAAAAAGGTTATATTTTTACAAATTTACAACCGATAGCGTAGTGATAAAAAGAACCAACATAAGAAAATTATGAAAAGGCATGACAAACTTATTTAAAATTTGATTATATATACTTGATCACATAAAAACCCATTCCCACAAAAGTGAGTTTTGAGCCTTTATTGAGCACACAATTTCATATCATTTGACTAAATGCTCATTTTTCGTTTCTTGTGTGAATAGCCGCTTGGTTCTTACGACTCTAGAACTTGCCATGACAATACATTCCCGGTCCTTATCAACTTAAACCCGAGTAAGTAAATGATAGAGGCATTAGGACTAACCCTTTTTCATTTCTACACCATTATTTTTCTTTTTCTTTTACCACCTACCCAAAAAAATCCCCCTAGTTAGCCCCTTTGAGCCTAAACCTTTTCGTTTCATCACCCAAAACAAAAACCCTTTCACCCACCAAAACCTTTTTCATTTTTAACCCTTTATTTTAGTAACAAGTTCGGTTCTTCGTAAAAAAAAAAAAAAAAAAAAATGAAGCAAAAAGAAAATAAACAAACAAAGTAATAAAAAATAACTTTGTTTGAATAAAAGCTTCATCAAAAATAAAAAAAAAATAAATAAAAAAAAAGTTGCAAAAATACGAAAACCGACACTTGTTACGCTTTTTAGCCCTTTTTCTACTAACCACTAACCCAACCACCTACCTTTAACCCTAGCCAACCCTTAACCCACAAAGTCCTCTTGATATCTACAAAGGTATAAAAGTTAAAAAGGAGGAGGATTGATTTCTTGGCAAGCCTATGGTAGGAATAAGTTCCATGCCGCTCTCGAGTGATTCACTAAAAATACACTTTCGGCCGAGTGTGAGTGATTTCCCCGTGAGGTATGTGAACTTGTATATAAATAAAATTTTAAAAAGGCATGTTATGCCCAAATAAGTAATTTCTTTTATGAACAGTTCTAAATAAATCATTACGAATAGGAGTGTAAATAAATAAAAATAAAACCCAAAAAGATCTTGGAAATCCCGACACTCTATGACAAGCCCAAAAACCTTCTCTTCTACCTATTCCATTTGGGAGTGTAAGCCAAATGTTAAAGAGTTTTGCTTGAGGACAAGCAAAAGTTCAAGTGTGGGGGTATTTGATGTGTGTAAAATGCAACATATAAATTACATCAAATGAGGCATAAAACTAACCCTTTTTTTAGTACTAATATTGGAAAAAGAGTGTTTTTGTCTTCCTTTTGTATTTTCAGGATTAAATGAGCTCAAAAACGCAAAAGAAGCAAAAAGACAGCTAAATCCAACATAAATACAAGAAAAGGAACATTAGTGGATTGCCCGAACCCTCAACGGCACCTTCCAAAGCAAAATAGAGAAAACAGAAGGCTGAACACGCCCCGTGCTCAGCCAGCACGGGGCCGTGCCCAAGAAGCAGCAGAAAAGACAAACCTATAGAAGCTTCTATTGCCCACCACGGGCCGTGCTCAGCGGACACGGGGGCGTGCCGAAAGTACTGCAGGCGCATTAATTGTAATTGCGAATTACAATTAATGAAGAGAGAGAGTGTCAGACGGGCACGGGGCCGTGCCCAGCGAACACGGGGCCGTGCCCAGGCCTCTGTTCAGCCTATAAATAGGAGTGCTTGGTTTCATTGCAACTCATCCCTTGGCACACCACCTCTCTCACACTTCATCCACCACCCACCACCATCACAACACCATCATCCACCACCATCATCCATTGTCCATCATAGAGTGTGTGAGTCGTCTCGGGATCCAAGATTGATCGTAAGAGTTCTTGACAATCAAGGCCATGTTTGCCTAAGTCTCTTACATCACTTGGTGAAGACAAAGTGTCTAGTATAATACTTTTTATTTCTAATCTTTTGCACTTTTTATTTGGTTTTGTATTAATAACTTTAATAACTAGTTACTTATGTTGAAGGTGATCTTTCCTTATCGTTTGTCCGTGGTGTCTTGGCATTATTTTACTGTCTATATAAAATAAAGGATTTTCACCATTCATATCTCCACGGTCTATATGGAGGTATGTTGGCTACCTGGTAGGGGGTTAAGGGAACGGTTTGGTAAAGGTTTTGCCATTGTTCAGCGTTTAGAGGTCCTGCAATGGACCTGGGTCAAATTTAGTAGGACCTCCTTCAATACTTCACGGTATTGGATGGCGGGGGTCCAAACTCTTTGATCCCCTCATAAGTTAACTACTATTAATACTATAACCCGGCTATTTAGGACTGTATCCCTGCTGACTCAGACTACTTAGTCGAGGGTAACGTCACCGCCAAAAGCGGGGCCTACCACAATACTGCATTAATAACTTAATTCATTATCTTCCAATAATCCACCCCTTTAGGATTGTATCCATGCTGACTCAAACTACTGGGGTGAGGGTAACGTCACCTTCAAAAGAGGGGCCTACTACAATAACTAAGATAATCTCTTAATTATGTGCAAAAGTGCGGAAATAATCAAAGGTTATACTAGATACGAGTCGGAACCAAGTGATTCATCTTGTCTATCTGTTTTTATTTTATTTTTATTTTCAGCATTTTAGTTAGTTTTTATTTTTCTTAGTTTAAAACATTTTTCTAAACTTTTATTTTGGTTAGACGTTGAGGATAAACCGGTATTAAAAGCTCTTGTGTCCTTGGACGACCTCGGTATCTTACCAACGCTATACTACACTCAACGATGGGTGCACTTGCCCATATGTGTGTTTAGTGTTAGTGAAATATCGTGTTTTATAAATTTAAAACTTGGCTAAAATAAGTGTTAAAAAAGGGCTTAAAATATACACCTAAAATATACGACACTTTATCGCACATCACCACCATGAAGGAAAAATACCCTTATTTATTTCAGTAAATCTCGGGTCGAGATTTATTTTAAGGGGGTGAGGTTGTAACACCTCGAAAATTCGTGTTAAATAAATTAACGACACGTATCATTAAAGAAAAAACGCGTTGTAAACCCGGAATTAATAAAGATGTATTGGCAGGATTTAAAGTGGCGTCATGTTAAATTTTTACCTCTGAACGACCTCAGTATAAATCCCAAGACCCAAGTTTTTTATATAACAAACATCTATTATGTATAAATTCAGAAATGGGTTCACAATAATGGAATTTATAATGCATGACTAGATCCCACGAAGAAAAAGCAACGATAAACCTTTGTTTTCGGGTCTTGTTTTTGGAATCTAAGCAAGAAAATGCAAATGGTAGGGTAAGGGACTGTACTAAGGCATGTTGGAAGGTCCCTAACTGTCAAAATAAAGTCCCAAAGTCGACACAAGTGATTGCCTTTCCAAAACACCAAAGAAAAGTCAAATATTGAGGCTGGAGGGAAGCTTACGGACCTCAACCTCAACAATGTTGAGGTCCGTAAGGTAGCTGCCAGCAACAGAAAACCTTCTGCAGCCGGTTTCACGCATTTCTGACCGATCTTATGGGTTTTTCTCACATGTGGGAGACCCCTAAAATGTTCCTAGACCTTAGGGACATGTGTAAACGAATTGTGGTTAATCCTAGAGTGAGTTGTCAACCAATCATGGTGAGTTCTTCACTATATAAAGCACAACATGTTGCAACATTCATTCTCACACTTGCAACTGATCATTGGAGCATTTCTGGAGCTAAGGAACTCTCCCATCTGATCATAATTCGTGCATTGGACTCTAGTAAGTCTGCTAGTCTTGTTTAGTTGTGTTTAGCTTAGTTATTTAGCTAAAAGTCAAACCGTCGTAATTACGGTTTGACTTCGAGATTAGTCACTAATGACTCAGTCTTATCTCGAATTAAAAATAGTTTTAGAATGGTATTTATGTGGGAAATAAAACCCCCCAAAGGGTTTCCCCTGATCACCATCCTAAGCAGGTCAAATGTCGGGTCAAACCTTTACTTAAAAAGTCAACATATTGCTTAAAATGTCATTTATGCATATTTAGCTATCTAGAACATATATAACCTGTTTGAACATTGTTATAACTTAGAAATAAGTGTAAGAACATGTCCCAACACGTTTAACCCGACTATTTCCTGTTTAGACCCGGTTCGGAACCGAAAGTCACATAGTTTGACTTTCCCGTTGACTTTCAGTTCTGACCCGTTTGGGCATATTTTAGAAATGCCTCAGAGCTTTAATTGGATTAGGATACATGTTAGAACAACCCTCTGTGATCATACACCTTGGTTCACTAGTTATCCAATTAATATGCATATTTCCGTTAAATGCTCATACGTTGACCGTTATGCCCTTATTACATTAAATCATGATTTATGAAAATGTAAAAGTGTAGAAACCTTAGTTACTGATATATAAACTTGTATGCAAAGTTTGACATCAGTTTGACTTGTAGATTAAGAGTTATGCTCATTGTCGCTAAATTAAAGCTTTATGTTAACAAAATGGCGTAATTAGCGTAAAGCCTAGTTAAACATACTTTTTGATATCAAATATTTTAACCACTGATGTTATATATTATTTTGGGATTTTTAAAGATTTTTAATTAATTTTAGGCCGAGCATAACTAGTAGTCGTAGGCTTAATCCGGTAATTGTCGGTTTTGCCCTTACGGGCCATAAAATGAGTTTTACTTATCTAAACGATTCCAAACCTTTTGCTACTGATCACATATGTTAAATAAATTATTTTAAGCCTTCTGGAAATATAAAAATATCAGATTTAAGTATAGAACCCGGAAATGGCCTTTAATCGCCATAATTAGCGTTTTTAACGCATAGTATGTCTTAGAATCATATTGGACATACCCGGGTTGATGCTTACAGATATATGAGGCAAATTATGATATTTTAACAGTAAGCAAAGGTTGATAAACTCAGACTTCGTTTTTGAGCTTTCCGGCTTATGTGAAATTACCAAAATACCCCTACGGGGCATAGTTTGGTTAAATATGATAAATTTCACATATATGCCTTAGACTACTGTTATAACCCATCAAAATGAGTAGGTTTGCTGTTTACATCAGACCTGTAACTCAGTTGAACATATAAACGCTTTTACAAACTTTAAAATGACCAAACTACCCCTACGGGGCATAGTTTGTGTTTAAATTAGTTCGGGGCATAACGAAAGACATCTTACTGATGTCACAACATATTTGAAGCATATTAACTTAGGAAACCTGTATATGGCTCTTGCGGATACCCATTACGCTTATTTCGCGTTCGGTGCGGTTTATGTAACAAGTTTACATAAATTAGCCGAAACGGGTCAAACCTTATCGGTTTTATCTCAAAATCCAGAATGTGAATAATAAACCCAAATTAAACAAGTCTTCAAACTTGTCGGGTCTGAATCACATTCTATCCGGTCTTCGCTTAATCATGCGTACGAACCGTATCTTTGAAACTAGCCGGTCTAAGCTTAAGCATAATTAAAGACTCGCTAGGATTCTAATAGGTTATATTTAACCTTCGTTCCAGATTAGGAGAAACAGTAAAAGCTACTTGCTATTTGCTTATCGTGACTATACTTTGCATCAAGGTAAATACTTTTAACTTATTTTCCCTATACGGGCTTGGGTTACGGTACATAGCGTACCGCTTGATCGGGCATCAAATCTCCACGCTTAGTGGGTAGTTGAATAATTTGATCGGCTCGTTTTAAACAGATTTGTTTACTTTAAAGCCTTTGGGGGGTTAATGACCATGTCCCGGATATCCTTGGCATTATCTTACGAGATGGCCACGACCTGAGCACGGGGTGTAGGCGTACACCTGTCGGTGTATAACTCATTATTGTGGTGTGTCTATTGATCTTTAACCCGGATACGTTCCGGGCTACTGAACGCATAAGTAACATGTAAATCGTTCACAAGATTATAATATTAAATAATTCTCCCAAGTTAATAAAAATGTTTATGCCATGTGCATCCAAACCAATTTTCAATCATTTTATAAAATGAGTCAGTTGAATGTATTTACCAGTGTAAACTGACGTATTTTTCCAAAAAGATTAAATGCAAGTACTAGGCGAAATAGGCTGGGATTCTCCTAAGGATCATTAGAAGTCTCGCAAGCTTTAGATGCCGAAGTCTGTTGAACCATAAACAATATTTCTATCATTCGATCCTACTGTGGATAAACACCGGATATTGTGACTTTGTTTACAATAAATAAATTCGGTTGTAATATATTTTAAATTTGCTTCCGCTGTGCATTATTATATTGTGTTGTTTGACTATTACGTTGCCAACCACGTCACGATACTCCCCCACCGGGCCCACCGGTGACACGTGGAAATCGGGGTGTGACAGGTTGGTATCAGAGCCAACTCTGAGTGAATTAAACACTAGCCTTTTGTGTTTAATCTCAGTTACACAATTGCACATATCTAAACCTTCGAGTCTAGACTTATAACATAGGACAAACTCCACCTTATTCGGTTTTTGTTTTGTCCTTTTAAACTTTATATTTTGTATTGTTATCTCATGCTTTATTGACAGGAATAACAAAGATGCCTCCTAGATTTTTCCGAACACGAGGACGTGGGAAGGGGCCAGTAGCCGCCCCCAACGATCATGAAGCTGGACCTTCACGAAGGCGAGCTCCATCCAACACCGAGAGTGACGACCCTCGGGAAAACCGAAGAAACCAGTACGAGCCGGCCAGACGGTCGGTTTCGCATGCTTCCACACCTCCTGCTCTAAATCCTTATGAACCCAATAACCCTCAACCGTCCTATGTACCACTGCAGAAGTCTTTGTCCTATAATTCCTATGGGGACCCCACACCTATCTTTAGAGGCCAGTTTAATCCGGCTGATTACCTACAAGAACCCGTGGGTTTCAACCCACTAGGGCCAGACGATCACTTCTCTGGTGATCAAGCTGATGACATGGACGAGGACACGGACCCCGTCATGCCTGCGAGTGGCACTCCGAACCACCCGATAGAGATCTCGGACGGATCTTCGTTTCACGGATCACCCTATGGTGGTCCAGACAGTTTCCAAGCCCTGTTCGAACCACACCAGTGGTATTATACACCATCACACCACTCGTCGTCTCATGGGCAGCATCAGCAGGAGCCACAGCCGCATCATCAAGATTCATCCGAGGATCACCGATTTGTGGCAGTTACGCCACCACCTCCACCGCCACCAGTTCAACCGGCACCTCCTCAACCGCCAAGGCGTAGGAGAGCCGGTGCACGCATATCGGTACGACCGGGGGGCTTCAATTTCGATTCCCCACGTCAGTCAAGTGCTAGTCACTACCCACCGCACTATGAGGACCCACAAATGGGTGGACCCTCCAACCCAGCGATGCTTCAGCCGCCGCCAATGGGTTTTGACAACCCGATACCAGCATATACGAGTGGCATGGGATACAACCCGTTTGAACCCCCAACGCATCACAACTATGGGTACGCGGAGGCTGACCCGTACATGACAGCAACGAACTATAACGCCCAAGGAGCCTTTGGGAATCCATGGGGGGTGAGTTACCCAACTCAGGGATACTCGATACCTCCTCGACCCATTATCAGGACGCAGTCACAGCCACCACGATTTTCTCCAAATAGGGAGGAAATTTTGCAGAGGTTGGAGCAGGTGGAACGGGAAGCACACGAGGATCGTAGGGAAAGACAAACATTCTTCCAAGGACTGATGGGTCTGATCAAGGGGAAGAACAAGAAGGATCGTTGAATTCTTCCATTGCTGTTGTATAAGCCCCTGCGTGGGTGTATTTGTTGTTAAGCCCCTGCGAGGGCATGCTTGTTTGCTTTAACCCCTACGTGGGTGTGTGGTTTGATTAAGTCCCTGCGTGGACTATTATATTATGTAGTCCCTGCGTGGACATGTGTGATATTTAGCCCCTGCGTGGGCATGTGTGTTATTTAACCCCTACGAGGGTAAGTTTGTATTTGGAAGACCCGTTTAGGGCAAATGTGTAATATTCTAAATGAATCAATGGAATGATTATTTTATAAATTTCATGTTGCCTTTATGAGCATATATAAATTATAAATGAAACAAATAAATTAAAATCATTTCCTTTTTGAAAAATCTGCCTATGAAAAAAAAATATATATTTTTTTAATTAAGAATCTTATAATGTGAAACCTAGCCACGTGTCAAATATAAGACCGGGCCAAGATGGTAAGACCTGTTTAAAAGGTTCAAATTCCTGTTAACATCTTAAAACATGTTAACACTCCTAGCAGAAGTGATTCCGTTAAAAAAATCACATTTGTATAAGGATTCTTTAGAAGATTCCAAACCCAGTTTAATGATCTCTGAATCCTGGGTCTACATCATCAATTAAGATGATCATTTTTTTTACCATACGTTGGTAATATAACGCCTACGGGCCTTGCTTATTTCTATATGAGCCAAAAGACAGTGGTAGCAATGACTCCCTGTCAAATAAAGGTAATGAACTAGGTTCAAACCTTAAAAGCCTTGATTCTCTGAAATCATAGTTTATAATTAATATTGTCCTTGTGACTAGGCCTATTGTGCCAGTATACCATAATGTTTTGATTCTCTGAAATCATAGATTAAATTTAAATTGTCCATGTGACTAAGCCTTATGTGCTAATATATGTTGTTATAATTAGGATAAATTTTAATTGAAATCCTAAATTAATACGATTAATAAGTTAACCAAATGTGGTCTCTGTTACCATGGTTAACGAGTCACCCTAAGGGGTAATTCCATAATAAACTCCCAAATAAAATATTGTTCTTGTTTTCTGCAACAGTTCAATTCAAATGGCTGACTCAAATGAAGTAAATAGCCATCCCGTGGAGCCAAATGTGAACGCCCAGATTACATTAACGGGCGCTGAATTAAAAGCAATCATAGATGGTGCTATCACAGAGGCTTTGGATAGGCAGTATGAGGAGTATAGTGGTACCCGAAGTAGGACCCACTCTGCATCACAGTCAAAGCCCAGAACTCATTAAGAGGCTCATAACAAGCCTCCTCCCAAAAAGGATGGACCAAAGAAAAACGGTGATGATCGCCAGTCCACCAACCACCAAAGTAATCCATCTCAGCATTTAGTACTGCATCAAGGACCCCACAACAAGGGTTGCACATATAAGTACTTTGTGTCTTGTAAACCCAGAGATTTTACGGGGGAGAAAGGAGCCGTCGACTGTATGACGTGGCTGGATGAGATGGACACGGTCGTGGACATCAGCGGATGCGCTGAAGGTGATGTGGTTAAATTTGTCTCACAGTCCTTCAAAGGTGAGGCGTTAGCTTGGTGGAGATCTCTGATGGAGGCCTCCGGAAAGATTCCATTGTATAGTTTGTCGTGGGATCAATTCATCGCCCTAATCAAGGAAAAATTATGCCCTCAACATGAGGTGGAAAAGATCGAATCAGACTTTCTATCACTGGTGATGAAGAACCTCGACTGTCAGGCTTATCTGACAAGCTTCAATACACTATCCCGGTTGGTACCTTATCTGGTAACCCCGGAGCCTAAAAGGATCGCTCGTTTTATTGGTGGTTTAGAACCCGAGATCAAGGCCAGTGTAAAAGCTTCTCGGCCAGTTACCTTCAGGTCTGTAACTGACCTTTCCTTATCCCTCACACTGGATGCAGTCAGGCAGAGATCGCTGAGGAATAAGGATGCTGAGAAGAGGAAGCGAGAAGATGATGGTTCGCGTAGATCGAACAAGAAGCACCGTGGGAGCGGTGATCACAAGAAGGGATCGGAGTCAAAGAAAGATGGGCATCGTTCTGGAGAGAAGCCCACATGCAAAACTTGCAAGAAACAGCACTTTGGAAAGTGCAGACTCGAATCAAACTCAAATAACGAGTCAAGGTCTTTTGCTTGTGGTTTGTGCAAGTCCAAGGAACACAAAACCTTGGATTGCAAGAAGATGAAAGATGCAACGTGCTACCGTTGCAATGAAAAGGGCCACATCAAGACTAACTGCCCTAAGTACAACAAGAAGCCTGAGGAGGCTAAGAAGACTAATGCCAGAGTCTTCAGGATGGATGCGAAGGAGGCTGTGCAGGATGATAACGTCATAACAGGTACTTTCCTTGTAAATGATGTTTTTGCAAGAGTACTTTTTGATTCAGGCGCAGATAAGTCTTTCGTAGATCATAAATTTGGTAAATTGTTAAATTTACCTGTCAAAACCCTAAAAGTGAACTATGAGGTAGAGTTAGCAGATGGTACCATAGAAACCGTCTCTACTGTGTTAGATGGATGTGTTATATCCATTAAGAACCATTCTTTTCCTCTGTCTCTACTTCCTTTTAAGTTGGCTGGTTTTGACATAGTTCTGGGTATGGACTGGTTATCTCATAACCAGGCCCAAATCGTCTGTAACCAGAAACAAGTGGTAATAAAGACTCCGTCTGGTGAATCACTTACCATTCGGGGAGATACCCAGTACGGACTGCCTGAGCAGGTGACTATGCTCAAGGCCTCCAAGTGTTTGAAGAAGGGATGTGTCATCTACATGGCGCAAGTGATCATTGATGAGCCCAAACCGAAGATAGAAGACATCCCTGTCATCTCTGAGTACCCAGAAGTGTTTCCTGAAGATCTACCTGGTTTGCCACCGGATAGGCAAGTGGAATTCAGGATCGATATCATCCCCGGAGCAGCACCGGTTGCTAGAGCTCCATACAGATTGGCACCCACGGAAATGAAGGAGTTGCGGACGCAGCTAGATGAATTGCTAGCTAAGGGTTTCATTCGACCTAGTTCATCTCCTTGGGGAGCGCCAATCTTGTTTGTCAAAAAGAAGGATGGGTCGATGCGGCTATGCATCGACTATCGCGAGCTCAATAAGGTCACGATCAAGAATAGGTATCCTTTACCCAGGATCGACGATTTGTTCGATCAGCTCCAAGGGGCAAGTTACTTCTCGAAGATCGATCTAAGGTCAGGCTACCATCAATTGAAGGTCAAGGATGAAGACGTTCACAAGACTGCATTTAGGACTCGTTACGGTCACTACGAGTTCCTAGTGATGCCTTTTGGGCTCACTAATGCACCAGCCGCATTCATGGATCTCATGAATCGCGTCTGCAAACCTTACTTAGATAAATTTGTTATCGTCTTCATCGATGACATCCTTATTTATTCTAAGAATAAAGCTGACCACGAGAAACACCTTCGTTGTATTCTCAAACTTCTACGTCAGGAGAAGCTCTACGCCAAATTCTCTAAGTGTGAATTTTGGCTACGAGAAGTCCAATTCCTTGGACACGTGGTCAGTGAGCGTGGTATCCAGGTGGATCCCGCTAAAGTTGAAGCAGTAATGAACTGGCAAGAGCCAAAGACGCCTACAGAGATTCGTAGCTTCCTGGGATTGGCAGGATATTACAGGCGTTTCATTGAAAATTTTTCAAGGATTGCTGCACCCCTAACCTCCTTAACTAAGAAGAAGGTTAAGTTTATTTGGGGCCCTAAGCAGCAAGAATCCTTTGATATTCTGAAGCAAAAGTTGAGCAACGCCCGGTACTGACACTGCCAGATGGAATTGAAGACTTTGTGGTTTATTGTGATGTTTCGCACACTGGCATGGGGTGTGTGCTTATGCAGAAAGGCAAGGTGATTGCCTACGCATCAAGACAACTGAAAGTGCATGAAAAGAATTACACCACCCATGACTTGGAGTTGGGTGCCGTTGTATTCGCACTAAAGCTTTGGAGGCACTATCTTTATGGTATCAAATGTGTGATCTATTCTGATCACAAGAGCCTCCAACATCTGTTTAATCAGAAGGAATTAAACATGAGGCAACGCCATTGAATGGAAACCTTGAATGACTATGATTGTGAAATCAAGTATCATCCCGGCAAAGCGAATGTAGTCGCTGACGCCTTGAGCAGAAAGGAAAGGGTTAAACCCATCCGAATTAACGCCAAGCGTATGGAAATAAAGAACAGTTTGATAGAAAGGGTGTTAGCTGCACAGAAGGAAGTTGTGTTAGAAGCTAACTATCCTAATGAAAAGTTAGGAGTAACTGAGGAACAGTTAACTCTTAGCAAGGACGGAATTCTGCGATTAAATGGACGAATATGGGTTCCAATTTTTGGAGGACTTCGTGAGGTCATCCTTCAAGAAGCCCACAGTTCCAAATACTCCGTTCATCCTGGAGCTGATAAGATGTACCAGGATTTGAAGGCAAATTATTGGTGGATAGGCTTGAAAAAGTCTGTAGCCGCCCATGTAGCAAAATGCTTGACATGTGCGCAAGTCAAAGCCGATCATCAGAAACCGTCAGGTTTGCTACAACAGCCTGAGCTTCCTACGTGGAAGTGGGAAATGGTAACTATGGATTTTATTACCAAGTTACCCAAGACAAGGAAAGGAAATGATACGATATGGGTTATAGTTGACCGACTGACTAAGTCAGCTCATTTCTTACCCATCAAGGAGACTTATAGCTCCGATATGTTAGCCCAGTTATACGTTGATAAGATTGTAGCCCTACACGGCATACCTGTAGCTATTATCTCTGACCGGGATATTGGGTACACGTCTCATTTTTGGAAGAGCTTCCAGCAATCTTTGGGCACACGTTTGAATTTTAGTACGGCTTACCATCCTCAGACAGACGGTCAGAGTGAGCGTACTATTCAAACGTTGGAAGACATGCTACGTGCATGTGTGATCGATTTGGGAGGTAGTTGGGATAAGAACCTACCATTGATCGAATTCTCCTACAACAATAGCTACCATACCAGCATAAAGGCTGCGCCTTTTGAGGCATTATACGGTAGAAAGTGTAGATCGCCAGTTTGTTGGGCGGAAGTCGGAGAAGTCCAGTTATCAGGACCAGAGATCGTGTTCGAAACGACGGACAAGATTGTCCAGATTCGTAACAATCTCCAAGCTGCCCGGAATAGGCAGAAGATTTACGTTGATCCAAATCGTAAGGATTTTCATTTCGAAGTGGGTGAAAAAGTCCTACTTAAAGTGTCACCCTGGAAAGGAGTGATGCGGTTTGGTAAGAAAGGCAAACTAAGCCCGAGATACATAGGACCTTTCGAGGTTATCGAACGTGTTGGGTCAGTTGCCTATAAGTTGAACTTACCAGAAGAGCTCAGTGGAATTCACAATGTGTTCCACATCTGCAATCTAAAGAAGTGTTCCGCTGACGAATCACATGTCATGCCACATACAGATGTGCAGATAGACGCGAGCTTAAAATTTCTTGAAAAACCTTTGTCGATTGAAGATCGACAGGTAAGGAAGCTTCGAAGAAAGCATATACCTTTTGTAAATGTCAAATGGGATGCCCGTAGAGGTCCTGAATTCACGTGGGAGTTAGAATCCACCATGAAGGAAAAATACCCTTATTTATTTCAGTAAATCTCGGGTCGAGATTTATTTTAAGGGGGTGAGGATGTAACACCTCGAAAATTCGTGTTAAATAAATTAACGACATGTATCATTAAAGAAAAAACGCGTTGTAAACCCGGAATTAATAAAGATGTATTGGCAGGATTTAAAGTGGCGTCATGTTAAATTTTTACCTCTGAACGACCTCAGTATAAATCCCAAGACCCAAGTTTTTTATATAACAAACATCTATTATGTATAAATTCAGAAATGGGTTCACAATAATGGAATTTATAATGCATGACTAGATCCCACGAAGAAAAAGCAACGATAAACCTTTGTTTTCGGGTCTTGTTTTTGGAATCTAAGAAAGCAAATGCAAATGGTAGGGTAAGGGACTGTACTAAGGCATGTTGGAAGGTCCCTAACTGTCAAAATAAAGTCCCAAAGTCGACACAAGTGATTGCCTTTCCAAAACACCAAAGAAAAGTCAAATATTGAGGCTGGAGGGAAGCTTACGGACCTCAACCTCAACAATGTTGAGGTCCGTAAGGTAGCTGCCAGCAACAGAAAACCTTCTGCAGCCGGTTTCACGCATTTCTGACCGATCTTATGGGTTTTTCTCACATGTGGGAGACCCCTAAAATGTTCCTAGACCTTAGGGACATGTGTAAACGAATTGTGGTTAATCCTAGAGTGAGTTGTCAACCAATCATGGTGAGTTCTTCACTATATAAAGCACAACATGTTGCAACATTCATTCTCACACTTGCAACTGATCATTGGAGCATTTCTGGAGCTAAGGAACTCTCCCATCTGATCATAATTCGTGCATTGGACTCTAGTAAGTCTGCTAGTCTTGTTTAGTTGTGTTTAGCTTAGTTATTTAGCTAAAAGTCAAACCGTCGTAATTACGGTTTGACTTCGAGATTAGTCACTAATGACTCAGTCTTATCTCGAATTAAAAATAGTTTTAGAATGGTATTTATGTGGGAAATAAAACCCCCAAAGGGTTTCCCCTGATCACCATCCTAAGCAGGTCAAATGTCGGGTCAAACCTTTACTTAAAAAGTCAACATATTGCTTAAAATGTCATATATGCATATTTAGCTATCTAGAACATATATAACCTGTTTGAACATTGTTATAACTTAGAAATAAGTGTAAGAACATGTCCCAACACGTTTAACCCGACTATTTCCTGTTTAGACCCGGTTCGGAACCGAAAGTCACATAGTTTGACTTTCCCGTTGACTTTCAGTTCTGACCCGTTTGGGCATATTTTAGAAATGCCTCAGAGCTTTAATTGGATTAGGATACATGTTAGAACAACCCTCTGTGATCATACACCTTGGTTCACTAGTTATCCAATTAATATGCATATTTCCGTTAAATGCTCATACGTTGACCGTTATGCCCTTATTACCTTAAATCATGATTTATGAAAATGTAAAAGTGTAGAAACCTTAGTTACTGATATATAAACTTGTATGCAAAGTTTGACATCAGTTTGACTTGTAGATTAAGAGTTATGCTCATTGTCGCTAAATTAAAGCTTTATGTTAACAAAATGGCGTAATTAGCGTAAAGCCTAGTTAAACATACTTTTTGATATCAAATATTTTAACCACTGATGTTATATATTATTTTGAGATTTTTAAAGATTTTTAATTAATTTTAGGCCGAGCATAACTAGTAGTCGTAGGCTTAATCCGGTAATTGTCGGTTTTGCCCTTACGGGCCATAAAATGAGTTTTACTTATCTAAACGATTCCAAACCTTTTGCTACTGATCACATATGTTAAATAAATTATTTTAAGCCTTATGGAAATATAAAAATATCAGATTTAAGTATAGAACCCGGAAATGGCCTTTAATCGCCATAATTAGCGTTTTTAACGCATAGTATGTCTTAGAATCATATTGGACATACCCGGGTTGATGCTTACAGATATATGAGGAAAATTATGATATTTTAACAGTAAGCAAAGGTTGATAAACTCAGACTTCGTTTTTGAGCTTTCCGGCTTATGTGAAATTACCAAAATACCCCTACGGGGCATAGTTTGGTTAAATATGATAAATTTCACATATATGCCTTAGCCTACTGTTATAACCCATCAAAATGAGTATGTTTGCTGTTTACATCAGACCTGTAACTCAGTTGAACATATAAACGCTTTTACAAACTTTAAAATGACCAAACTACCCCTACGGGGCATAGTTTGTGTTTAAATTAGTTCGGGGCATAACGAAAGACATCTTACTGATGTCACAACATATTTGAAGCATATTAACTTAGGAAACCTGTATATGGCTCTTGCGGATACCCGTTACGCTTATTTCGCGTTCGGTGCGGTTTATGTAACAAGTTTACATAAATTAGCCGAAACGGGTCAAACCTTATCGGTTTTATCTCAAAATCCAGAATGTGAATAATAAACCCAAATTAAACAAGTCTTCAAACTTGTCGGGTCTGAATCACATTCTATCCGGTCTTCGCTTAATCGTGCGTACGAACCGTATCTTCGAAACTAGCCGGTCTAAGCTTAAGCATAATTAAAGACCCGCTAGGATTCTAATAGGTTATATTTAACCTTCGTTCCAGATTAGGAGAAACAGTAAAAGCTACTTGCTATTTGCTTATCGTGACTATACTTTGCATCAAGGTAAATACTTTTAACTTATTTTCCCTATACGGGCTTGGGTTACGGTACATAGCGTACCGCTTGATCGGGCATCAAATCTCCACGCTTAGTGGGTAGTTGAATAATTTGATCGGCTCGTTTTAAACAGATTTGTTTACTTTAAAGCCTTTGGGGGGTTAATGACCATGTCCCGGATATCCTTGGCATTATCTTACGAGATGGCCACGACCTGAGCACGGGGTGTAGGCGTACACCTGTCGGTGTATAACTCATTATTGTGGTGTGTCTATTGATCTTTAACCCGGATACGTTCCGGGCTACTGAACGCATAAGTAACATGTAAATCGTTCACAAGATTATAATATTAAATAATTCTCCCAAGTTAATAAAAATGTTTATGCCATGTGCATCCAAACCAATTTTCAATCATTTTATAAAATGAGTCAGTTGAATGTATTTACCAGTGTAAACTGACGTATTTTTCCAAAAAGATTAAATGCAGGTACTAGGCGAAATAGGCTGGGATTCTCCTAAGCATCATTAGAAGTCTCGCAAGCTTTAGATGCCGAAGTCTGTTGAACCATAAACAATATTTCTATCATTCGATCCTACTGTGGATAAACACCGGATATTGTGACTTTGTTTACAATAAATAAATTCGGTTGTAATATATTTTAAATTTGCTTCCGCTGTGCATTATTATATTGTGTTGTTTGACTATTACGTTGCCAACCACGTCACGATACTCCCCCACCGGGCCCACCGGTGACACGTGGAAATCGGGGTGTGACACCGGCTTAATAAATTTTGAGACTTTTATGCATTCGGCTTAAACTAGAATTTACCCATTTTAACCCATTCATGTATTTATCAAACAAACTTATTTGTTTGATCCCTGTTCTCATGATATTAATAATTTCCATAATTTCTATCATATTGGATTCAAGTCACGGGTTTCTTACATATCCTAAACCCGTTTACGCTCATATGCGTATTTTGACCCGTTAAGGGTATTTAGGCATATTTTGAGCATGTCACGCTTTCATTTGGTTCTAGCATTATAATACGACATTACTTATCAAGTAATCTTCCACCACAACTATATTTGTGGTGGACTTAATGAGGTGACCTAAATAATCCGTGTTTTTCTCGTTTGATTGCTAATTTATGACAAAGACTCATATAGAGTCATTTGACCGAAGGTTTACATCTTTCTCTTCTTACACTTATTCCAGTTATTTATTTGATCATAAAACTCGTTTCAAAACTACCTTTAAAGGTTGTTTATTCGAATTAGCCAACAAGGGCGTTTTAGTCAATTTTAGTCATTCTTTTACGACGAAGGACTATTAGTGCTTGTTCGAACCCCAAATCCGACCTTTTAACCATATTCTTGTTTAGAAACCAATATGTTTCTAAAACACCATAATCATAACTCCATTTATTCGCTTTACCTAAAAGATAACCGAATATCTTATTTTAACCTTATCTAACTGTTATAAAACTCCAAACTCTACATGATGAGTTGTATTATTATACATACCTGGCTCGGATCATTATATTGACCCGTTTCAATACCTTTCCTTAGTGGCTATTAAGTGATAGCGATGTAAGCATCCATGTGCTATTTATTTCCTAGAATCATGCAACTTGACAACCCATTAGTCAATATTGTCAAAGGGTGATAATTTCACCTTTTGACCCGTTTGGCCTAAATGACCAATTACCATTGTCAAATTGTCAATTTTACCATTTTGCCCTTAATGGTTATTATGATTTAACTTATATGATAACCATTAAAAGTACATGCTTCATTCGTCATAGTATGATCGAATTACCGGTTTAACTCATTTTTAGCCATCACTATGTTTTCTTGTCATATTTGATTATCTTGTTCCGTACGACCACACGTCGGAACATCATAACTCAATTAGGTATTTTTTTTTTCGTAACTAATACGACGAAATAATATTATAAATATATGACTAGTGTAAGATATACTTACCTTGCATCCATGCCACGCTTTTCCTTCCGTATGCGCTCCGTTTGACCCGCTTCATCCACAAGCTTCCACCTAGCTTGTTAGGCGTCAAACTATCATCATATTTCATAAGATGGTTAATTTAGTTATTGTTAATCATAACTATTCCATCTTACGTATTTTTCTATCAAATTTATCATTCGATCTTACTAATGGTCGGTTTGACTACTAAAAGTCAAACGCCTCTTAGCATATAAATGCACATTCAAGTTCTATCTATCAATTAGTAGCTAACATGATCTTATACACTTAGTTACATGAACATGGCTACCAAATTTCATCATAACATTCAAAACCCATTTCAATCATGTATGAACAAGTTCCCAAATCACTTAATTTGTTTGAGTGCCTTGTTTCTATTATCCAATATGATGATTTTAAACATACACTTATCATCATCTTTACTATCATATCAAAACCCACTTCCTAGTTTACTTGTTAATCACATACAAGTTATATTACTTCAAGTTCTTCATAATTTCATCATATCTAACAAAACCCACTTAGCTCATACTTGGTTATTTGATTAATTACTAGTTTATGGCACAATTCTACAAGTTTGCATCTAGGGTTTGTTCCTAGACTTGTACCCACACTAATATCACTATAACATTGAACATCCATGCAAGAATTTCGTTCATGCAAGTTCATCATAATTTCAAAATATTACTAAACATCAAAATTCAACATACCTTGTGATCCCCTAAGCTTGGTGATCACGATTTTATTAAAAGCCCCAAATTTCCGGCTCGATTTCCCTTTGATTTTGGCCAATTTTCGTGAATTAGGGTTCTTGGAAGGGAACCCCCTTTTTGCTCCTGATGTTGATCGACCTATCACACACACAAAGTGTGTGTTTTGGTTTTTATTTCATTTATCTTAAAACATTTTCATGTTTGCCTCTTTTTAGCCCCTCAAGTTCCAAAGTTTATAAAATGGTTAGCTATTTCAAGTTTCCTTCCTTTCTTTATTGTTTTCAAATAATTAACTAACTAGGTTAATTATTCCTAGTTAACTTGGTGGGTTCAGGGAGTTATAACCCGTAGTATTTCTAAGTCCCGTTAACTCGGGCTTTATATACGCTTCGTTATCTCAAAGCGTTTACTCTCTTTCTAATTTTATTAACATAAAATTATTTATTAAAATCCTAAATTTCACCGGGTTTATTTTACCACTAACGGTATTTTACCCGTTCCTAGTATTAACGGGGTTTAATTACCAAACCCGTTTTCGGGGTGTTACAGTAACGTCGCCTCCAAAAGAGGGGCCTACTACAATAACTAAGATAATCTCTTAAATAGTGCAAAAGTGCGGAAATAATCAAAGGTTACACTAAACACGAGTCGGAGCCAAGTGATTCATCTTGTCTATCTGTTTTTATTTTTATTTTTATTTTCAGCATTTTAGTTAGTTTTTATTTTTCTAGTTAAAACATTTTTCTAACTTTTTGATTTGATTAGACGTTGAGGATAAACCGGTATTAAAAGCTCTTGTGTCCTTGGACGACCTCGGTATCTTACCAACACTATACTACGCTCACGATGGGTGCACTTGCCCATATGTGTGTTTAGTGTTAGTAAATATCGTGTTTTATAAATTTAAAACTTGGAAGGGCTTAAAATATACTTAAACTTATATACACACTTCACACGCATCTAGTTTTTGGCGCCGCTGCCGGGGACACAAGGATTTTAAGAAAGCTTAAAATCGACGGCCTAATCAGTTTTTCAAAACCTTTTCAAAACGCGCGCACAATTTTCTGCATTTTAGTTTAGTTTTGCATTTACAGTAGGTTGAACATGGGCCGTGCTCACTGAACACGGGGCCGTGCTGCACATTTTCATAAAACACCCAGTAACAGTAGCTTGAACACGGGTCGTGCTCACTGAACACGCCCCGTGCTTAGGGTTGGCATATTGGGTCAACCCGATTTGTTAAGACACGAACGCGATAAGACACGAACACGAAACCTGTAAACACGAACACGACACGAAATCTTATCGTGTCTGATTTTCCAAACACGAACACAAACCTGTTAATAAACAGGTTACACGTAATGACCTGTTAAGACACGAAAATGTTACCAACATATCATATGACCTGGTTAAGACACGAACACGACCTGTTAAGACACGAACATGCCCTGTTAAGACACGAACACGGCCCATTAAGACAAAAACATGACATGTTAACCCCACATATTTGATATATTTTTTTAATTTAAAATTATAAACAGGTCACTAACGGGTCTTAACAGGTTAACGGGTTTTAACCTGTTTAGACACGAAATTTAAACAGGTCTTATCGTGTCGACCTGTTTAGACACGAAACCTGTTAAGGTCAAACACGAAACCTGTTAACTTCGTGTAGGTTCGTGTCGTGTTATCGTGTTCGTGTCAGAATTTCCAGCCCTACGAAGAATGGTATTTTTGCATTCCGGTCACTAAAATAAAATATTTTAGTGACTACAAAAATTTTTGGATGTCCGGATGTGGTCAGAACGTAAGATATGCGCGTAAATGCAAACTTACGCCGTTTTTGACGCTTTTAGTCCCTGTTTGATCAAGTAAGCGTATTTTCGCATACCGAACCTCTCAAAACTTATTTCTAAGCTGCGTTAAGGTTATTTATGGTATGTTTAACTTATGATCATGTTCCGGAATGTACGTTTCCATACGAAACGGCAGACTTTTGCAGTTTGATGCAAATAGTCCCTGTAAGCGAATAAACTTTTTTTTACCAAACCAAACCCTTTAAAACTTATTTCTAAGTTATGTAAAGGTTATTTAGGGTATGTTAAGTTTATGTTGCTGTTCCGGAGTGTTTGTCGCATTAAACTGATTACGTTTACGCATCAGTTTGCGTATAACTTTCTAGAAAGCGATACAGAGTTTAAAATCGAACAAAAATCAAAACGTGCGAAATGTCAAACATAAGTAAACACATATTGGAATCCAAAACACATTGTTTCATTGATATTGAATTGTTCAGAGTTTGTACAATGATTACACAAGCACATATGTCACATAAGGCAAAGCCAAACCACTATTAGGTGGGAGATCGGTGTTTCGGGTGAAGCCAACGGGACCTTGACTTAGCAAACTCGGGGCTGACCTGAGTCGACTTAGACCAGGTCTGGTTGCGGTAGTTTGTGCAAGGTCAGGTTGCTTTGGTTAGTGCTAGGGTTTTCATGGGGTGGTGTACGTGCATGCATGGGGATCTGGAATAGGTGTCCGGGTTCCAAAAGAGTCCGTGTGTTTTAGATTTGGAATAGTTTAGTAGTGTATTGAGCCTAGAAGATGAATGGTGGAAGCATAAATGTATCGAGTCCGTGTTGCAGAGTAATTAATTACAGATTTAGTAGTTGGGAGAATTGTTAATGGTGTTGTGTGTGTACAACTACCCATGTACTTAGAGAGAAAATGGGGGCAAGTGATGATGTTTAGACGAAATACGTAATACAGTGTTGGTCTCAGCCATGCAGTGGTCTGCGCTCGCAAGAGGTCTGTTATGGGGAAATTTGTGGGTCGTGGCTTAGTTGATAGTTGCTAGGGTAATGGATCAATTTGGGTGGACTCTATTGTATGGGCAGTTGTCGGTTGGGTTGCAATGGGTTAAGACGATTGGATTTTATAAAATTGAGATCACTTGTTATCAAATAAAGTGATTTGGTACTAGTTTAATTACGTTAAATTTAATTGTTATAACCCACTAAACATAGTTGATTTTTCATGCATGTTAGGCTGATTGTAGGTAGATGATTAGAGATTTGAAGCTCTTGGTTTACGAATAGTGTCACTCGTGATTAGTGAGCGTGGGCATTCATTCGTGTTTATTTTAAGTCTTAAAACCAAACGATGATATACATGTTTTAACGATGATACACATGTTTTGAGATTTATGTTATTTAATAATGTTTTTAATTTAATTTCCTCTATGTATTTTGAAAATCTAAAGAGTCTTTTAGAATATATGTCAGACCCCAACCCGTAACGGATGATCGGGGCATGATATTTACTCATAGCTCA
The DNA here is from genome assembly GCA_030545235.1 of Helianthus tuberosus. NCBI lineage: Eukaryota > Viridiplantae > Streptophyta > Magnoliopsida > Asterales > Asteraceae > Helianthus > Helianthus tuberosus. The sequence goes on along the minus strand of CM060388.1, from coordinate 71,454,078 downwards.
TGAAAACTATTAAAAGTTTAAGTATTATTCAAGTCAAAATTACACAATGTCACATAAGCAAATAATTATCCAAATGAACCAAACAAAAACCAAAACATAAAACAGAGAAATGAAATCCGGTTTATTGGTTAAGGCATATGCCTATATGTCTTCATCCTCGTCACATTAAACCTGATCACCTGTATCATGAGTAAAAGTAGTTTGAGTTAACATAAGTTGGTGAGTAAATTAGGTTTAATTAAAATAATTTATTAGTTGGATTATTTTAAAATGTTTAACATGCCATTCAAGTGTAATAAGGTGATCAAAATAAATAAACAACCACCACCAATAATTAAATACAACCAATGCAATAAGTGATCATGTGATAAATTTGATAAATGACACAATTGATGGTTATGGTTACAAAGCTTTGGTTAATAAACCAACCGGTTACGGTTATGAAGGTTTGGTTAACCGATATAATTGAACTGAACTTGAAAGATTTACATTAACACTCACAAGTTTGGTTAAAGTTAGTTCAAGTATGTCCCTTAGGTTGAACTTACATTGTAAAATCATATTTGTATTCATTTGTATCATATGGAAACGAATGTATTTTATCATACACAAGTATTTTAACATAAAAGTAACTTGAGTAGACTAATATAGCTATGTGTACCCAAATAAGAGTGACTAACACATTACAAGGCCCATAAACATGGTAAGATTTCATCATCGTATACAATGGCATATTACTAATCAAAATGCAAGGCTATTCTTATCGACTGGCTGAAAAATCCATGACGGTAATCTTATATGAAATCTTATCCTAAGAATCACCGACAAACATGTTCGTCACAAACTAATCTTACTGACAAACACTTGAAAAGTCTTGGCATGAATCCTAATTCCTATCTGAAATTTCATCCCAATAATCATCGACGGATAATCAATGAGTAATATGTCGCCAAGTAGTCCTAACATTCGACGACCAATGTTTGAGTTTACCAGCATCGGTGTTCGTCGATAATATGTCGGTGATAATCTCAAATGCATGGATTAGGGTAGTCGTCGTTGATCAATAAATGATTATTGAAGTATTATGCATGAGTATTTATGTTTTTCATTTTTTTTTTATATTTTTAGGCCGTCTGGGTGAAAGATGTAAAAAGATAAAATCTGTACCAAACACGAGTTAGGCCATAAGGTATCCCCACTTTTCTTCTCATCCATCCCACAAACTCTCGCTCTCCTCAACGCGCCATATCATCATATTTCAATTTCTTCTTTTCCTTCCCAAAATAGGGTATCCATATTTTTCATTACATCCATCCCATAACCATTTTTTTATTAAAAGAAAAAGAAACATAACCGGTTTTTTATTAAAAGAAAAAGAAACATCTGCCATGAAATAACTATGCGAAAATGTGGTGTATGGATTTCTTATGGGATAATCAGCAGTGGCGGAACCAGGAATTTTTTCCATGGGGGTGCGGAACATTTTAAAAAAAATTAGGCCCCAAGGTATATAATTAAAAAAACCGGTTCGTATCGGGTCGGTTCGAGTCGGGTCGAGTCATGTAAAACAAAAGAACATCAAACTAAATTTATATAATCATAAAAAACATGTCAAACCTTGTTACAAACATAATTAAAACGTCGCCCTACGGGTTTTCATTTTTTGAAATCTATCCAAAACATCATCTAAACCTACTTTCTTAAGCAACTCTTTCTCTATATAACATATACAACTATCACTTAAATTCTCATCGCCAATCCGATTACGCAAGTCGGTCTTCACATTCTTCATTGCCGAAAAACATCTTTCAATGGTTGCGGTTGCAACGGGTAATACGAGAACAAGCTTCAATAATCGATATACCAATGTAAAAGTTACGTAAATATTTGTTGAAACCATTAACCTTACAAGACTTGACAAACCATCCAAGTTGGTGAATTGTTTATCTTTTTCACAAAATCAATGTGGTTTCCGAGTTAAACCGGAAGCCTTCGTCTTTCATCTTCATTGAAATCATATGGATACTTCTCGGCTAGCTTTAGTATATTTGGAATGTCAAATGCACTAAAATTATCACACGGACTGAAACAACTCATAAAAACAAGTAGTTCAGATGTTACCTCGTTAAAACGGTTCCCAAATTCTTGAATTTGCAAATCTAGAACCGCATTGAAGCGATCACACTCGTAATAATGCCTATTTGTGATGTTCGTCTTTCTTCTTGGCCACCTTGGGATAACGTATTCATCATCCAATTTTTTCACCTCAAGTTCATACATGTCACAAAAGGAGTTAACCTTCTCCAAGAACTCATTAAAACCTTCCAACCTAAACTTTTCAACTTGGTTTTTTTTTTTTGTGGAAGAAACCAATTTAACCGCATTAATCAAATCTTATTCTTTTCTTTGAAGAAATTGGGACAATGTGTGTGTGATGTTTAGAATATGCTCCATCAAGTGTATGTAAAATACAAAGTCGTACTTTTTCATATCCTCTAGAAGCCCGTCCGCTTGTCTACTACAAGGAAGAGTTTGACCCGTTTCTAATAACCATCCAAGAACTTCCATAATGTTTGGATATAAAGAAATTAGACGAGAAAGTGTCTTGTAGTGGGAATTCCAACGTGTATCCCTGGGCCTTGAAAGTGTCATTTCTTGATTCAACCCACTTCCGATACAAAGTACGTCTTCCATTTTTTCCAATTGTTTTCTTTGGCTTTCACGAAGCATATCTTGTCGTTTAGAAGATGCACAAACGACACTTGTTAAACATGTTATCGTTTCAAAAACTCTCCAAAGTGGTGTGTGTTTGTGAGCCACTGCCACAACAACTATTTGAAGTTGGTGTGCAAAACAATGAATATAGAAAGCCGAAACATTTTCCTTTAAAATTAGAGCCCTTAAGCCGTTAAACTCGCCCGACATGTTACTAGCCCCGTCATAACCTTGGCCTCTAATCCTTTTCAAACTTAACCCATTACGTGCCAATATATCATCAATAGCCGTTTTGAGTGTTATTGCGCTTGTCTCTTTGACATGAACAAGCCCAATAAAACGCTCCTTAACAATCCCAATTTTATCAATAAAACGAATAACAACCGCCATCTGTTCTTTTTTTGATACATCACATGATTCATCTACTAATAAAGAAAAAATATCATCACCAAGTTCTTCTAAAATTTGTTTAAGTACCTCTTGAGCATAACAATGTTTGATGTCCGCTTGAAATTTAGGACTTGTCATTTGGTTATTCGCGGGTGCATTCTCTAAGATAACGTTACCAAGCTCTTCATTCATTTCACCCATTAGTTCTAAAAGCTCTAAGAAATTTCCTTTATTTAATTAATCTTTTGATTCATCATGATCACGAAACGCCAATCCGCCATCCAACAACCTTTTTCCAAGCAAAGTAAAGCACTAAGTCTAAGTCGGTATTCACGTTTCTCCTTAGTGGACCTATTGTCCCATTGTGTGTGTACCGCTTGATTTTCGTTAACTAAATCGACACTCATTTGAAAACATTTGTTGTGGAGGCTATTAACTAAGCTAACATGTTTTTTAAGTGCCGCATGTACTTTTTGCCAATTGTTATAACCACCGCACATAAACGTGCTCTACGATCTCCAAATTGGCTCCTAAACAAATAGAAACATAAGCAAAACACGCGATCCGATTTTGAGCTATACTCTAACCATCCCTTATACTCATGTTTGTCATACCAATCTTCCTTAAATTTCCGTAACTCGTTACCTTGAAATGTTGATTGTGGGAGTTTGATACCTTTTGGTTGATATGGTCATCTTAGTAGATATGCCCTTCTAATCTCATCTCGTTGATTCACGTTATATGATTCAATCGGCTTGCGATTATAAGGATCCGAAGGAAGAGTATCCACATCCGAATTCGAAAGATGTATCAACTTTGCTCTTGAGAAATCGCGCCATAACGTCCCTACTCATGGTTCCTATCGGCTATCACAAACAAACTGATCTATAAGTTCATGGCTCCATCACATATTACATAATAGTGTATCAACTATTCAAGCCCTAGAAATCATAATGTAAATCACCCTAAAAATCATCTAAACAATATATACACCATAAAAAAAACCCAAACATTCTTCGCTAAAGTAACAAATATAACCCACCAGGTCTGATCGCTGTGGTGCATCATGTATGCGGCTATAAAAAAAGGAAAAATATAATCACTAACAAAATATAACCCACCACAAAAAAAATATCATCACTAACAAAATCATCAAAACGAAGCACATGTCTCCTGTCATGGTTAGTATGCGGCTAATATCAACAAAAAAAATCTTCAAAAATAACATAGAAACTTACCCTTGTTCGATCGGCGGTGGTATGATGGCTGATTACGGTAGTATGCGGCTGCTGACTGTTTACTGTTGTCGCTAATGTTCTGATCGTTGGTGTGCATGCAGGAACTAGTTAAAAATATTGTTGATTTGTTGAGTTTGTTTATTAGGCTAAGACTTAGTAGTGGGCTAGTTAAAGTTGTTGGGTATTTGAGTTTAGTTATTTAGGTATTAAAAGTTATATAATTTAGGTAGTATTTTAAAAAAAATTAAGAGTTTACTAAAAAAAGAATATAAATTGATAACACTTTTTACCTAAGGGGTGCGGACGTAAAATTACAAGGGGTGCGGACGAGATTTTCGACGGAACTTAGCACTAAATTTTTTTTTCCCGGGGGTGCGCCCGCCCACCTTAGGCTAGCCTTAAGTCCGCCCTTGATAATCAGTGAAACCAACCCCTCCATACCCAATCGGTACCACAACACCTAGGATGGTGTTTATTGCGTATAGAGCCACCACGCACGTCATAAACTTCTTTGGCACCGAAATGAAAATTGAAGCGGTGTCTGGGCGTCCGTCCTTATAAATGTTATATAGTTATGTATATGATAATAAATGTTATATTGTTATGTATATGCCATAAGACCAATGAAGACCAATGAAGCTTGTTCAAGGTATGAAGGTGCAAGTGTCACTAGCTTGATAATGATGTAAATGTAATCTTTATTATTTAAATGTGATTTCATTATGTCGAAGCCCACGATAGATTATATTCAAATGCATGTCTACATTTGTCGATAGATGATGACAACATTTTATTATATATTTCCATAGATCTGTAGTTATATCCATAGTTTCCCTATGTTGGTGGACCACAAATTTTTAAATAATTAAATAGTTTAGATGAAGTAGCATTACACCTTAAAAAATCCAACATAGTTACAACATCATGTTTTTCCATGATAATATTATGACATCATCACATTTAATATATATACTAGGTCAAAACTCTGTGTATTATACGGTCTGAATAAATATAATTTTATATATTAAGTAATAAACAAGTTACATCTTAGGATTGAATAAACACGTGCATTACACGGCTTGGATACCTATAATATAATCGATTAACACACACAGTCGTCAATATATGTTTTTAAAAAAATGAACTTTGATATACTATTTACTTTTTATACTATTTACTTTGTTTTTTATTTATTATTAGCTTGGAAACTTGTGTATTTCATAAGTTATACCATTTTACTTTGTTTTTTTAATTATTAATACGCTAGAAACTTGTTTGTTACACGTGGTTAAATCAATGAAACATTAAATAGTTATTAATAAGTAGAAAGCAAAAGAAATAATTAATAAAAAATATACATTAAATAAGAGATAAATGAAAAAGAAAAGAAAATAATTATATATCAATAATCATTAAAATTAATATTATTAAATAATCCGTTATACTAAACAATAAATATTAATTCTATTATATGACAAAACGGTCTATTTGTATTTATTATATGGATATACTATATCAACTAATATCCAATCTAATTTAGGGTTGTTTGTTTAGCTCTTAATGAAGCTTTTAATAGTTGGTGTAGCACTTAATGGTTCAGACTATTTGTTTCGTGAGCAGATGTCTGAATGGTTTAGACATCTGTCTCAGAATGATTAAACATTATACTGAGTCTGAATTGGTTAAGACCTCTAAGTTAAATTGGTCAGACATTTGCCTCTGAATGGTTAAGCATTGTATTGGCCCTTAATGGTTCGGACCTCTTACTGGTTCAACACTTAACCATTTAGAAGTTGTCAAACAGCCCTTTAATACACACAAATTGATAGATGCATCATTTATATGTTTCTTTGCCGAAAGAACACACAAAAATATACATGAATAATATATGTTATATAGATAAGTGAGGATGAGAGGAAATAAAAGCTAGTGAAAAATAATAAAAAATCGAATGTATTAATATTTTGTTTATATAATTTGAAAATAATTTAACGTGATGTTAATAGATAATTTTTATATATCTTTGAAAATTTATAGGAATAATAGCTTTGTTGCTTGTTTTAGTCTTATTAATTTATTAATATATAATAAAATATCTTTAATTGTTGCTTGTTTTAGTCTTATTAATTTATTAATATATAATAAAATATCTTTAATAATAAAAAATAAGTATATATAACTAAGTAGATGATAATTAAGTTAGGGAGAAAGGCAGGAAAACAAAAAAATAAATAGCTCTTCCAATGAATATCGTGTGCCCCTATAGACATATTTTATTAGACCGGGTGTAGTGGTTAAGAAAAATAATGCCCCCATCATGGGGCATTATTCGACATGTGTCATCCCAGTCATCGTGGAGCGTTATTGCAAAAGTGGTGTAGTGGGAATAATGCCTAATAATGCTCATTCCAATCATTAAACAAAAATAAATAAATAAATAAATAAAAAAGCAAACAGTTGCTCATTGGCTAGTCAAACATTGGGAGTGGTCCCATTGGCCACATGCAAAATCCACCCCACCACTTCAGCGTTTTATTTAAAACGCTTACATGCATTTTTTTTTTCAAAAACAACGCCTAACAACGCCGGGTGTAATGGGGGGAGGGGGGGCGTTTTGCGGCGTTTTTTTTTTCAATTTTTTTTTAAAATACCGCCCCACTACGGGTGGTCTTATTAGATTATATATATGTGTGTGTGAGGGAGAGAGAAGGGGGAGGGGAGATTAGTATTCTAAAAAGGATAAGATTTGCAAAATATTAAAGAAAGCCATCAAAATAGGACCCTTGCAAAATAGTGGTTTGGCTTTGCCTTAGGTGACATATGTGCTTGTGTAATCATTGTACAAACTCTGAACAATTCAATATCAATGAAACAATGTGTTTTGGATTCCAATATGTGTTTACTTATGTTTGACATTTCGCACGTTTTGATTTTTGTTCGATTTTAAACTTTGTATCGCTTTCTAGAAAGTTATACGCAAACTGATGCGTAAACGTAATCAGTTTAATGCGACAAACACTCCGGAACAGCAACATAAACTTAACATACCCTAAATAACCTTTACATAACTTAGAAATAAGTTTTAAAGGGTTTGGTTTGGTAAAAACAAGTTTATTCGCTTACAGGGACTATTTGCGTCAAACTGCAAAAGTCTGCCGTTTCGTATGGAAACGTACATTCCGGAACATGATCATAAGCTAAACATACCATAAATAACCTTAACGTAGCTTAGAAATAAGTTTTGAGTGGTTCGGTATGCGAAAATACGCTTACTTGATCAAACAGGGACTAAAAGCGTCAAAAACGGCGTAAGTTTGCATTTACGCGCATATCTTACGCTCTGACCACATCCGGACATCCAAAAATTTTGTAGTCACTAAAATATTTTATTTTAGTGACCGGAATGCAAAAATACCATTCTTCTGCACGGGGCGTGTTCAGTGAGCACGACCCGTGTTCAAGCTACTGTTACTGGGTGTTTTATGAAAATGTGCAGCACGACCCCGTGGTCAGTGAGCACGGCCCGTGTTCAACCTACTGTAAATGCAAAACTAAACTAAAATGTAGAAAATTGTGCGCGCGTTTTGAAAAGGTTTTGAAACACTGATTAGGCCGTCGATTTTAAGCTTTCTTAAAATCCTTGTGTCCCCGGCAGCGGCGCCAAAAACTAGATGCGTGTGAAGTGTGTATATAAGTTTAAGTATATTTTAAGCCCTTTTACACTTTCTTTAGCCAAGTTTTAAATTTATAAAACACGATATTTACTAACACTAAACACACATATGGGCAAGTGCACCCATCGTGAGCGTAGTATAGTGTTGGTAAGATACCGAGGTCGTCCAAGGACACAAGAGCTTTTAATACCGGTTTATCCTCAACGTCTAATCAAATCAAAAAGTTAGAAAAATGTTTTAACTAGAAAAATAAAAACTAACTAAAATGCTGAAAATAAAAATAAAAATAAAAACAGATAGACAAGATGAATCACTTGGCTCCGACTCGTGTTTAGTGTAACCTTTGATTATTTCTGCACTTTTGCACTATTTAAGAGATTATCTTAGTTATTGTAGTAGGCCCCTCTTTTGGAGGGGACGTTACCCTCAACCCAGTAGTTTGAGTCAGCAAGGATACAATCCTAAAGGGTCGGATTATTGAAAGATAATTAATTAAGTTATTAATGCAAATTATGGTAGGCCCCTCTTTTGAAGGTGACGTTACCCTCGACTAAGTAGTCTAAGTCAGCAAGGATACAGTCCTAAGTAGCCGGGTTATAGTATTAATAGTAGTTTAACTTATGAGGGGATCAAAGAGTTTGGACCCCCGCCATCCAATATCGTTAAGTATTTAAGGAGGTCCTACTAAATTTGACCCAGGTCCCTTGCAGGATCTCTAAACGCTGAACAACGGCAAGACTCTTACCAAACCGTTCCCTTAACCCCCGACCAGGTAGCCAACATACCTCCATATAGACCGTGGAGATATGAATGGTGAAAATCTTTTATTTTATATAGACAGTAAAATAATGCCAATACACCACGGACAAACGATAAGGAAGAATCACCTTCAACATAAGAAACTAGTTATTAAAGTCATTAATACATAACCAATTAAGAAGTGCGAAAATATTAAAAATAAAAAGTATTACACTAGACACTTTGTCTTCACCAAGTGATGTAAGAGACTTAGGCAAACATGGCCTTGATTGTCAAGAACTCTTACGATCAATCTTGGATCCCGAGATGACTCACACACTCTATGATGGACAATGGATGGTGGTGGTGGATGATGGTGTTATGGTGGTGGTGGGTGGTGGGTGAAGTTTGAGAGAGGTTGGTGTGCCAAGGGATGGTTTGAGCTTGAGCCAAGCACTCCTATTTATAGGCTGAACAGAAGCTCAAGCACGGCCCCGTGTCCAGTGGGCACGGCCCCGTGTCCACATCCTTCTCTTTCTTCATTAATTGCTCTTGTCTTTATTAGTTGACCACGCCCTCGTGTCCGCTGAGCACGACCCCGTGTGCAGAAGCATATCTGTACTATGAAGATTTGCCTGGATTCTGCGAATCTTATAGTTGACCACGGCCCCGTGGTGGGCAATAGAAGCTTCTACCACTTTGTCTTTTCTGCTGACACTTGGGCACGCCCCCGTGCTGGCTGAGCACGGGGCGTGTTCAGTCTTCTGTCTTCTTGTTTTGCTTGGGAAGATGCTGTCGTGGGGTCGGGCATGTCACGTTTGTTCCTTTTCTTGTATTTATGTTAGATTTTGCTGTCTTTTTGCTTCTTTTGTTAATTTGAGCTCATTTAATCCTGAATATACAAAAGGAAGACAAAAGCACACTTTTTCCAACATTAGTACTAAAAAAGGGTTAGTTTTATGCCACAATTGATGTAATTTATATGTTGCATTTTGCACACATCACCTATATTAGGTGTCGTTTGATTTCCGTGATCCCTCTAGCTTTGCTTGGTTGTTATTCAAGACTTCTAAGCATCCTCAAGTGAGTACATAGTTCCCCTCTTTTACTGTTTTGGGGTGAAACACATGTGCCTACTTGTTATTTTCGTGCTTTTCATGCTTTTATATCATATACTTGCTATGTTCATTAGTACGCATATAATACATGATTTCATTATGTTTTGCTATGTATGTTCACTTAGCATGCTAGCACATTGATTTTCATATATTACATTTTGTTGCATATGTTCATCCAGCATATGGACACATTGTTTTACATTTTGAGCCGTTTGATCTATGTGAATTATTTGTACTGTTGGAACCGTTTGAAACTGTTTGATTTATGTGAACCGTTTGAATCTGTTTGAACCGTTGATGTGAACCGTTTGGATCTGTTTGAACCGTTGGGTTAGGGAAGCGATTAGGTAACGGGGCGAGTGTAATGTGATAAAAGCATGGTGGATACGCCGTTGGTACTTCATATATATAAGTGTTTTTAACACATTATATGTCGTTGTGTTATTTAGATCACTTGGGCAAAGGTTATCAAAACAAAGTTATATTACAAGGTTTTTCTAACAATATATATGTTATTCGAGTTTTATTTCAAAAACGATTTTTGAAATGGGTATACATAAACAAATGTTTTGGAGTTAAGATTCATGGTATCGAGGTTTTATAAATTATAAAAAATCTGTTTTAACTTGGTTATTTCAATTCACAATATAAACATTTTTCAAAACTAAGTTTTCTAATTATCAATTAACAAAGTTGTTTGAGTTATTTCAAAAGGTAAAACGAGCCATGAATCTGACGCTCACATAAAACCTATGTACTTGCCGGCATTTTTATGCTGACGTATTTTCACATGTGTTTCAGGTACCATAGTTAATGATGTTTGATGATGTTATTGGTGCATGCTCACATAGGAATGGATAAGGCCTTAGTGACTTAATAACAATGGAAGTTAATTTGTTCATATTTTATTTCTAGTTTCAATACAATGTAATAAACTTAATTCAATAAAACAAAACTTCAATCCATGTGTTATGAAACAATGATTCTGTTACAACACTCCCCGACGTTTCCACCGTGATTTATTGTTTTACGCGGTCGGGGTGTGACACGTCGGGGAGTGGAGCGACAGAATTATTGTTTCACAACCATGGTAATTAAAGTTTTTTTATTATTAAGTAAAGTGTTCACATTGTCTTGGAAATTTAACGAAAACATAACATAATTAAACTGTCTTTTAAGTCACTAAGGCCCAAGTCCGCCTAAGTGTAGCATGATCAACTCAAACATTAGCACATGAAACACATGTAAAAATAGGTACGTCAGCATAAAAATTCCTGTGAGATACATAGGTTTTGTTTATGAAGGATTCATGATTTGTAGTTAAAAGAAGTGTTTAACAAAAATAGTCATGAACCCTGTAAAATGTTTCCTTTTATAAAATCATGTGAAAATCGATATGAAAATCATATGATATATAAAAGAATAATGCATGGTTAAATAAAAAACCAAGTAAAATGAAATTGTGCAAAACATGTTGTTTGTAAAACAATGTCGTGTCTTTGTATAAAATGTTTCATGTTTTATCGAAGTGGTTTAGATAACGCTACAATATGTAATATAGTAAAAACACTTATATATAGGAAGTACCAACGGCGTATCCACCATGCTATTATCATATTACACATAGCCTCGCTATATAAATCACTTATCAATAACCAACCAAAATGTCTCGTTTAAACCATTGTCAAAATGTTTATGTGTAAACCATGTCCAATGTCATGTGTAAACTGTGTCATGTATAACCAAATGTAATGTATGGCAAGTAGAAAGTATCTACTCAAACCGTATATATAATGTCAATGTGAAAACAAATGTCATGTATGGTGAATAAATAGGATTTACTCAACCCCATAGGTAAAATGTACAAAACAATGTTTTTGAATAAACCTAAGTTTAAATCAAATGTTATGTTTTGCAGAAAACAATGCTTTATGGATACAAACATTTATGCAGTAATGTTTATCGCATACATTCAAGCCTTGCGACTGTTGGATAAACCCTTAAACGAATTAAAGGTTCATCAATTATGTATCTCGGATTCTGTCATTCCCTACTTCCAAACAAACCTAGGAAGTTGGGAATGAGATTTGTCAAGTCCTATGGTACCATTACATACTACCGAGCGGCGTGATCAGTGTTAATGAATGTATTATTGTCCCGTTAAACATACCAAATATCATACCAATGTAAGCATGCTATGTGAAAACCATGTACTAAGTATGCTAAGTAAACATACATAGTAGAAATGTTCATGAAATCAATTGTGCCCATATGCTGAATAAACATATGCAGCAGAAATGTAATGTAAATCAATGTGTCCATATGCTGAGTAAACATATGCAACAAAGTGTCTATGAAATCAATGTGCTAGCATGCTCAGTCAACATACATAGCAAAACATAATTGAAATCATGTACTATATGTGTACTAAGTGCACATAGCATGTATATGTCATAAAGGCATGAAAAGCACGAAAGTAACAATGTATACACATGTGTATCACCCCAAAATATTGGAAAGCGGTAAAAGAGGGGACTATGTACTCACTTGGGATAGATTATTAGTCTTGGAATAAAGACCAATTAAAGCTTCAAGGATCACGGAATCAAACGGTACCTAATATAGGTAACTACGTTAATAATCGGGTCCTAAATCGGGAGATAGGATAGAATGAGGTTCTATAAATCAAATGAGTATTTGAACTCATATGGCATGATTTAATAGACCTAACATTTTGATTGGAAAGTTTACCTAAGTGCTTTTGACCCGTTTCGACCCGTTATGGTAGTTTAAGCTACTATAACGCATCATTTGCGTAAATCTAAGGTTGGACGGTTATCTATGTCCTATGTCAAGTCTTACATGCCCAATTATGCCTAAATATGTTACTAAATCAGTTTAGATGTCAAAAACTTGATCACATATGCAAAATATGAATTTATGCTTAAAAAGGGCATTTTGGTCATTTTCTATGGGCATATAAACTACTTAACAAATAACTAACCAACCTAAGTGATCATAAGGTATAACCTCAGTAGGTTATTCCCTATGCAACTATGATCACTAAATAAGCTTGGTCGGATCCTAATGATCGACCAAACGGGTCGGGTTCGAAAGTCTAAGCGGTTGTCGAGACCGCTTAACTTACGACCCTAAACAAGCACTAAACTAGTAGTGACGAGTTAAACATGTCAAAACATGTTTAACTAACTTAGAAAACTGATTTGGTATCAAAACAAAGTGTTTTGATACCTAAAAGTAGTTTCGTCGCAAAATGCGCGTAAATACGCATTTTGACCGAAACTTTGACTCGTCACAACGCCTAGTCAACGTGGTAATCAGTAGGTATAATTGCTAAGGATTATAACCATCGTGATTACAATCATGTTGCAAAGTTCAATTGAACTTTGATTTGACTAATTGATGGTCAAAACCGAAAGTCAAACTGTTGGTCAAACTGTTTGACTTTCAGCTCTAAATGGCTGAAAATAAGAACTAAGCCATGAAAGAACACTCACAATGCTCTAAGGCTGAAAGACTAGACTTATTGAACTCAGGTAGGTGGCTCCTTAGCAGGAAATCCTCCACTTAGAGTCCAAAAATGAGAATGAGCAATGAACAAGGAAGAGATGACGGGTTAGTTTACAAGATCATTTCAAGTGTTTGTTTGGCCTCCAAGGAATGAATCCTGACCATACAAGTGTTTAGGGACAGCTAGCATTGCTTGGAGAGGTGTTTACTTGGTGCCCACACCAAGAAATTGCAAGAAAAGTCCCTGAATTTCAATCTGCAGGTCAAAATAGACCTGCTGTGAAAAAACACAGCATCGTGTGCCGCGACAACAGAACCCCATAAGGGTCGCGTGACGCGAGGGGGTGGCTGCAACTTTCAGAATTTGGCAACTTCAGTCCCTGCACACAATAACTTGCGTATTTGACGTATTTAACCTCCGTTAAGCCATTTTCAAGGCTCTACAAGGACGTCAAAGTATAGGGGACTTGAAATATGCTCGTAAAAATAATGGATGTCGGTTCATTTGGTCGTACGGTCACGTTGTTCGGTTAATTACGACGAAACTCGAACGGACGCGAAAATGATCCAAATTAAGCGAAGAATTAAGGCTGGCATATCGGGTCAACCCGATCTGTTAAGACACGAACGCGATAAGACACGAACACGAAACCTGTAAACACGAACACGACATGAAATCTTATCGTGTCTGATTTTCCAAACACGAACACAAACCTGTTAATAAACAGGTTACACGAAATGACCTGTTAAGACACGAAAATGTTACCAACATATCATATGACCTGGTTAAGACACGAACACGACCTGTTAAGACACGAACATGCCCTGTTAAGACACGAACACGGCCCATTAAGACACAAACATGACATGTTAACCCCACATATTTGATATATGTTTTTAATTTAAAATTATAAACAGGTCACTAACGGGTCTTAACAGGTTAACGGGTTTTAACCTGTTTAGACACGAAATTTAAACAGGTCTTATCGTGTCGACCTGTTTAGACACGAAACCTGTTAAGGTCAAACACGAAACCTGTTAACTTCGTGTAGGTTCGTGTCGTGTTATCGTGTTCGCGTCAAAATTGCCAGCCCTACCCGTGCTCAACGAAATCAGTAAATTTAATTAAAACGCCCAGATACAGACCCTGAACACGGGGCCGTGCTCACTGAACACGGGTCGTGTCCAGCCTCTATTTCCGTTTTTATTTTTGTTTTCTGATCTCGAGACTTGGTTGTAGTCTGCTGAGTGATTCTCATGGATCAATACTCAGGAGGTTACAACTACACCTATGAGGAGGATGATTATAGGAGTAACTATTGCACTAATTGTAGTAATCCGCACTCGGTTCAATACAATCACTCATATAAACCATCCACTTCATACACCTACTATGAGGAGCCCAGGTACGAGCCATCAACTTCATACACATCCTATGAAGACCAAAGGTATGAACCTCCTCCCTCATACTCATATTTTGATGAACCAAGGTATGAGCCTTCTTATTCATACTTTGAGGAACCAAGATATGAGCCACCACCTTCGTATGCTTACTATGAGGAACCATGGCGTGAACAACCCACCTCAAACGAGTATTATGAAGAACAAAATTACGACCCTTATCCATCATATGCTTACAATGAAGAACAATGGTGTGAACCATCTACTTCATATGGGTATTATGAGGAACAAAGGATCGAACAACCGGAAGAGTCTAATTTTGAAGAAATAAGTGAAGAACCGACACATGAGTTAAACAACGAAAAAGGTGAGTCCGACAATGTTAGAATTCAGGAAGAGTCTAATTTTGAAGAAATTAATCTCTTGTCACCTTCTTTTGAAAATCATTGTTTAGTTCCCACTCATGCTAAGTTTTTAAAAGAGTTAAACACTAACACTAAAATTGACGAAACGATAAGTGTTAAGTTAACTATTAATCAAACCTCGCTAATAAAAGAAGACCCATTTGAAATTAACATTACACCGGTTCCATGTTTTTTCAAAATTCGTTTATTAGTAATGTCACAATTGATAAAGATCTTTGTGTTAACATAATGCCTAATTACATTTTCGAAAAATCAAGTATTAGTGATTTTTCTCCACTTCAAATACCCATTTTTCTATCAAATCGGAAGGTAATAAAATCAATCGGTGTAGTTGAGGATGTCTTGGTTCAAACAAATCAAATGGTAGTTCCCACCGACTTTGTCATCCTCGATGACGCTCCCCTAATGTTGGGACGACCATTTGTAAAAACTCACGAAGCCTTAAAAACCGGAAGTTCAACAATCTACCTCTTCAATTAGGGGCATTTAAAAGAAGTGTCGATCTTGAGCGGTCAATGAAATATCCATTCGGCAACAATGACCCCATAATTGAAGATGACGATGAACCACCCGATACAAGTGAAAAGTTTGACCACTTTGTTGAAGAAGAGGTCGCCATAGAACAAACTTTTAAGGTTCTTGATCAAAATGAGCAACCAAATAAGGAGTCTTCTAAAGACCCACCTCTTGAGCTCAAAGAACTTCCAAAAGGTTTGGAATATGCTTTTCTAGACAAAGATGGTAAATTACCTGTAATTATTTCATCTAAATTAAATAGTTTAGAAAAAGAAAAATTAATTAGTCTTTTGAAAAAACACAAAAATGCGATTGCTTGGAAGCTTGTAGATATTAAAGGAATAAGTCATTCCATGTGCACGCACAAAATTTTATTGAATGATGATTACAAATCGGTAATACAACCACAACGTCGAGTAAATCCAAACGTTCAAGAAGTGGTTAAAAACGAAGTCATCAAATTACTTGACGCCGGACTCATCTATCCTATCTCCAATAGTCCTTGGGTAAGTCCCGTCCAAGTAGTTCCAAAGAAAGGAGGTATGACGGTGATAACTAACGAAAAAAATGAACTAGTACCAACAAGAACCGTCACAGGATGGAGAGTATGTATAGATTATAGATGATTAAATGAAGCAACAAGAAAAGATCACTTTCCTTTACCCTTCATTGATCAAATGTTAGAAAGATTATCCGGTCATAAATTTTACTGTTTCTTGGATGGTTTTTCAGGTTACTTTCAAATCCCGATAGCACCCAAAGACCAAGAAAAGACAACTTTCACATGTCCCTATGGAACTTTTGCTTATCGACGCATGCCGTTTGGTCTATGTAATGCCCCCGCAACATTCCAACGTTGCATGGTAGCCATCTTCCACGACATGATAGAAAAGACAATGGAAGTCTTCATGGATGACTTTTCTATCTTTGGGGATTCATATGACCAATGCCTCGATAACCTTGAACGAATGCTATCCCGATGTGAGGAAACTAACCTCGCCCTTAACTGGGAAAAATGCCATTTCATGGTAACAGAGGGAATAGTGTTCGATCACAAAATCTCGAGCGAAGGAATGGAGGTGGATCGAGCCAAGATTGACACCATTTCTAGATTACCACCTCCATCCTCCGTTAGAGTTATCAGAAGTTTCCTAGGGCATGCCGGATTTTATAGGCGGTTTATCAAAGACTTTTCTAAAATTTCTAGGCCTCTAACAAAATTACTTGAAAAGGATGCTCCTTTCATCTTTGACGAGGATTGCAATCAAGCCTTTCTAACCTTAAAGGAAATGCTAGTCAATGCACCTATCATGATAGCGCCTGATTGGAAATTTCCTTTCGAAATCATGTGTGATGCGAGTGACTTTGCAGTTGGAGCTGTCTTGGGACAAAGAAAAGAAAAACATTTTCACCCAATTTATTATGCTAGTAAAACACTTAATGATGCACAAGAAAATTACACAACAACTGAAAAAGAATTACTAGCTGTGGTATTTGCTTTTGATAAATTTCGTTCTAATCTTGTTCTTTCTAAAACTATAGTCTATACAGATCATGCAGCCATTCGATATCTCTTCAAGAAGCAGGACGCAAAACCACGTTTGATTCGGTGGATTCTACTCCTCCAAGAATTTGATATTGAAATCAAAGACAAAAGAGGAGCAGAAAATACCGCAGCAGATCATCTTTCGCGCTTAGAAGACCCAGCTTTGGAGGCAACCAGGGACGAACAAATCAACGAAAAATTTCCGACTGATTCCCTAGAAATGGTGGAATATAAAGAAGAACCTTGGTACGCCGACTATGCTAACTACCTAGCTAGCGGTATAGTCGCAAAAGGTTGGCCACATTATCAAAGAAAAAAATTCTTTGCTAATGTGAAACACTATTTTTGGGAAGATCCATATCTTTTCAAAATGTGTGCCGACCAACTCATCCGACGATGCGTCCATGGTAGTGAAGCACGAAGAATTCTCCGCCATTGTCATGAAGGTCCATACGGAGGGCATCATGGTGCCGCTAGTACCGCATGAAAGGTATTTGATTCAGGATTTTATTGGCCGACCATTTACAAAGACGCCCAAAGTCTTGTCAAGACATGTGATGTTGGCCGACCATTTACCCGTTTCCGTTAATTGCTTAAATGTTGACCATAATGCCCTTTTGACCATAAAACGAGAATTTTAGGAATGTGAAAGGACAATAATATTTGCTACTGATTTATAAACATGTCCCTAAAATTTCACATCAGTTGGAGGTCTGGATTAGGAGTTATGCTCAATGACGTAATTAGAACGCTTTTTAGTAATTAAACGGCGTCATTAGCATAAAGCCTATCTAAACCCAATTTTTGACACCAAATCTTTTACCCACTGATGTAATATAATATTTTGGGATTTTTAAAGATTTTTAATTATTTTTAACCTGCTCATAACCTAAGGTTATGGCGTTGATTCGGTAAATACCGATTATACCCTTTTTGGTCATATAATGAGTTTTACATAATATTTTAACACCAATCCAATTGCTACTGATTTTATATAATAAATAAAGTATTTTGAACTTTATAACCTGATCAGAAAACTCAGATTTCCTGTATAACTCGGAAATCGCTTAAAAATGGCTTTTAAAGCGTATTAAACGCATAGTTTAGGTTTAAAACCATTTTGTCACATAAGACTTATTACCAACTGATATGACTTATTAAAATAAGTTATTTTACTGATGTATTCAGACCCGAACCTCAGAAGTTCATTAAACCTCTTTTATAATCTTTAAAATGACCAAAATACCCCTACGAGGCTTATTTTGATATTAAACTCGTTTTGGGCATAATGGAAGATATCCTATTGATATCACAACATATTTAAGGTATGTTAACTTAGGAAACATGTATATGACTCTTATGGTTACTCGTTAAGCACTTGTCGCGTTCGGATCGGCTTATGTAACTAGTTTACATATATTAGCCGAAACGGGTCAAACCATATCGTTTTTATCTCAAAATCCAGAATGTGTTTAAGTTACCCATATTAAAAAAGTATACAAGCTTGCCGGGTCAAAACCACATTCTAAACCGGTCTTCGCCTTATCATGCGTTTGAACCGTATATTTCCTTAAAACTAACCGGTCTAAGTTTAGGCTTAATTAAAGACCCGTTAGTATTCTAATTGGTTATTTATACCATCATTCCAGACTAGAGCCTTCCAGTAAATTGTACCTACGCTTACTTAAGTGAATACGGCTGAGTTATTATAATTCTTGCTATTTAAGACAGGAGCTAGCTCAGGTAAATACTCTTAACTTATTTTCCCTATACGAGCTTGGGATACGGTATTATAATAATACCGCTTGGTCGGGTATTGAGTGTTTAATCGTATTGTGATTAAATTATTGAGGTAACCCATTTTAATCTGTATTGTTTGAAATAAAAGCCTTTAGGGGTTAATGACCATGTCCCGGATATCCTTGACATCATTGTATTATAAAATGGCCACGAATTATGCACGGGATGTAGGCATACACCTGACAGTGCATAAGGGAAACGGTATCCCACTCTCTTGTGGGCCTATACTGTGGTGTGTCTGTTAACTTTGACTCGGTTTCTACATCGGGCCCTGAACGTACAACAAACATGTAAATCTGTATACAAGATTATAAATATAATTGTCCCAAGTATAAAAGATTAATTTTGCCTTGTGCATTTTAATCAAAGTGTCAAAACATTTTTGTGCCTTGTGCACCTAAACCAATTTTCATAAACTTTTCCAAATGAGTCAGTTGAGTGTATTTACCAGTGAAAACTGACGTATTTTCCAAAGGTTAAGTGACAGGTACTGAACGTAATTGGCTGGAAGCTCAGGGCGTTAATAAGGAATCTTGCAAGTCCTAGGCGTCTAAAGTCTGTTGAACAATGTTTATGTTTTAAGATCCGCTTGTGGATCCTTTACTTTCCGTTGTTATACTTTGATGTTACGTTATATTCGGATTGTAATATATTTATCTTTTGCTTCCGCTGTGCATTTATATATTGTGTTGTTTGACTATGATGATATCAACTACGTCACGATACTCCCCACCGGGCCCACCGGTAATACGTGGAAATATCGGGGTGTGACAGGTTGGTATCAGAGCCAACACTGAGTGAATTAAACGCTAGCCTTTTGTGTTTAATCTCAGTTACACAGTTGCACATTCTTGAGTCTAGACAAGAACATAGGACAAATCCAAATTCGTTTTATTTTGCCCTTATTTGGTTCCTTTGTTATTTTTCTGATTAGCCCTTGCATGGGCAAGTCATTTTCTGTAGAAGTCCCGTTTAGGGCAACCATATACTTGTATAATTTTTAATGGAACGATTATATTTAAAATATCATTCCTATATTATAAGATCTACCATTATAATAAAATGGCAATATCTAAAAAGGACAAGACCTAGCACATGTGTCATTTTAAGACAGGGCCAAGACGGTAGTTCCACAATTAGATTCAGATCCTTGTTTACATCTCAATTTGGGATTGTTCTGCATTAAATATTAAAAGAATCTTAAAGGTAAAACCTAGCCTAATTGTCATTGTAGGCATGGCCAAGACGGTAAAACCTATCCAAAAGATTCCAATCCCTGTTAACATCTGTGAGTATGTTAACATTTTTGGCAAACTGTGAATCGTTAAAGTCACACAGGCCATCTTTAAAAAGGGGGTTAATCTAAATTCGCTTATTTGAAATAAACATCCATTAGTGATGAAGTGCCTACGGGCCAAACTTGTTGTCCGATAAGACAACGACAGTGGTGGTCTTTGAACCCCGTCTAAAGATGTTGGACTATGTCCAAGCATAATAGTTTGTATGATCAATGCAATCTTGACTAATATCATCAAATGAAGATGATCATATTATAAACATCCATAAGTGATGAAATGCCTACGGGCCATACTTATTGTCCTAAGGGACAAAAGACAGTTGATGTCTTTGACTCTCTGTCAAGAAAAGGTAATGAAATATGTTCAAACCTTAATGCCTCGATTCTCTGAAATCATGGCTTGTAAATTTAAAACTGTCCTTGTGACTAGGCCCTTTGCGCCACCTTAATATCCTTAATGTTTTATAACTAGGATAAATTATAATGAAAATACTAATTAAATATAACTAACAAATTAACCAATATGGTTTATATTACCATGGTTGATGAATCGTCAAAAGTGATGAATCCATAAAAACCTCTGAATGAATCATCATCAATATTTATGTAGCAATCAAGCTAGATGGCTGGATCGGATGAGGTCAACAGCCACCCGGGGGGAAATAATGATGCTCCCAGAATTAATATAACTGGTGCGGAACTGCAAGCATTAATAGATAATGCTGTTACACGAGCTCTCGACAAACAGTACGATGAATCAAGTGATACACACTCTAAGACTCTATCTGTGGCTCGTAGTAAGCCCCCTTCTAAATCACATGAGTCAAAGGAAGACGATGTTCATAACTCGTCAAACCAGAGGAGTGTTCCGTCTAGACAGGTTGTGCTTCATCAAGAGGCACCAGTTAAGACCTGCTTATATAAATATTTTGTCTCCTGCAAGCCCAGAGACTTTACAGGAGAAGAAGGAGCCATCAATTGCATGACATGGATCGAGGAGATGGACACTGTTGTTGACATCAGCGGTTGTGCGGAACAAGATGTTGTGAAATTTGTTTCACAATCTTTTAAAGGAGAAGCTCTAGCTTGGTGGAGGTTACTGATCCAAGCTACGTGGAAGATTCCATTGTACAACATGACTTGGGATCAGTTCGTCACTCTTATAAAAAAAAATTACTGTCCTCAACATGAAGTTGAGAAAATTGAGACTGAATTCTTGACATTAGTCATGGAGAACTTAGATTGTCAAGCATACCTTACAAGTTTCAATACCATGTCTCGATTGGTTCCTTACTTGATCATACCGGAACCAAAGCGAATAGCTCGCTTTATTGGGGGTTTAGCCCCAGAAATAAAGGCCAGTGTGAAAGCATCGAGACCTACTACATTCAGGTCAGCGACAGATCTGTCGCTATCTCTCACACTCGATGTGATCAGAAACAAAGCTGCCAAAGCCTCTGAAGATGGAAAGCGTAAAAGGGAGGATGAGAATTCTCATCGCTCCGATAGAAAGAAAAAGAGGAACTCTGAGGATAAGAAGAGCTCCGGATTTGAGAAAGACAGCCATCAGTCGGGTGAGAAGACCAGGTGCAAAACCTGTAGGAAATACCACCTCGGGAAATGCAGATTTGAATCTCAGCTAGGAATGGCAATGGGCCGGGCTTGGGCCGGGTATTGGTAATCCCAAGCCCGTACCCGGTTGTAATTATTTGTCCCATACCCGGCCCGTTACCCATCGGGTATTTTTCGGGTAATTACCCGTCGGGTATCGGGCATACCCGCGGGTATCGGGTATACCCGTTAATTTCTTAAAAATACCCGTTGGGACAAATGTGCAATTTTTACTTTGATGTTTATATAATATACTATTTTAATGACTATAACAAATGAATATATGATTAATAACTTACATATCATATTGAGAGCATAAATACTAAACTAAATTAAAACGATTACTTAATTAAGTAATTGTATCATGACCACCTGATTGCATAAAACATCCACATAATAAAGGGTGATAACTTCCATAACCAATATACATGCTCAAAAATAAGTTATATATTCACTAAACACTTTCCAAATACATATCCACATATGACTATAGAGAAGATAATAAGTACATGTACTAAGTTTATATATATGGACATCTATAATATGATACTGTCGGGTATTATTCGGGTAAATGGGCCAGGTATCGGGCGGGTATTATTAAATCCCATACCCGTACCCATACCCGATTTTTTCTATTTTTAAGCCCGTACCTGGCCCATACCCACTGGGCTTCGGCTATACCCGGCCCTTATGTTTCGGGTTTCGGGTATACCCGTCGGGCTTGGGCTTTTTTGCCATCCCTAATCTCAGCCTCTACCTTGTGGGATTTGCAAGTATAAGGAACATAAAACCTTGGATTGCAAGAAGTTGAAAGACGCAACCTGTTATGGTTGCAACGAGAAGGGGCATATCAGGACCAACTGCCCTAGGAATCAGAAGAAGCCTGAAGAGGCCGAGAAAGCAAACGCATGAGTCTTCCAGATGGACGCCCAGGAGATGGTGCAGAATGATAACTATATAGCAGGTACCTTTCCATATCAAGCAATTTATGCAGAAATTTATTTGATACTGGCACATATGATTCTATAATGAATGATAAATGTTGAGAACTGTTGTCTCCGCCTGATTAGGACTCTGGTCATTTAATGCGAGGTAGAAATTTGCCGATGATACTTTAGAGAATGCTCCAACAAATTTTAGATTGATATTTTATATCTATTGGAATCACTCTTTTCTGATATCCTTATAGCAAGCTTTCAAGCTGTCCAAATTCATCAATATAATAAAGACAGATGTGACATTTTGATCCCCTGTCAAAAAGGTGTGGACTAGGTCCAACCCTTAAATGCCATTGATGGTCTTTTGTGACCTAGGCTAAGTGATATTGATATGTTTGTAAAATAACGTTCATTAAGAATGTTAGTGCCATATTGGCCAGTATAGTTTAATGAAACCGTGGTTAGTACATGTTAAGGCCATCAGGGTGATGAATAGCAGTTGTTGAATTGCAACTAAGTAAATGATTCATTTGGTAATAGGAACCAAATCTTGAGTATGACAAACTCGCATAAGACAACAGTCAATCGTGCCATTGATGATGCGACGCATGCTAATGATGCTACAATTGTAAACCTTAGAATTTCCAAAGATGTTCTTCAAACTATGATAGACACAGCTGTTGGAAAAGCTGTGAAGAAGGCCGTGAAAAAGTTCAAGGAGCCAAATTCTATGTGCCCCAAAACTGTCAAAGGAAATACGGCTAAGGATAGAAAGCCTAAGAATGATAGCGCTTAAACTCTCCTAAAGAGTGTCAGGAGTAGTCCATATCAATAATAACGTTGGGTACGTTCTTTAAGTATAAATGCTAAGAATTATGTTTTAATTCGGATACCAATAAATCCTTCATAAATTGTAAGTATATTAGACTTTTAAAAATCTATCATAAGAACCCTAGATATTAAGTGTAAGGTAAAACTTACAGACGAAAATCATAGGAACCATTTTTCTGTTTCTGTCAGAAATCTTCAGTCATAAAATTCTAGTATACCCTTTCTCCAGATGAAGTACATCATCATGAGTAATTGATATCTCCTGATCTCTATCGATTGCGAATACCAGATGGTATGACAAAAGCGCCACATGAGGATTGGTGTATCTTAATCTGTTCCATAGATTGCTTCCATGCCTGATCAGTATGGAGGTTTAATGCATGGAACCACAAAGATATCCCAATGATCATATGGTATTAAAGTCAGCTAATGGTATTCAAGGAAGATATCTAGAAAAAAGAATTGTCCAAATAAATGTTCCTGGTAAAGGAATCTGTGGACTCATAGCATAAATGTGTCACTCATTTGGCACAAGCGAGGATGGATGAACTGGAGCCTGAGATTTGGAAAATCTCTGAAACCTCCTTGTATCTTGATTATCTTCTGCTAAGACTACCCTGTTTACCTCCCGAGAGGCAAGTAGAGTTAATATTTATATCCCATTTAGGGCTACATCATTATGAAATCTCCATGACAGCTAGTACCATTATTGGAAAAATCGAAAACCCTGATTAAGTAAGTTTTAAGATATAGATTCATAAAGCCTAACTCAATATTCTGAGAATTCAGTATTGTTAATTAAGAAAGACGGTTCATTTTGCTTATGCATTAATTACCGCAACCCTATTTAGGCAACAATTAAGAATTTACATCAGCTGCCCAGGATCGTCGATTTGTTCGACTAACGACAAGGATTAGCTATTCCTTAAGATTAGTTTTAAGCAAATGGTTGGGATGACCATCCCACCTTAAGATAAGCTTTCTATAATAATTGATAGGTAAGTATTAAGGCTGCTCCTAGGGAGACCTTGTATGGATGGAATGTTAAGCATCTTTTGTTATATAGAGAATTGGTAAGTCCAATTATCAGGATCTGAAAGTTGCCTTGGAAACAACAAATGAGATCATTCAAATTCATAATCATCTGTAAGATGCCAGTATTCGGCAGAAAAATCAAGGATTAATGAAAATAGCAAACCTCCTAAGTTCTTGTTGAAGAATAAAGTTAAAAAAAAAAACACCCTAGAGGGGTGTGCCAAATTTGTTAAATTATCAGACTAGTTAAGCTCTGAGTATATAGAATCATTAGAAGGAAATCGAATGTATCAAGATCAAGCAGCTTATAAGCTAAAACCTATTTAAGGGGCTTGGCGGAGCTCGCAATACATTGCACACTAGTGACTGAAGGATGTGTTTCGCCAATAAGTCAAGAAGCACTATCACATAGTGATATGCAGATTTATGATTGGACGAGAAACACGTATCAATTTAGGATCGACAGGTTAAGAAACTCCAAAAGGATACATGACTTATTATGGAGGTCAACTGGGGTGCCTTAGAGGCCCAAATGTACTAAGGAAGGCTAAGTTCAAATATAAGACAGAAAGTACTTCCTTTACTTTAAGAAAATCTCGAGGTCGAGATTTCTTTTAAGGGGGTGAGGATGTAACACCTCGAAAATTCACGTCCTATAATGTATTGACACGTGTCATAAGCTTGAACGTGTGAAAGTATACTCTAGAGGGACTAAAGTTGACAAACATGGAAAGTATGTGAATATAAAGGTTCAAAATGTCAACAAGGGATAAATATACTTTACAGTAACCCTACATGATGCTCATACCTTCAAACGAATAAATCATGGATCATACGAAGCTAAATATGAAAGAAAGTGAGAGATTACGAACTACAGGGGTTAAATATGTCAACATGTTTAAAGTATACCTCTGAGTGACCTTTTAGCAAACCCGAAGCTTTTTAATGATTAATTACGCTCACTAGAATGTGTGATAAAAATTTCGTAAAGTTTCGTTATCGTATGAGGAAGTTATGATCAAATTCGTATACGAGGGGTTAAAGCGTCAACGTTGGAAATTATGACTTTTCGGGTAAGCACAAAGTTAACCAAGGACTTGCCAATGTTTACACAAGTCTTGAAGCCCTTATAAGTAAAATTGAGGGGCTCATAATGCAATATATAAAGTTTGGTTGACCTTTGGAAAGACCAAGAGCCAAGATGCAAAAGTTGGAAAATCTTTTGGCCCTGATGAACAGCTTACGGGCCGTAAAGGTCCACCCTTACGGTCCGTAAGGGTTGCCCAGTGAGAGAAAACTTGGTTGTTGGCTATTTTGAGCGTATAACCGACTTAAAACCAATTTTCCTCATCCAAGGGCGACCCCTACATGCCTTTTTGCCCTTAGGGACACATGTTGATGATCAGGGATCCATTGTAGCATGAGTTGTCAACAATCTAATGAATTAAAACCACTATATAAAGCCTTCATGTTGCAACATTTTGAGCACACCTTCCATCTGTATTCTTGAAGACTTCTGGAGCTCCAAAGCAGACCCAAGTCATCCCTAATAGTGCATTGGACCTTAGTAAGTATGCTTAACCTTTCCTAATTGAGTTTTTACTTAGTTTTAGCTTAAAAGTCAAACCGTCGTAATTACCGGTTGACTTAGCGATTAATCATTAATGGTCCAGTGATTAGTCGAATTGAAGGTAGTTATAAGTTGGTAATTATGTGGGCAATAAACCCTTAAAAGGGCACCCGCTGATTCCTGTTCTAACTAGATCAAATGTCGGGTCAAAGTTGATTAGAAAAAGTCAATAGAATGCTAATTTTCAAATTAACATGTAATTAGCAATGTAGAAGGCATGTAACCTATTTTATCACTCTTACAACTTGGTAATAAGTTTAATAACTGGTCTAAGCTTGTATGATCCAGCAATTTTTTTATTAGACCCGGTTCGGGACCGAAAGTCGCAAAACTTTGACTTTTTCTTTGACTTCAGTTCTGACCCAATTTAGCATGTTTTAGAAATTCCTTAGAGCTTTAATTGGACCAGGTTACATGTTAGTATAACCCTCTGTGGTTGGTTCATTGATTGTCCGATTCGTTTACCCGTTTCCGTTAATTGCTTAAATGTTGACCATAATGCCCTTTTGACCATAAAACGAGAATTTTAGGAATGTGAAAGGACAATAATCTTTGCTACTGATTTATAACTATGTCCCTAAAATTTCACATCAGTTGGAGGTCTAGATTAGGAGTTATGCTCAATGACGTAATTAGAACGCTTTCTAGTAATTAAACGGCGTCATTAGCATAAAGCCTATCTAAACCCAATTTTTGACACCAAACCTTTTACCCACTGATGTAATATAATATTTTGGGATTTTTAAATATTTTTAATTATTTTTAACCTGCTCATAACCTAAGGTTATGGCGTTGATTCGGTAAATACCGATTATACCCTTTTTGGTCATAAAATGAGTTTTACATAATATTTTGACACCAATCCAATTGCTACTGATTTTATATAATAAATAAAGTATTTTTAACTTTATAACCTGATCAGAAAACTCAGATTTCCTGTATAACCCGGAAATCGCTTAAAAATGGCTTTTAAAGCGTATTAAACGCATAGTTTAGGTTTAAAACCATTTTGTCACATAAGACTTATTACCAACTGATATGACTTATTAAAATAAGTTATTTTACTGATGTATTCAGACCCGAACCTCAGAAGTTCATTAAACCTCTTTTATAATATTTAAAATGACCAAAATACACCTACGAGGCTTATTTTGAGATTAAACTCGTTTTGGGCATAATGGAAGATATCCTACTGATATCACAACATATTTAAGGCATATTAACTTAGGAAACCTGTATATGACTCTTATGGTTACTCGTTACGCACTTGTCGCGTTCGGATCGGCTTATGTAACTAGTTTACATATATTAGCCGAAACGGGTCAAACCATATCGTTTTTATCTCAAAATCCAGAATGTGTTTAAGTTACCCATATTAAACAAGCATACAAGCTTGCCGGGTCAAAACCACATTCTAAACCGGTCTTCGCCTTATCATGCGTTTGAACCGTATATTTCCTTAAAACTAACCGGTCTAAGTTTTGGCTTAATTAAAGATCCGTTAGTATTCTAATTGGTTATTTATACCATCATTCCAGACTAGAGACTTCCAGTAAATTGTACCTACGCTTACTTAAGTGAATACGGCTGAGTTATTATAATTCTTGCTATTTAAGACTGGAGCTAGCTCAGGTAAATACTCTTAACTTATTTTCCCTATACGGGCTTGGGATACGGTATTATAATAATACCGCTTGGTCGGGTATTGAATGTTTAATCGTATTGTGATTAAATTATTGAGGTAACCCGTTTTAATCTGTATTGTCTGAAATAAAAGCCTTTAGGGGTTAATGACCATGTCCCGGATATCATTGACATCATTGTATTATAAAAGGGTCATGTTATTCACACACGGGGAAAATTATTTTCACACCTCAAAGCGCCGCGCTATGGCCATAGCGGGGCGCTTAGCTCGACAAAAGGTGATTTGACTGACTGAACTGAAACATAAGTTGCAGAGACATAAAGGTGAAACGAGGTTGCAGGTCTCGTAAACCCTAAGCGTCACGCTATGGCCAAAGCGCGGCGCTTCGTCCCCAAATTTTCACTACTTAAACCTTCTCAGACACAACATTTAGCATTCGGGGGTTTGTGTTGTTTGTCGATTTCTTTGCTGTATTAGTTACGTGTCTTGAAAAAACGATGTCGTGGTTAAGCAACTATCTTTTCGGTCAATATTCTAACGAGTCAGTTGTTCCTGATTCTTGTGAGGGGACCGCTATTTCTGACTCGTATGAGAAACCGGTCTCGCCCAACTTGAGGGAGGCAGAGGTTGTATCTGGCATTCGTTATCGTGATAACATGGTGAAGCTGGATTTGAATACCCCTGTGGAGGACCCTTACGCACAACAAGGTTATTCGAATTTCGGTTACGGTGGCGAGTACAGCTTTGTACAGCAGGAGTGTTATCCAAACCACAGTTATGGTTGTCAACAGAGCTTACAAGGTTATTCGAATTTCGATTACGGTGGCGAGCACAGCTTTATACAGCAGGAGTGTTATCCAAACCACAGTTACGGTTGTGAACAGAGCTTTGAACATCAAGTCTATTCGGACCTCGGTGACGATGGTGAGCCGGAGGATGTGTTTGTTGACGAGGAAGGCTGTTACCCGGTTACATTTTCGTTTGATACAACGCAGACCTTTTCGTCACGTAAAGAGTTGGTGCGTTGGGTACAAGACACGGAAAAAGACAATGGTTACCTCATTGTGATTAAGAGGTCGAATAAGAGGAGAGAATTACAAGATTTGGTTTCAATGTACTTTTGGTGGGGAGCATAAGAGTATAGCTACACAGAGGAAAACGGGTAGCAAGAAAATAGGCTGCCCGTTCGAGATGATCGGGTTTTCGGAATCATCCGGAAGTGTTTGGAGGATCGAGGTGACGAAGGCGAAGCATAACCACACTCCTATTGAAAACTTAGAGGGTCACGCGTATGCGAGAAGGCTTTCTTCGGAGGATAAAAAACTGGTTAAGGAGCTGGCAGAGCAAGATATTCCCAACCAAAGTATCTGGCGAACGCTGACAAAAAACAATCCGGCTAGAAAGCTTATTCCGAAAGATATACACAACGTTGTTCAAAAGATCAACGCAGAAAAAAATGTCGGTAAGTCTCCGATGCAAAAACTTGAAAACATTCTTCTCGAAAAAGATTACACTTATTACATTCGCACGAATGAGATATCGAACGAAGTTGAAGATGTCTTCTTTGTTCACAAAAAAATCATTCACTATGTGGTGTGCCTTCCCACATGTGCTAATGATTTACGCCACCTACAAAACGAACATGTACAACCTGCCATTTGTTCAGGTCGTAGGCATGACGTCTACAAACAAATCGTTTACGGCTGCTTGTGCGGTAATTTCCGCTGAGAAGTTAGAGAACTACCTATGGGTGTTGCAGAGGATCAAGTCTATGCTGGTAGGATGTATGGAACCGTGCATGATTTTAACAGACAGGGAATTTGCGCTAATGAACGTGTGTGAACAAGTTTTTCCAAAAGCGCATAAGTATCTTTGTCGGTTCCATATTCAACAAAATATTAACAAGAACAGCAAGAAGAAATTCTCTGACAAGGAGTGGAAAGATTTCGTACGTACATTTTGGACATTGTGCGAGTCTACGACCGAGGAAATATACAGGTATAACTTGGAAAACCTTGAAGCACAGCTGAAAGAAGATGGCCGTGAACGTGGGTATTTCTTACATAATTATGTTCAAATTTTATATAATAACAAAAACTGACTATTTACGTTTTTTAATTTTAGAGGTTTTTGATTATTTGATGAAATCCTGGTTGGATCCGTACCGTGAAAAGTTTGTATCTTGCTGGATTAACAAAACTATCAACTTTCACCAAACTACGACCAACAGGGTTGAGGGCATGCATGCAACACTAAAAAGTCACTTTCCAAGTCATCGCAACACACTGGATAAACTTGTACTGTATGTTGATCATGTTGTTGATAGACAATACGCCGAGATTAGAAGTAGCTTTGAAACAAGCCTCCGAAAAGTGATGAAGCACCACAAGGATCAGCCCACGCTTGCATATATTCTCAGAAAGGTTTCAATATATGCGATTGAGCTTTTGAGTATGGAACTAAAACGTAAGGAAGACGGGTTGAGAGCCTACGGTGCAAGTTGTGGTTGCCAACTTTTTACCAGCTGTGGTTTGCCATGTGCCTGTCGTTTGGAAAAGTTGGAAAATAAAGGTAATTAATATTTTTGACCTTTCTCGTTATGATTTTGCCACCTAATTTGTTTTCATCCACAAGTCAGCAAATCCGGATCACACACATAGACGTGTTCTGGAAGAAGCTTGACTTCAAGCCTGCAAGGAACAACATAGAGGATATCGATGTAGACGCGGAATTTGAAAAATTGAAACAACAGATCGATCCAACACCCCCTCAAGTGAAAAGGAGCTTCTTTGAAAAGTTTCAGCAAATCCTCAATCCAGGGAACAATAACAAAAAACCTCCTGTTGTTCTGAAGAAAACTCGTGGTCGCCCAACATTGAAAACGCAGGAACAAAGAAAGGTTGAAGCCGATAGAAAAATCCCGTACATTCCATCGGAAGAAACTTGGGTCGAGGCCTCAGACGATCTTCCCCGTCACAGCTCGTACATATCATCCGAAGATTCTAGAAGACAAAAGAATACCAAACCGCTCAACGCGTACGAAATGCTTACGTATCATCCCCCAGACCTTAATGTAACCCCATATGTTCAAGATGTATGTTAAATGTGTTTAATAATAATCATGTTAATTCTTTTACAATCCAAAAGTACGTTTGTGTTTGTTCAAAATATGCGTTACATCACGTTAAAAACCGAATGTCACCCCCACGACCCAATCAGATTCAAAATGACAATATACATCATAATACTACAATTAATGAAAAAATACATGATGTACATGTACGGTAGGCGACTGATACACATAACACTACTCATAGGAGTACTTGTGCTTTCAAACCAAAATGATACGATATAATGGAATATGACATCACGCGTAACCGATTTGATCCGGAACTTGCAGTATAGTCCATATATATTAAAAAATGATGTATAATGGAAAAAGCGTAAAATTTAGACTATTATCGTCGCGTTTGTGAATTAAAAACAATTTTAAAAAAATAAAAAAAGGCCCTAAGCGCCGCGCTTTGACCTAAGCGGGGCGCTTTGGAACCTCAGCGGGGCGCTTTGCCCATAGCGGGGCGCTTTGGTCCTTCGGTTAACCTGAAGCGGAGCAGCTTCTCCCCCATTTCATCACAAACACAAACACACACACAAAGGTGCAATTACACATACTTGGGCTACGATCTTCTTTTTCAAGATTTCAACCGCTAAAAGGTAAGATCAAACATCCTATATCGTTTTCGTTAAATAGTTATGTTTCATATTGTTTTGATTTGGACGGGTTTTGATCCGGAACTGGGTTCTGTTTGTGAAAACGAAGAACTAAAGCGCCGCGCCGAGGCCAAAGCGGGGCGCTTTAGTTCATGTTTAATTTTTTTCTATTATTTGTTTAATATAATTTGTTTATTATTTAAATTGTTTAAATAGTATTTGTTTATTATTTTTTATTTAATATTATTTTTTTATTATCTTTTATTTAAATTGTTTAATAATATTATTTGTTTATTATCTTTTATTTAAATTGTTTAATAATATTATTTGTTTATTATTTTTTATTTAAATTATTTAATAATATTATTTGTTTATTATTTTTTATTTAAATTGTTTAATAATATTATTTGTTTATTATTTTTTATTTAAATTGTTTAATAATATTATTTGTTTATTATCTTTTATTTAATATTATTTGTTTATTATCTTTTTTTAAATTGTTTAATAATATTATTTGTTTATTATCTTTTATTTAAATTGTTTAATAATATTATTTGTTTATTA
Organism: Helianthus tuberosus; assembly: GCA_030545235.1. Classification (NCBI taxonomy): domain Eukaryota; kingdom Viridiplantae; phylum Streptophyta; class Magnoliopsida; order Asterales; family Asteraceae; genus Helianthus; species Helianthus tuberosus. Next base: position 71,421,724 of record CM060388.1, on the reverse strand, counting down.
TCTTTTAAACGTGCAGGGATGGATTCCGATAACGAGATTGAGCATATGGACGCTGAGGGAGAGGTGGGAGAGGAGGTATGTCCGTACCTGCAGTTTCCGCAGGGGTCACGGGCGGCGAGGAGATGCGCTAGGTTGCGCACCATGGAGATTGGGGGGCATGTAGGGATAGACTGGGACCTGCTGAAGACCGTGGGATAGGCCGCGCGGACCCGTGATATAGTTGGACTAGATACTACTTGGTCGCGCCTATTTCAGATAGCGATGGAGGACTCGTACCGTGAGCTTACGGTCGAGTTTCTTTCTACGTTTACATACGCGCCGCATCCGGCAGATTACGTGGAGGACCCGGATTTTCCAGTCCACGAGGTTACATTCCGTCTCGCCGGTCAGCAGTTTCAGATGAGTGTCCGGGAGTTTGATGTCCATACAGGTTTGTACACAGAGCCCGAGCTTGATACTGATTTATATACGCAGGCGGTTAGGGCGATGGACAGGCAGACGCTTATCAGTTTCTGGAGGGCCATTTCCAGGGTTCCCTTTGGGAAATCCTGGCAAAAGGCCACCACCATTAGAGACCCCTTGTACCGATACCTGCACCATATTATTGCGTCATCTATCGTGCCGCAGGGTACCAGCAGGGAGAAGGTCAACCTCAGTGACCTTTTCTTTCTATACTGCCTACTTCGCGGCCAGCCCTGCGATCTAGCAGCCTGTCAGGCAGATTACTTTGCCAGTGCATACCACCGGCAGCTCCGCGGGCAGCTGCACACTGGCTCATACATCACCGCCATTGCACGCTCGCTAGGGCTCGTGCCCGAGAGTGATCCGGTGCTGTCCGATCCGATCCCGTCAACCAGGTTGGGCCGCGCGTCAGTATCTAGCATGCAGATCACCCGTGTCTTTGATGTTGGTCTGAGGTTTAGGGGCCGTGACGGGCAGATTTGGCCTGCGGTGGTGTTGCCGGAGGTCATCCCGGTTGTTATTGAGCTGAGGGATGGAGTGTTAGCCGCTCCTCATGTTCAAGAGGCCGCTCGGCAGGCTCAGCTACAGGCTCTGGGCCTCGATCAGTACCCGGGCCAGCCTCAGGATCAGGCTCAGGCTCAGCCTCAGGCTCAGACTCAGCCTCAGGTTCAGACTCAGGCTCAGGCTCAGGCTCAGCCTGTATTCGAGGATTCGGCTCAGGAGGAGCATGTCGAGGAGATCCCGGTACCACCAGTTCAGCCACCTCCTGAGCCGCCACAGTACCCGCAGCACGTTTACGCTAACCTGCCTCCGGTAGCGCGTGCGGTGGCTCAGGACTTCAACCGGCGCCTCAGACGCCAGGGCGCACTCATTGACTGGATGGTCGAGACGCTCGTTGCTCTACGAGAGCTCACCGGGTTGCCTCCACTTCCCCTCCCACCGTCCCCACCGCACGAGGATTAGCACCTTAGTTTGTTTGTATAGTGTTTTGTTATGTATTATGTACTCAGTTGTACCTTTTTGTTTTGTATGTACAAACTGATATATATATATATATATATATATATATATATATATATATATTGCAGTTAATCTTCTATTTACATCACGTTGGTTTTTGATTGTTTACGTTTAATTCTTATGGCTTTCTGTACATTTTATTTAACGTGTTCGTTTAATTTAACAAAATAAACTAGGTTAACAGTTTATAAAGACGCACTTATATTTTATACGTTCTATAAAAATAATGACGTAAAAAAACGTAATTATAAAACAACTATGAATTATATGTAATACTAATATTTTATGACAGGTCAGACCTTGTCTGTTGACTATATCCCAAAGCGCCCCACTTTGGCCTAAGCGCGGCGGCGCTTTGGGTGTGCAAAAAGACAAATGGCGTGTGCGAATAGACCAGACCTTATAAAATGGCCACGACTTATGCATGGGATGTAGGCATACACCTGACAGTGCATAAGGGAAACGGTATCGCACTCTCTTGTGGGCCTATACTGTGGTGTGTCTGTTAACTTTGACTCGGTTTCTACATCGGGCCCTGAACGTACAACGAACATGTAAATCTGTATACAAGATTATAAATATAATTGTCCCAAGTATAAAAGATTAATTTTGCCTTGTGCATTTTAATCAAAGTGTCAAAATATTTTTGTGCCTTGTGCACCTAAACCAATTTTCATAAACTTTTCCAAATGAGTCGGTTGAGTGTATTTACCAGTGAAAATTGACGTATTTTCCAAAGGTTAAGTGACAGGTACTGAACGTAATTGGCTGGAAGATCAGGGCGTTAATAAGGAATCTTGCAAGTTCTAGGCGTCTAAAGTCTGTTGAACAATGTTTATGTTTTAAGATCCGCCTGTGGATCCTTTACTTTCCGTTGTAATACTTTGATGTTACGTTATATTCGGATTGTAATATATTTATCTTTTGCTTCCGCTGTGCATTTATATATTGTGTTGTTTGACTATGATGATATCAACTACGTCACGATACTCCCCACCGGGCCCACCGGTAATACGTGGAAATATCGGGGTATGACAACAACCCCATATAAGCTAGTCTATGGGAAAAGCTGTCACTTGCCAGTAGAAATTGCACACACAGCCTACTGGGCAATTAAAAATTTAAACTTAGATTTAGAATTTGCTGGTAAAAATCGATTTTGTCAATTAAATGAATTAGACGAACTTAGAAATTATGCATACTCAAACTCCGAGATTTGTAAGGAAAGAATGAAAAATTTGCATGACAAGCATATTAAACCTAATGAATTTCGAGTAGGAGATCTAGTTCTTTTGTTTAATTCACGACTTTGATTATTTCCTGGTAAATTAAAGTCTAGGTGGTCAGGACCTTTTTCCATCACCCATATTTTCCCACACGATGCAATAGAAATTAAATCTCGGAATGGACCCCCATTCAAAGTCAATGGCCAACGGCTGAAACTCTATCAAGGATTCATTGAGGATGAAGAGGAGGAGATCTTGCTTCAAACGGTTGAAGAATGAAAACATCATCATCATACCTGGTAAGTTATGAACGGTAAGGACGACATCTAAATGGTAAGTCTTCTAACCAAACTTTTTGGGAAACAAAGGGCACTCACACGAGCACAAAAAAAATTAAAACCTTGCTCGGCACGGGTCCGTGTCCGCTGGACACGGGGCCATGTCCGCGCTACTGTCGGGATATATTCCCCTTTTCATAACAGTTACTTCATTCCACACGCCCCGTTTCCCCGAAAACGCTCTGGTTTCAGGCGATTTTCCGTAGATTTTCAACGTCTCCTATCATTCTAACAACATCAAGGTATGATTCTATCACTATTATTAGTTAGATTAGGCATTTGCATGTAGTTAAAACACCAAAAAATTGGGGAAAAGTCTAGGGTTCTTGAAGTTCATCCGGATCGAACCTCAAATTTTTGTTTAGATCTGTTAGCATTTAGTTAGATTAGTGTTATAGGAAGTAAACCCACATGTATTGTTCAAAGATCCGCCCGATTTCTCACAAAAACCCCAAACCCTTGTTTTTGAACCGAAAAAGATAAAATTGAATGGGTAAATGGGTTGTTTTGGGAAAAACGGCACTTAGGGGTTCATTTTCGGGGGAAACCACACCTATTGGACCAAAAATTTTCAAGTTTTCGAAACCGGGTCGAAAAATGATATTTTTGTGTAACAAACGCCTGGACACGGGGCCGTGTCCGCTGAACACGGGGTCGTGTCCAGCCCACTGTTTGCAGTTTTGTCCGAAAATTCTGATGTTTCGTGCTAACTTTTGGTGTATTCTTTCAGATGTCGAGGAAGTTCACAAGGTTTAACGCAAATGAGCTCGATGCAAGGGCAAGATATGAAGTACTTCAAACAAGACCGGAAGAATACCCAAGACAGGCATGCACGGATCTTTTAACCATGGTGAATCAACTTGACCGGTTCAACAACCTCGTAACCGGCCCACTAAGAGTCGCACTAACCACTCGACTCCGTTCCGTCCACGAATGCACTTTGGAATTCTATAGCACCTTCACATTCAACTCAAGGTGCGACCCATTCGACAATGATGGGGTAGCATTCAGATGTGGTGGAACTAGGTATTCGATTTCGATGGCGCAGTTTGGATCAATAGTTGGGCTGTTTGCAGAAGAAGATGCGGGTAATGAGGAAAATACTGGAGGGATGCGAGAGATAGATGAGAATGATCGCCAAGCCGCGTGGGCTCAGATTGGTGAAGGGCATTACAATCCGAGCAGCACTAAGAGCATGAAGTTGAGGGATCCGCTATACCGATACATCCATAGGCTCCTCGGCTATTCTCTTAGCCAAAGGCATGATAGCGGCGGTGTCGTTGGGTTAAGAGATCTTGTTGTCCTCCACTGCATCCATAACCGCAGGCACCTCGATGTTCCTTTCCTCATGCTCCGAAACATGCATCTGAACCGCCTTGCTTCTGCACCAACCCCTATCTTCTTTGGAGGATGGGTGTACCGTCTCTTCAAGCACTTCACCAACATACCTAGGTCATTCGGAAGGAGCCCCTGGTCGGGTAGGGTAGATATACACATCTGCTGTTCAATGAACCTAATCTATGAGGCTGAAGACGGAACGGTGAGCTTCCAAAGGATGCAAAGGCATGCATGGAACCCGCAAGAGGCACTTGTCCTTCACGCTCCACAACATCGTCAGTACCAGTACCAGCCCCATGGTGATCCAGGCCAGTCCTCCTCCGGAGGCGGTTTTCCTAACTTCCAAAGTTTACATGATTTATTGCAGAAAAACCTCATGTGCACCAGGAACACCTACAATATGGCAAGCAACATGTACAACCGGGTTGGGGCGATCGAGAGAAACATATCCGATATCCAAGACGATATTGGAAATATCCGGGAGTACATTGCTGGGCATGGTGGAGATAATGATGAAGAGAACGAGGACATGGATTAGGCGGGAGGAGCGGAGGAAGAAGCGGTTGGTTGGTGATTCCCCAGGTTAACCTTTAATCTCGAACAATTTAAGGCATGCGTGCCAAGTGTTGAACAATTTACTTTCTTTTAATTTTCTGCACTTATTTTTCCTATTTCGTTTTTAACTTTGTTGACATGGATGTTGAACTTGATAAAATTAGGATGTTTGCTATGGTGTGGTATAGTGTTTATTGATTAACCAGGTACATACGAGGCTTAGAGTACTAAGCATTAGTACTACTAAAGCCGGGACAGGAAAACCGAAGAAAGAAACCGGTTTTTCAACCTTGCAGATTGTCCACACGGGGCCGTGTCCAGCCGACACGCCCCCATGCCTACTCCCCCGAACCTGCTGTTTGTTTTAATTCTGCAGACTTTGACAGACACGGGGTAGTGCCCATCCAACACGCCCCCGTGTCCACCTTCTGTAAGTTTTCGTTACTGGCACCTGAACACGGGGTCGTGTCCAACGAACACGGGGCCGTGTTCAACGCCCAGTAACACAATTTTTTTGCTTTTTCATCCTTTTTACACATTCAATCAACCTAAAAACTTATTTTTGGGACACATTGAGGACAATGTGTAATTTAAGTGTGGGGGGATGCTAAAACCTTGAATCTTGTAAGTCCTAATAACAAGCCTTACACAAAACTCTATTGGAACCGCTAATCACCCCAAATTTTTTTCGAAAATTTTCAGTTTTTTTACTTGTCTAGGTTTAACTTGGGAATTTCAAAGTTCTAAAAAGGTTATATTTTTACAAATTTACAACCGATAGCGTCGTGATAAAAAGAACCAACATAAGAAAATTATGAAAAGGCATGGCAAACTTAGTTAAAATTTGATTATATATACTTGATCACATAAAAACCCATTCCCACAAAAGTGAGTTTTGAGCCTTTATTGAGCATACAAATATATATCTTTAAATTAAATGCTCATTTTTCGTTTCTTGTGTGAATAGCCGCTTGGTTCTTACGACTCTAGAACTTGCCATGACGATACATTCCCGGTCCTTACCAACTTAAACCCGAGTAAGTAAATGATGGAGGCATTAGGACTAACCCTTTTTATTTCTACACCATTTTTTTTCTACCACCTACCCAAAATCCCCCTAGTTAGCCCCTTTGAGCCTAAACCTTTTCATTTCATAACCCAAACCAAACACCCTTTCACCCACCAAAACATTTTTCATTTTTAACCCTTTGTTTTAGTAACTAGCTCGGTTCATCGTATGACTTTTAAAAATAAATGTTGATGATGAAGCAAAAGAAAAAAAATAAACAAACAAGTTCATCAAAAATAACTTTGTTTGGAATTATGGCTTCATCAAAAATAAAAAGTTGAAAAATAGAAAGTCTTACGAAAACCGATGTTTTTTACACTTTTTCGCCCTTTTCTACTAACCACTAACCCAACCACCTACCTTTAACCCAAGCCTAATGTAACACCCCGTGTTTTCACGAGTGAAAGTCAAAGTCAAGGTCAAAGTCAACGACCGATTTCGCGCGACATGACTAGTAGAATTGTTTGTATGATATTTAGATTATGTGGAGTAAATGTCGTACATTGCAATAATCGAATCATGCTAACCGTGTTTCAATCGACCTACGACTGTGAACGATAGGAAGTAACAATGTGATAAAGTTAATCAAGCTATGCTAATCAAATCGACATCAAATCGTAACTCGAGCGGTGTACTTTACTTGTCATTATACGTGTGTGTGTGCCTTACGTGTTGCCTGCGCATGTTTATTTTTATGTTATTTTATGTTGGGAAAATCAAGCGAACTTAATCGAACTCGAAATCTAACTCGAATATAAAGCGAACCCGGACTCGAATTCCGAGTCGAACCCTATAAGAAGTAGATGGGACTGAAAGTAATTTAAATTAGGAAACCCTATCGAACCGCTCGCGAATCAGAGCCGAATCAACATCGCATCGAGCTCACCCAAGGAGGTGGCATCCGCACGGATGGCCAACCCGCACGGATGGGCAATCCGCACGGATTGCCAGTCCGCACGGATGGCCGGTCCACGCGGATAGCCTGCCCGGGTGCGTGCCAGGTGCACGGCTCACCCTTTCCCTTTTTGGTATCCTATAAATACACGGGTCACTCTCCACTTTTTCCACTTTTGGCAAGTGACGTCCGAACCACACGCATTCTTCACCTTTTCTCAGATTTCTCTCGATCCAGGTAAGATCTTGCACCAATCCTTTTACATCTTTAATCACTACACAATTCTACACACTTCTATCTTTCGAATCTTCGATTTTAACCATGAAATCATCCGGATTTGAGGTATTCACGGGTGACGTCATCATGAAGTTCATAAGAACTTCATGCTTGGCCTCATTTCACCAAGAATATCCCAGATCTAAACGATTTCTACAAGTTTTCACGATAATTTCACCTAAATCTAAACTTTTCTAAGGACAAAAGAGTTGAAAGAAATAAACCTAAGTTCTCTTCTTCTTTTACTCTTAAAACCGGTACGAATCCGATCAGTCCTAGTGTTCTACTTGTCAATAGTGGTGCCCTAGTTCCAGATCTGGAATTCTACCCATAGACAACTGATTTCGGGGTTAACCGGGACGACCGTTCTAAGTCGCCGATAGGCCGAGTTAGGGTGGTTCCTGACCGGCCTAGTCACGCGGGTAGGAACACAACTCCAAGTGGTTGCCACGTGATCAGAACGTCTCGATAAACGACAACAGAAACCAAGTGTAGACGAACGGGACAACCAGACCAGTTGTCCGCACGGACAAGCTATCCGCACGGACTAGCTGTCCGCACGGACGAGCCATACGCACGTACAGCCCATACGCACGTACAGGTCATACGCACGGGTTGTCATCCGCACGAACTACCCTTGGGACCCACTTTCCAAACAAAGGTTTGAGTATCGACGAACGAGCAATCCGAACGGACGACCTCTGAATGGATTACTCTTCGGATCATGAGATACTAAGGCCTTAAAATGAAAATCAAACAAACTTCATCCGCACGGCCAAGCCGTACGCACGGACAGGCTATCCGGACGGATTGTCTCTGCCCGCGCGCACAGGCTGCCCGCATGGACTACCATATGCACGGACCGCCGTCCGCGCGGCCGGCTTGAAAGGTAGAAACACTTTGGTGTTTTCTAAATGCTACAATGAAAACTTCAAAGCACAAGCCATCATACACAAACACATCTTAGGAAGAAACAATCCACTTGAACATTTATCCACACAAGCAATCTAACCGTACGGGAAAGTCGTCCGCACGTATAACTAGTCCGCACGGGTTGCCACCCGCACGGACAGTCACACGCACGGATGACCTATCCGGATGGAACACCGTCCGCACGCATCACCATCCGCACGCATCACCATCCGTACGGATAGGTCATGCGCACGGATGACTTCTATTCACGGATAACTGATCCACACGATCCGTCATCCTACCCACTCTCACTTGTACTGTTTTACGCGTCACTTATCGTTACGTTATCGAATCTATTCAGGCTAATCGTACTCGCTGTAAAGCGCTCCCTTCAATCCATATCACTGTGAGTATACTCGAACCCTTTTTGCTTTAGCACTTTTGGGTGTTACATACGTTACAACTATTCAAACTACAACTATCACACTACTCAAGCTATTTTAATGCTTAACCACTAATGCATGTTATACGTGGCTTATGAATGCTTGTTTGTTATGTTTACACATGGAATGCTGTCTACCTGCCTTAGCAACGATAGTACTATAGTTTGGACTCAGCACCCGTTCACACGGGGGTTGTTAAGGATCTTTTACTTGCATTGATTACAGTGGTAATCATGTATTGCGAACTGCCTCGGGCAGTCAACCCGCAGTCATTGGTATCGATGGATCTATGTCGATAACTAACGTGCTTCATTTCACTATGTGTACGTGCTGGTTATGCGTAAACGAATCCGAACTCTATATGCTATTATCAAACTTGTATGCTCACCTTTACATTTTATGTATTGACTTTATTTTAACGTATGTGACAGGTGCTTAGGTTGCATGTTTGCTCTTTGTGCTGTGATGGAATCGAAGCTAGGAATTCGAGTCCTAGAAACCAACAAATAAATTAGTTATGTTTAAATCTGAGTTGTCGGAACAGAATATTTGTTTAGTTTTTGTCTGTAATAACTTGTTTTGCTGTTTGAGACATGGTATGGGACATGTTAACTTAAATTGAATGGTAATGATAGTTGTTATGGAAATTCCTGGACAATCTGTTTCGCTCAGTGCCGCGCCCCGATGATTCCGCCATCGGTTGGGGTGTGACAGATTGGTATCAGAGCCATAACTATAGGGAATTAGGCAAGACTCGACCTAGTCCGGGTCGAAGTCCTAGAGACCTAGACTATAGTTAAGAACCAACAGACCAACTCACGCGTATACGTAATTTCGCCACTATCACTCACTCTTTTCTATCATTGCACTCAAAATTTTCAAGTTGTGAACAGGCGATGAGGCCGAGAATAGGTGTGAAAACCGCAAACTCTCGACTAAGTTGCCTAGTCAGCTTGCGTTTTTAGCTACAAACGAGGAGAATTATACCAAATCAGGAGTGAAATCCATATTTTGATGAATAATCTCCTCAATTTTTATCAGAAACGAGGACGGGAGTTGCAAGATAGGGGTGAAACCCTAACCTTGACGACTCGCCCCGCTTTTGTACAAAACTCCACCAAAGTTCGATGGACTCCAACGGTCTAAACACACCACCTAACCAAAGGGAATTGCGCCAACGCCCAAGAATTCGAGGCAAAGGCATAGCCCTGGAGGTCGTTGTGCAGAATCCTTGAGAATAGTCGAGCTACTTTGGTCAGTCGAAGTCTATTAGCCGCAGACAATCTACCTTCGATTATCGATCTTTATGAAAATCTTATGCTTTCCTGTTATTTGTTAACGTTTTGAGATATTATTGGTTTCGACCCAACACTATTGCTTCTGCTAAAACACAAAACCCACACAACTCCTCGCTAGCAACCCAACAATAGGAACAATTAGGATGCTTTGTACGCTCGTATGTACTTTTAGTGACTAAGTTTATGTGTTTCTTGCTGATTGTGCTTTTGTGAATAGGAATACTGTGATTATGTGCACTATATGTCTACGTGGTTTTGTGCAATTCTGTGAAATTGTGACTATATGCGTTTACATGGTACGTGTTACTGAGCTTTAGTAGTCCTTGACGTGTGAGGTGAGATTCGAATACATATGTTGAGTTCCATGGCGATGTCTATTGCAGACAATGTCGTCTGGATCCCGTCATCAACTCTCTCGTCAGGAAAAGAGGGACAGACGCCTTGCTTCCATCGTCGCGAAAGCGGTAGCAAAGGCTGTGAGCGATGTCTGCGAAAATGCCAGCAAGTCATCCGAGGAATCAAGGACTGAGGGTCCCAAAGCTGCCGCGAGACCTTTCAGCTTCAAACAATTCAAGTCATGTGGGCCGAAAGAATTCACAGGCGAAGGAGGTCCTACTGCTCTATTCCACTGGTTTGACTCTATCGAGGTTACTCTGCGACAAAGTGGTTGCCCTGATGACCTTCGAACTCTGAACGCTACCGGCGTCTTTCAGTCCCGTGCCTTGGACTGGTGGACGGCCGAGAGGAACAAGAGAGGGAATGATGCAGCTTACGGTTTGTCGTGGGATGAACTCAAGGAGGTCATGCTGGAAGAATTCTGCCCTCCTCACGAACGTCAAAAGCTTGAAGATGAATTTTGGCACATACATCAGAAGGATGGAGACAATGCTGGTCTCACTGCTCGCTTCAAATAGCTCAGCATTATCTGTCCTGACCAGGTCAAGACCCCTGAGATGACCATCAAGAAGTACATCCGAGCCCTACCCGACTGCGTTGCTGATTTCGTACAAGCGGCTAAGACTACCACGATCGAAGAAACCTATCTACTGGCCGCTGAGATCAATGACAAAAGGGTCAAGGCTGGGATGTGGGATAAGACCTCCAAGCATCTGCATCAAGCCACTACTACTACACCAACTGCTGAACCCACGCCATCAAGCAACAAGAGAAAGAACAAGAGAAAGAACAACTCCACCAACAAAAACTGTGCGATTTCTGCTGCACCGATCCAAGCTGTACCTGCTCAACAGCGTCAAGTAATGGCGCATGTGGCCAATGCACCGCCTGCAAAGCGTGCATATACGGGACCACACCCACTCTGCCCTACTTGCACCTATCATCACCCGACTGCTATTCAATGCCGCTTCTGTGCTCATTGCAACGTCTACGGCCACTTTACTGCCAACTGCCGTATACGTCAAACTCCTGCCAATCAAGCTCTACTCGCTGCCCCGCAGGGTCAACAAGCCCCTCCGGCACCCACAGTCAAAGCCAGAGCCTGCTTCACATGCGGCGACCCGAACCATTTCGCCAACATGTGCCCAAACAGGGTGGTGAAACAAGAACCCCAGCAGCCACAGCAGCAGCCACAGCAGCAACCACAGCAGCAACAACAGCAGCAGCAACAGGCCGCACGAGCCAGAACTTTCAATCTCAACGTGCGTCAAGCCCAGGCCGACAACAACGTGGTCAATGGTACGTTCCTTGTGAATGGTATTTATGCTTCATGTTTGTTCGATACTGGAGCCGATAATTGCTTTGTGTCACTCGAATTTGAGAAACTACTTAGTCGTAAACGTTCTCGACTCTCCTCTGCATTCGAAGTTGAAGTCGCTACCGGAAGAACCGTCGTTGTAAACTCTGTTATTCGTGATTGCACTCTCGAACTCAACAATCACATCTTCTCAGTCGATCTCATTCCAATGCAACTAGGAAGCTTCGATGTCATAATAAGCATGGACTTTCTTCGCGAAAACCATGCCGAAGTCGTGTGCTTCGATAAAATGATTCGTTTTTCGCTCGCCAACGGAGATTCATTGTGCGTTTATGGTGATACTACTTCAAAGGGGCTCAAGCTTATATCATGCCTACAAGCCAGCAAGAGTCTCCGTAAGGAATACAGGGCTTTCTTGGCTCATGTCGTAGCAGCGGAGAAGGAAAAGAAAGAGAAGAAGAAAGTGAAGGACGTTCCAGTGGTTCGAGAATTTCCTCGAGTCTTTCCAGAGGATCTTCCCGGACTACCTCCGAAGCGTGATATCGATTTCCGCATTGATCTTATTCCTGGAGCTAATCCAATCGCCAGAGCTCCTTATCGACTTGCGCCGTCCGAAATGCGCGAACTCTCAACCCAACTCCAGGAATTGCTTGAAAAAGGCTTTATTCGCCCGAGCACCTCTCCGTGGGGCGCACCAGTCCTTTTCGTCAAAAAGAAGGATGGGACGTTCCGGATGTGCATCGACTACCGGGAATTGAATAAGTTGACTATCAAGAACCGCTATCCTCTACCTCGAATCGATGATTTGTTTGATCAGCTACAAGGCGCTACGTGTTTCTCGAAGATCGATCTACGTTCCGGATACCATCAGCTGCGTATACAAGAGGAGGATATACCCAAAACCGCGTTTCGCACTCGTTACGGCCATTACGAATTCGTTGTCATGCCTTTTGGCCTAACCAATGCACCAGCAGTTTTCATGGATCTGATGAATCAAGTGTGTAAACCGTATCTTGACCATTTCGTCATCGTGTTCATCGACGACGTCTTGATCTATTCCAAAACGAGAGCCGAACACGCGCAACATCTACGTTTGGTTCTCGAGTTACTCCAGGGGAACCAACTCTACGCCAAATTCTCCAAGTGCGAGTTTTGGTTGGAGGAGGTTCAGTTCCTGGGTCACATCGTAAATAGTCGGGGTATTCACGTCGATCCTGCGAAGATTGAAGCTGTTAAGAGCTGGGTTACGCCTAAGAACCCGACTGAAGTCCGCTCCTTTCTCGGGTTAGCGGGCTATTATCGACGATTCATCGAAGGATTCTTGAAGATTGCTGTACCACTTACCTCTCTCACTCATAAGGATCAGCCTTTTTTCTGGGGAACCAAACAAGAGTCTGCCTTTCGAACCCTCAAGTACATGCTTTGCAATGCTCCTGTTCTCACGCTACCCGACGGAAACGATAATTTCATTGTCTACTGTGATGCTTCTAACCTTGGTCTCGGTTGTGTCTTAATGCAACGAGACAAGGTTATAGCTTACGCATCTCGTCAGCTCAAAATCCACGAGAAGAACTATACAACCCACGATCTCGAGCTAGGCGCAGTTGTTTTTGCATTAAAGATTTGGTGACACTACCTATACGGTACCAAGTGTACGATCTTCACCGATCATAAGAGCCTACAACACATCTTTAATCAGAGGGAACTAAATATGCGTCAACGCCGATGGGTAGAGCTTCTCAACGACTACGACTGCGAGATTCGTTATCACCCAGGCAAGGCAAATGTTGTTGCCGACGCGCTTAGCAGACGAAGTTATTTGCTTAGCACCCGAAATGTTCAAGCCCAGCACAATCTCGAAGCTCTCATTCGCGACGCCCAGCATGCATGTTTCAACGAGCGCACCTTGAAGAAAGAAAGGATCTACCACGATGGAGCCCAACTTGTGAGCAAATCAAACGGGATATTCCACTTCTTAGACAAAATCTGGATTCCCAAGCGAACTAACCTGCGACAGATTATCATGGACGAAGCCCACAAATCCCGATACTCTATTCATCCTGGTGCTGACAAAATGTACCATGACCTTCGATATAGGTACTGGTGGCCGGGCATGAAACGGGATATCGCTCTCTACGTCGGAAAATGCCTAACCTGTGCTAGAGTCAAGGCTGAACATCAACGACCCTCTGGCTTGCTCGAACAACCTCCAATCCCCATGTGGAAGTGGGAGAGCATAGCTATGGATTTCGTAACCAAGCTTCCAACCACGTCATCAGGTCACGACAGCATTTGGGTTGTTATTGACCGTTTGACTAAATCAGCCCACTTCCTGCCGATACGAGAAGACTACAAGGTGGAATGATTAGCCCGAATCTACACCGACGAGATCATTTGTCGACATGGGACGCCTCGTGACATCATCTCTGATCGTGATGCTCGATTCACTTCACGGTTGTGGGGAACGTTTCAAACGGCACTCGGTACAACGCTTAATCTAAGTACTGCGTTCCACCCACAAACCGACAGTCAGACTGAAAGAACGATTCGTACGCTTGAAGACATGCTCCGTTCGTGTGTTCTAGACTTCGGTGGTAGTTGGGATAGACACCTTCCGTTAGTCAAATTCTCGTACAACAACAGCTACCAGGCTAGCAACCAGATGGCACCTTTCGAGGCCTTATACGGAAGAAGATGTCGATCGCCTATTGTGTGGCACGAGATCGGTCACTCGCAACTAACCGGTCCGGAGCTGCTACAAGAAACGACAGACAAAATTTTCCAAATTCGGGACAATCTAGCGAAGGCTCGAGATAGACAGAAGCTTCTCGCCGATAAAAAGCGCAAGCACCGTGAGTATGGCGTTGGTGACTACGTACTCCTAAAGGTATCACCTTGGAAGGGTGTAGTCCGATTCGGCAAAAAGGGGAAACTTGCGCCTCGATATGTGGGACCTTTTAAGATTCTAGAACGGATCGGAAAAGTCGCCTACAGACTCGAATTACCGGAAGAACTTAACAATGTCCATCCGATCTTCCACGTGTCAAACCTCCGAAAGAGCATCTACGAACCAGACTTACATGTTCCTCTAGATGATTTACGAGTGAACGAAACATTACACTTCGTGGAAAAGCCTGTCGAAATCATGGATCGCCAAACCAAAGAACTCAGGTGCTCACGCATTCCTATTGTGAAAGTCCGGTGGGAAGGCAAACAAGGCGCGGAGTTCACTTGGGAACTCGAAAGCGACATGAAGGCAAAGTATCCACAGCTGTTTAACGAAGGAGTAACGTCCAGTTAAGAAAGGCAAGGTGGCATATATGTAAATAAGGAGAAATCCCTTATAATCCTTGCCTATAAATAGAAAGTGTTAAGTCTAGAGAGAGAAAGTGACATCGTGATTCAGGTGTTTGTACGATTTCATATCAATCAATAGAATCACGTTAAAATTGTACGTTTTCATCTGTTCGATCTCACTCGTGCACGGATTCCGCACGTCGTACAAGTCGAATCGCAATCGAAACGGATCAAACCGGAACCTAACCAATAGAATCACAGTTTATATTACTGCTTGTGTGTTTGGTCACGATCGTTCACGGATTCCGCACATCGTACGAGTCGGATCGCAATCGAAACGAATTCGAACCAGGACCTACAATGATCAAGGTTTTGAAGGAAAAGTTTTGAAAATGAAAAATTAAAAAAAAAATTGAAAAAGATTTCTCTCAAACGATTTTAACCATACAATCCTGGTTAATTTGACGATTTTCAATAATCCAAACGAAGGACTCTCACACGTGATTCACGAATTAGTTACAGCTCTCAGCTTAATTTCGGGACGAAATTTCCTAAACAAGGGGAGGCTGTAACACCCCGTGTTTTCACGAGTGAAAGTCAAAGTCAAGGTCAAAGTCAACGACCGATTTCGCGCGACATGACTAGTAGAATTGTTTGTATGATATTTAGATTATGTGGAGTAAATGTCGTACATTGCAATAATCGAATCATGCTAACCGTGTTTCAATCGACCTACGACTGTGAACGATAGGAAGTAACAATGCGATAAAGTTAATCAAGCTATGCTAATCAAATCGACATCAAATCGTAACTCGAGCTGTGTACTTTACTTGTCATTATACGTGTGTGTGTGCCTTACGTGTTGCCTGCGCATGTTTATTTTTATGTTATTTTATGTTGGGAAAATCAAGCGAACTCAATCGAACTCGAAATCTAACTCGAATATAAAGCGAACCTGAACTCGAATTCCGAGTCGAACCCTATAAGAAGTAGATGGGACTGAAAGTAATTTAAATTAGGAAACCCTATCGAACCGCTCGCGAATCAGAGCCGAATCAACATCGCATCGAGCTCACCCAAGGAGGTGGCATCCGCACGGATGGCCAACCCGCACGGATGGGCAATCCGCACGGATTGCCAGTCCGCACGGATGGCCAGTCCGCGCGGATAGCCTGCCCGGGTGCGTGCCAGGTGCACGGCTCACCCTTTCCCTTTTTGGCATCCTATAAATACACGGGTCACTCTCCACTTTTTCCACTTTTGGCAAGTGACGTCTGAACCACACTCATTCTTCACCTTTTCTCAGATTTCTCTCGATCCAGGTAAGATCTTGCACCAATCCTTGTACATCTTTAATCACTACACAATTCTACACACTTCTATCTTTCGAATCTTCGATTTTAACCATGAAATCATCCGGATTTGAGGTATTCACGGGTGACGTCATCATGAAGTTCATAAGAACTTCATGCTTGGCCTCATTTCACCAAGAATATCCCAGATCTAAACGATTTCTACAAGTTTTCACGATAATTTCACCTAGATCTAAACTTTTCTAAGGACAAAAGAGTTGAAAGAAATAAACCTAAGTTCTCTTCTTCTTTTACTCTTAAAACCGGTACGAATCCGATCAGTCCTAGTGTTCTACTCGTCAATAGTGGTGCCCTAGTTCCAGATCTGGAATTCTACCCATAGACAACTGATTTCGGGGTTAACCGGGACGACCGTTCTAAGTCGCCGACAGGCCGAGTTAGGGTGGTTCTTGACCGGCCTAGTCACGCGGGTAGGAACACAACTCCAAGTGGTTGCCACGTGATCAGAACATCTCGATAAACGACAACAGAAACCAAGTGTAGACGAACGGGACAACCAGACCAGTTGTCCGCACGGACAAGCTATCCGCACGGACTAGCTGTCCGCACGGACGAACCATACGCACGTACAGCCCATACGCACGTATAGGTCATACGCACGGGTTGTCATCCGCACGAACTACCCTTGGGACCCATTTTCCAAACAAAGGTTTGAGTATCGACGAACGAGCAATCCGAACGGACGACCTCTGAATGGATTACTCTTCGGATCATGAGATACTAAGGCCTTAAAATGAAAATCAAACAAACTTCATCCGCACGGCCAAGCCGTATGCACGGACAGGCTATCCGGACGGATTGTCTCTGCCCGCGCGCACAGGCTGCCCGCACGGACTACCATACGCACGGACCGCCGTCCGCGCGGCCGGCTTGAAAGGTAGAAACACTTTGGTGTTTTCTAAATGCTACAACGAAAACTTCAAAGCACAAGCCATCATACACAAACACATCTTAGGAAGAAACAATCCACTTGAACATTTATCCACACAAGCAATCTAACCGTACGGGAAAGTCATCCGCACGTATAACTAGTCCGCACGGGTTGCCACCCGCACGGACAGTCACACGCACGGATGACCTATCCGGATGGAACACCGTCCGCACGCATCACCATCCGCACGCATCACCATCCGTACAGATAGGTCATGCGCACGGATGACTTCTATTCACGGATAACTGATCCGCACGATCCGTTATCCTACCCACTCTCACTTGTACTGTTTTACGCGTCACTTATCGTTACGTTATCGAATCTATTCAGGCTAATCGTACTTGCTGTAAAGCGCTCCCTTCAATCCATATCACTGTGAGTATACTCGAACCCTTTTTGCTTTAGCACTTTTGGGTGTTACATACGTTACAACTATTCAAACTACAACTATCACACTACTCAAGCTATTTTAATGCTTAACCACTAATGCATGTTATACGTGGCTTATGAATGCTTGTTTGTTATGTTTACACATGGAATGCTGTCTACCTGCCTTAGCAACGATAGTACTATAGTTTGGACTCAGCACCCGTTCACACGGGGGTTGTTAAGGATCTTTTACTTGCATTGATTACAGTGGTAATCATGTATTGCGAACTGCCTCGGGCAGTCAACCCGCAGTCATTGGTATCGATGGATCTATGTCGATAACTAACGTGCTTCATTTCACTATGTGTACGTGCTGGTTATGCGTAAACGAATCCGAACTCTATATGCTATTATCAAACTTGTATGCTCACCTTTACATTTTATGTATTGACTTTATTTTAACGTATGTGACAGGTGCTTAGGTTGCATGTTTGCTCTTTGTGCTGTGATGGAATCGAAGCTAGGAATTCGAGTCCTAGAAACCAACAAATAAATTAGTTATGTTTAAATCTGAGTTGTCGGAACAGAATATTTGTTTAGTTTTTGTCTGTAATAACTTGTTTTGCTGTTTGAGACATGGTATGGGACATGTTAACTTAAATTGAATGGTAATGATAGTTGTTATGGAAATTCCTGGACAATCTGTTTCGCTCAGTGCCGCGCCCCGATGATTCCGCCATCGGTTGGGGTGTGACACCTAACCCTTCACCCAAAAGTCCTCTTGATTTTTACAAAGGTATAAAGTTAAAAAGGAGGAGGATTGATTGCTTGGCAAGCCTATGGTAGGAGTAAGTTCCATGCCGCTCTCGAGTAATCCACTAAAATACATCTTCGGCCGAGTGTTGAGTGATCCCCCGTGAGGTATGTGAACTTGTATATAAAAAGAATTTTAAAGAGGCATGTTATGCCCTAATAAGTAATTTATCTTATGAAAAGTTTTAAATAAATCATGACGAATAGGATTGTAAATAAATAAAAATAAACTAAATAAAGAATCTTGGAAATCCCGACACTCTATGACAAGCCCAAAAATCTTCTCTTCTACCTATTCCATTTGGGAGTGTAAAGCCACATTATAAAGAGTTTTGCTTGAGGACAAGCAAAGATTCAAGTGTGGGGGTATTTGATGTGTGCAAAATGCAACATATAAATTACATCAATTGTGGCATAAAACTAACATTGTTTTAGTACTAATGTTGGAAAAAGTGTGCTTTTGTCTTCCTTTTGTATTTTCAGGATTAAATGAGCTCAAATTAACAAAATAAGCAAAAAAGACAGCAAAATCTAACATAAATACAAGAAAAGGAACAAACGTGACATGCCCGACCCCACGACAGCATCTTCCCAAGCAAAACAAGAAGACAGAAGACTGAACATGCCCCGTGCTCAGCCAGCACGGGGGCGTGCCCAAGTGTCAGCAGAAAAGACAAAGTGGTAGAAGCTTCTATTGCCCACCACGGGGCCGTGCTCAGCGGGCACGGGGCCGTGGTCAACTATAAGATTCGCAGAATCCAGGCAAATCTTCATAGTACAGATATGCTTCTGCACACGGGGTCGTGCCCAGCGGACACAGGGGCGTGGTCAACTAATAAAGACAAGAGCAATTAATGAAGAAAGAGAAGGATGTGGACACGGGGCCGTGCCCGAGCTTCTGTTCAGCCTATAAATAGGAGTGCTTGGCTCAAGCTCAAACCATCCCTTGGCACACCACCTCTCTCACACTTCACCCACCACCCACCACCACCATAACACCATCATCCACCACCATCATCCATTGTCCATCATAGAGTGTGTGAGTCGTCTCGGGATCCAAGATTGATCGTAAGAGTTCTTGACAATCAAGGCCATGTTTGCCTAAGTCTCTTACATCACTTGGTGAAGAGAAAGTGTCTAGTGTAATACATTTTATTTTTAATCTTTTCGCACTTCTTAATTGGTTATGTATTAATGACTTTAATAACTAGTTTCTTATGTTGAAGGTGATTCTTCCTTATCGTTTGTCCGTGGTGTCTTGGCATTATTTTACTGTCTATATAAAATAAAAGATTTTCACCATTCATATCTCCACAGTCTATATGGAGGTATGTTGGCTACCTAGTCGGGGGTTAAGGGAACGGTTTGGTAAGAGTCTTGCCGTTGTTCAGCGTTTAGAGATCCTGCAAGGGACCTGGGTCAAATTTAGTAGGACCTCCTTCAATACTTAACGGTATTGGATGGCGGGGCTCCAAACTCTTTGATCCCCTCATAAGTTAAACTACTATTAATACTATAACCCGGCTATTTAGGACTGTATCCTTGATGACTCAGACTACTTAGTCGAGGGTAACGTCACCTTCAAAAGAGGGGCCTACCATAATTTGCATTAATAACTTAATTAATTATCTTTCAATAATCCGACCCTTTAGGATTGTATCCTTGCTGACTCAAACTACTGGGTTGAGGGTAACGTCACCTCCAAAAGAGGGGCCTGCTACAATAACTAAGATAATCTCTTAAATAGTGCAAAAGTGCGGAAATAATCAAAGGTTACACTAAACACGAGTCGGAGCCAAGTGATTCATCTTGTCTATCTGTTTTTATTTTTATTTTTATTTTCAGCATTTTAGTTAGTTTTTATTTTTCTAGTTAAAACATTTTTCTAACTTTTTGATTTGATTAGACGTTGAGGATAAACCGGTATTAAAAGCTCTTGTGTCCTTGGACGACCTCGGTATCTTACCAACACTATACTACGCTCACGATGAGTGCACTTGCCCATATGTTTGTTTAGTGTTAGTAAATATCGTGTTTTATAAATTTAAAACTTGGCTAAAGAAAGTGTAAAGGGGCTTAAAATATACTTAAACTTATATACACACTTCACTCGCATCAATAGGTAACTATATTAATAACCAGACCTAAACCGGAAGATTGGATAGGATGAGGTTTCGTAAACCAAATGAGTGTTGGAACTCATACGATATGGTTTAACAAAGCCTACATAATAAATCGAAACCTAACCTAAGTGCTTACGACCCATTACGACCCGTTTAGGTAGCTTACGCACGCTACTTTAACGCGTCATTCGCGTAAAACGCGTTCGGAACGCCTAACTAGTCCTATGAAAAGTATTATATGCCTAAACATGTTTAAATATGTTGCATAATCAGTTAACTGACAAAAGTTTGAGCTACATATGCTTAAATACCAATTGTGCATGAAAAGGGCATTTTGGTCATTTTACCTAATGCATATAGACAATCTATCATACAACTAATTAAACTAAGTGACCATAAGGTATAACCTCGGAAGGTTATTCCCTATACAACTATGGTCACTAAACATGCTTGGTCGGATCCTAATGATCGACTAAACGGGCCGGGTTTGAAATCCTAAGCGGTTGTTTAGACCGCTTATCTTACGACCCTATATAAGACACGAGTACGTCACCCATCCCTTTTTCACCCCTATTATTGTTGACAACTCCTGGACTGATTAGAGTATTAGGGTTTCCACCTTTTGTGTTTTAAAGCACAAAGTGGCACCCATGTCCCTCTAATTTGTTTTTGAGTGTCTTGTTCTTAAAGCTACTCTGCTAAACTCTAATTAACGACCACTGGGCCCTCAAGCATTACTAAATTGATAAACATGGTGTTTACCGGCACCCACCGTCTTGTAAATTGTAATTATGTCCGCTAAATCGGTTAAATTGCTTAAACAATCAAAATCAGTGTGGTACCGCAGTGCTGAAATTGTTTTAAGAACTAACCGATTAAAATTGAACCACACCAATCCTTTTTCTCTAATCAATCGGTTTCAAACAGCACCAGTTTTGACAAATTGGTTAATTTCTCTAACCGGTTTTGGCGGTTATTTTTTATTTCTTGCCTTAATTGTTATTCCTTTAACGGGTTTGGTTATTCACTTTAACTGTTTTGGTTAATAACCGATTATTTTAATTTTTTCAAATTTTCCCAGTTAATCGGTACATCGGTTAAAAATAACCTGTTAATAACCGGTTACGATCCTAAATATCTATAACTGGTTACAAATTGCCAGCCTTTTTAACCCCTAACTGGTTTTTCCCACCCGTTTGACAAAACCCAAACTGGGCCCAGAAACCGACTTTATTTAATATTAATTTTCTTTTTTTATGTTTATCTTTTCCTTTTTAACATAGCGTAGTCTTAAACTTAAATGGTAATATTGAATTTTAAATAAAACTATGAAAGTAATGGTAACAACTTAAATACAACATTTTTTTTCTTTTTTCAGGAATTAAAGGTAACAAATTGAATCAAATTTAGTTTCAACAATACTGACGATAATTGTATTGGTAATGGTAACGGTAACGGTAACGGTAATGGTAATAGTAATAGTAATAATGATAATAATAACAACAATAATTATATATATTCTTAAAATCAATGGTCGGTGGTTGTAACATCACAACCACCACCATCTTCTATATATATATATAGAAACGGGTTCAGGAGAGAGCAGTGAAAAGTGTGATTAGATCATCTGCCGCCATGGTATTCCCGTTGACATCATTTCCGATCGTGACGCTCGTTTTACATCTCGCCTTTGGCAAACCTTTCAGTCTGCTATGGGTACTGAACTTAACCTTAGCACTGCCTTCCATCCTCAGACAGACGGTCAAACCGAGCGTACTATCCAAACCTTAGAGGATATGCTTCGTTCTTGCGTAATAGATTTTGGTGGCAACTGGGATAGACACTTGCCCTTGGTCGTATTCTCGTACAATAACAACTATCACACGAGTATTAAAATGGCACCCTTCGAAGCATTGTATGGTCGCAAGTGACGTTCGCCTATTTGTTGGCACGAGATTGGAGACGCTCAAATCTCTGGTCCCGAGCTCATACAAGAGACGACGGACAAGATTTTACAGGTTCGAGACAACTTACTGAAAGCCAGGCACCGACAAAAGATCTACGCCGATGAGGATCGTAAACCAATGGAATTCGAGACAGGTGACCTCGTGCTTCTCAAGGTATCCCCTTGGAAGGACGTGGTTCGGTTTGGCAAGAAGGGGAAACTCGCACCTCGCTACGTTGGTCCTTTCAAAATTCTCGAAAGGATTGGCAAGGTTGCGTATAAACTGGACCTACCTGAAGAACTCAACAATGTACACCATGTCTTCCACGTATCCAATTTGAAGAAGTGTCTAGCAGACGAAGGACTACACGTCCCTCTTGAAGACTTACAAGTCAACGAAACACTTCATTTTGTGGAAAAACCGGTCGAAATCATGGACCGAGGAGCCAAGCAATTGAGGCGCAGTCGAATCCCTATCGTCAAGGTTCGATGGGAAGGAAAATGTGGCGCTGAATTTACTTGGGAACTCGAGAGTGATATGAAGGCGAAGTATCCACATCTTTTCCCTAAGTCTTCTTCAATTTCGGGACGAAATTCCCTAAAGGAGGGGAGACTGTAACACCCCGCTTATTTGTACTTTCCTTTTATAGCAAGTCTTGTTCGTGTTTCTATTTTTGGAAACCTTGTGTTCTTGTAATCGTCCTTCCTTTGTAACCGTTGTAAAATCCGAGACTTGGATCATGAATAAAACTCGTATTTTGTTAATTACATGTTACACATACTTTATATATGCTCATACATTCAATTTCGTGGAACAATTGATGCTTATTCGTAATTCTTGGAAACTATGTGCTAAACTTGTAGATACATGAAACTTATGCATAAAACGTGTTTCAAGCATAAACGATACTTGAATACGACCTTCATACACTTGATTATACTTTGATGTTGTTCCTCATGCTTGATTATGCCTTATACTATGCTTTTATATCAAAACAAGTCCCTAAACTATCAAGAATGCACCTAAAAGCATCACACTTAAACTACAGGGACTGAAATGTAATTAAGCCAAACTTCCCCAAAAGGGGGCGCCGCGCGACGCTAGGGTCCTTGGCGTCACGCCAAGGCCCTGTTTCGACAGATTGTGTTTCTTCAGCTGTTTGTGCACGAAATCCTAAGTCCTAACCTCACCCAATCCCCTTTAATCCACCTCTAAACACCTCCAATCATCTCTTATCTCTTCCACTATAAATACACACCCTCTCCAACCCTTTTGACACTTTCACAACTCATTACACTCCACAAATTAACTCTCAATCTGTTGCAAATCAGAGTTCTTGGACAGATTCATACAACTTAACATAAGTGAGTGTAACTTGCTTGTTTTCACTCCAAATCACTTGATTCTTTCTTCTATTGCTTTGTTATGTTCTTGGGTTTGATTCCTTGGTTTTTCCCTGGAAAAATCATGTTTGGAATTACCCTAAAAAGGACCAAAACTTTCTGTTTTGTTTGATGCTATTCAAGAACTTGTTTAAACTTATCCAACTTGTGTTTAACACATCTCATACCTATGTCCCTATGCTTACAACCTCTCTTATGATTGGTTAAGCTGAAAAACAAGGTTGAGACACTTAAATCAGAGGATTAAACCTCAAATACTTTCTGTTTTGTTAGGGTATTTAACCCACAAATCATGTCAAGCTTAGATCTTGATGAATGAGTGATTATGGAACAACTTGGGTTGTCCTACATACAATCCTCACATGATTTGATGATTTCTTATAGATTAGATTAATTATATTATTGTACTAATCTTAGTTCGTGACCCTCCTTGGTTGTTTTTACATCAAGTGAAGTGGTGAACATACAAGGGGTTCCTAAACGGAAGCTAGTTCTTCCTACCCCATACTTGATATCCATGACTACTCGAGGTACCTAAATGAAGATTCTAATCTTCTACCTCCTACATGAATTATTGGACTAAGTAATATGTAATACTTAAACTAAATATGTACATATGCTCATTCGAACCTTTTAATATTGAACTTTTGTTTATATGTTAAGAGTAGTAGAATATCATCTAAGACTTTAAAACCATGGTATGATTCTAATGGGTATACTACCCATGAAATACAAAATAACCCTAGTGGTTACATAGTGTCATACAAAGGTTACTAAGTAAAAGATGACTATTTTTCGTATCATATTTTATACTTTATGCTATGTTAAATTCCGAATTTATAATCTTCCGTTAACGCCAAACTCAGACACCTATGTTTCCTCATGTAGAAGGACTAGGTGCTCCAAACTAATCCATCCACCAACTCACTCGCGGGATTTCAAGTAGGAAAGCTTGCAACCACCGTGAGTATACTCGTATTCCCCTCTTTACTTTTACCACTTTTGGGGTGTAACATGTTTACTTATCAACAACTTACACATGAACATTTTGCTTAAACACATGAACATTCCTATTAACATACTTGTATACGTGATGGCTTGATACTTTAAACTTGGGTGAATCTTATGTGTTGAACTTATCATTAACTTCGTACGAGCCAAACCGTGACATATGTAGCGCTATAGGATTAACGACCCGCCCGTAAACTTGAGGTTATGTCATGAGCCTGTTGCGTTTCCTTGGTTTGATATGTTAGACACATGCCATATTTATTGTTTATCTTGAATCACATGCTTGCTATGAGGAATTGTTTAAAACTTATCTTTTGCTATGTACGTACCAAACTTGTATACTCGCCATTGCTTTTGCATTGAATTGTATTTTAAACATGTTACAGGTTGATGATGACGATGCTATGAAAAGAAGTAGCGTTGATGCCTAGATACACATATAGACGTTTAGGTTTAATATGTCGTATCAAATTTTGCTTATGTTGTTATGTATTACTTTTGGAACTTGTTGTTATTTGAGTTTATGTAATGATGGCAATTGAAGTTATGAAATGAAATGGGAATTATTTAAATATTGTCACAAATAGTGTTATGATGTCTCGAGCAATCTTCACACTTCGTCTCATCCCGATGTTTCCGCCATTGGTTGGGGTGTGACAGATTGGTATCAGAGCCATAACTATAGGGAATTAGGAAAATTGCCATGCTTTTGCCCTAGTCTATAGTTTTAGGAACTTTGTCTCTTATTTGTTGTTTAAAACTTATGCATTCTACCTTTCATGCTTCCTAGCTACACTTCTTGTTGTTAAATTTACATGCCTTTCCTAAGGCTAACACAAACACACTTTTGATTATTTGTATACTCTTGTAACACAAACGAGACGACCTTACCAAAATAGGCGTGAAACCCACAATTTGGTAAACGACTCTCATTCTACCTTGAACTATTTTTGCACGAAATTTCACCATTAATCTAGGAGTGAAATCCACAACTTAATGGTAATTTCCTTTTCAACTCTAGTGGACCCTTGTCAAAGTGTCGAAATTTTATTTTGACCCGACAAGTACCAACCACATTTAGGGTACGAAATCTTCAAGTTAGGGGTGAAACCCGCACCTTGTCGATTAAGTCCCACTCCTCGATTTTCGATCTCGCCAAAGTCCCGATTGTTTGATCGATTAGAGACGTGTAGTAACTGGAAGGGTACGATACCGTTAATCGCTTCTCGACGAGAGTATCTTACCTATAGGCCAAAGCACGTTTTCTCTAATTCGAAAGGACTTTCGACCCACTTTGGAATAGTCGACGTTTCTCTACCCGAAACAATCCAATGTTTTATTGAGCCTCTCTTTTATGTATCTCAATTTATGTGTGATTTTATACTTGAACGTTCTTCATTTCAAACTTTTAAACTCGCTTCGCACGTCATCGCAACCAAAAACAATAATAATCCTCGCAAACAAACTAAATTTATATACCCTTACGCAATCATATGTGTTATACTTGTTGAATACATGTTGGAAACTTATGCTTTATGTGAACTTTACATGATACATGAACACTTACTTGTTTTTACATGCAAAAACCTTGTTTTAAAATTATGACCAAGTCTCATCCTTTCCTTCTCTTTCCATCTTTAGATGTCGTCCAACGGTGCGTCAAAGAGAACCAAGTCAAAGAAGGGTTCGACTTCCAACACCATGTCACAAAAGGATTGCATGAGATTCATGGCCAAGCAATTTGCTAAGGTCCTACCCGACATTGTTAGCAAGATTCATACAAACCCCGATTCACCTCATGGCTCTGTCGACTCAAAGGCAGACAAACCCAAATCGACCTTCCAGTTTAAGCAATTCATGGCTTGTAAACCCTTGGAGTTTACTGGAAAAAATGGCGCTACCGCCATGATGAACTGGATCGACGCAATCGAGCTTACTTTCCTGCAAAGTGGCTGCCCTGATGAACTAAGAACCTTGAATGCAACTGGGGTGTTTCGTGAAAAGGCACTCGAATGGTGGACAACAGAACGCAACAAGAGGGGAAACGAGGTTGCACATGCTATGCCTTGGGGCGATTTCAAACAACTTATGAAAGACCACTTCTGTCCTCCCCACGTACTTCAAAAATTGGAGAACGAATTTTGGAACCTCACTCAGAAAGGGGGTGACATGGATGGCCTGATTACGCGTTTTAAACAACTCAGTGTCCTTTGTCCTGGACAAGTTGAGACCGTCCCCAAGTCAATAGCCAAATTCGTTCGTTGTGTTGCACCTTCCCTGACAAACCACCTTGATCAGCAGCAACGACATGATCGCCCTCCAACAACGGGGCATCCACAGGATGATCATCAATAGGTGGGTCAGCAATCACAGGATCAATAGGCATGCCAGCATGAGCAGGGTCATGCTCAAGCACTGGGTCAGGAGCAGGGTCCAGTGGCTGCTCGGGATCAACTGGGTCAACTGGGTCGACCGGATCCTCCATAGGCTGATCCATGGGTATAAACTCTATATCCTCATCTGGGTCGAATCCTGGGGGAAAGACAGGATCGGAGTCCTCCTCAACATCGTGGTCGAAAGCAAAGCTAGAAGCAGGGGCAACAGAGGATGCTCTATCTGGATCTGAACCGTGAGAAAAGTGTTGCGCACTCTGAGTGTGTGAAGGTGCGGAGGCCACAGACTCGAAAGAGTCTGGGACCGGAGAGTGAGCAGGTGACTCCTCAGCGGGAGCATCTGCGATCAACAAAAGATCTCCAGCAGCAAGAAGGGCCTCGCCCTGAACCTCATCCTCTAAGGGCTCGTCATCAAACAGATCGACGTCGGGAAGCAAATCGTAAGCAGGTTATGAAGCAAGTGGTATGGGAGCATGGATCTCTACAAGTGGTAGGTCCCCGGCCAAAGGGCCATCAGCGAGCTCATCAGCACCATCAGGTAACGCAAAGGGCTGAAAGTCATCCTCGTCTGTGCTAGTAACGTCGGATGTGTGAACCTCGCGCTCTGAAGACTCTAGGTCGTCTGATACTATAGGTCTAGGGCCTGTGGTGTCTGAATCACCAGTGCCGGTCGAGTCTGTCACACCCTGGCTTTGCGGAAGCGTGGTTAATTTTGGTGTGACTTCTTAATACCATAGCTTAACCATAACAAAGCTACATGAATTAAAAACATGCAAGATCATCCATTAAGTTTTGAAAACCAATTACAGTACCATTGTTTTAACGGGAACATACCCTAACAACCATAACCTTGTTCAACAGACATTACAAACTTGAAACATAACATAAACATGGTTTAAGGATTGTGTCTTGTCCAGGAAAGAGACACATCCCCTAAACCCCGGATGACCTCGGAAACTAGTGCAGCGGAAAACATGCCATACCGTGCCAGATCTCGTTAATTTCCTGAAATACATGTAAGTTGAAAAATCAACAATAATGTTGAGCGAGTTCATGTGCAAGTGAGTAAGTAAAACACTTGTAAGTATAAAAGTTCCCTGGTATGTAGCAGTGTAAGGAAAAGAGATCACCAATGGTTTGCAAGGCCATTAGCATGTGTGAAATGCAAGTAGGAAGACTCAACCTAGCCGATTTTTGCGTCGGGCACAAAGTCACTCAAGGTCCGTTCTGTTGGTCCTCATAGAGGTCCGTTCTGTTGGGCCTAGAGTTGGGCTCGCTACACCCAGATAGATCTACCGCTTAAGTCCCTCGGTGTTCTGCCTACCCATTCACATGATCTAAGTAGTAAACCTCCTTACGTTAACATACCGTGTATAATAGTACTTGTAAACAAAGTAACATGTATTTCACCCCCGCAGTTAAGAAAACTGAAAACAGTTAGAGAAAAGGGGGACATGAACTCACAGTGAAGCGTCTCTACCAAGTGTCTCCGAATCTGAAAGCTGTGCGACGACCTACAAGTGCTAATTCTATTAGACGGACGGCCGTGCCTTAGCTTTATAGTTTAAGTCTTTGGGAAATAGTTAGGCAACTATTCCGTGTTTACATTTCGTATATACTTGGTAGTTAGTTTCCTTCCCAAGGATGGGGGATACGATACATGTGCGTAAGTTACGTTTTAATAATCGAGTGGTAATATAATTACCGGTGTAACTTATATATTCATGTGAAAGCGTTCGTATTATTTTGGGATCGTTAACGTTTGTAAATATTATTTTTACTCCTAAAAATAATATTTATGTATTTTCACCAAAATAATCATAAACAGTGTTGTGAAAAATATATATATTTATCACGTTAATTTTAGTGAAAAATCCCACCTCCGAATATTTAGTAAACAAGGTCATGGCGAAATTTATATTTCGAAAATGTGTCAAAAACAGTTCTAACACTTGTTGTGTAAATAATTCTAAGGGTTAGGTTTTTAGAAAAATTTCGCCAGAGTTTCCTCTGTAACTGGAGGTGGCCACGCTTTCAAGCGTATCATTTTCTTTTAACAAATCAATTCAACAACTTCTTTATTCAATCAAACAATTTCCGACACATCAAACTAGTCGACAAGTATGTAAATTGCATAATCGCATGAACTTGTAGTTTTTCCGCATCTATAATGTAAATCCCATTACATTTTGTAGATCTTTATATAAAGTAATTTTAATCTCGTAAAAACCTCGTGTTTAGAGAAATCTGTCTTTACAACTTCTAGTAACAAGTGACAAAACTAGTTCTTTGTCGGATCTTTTCATTTCACAAGTGCTTACACACTTGTGGTTTATAAAATATCATGTTTGTTTGTGTAAGATCCATTCTTTAAAATACATGATTTCTTTGATGTGTGGTTCTTTGAAAATACCACTTGCAGATACGTAGATCCGCTAGTTTTAAACACCATTGTACAAGTTAAATCACTTTTACACAAATAAAACATTTTTACACAAGTTCATGTTTCATGTGTGGTAGAGTTTCACCTTTTAACCCTTGTACTATCCAAAACAAGCTTATGTTAAGATCAACGATCTTACCCAACCGGGTTAAATGGTGATCCGAGCTACCACATCATAGATCGGGTCTAGATAACCATATATTTCAAATACTACAACTTTTACACTAGTTATGATCTTTTATCCAACAAGATTCAAGTCTTAGTAAACTTTAAAGATTCAAAAGATGGGTTTCCGCATTTTAACCGTTATAAATCATATTAACCACCTTAGATATGTTCAAGAGTGAGTTTTAAACATTATACCTCTAGCTCGGGGCTAGGGAAGAATCTAGGCGAAACTGAGGTGGATAAAAGCTAAGTAACGAGGTCCTTCCACTTCCGTTTGCTCCAAAGCTCCTAATACGTAACCCGTGAAGCTTGTATATACTTGGAATGGAGAGATCAAGATCGAACAATGGGTGTGTAGAGGGTGGGGGTTTCGGCCGAGAGCTCTTAGAGGGCAAGGAGAGAGTTTTGTTGGTGATTGTGATGTGTAAGAACTCATGTGTTAAGTGGTGATATTTATAGACAAGCTCATGTTCTTCGTCCAACGGATTTCGTGTCCCCTTGATATTAAACACATGTCAATATAATAATCAAAAGTTGTACTCTCTTGGTTACCCCTTGTTGGCCGATCTCATTAGGGGGGGGTATCCAGTTCGTTTTCAATTGTTCAGTTAGAGTTTGGTTACATTAAGTAGGTTAACTTTTGAGGTTAACTCCGTTAGTTGTATGATACGTTATAATGCGGGTGTTAGGGTAATCAGGGACCCTAACTGGCTCAGAAAAAGACTAATAATATTTCTGGCAGTATTTTTATGTTCCGGGTATAGTCCGGTTGTTCGGTTGGATAGTAATCCGTTAAAGCGTTACAAAAGCTTTAAAGTGTCGTTATTGTTATTTTTAGTGACACATCTTGTTTCCAACACTTTAGAAAGTGTCTAGTAGTATTTTCCCCATGTTTTGGCACTTTACTAGTTAGCTAGAAGCTGAATAATTTTGTAGAGTGCTGTGTTTTGTACATAAAGTACGTTTTAGGCACATCCAGTCACTGTGACTTATTTCTAGAGACGCAGTTCTACAACCCTTGTATCCCTACACTCACTACTAGTGTAGTAAAATATCTCAGGCTCTTATAGGCCTTGGAGGCAGTGTCTGCCTGATGCTGGCTTTATCAGCATGTTCAATAGGTTATCCGTTATCGTGCTACTGTGCTTTTTGTGCATCATGTTTGTCACTATGGTTCAGTATGTAAGTATTGTAGTGACAGCAAGCAAGTATGATGCAAGTAAGTACATGTATCAGTATTCAAGTAGCAGTTTATCAACTAGTTCAAGCAAGCACAGTAATTAAGCAGTAATTAATCATTAATTAAGTCGTACGGATACCTGGTTTAGTGCGGGTTGTCACATTCTCCCCCCGTTAAATAAATTTCGTCCCGAAATTTAAGTTCTGCTTGTAGAAGCAGGGTTCTTAGGAAAAAGGTGGGGGTATTTCTCTTTCATCCGGTCCTCACGCTCCCAGGTGAACTCAGGACCATGTCTGGCATTCCAACGAACCTTGACGAGCTTGACACTGCTCCGGCGGGTCTTGTTAACTTTCCAATCTGTGACCTCGACAGGTTCTTCAACGAAGTGTAGCGTGTCGTCAATATGAATCTCGTCGATGGGAATGGCAACGTCAACTTGAGTTGGACTTTTCTTTAGATTGGATACATGAAATGTATCGTGAACGCCATTTAGTTCAGCAGGTAGGTCCAACTTGTATGTTACTTGTCCTATTTTGCCCAAAATTCTGAAAGGACCAATGTAGCGCGGATTTAACTTCCCACGCATCCCAAAGCGTGCCACCCCCTTCCAGGGTGAAACTTTCAATAACACCATTTCTCCAACTTGAAAATCCACATGTTTTCGGTTTGGATCCGCATAGGCCTTTTGTCTGTGGCGAGCTGCTTCGATGTGTATAAGAATCTGCGCGATCTTGTCCGTCGTCTCTTGAACGATTTCGGGACCAGCAAGCTGCCTATCACCCGCGTCAGACCAACAGAGGGGTGATCGGCACTTGCGTCCGTAAAGGGCTTCAAATGCCGCGACACCAATACTGGTGTGGTAGCTGTTGTTGTATGAGAATTCAACCAAAGGTAAATGTTTATCCCAGCTACCGCCCAAATCCATAACACACGCTCTCAGCATGTCTTCCAAAGTCTGTATCGTTCGCTCGCTCTGGCCGTCAGTTTGCGGATGGAATGCAGTGCTCAGATTCAACTGTGAGCCGAAGGCTTCTTGGAAGGATTGCCATATCCTTGACACAAACCTTCCGTCTCTATCAGAGATGATCGAGAGAGGCACTCCATGGCGCGCGACGATCTCTCTCATGTAAATTTCCGCGAGTTTACTAGTGCTGTCTTTTTCTTTGATTGGTAGAAAGTGTGCGGATTTTGTTAGGCGGTCAACTATTACCCAAATCATATCAAGGCCTCTTGGCGTTCTTGGCAATTTTGTAACAAAATCCATTGAGATTTGTTCCCATTTCCACTTGGGAATCTCAGGTTGTTGCAGCAGCCCTGAAGGCTTCTGGTACTCCGCCTTAACCTTAGCGCACGTTAAACATTTGCTCACGTAGACAGCAACATCGCCTTTCATCCTAGGCCACCAATAATAATCTTTGAGATCCTGGTACATCTTATCCGATCCAGGGTGGATAGAGTACCGCGACTTGTGAGCTTCGTCAAAAATAACTTTCCTTAAATCACCAAACAGAGGAACCCAAATCCTTTTCTCAAAACATAACGTTCCTTCCTCGTTTGGTACCAGTAGCTTCTCCATCCCACGGAGATATTCTTCTTCACGGTTTCCTTCCTTAAGGGCTTCCTTTTGTGCAGCACGAATGCGCAAGGAAAGATCGGTTCGAATAATCATTTCTAGAGCCCTAACCCTTATGGGCTTGATCCTTTCCTTTCGACTTAGGGCATCGGCGACCACATTCGCCTTCCCTGGATGATACTTTATCTCGCAGTCGTAGTCGTTCAGCAACTCAACCCATCGTCTTTGCCTCATATTCAACTCCTTCTGGTTGAATATATGTTGTAGGCTCTTGTGATCTGTGAAGATTGTACATTTCGTACCATACAGGTAGTGTCTCCAGATCTTTAAGGCGAATACCACTGCGCCAAGTTCCAAATCATGTGTGGTATAGTTCTTTTCATGTACTTTCAGTTGACGCGATGCGTAAGCAATAACCTTTTGGCGTTGCATCAACACGCAACCTAATCCTTGGCGCGATGCGTCGCAGTATACCACAAAATCATCAGTACCTTCCGGTAATGCTAAGATTGGCGCATTGCAGAGCTTATCCTTCAGTATCTAGAAGGCTTCTTCCTGTTTGATTCCCCAATCAAACGTCTTATCTTTCTGCGTGAGGAGCGTCAATGGTTGAGCGATCTTTGAAAAATCCTCGATGAACCTTCGATAGTAGCCAGCCAAACCCAAGAATTGCCGAATCTCGGTTGGCGTCTTTGGCGTTTCCCAATCCTTGATCGCCTCGATCTTTGTTGGGTCCACGTGGATTCCATCTCCATTTACCACGTGCCCAAGGAATTGGACTTCGCGTAGCCAAAACTCGCACTTGGAGAATTTGGCGTACAGTTGTTCCTTCTTTAGCAGCTCCAAAATGGTCCTAAGATGCTGCTCGTGTTCAGCCTTCGTCTTTGAATAAATTAGAATGTCATCGATGAATACAATTACGAACTTATCCAAGTACGGCTTGCAAACTCTATTCATCAAATCCATAAAGACTGCAGGTGCGTTTGTCAAACCAAACGGCATAACTAGGAACTCGTAGTGTCCATAACGAGTTCTGAAGGCTGTCTTTGGGATACTTTCTTCTTGAATCCTCAACTGGTGGTATCCAGATCGAAGATCGATCTTAGAGTAAAAGCTTGAGCCTTGCAGTTGGTCAAACAGATCGTCGATTCTTGGCAGAGGATACCTATTCTTGATCGTTAGCTTGTTCAATTCTCTGTAGTCAATGCACATCCGAAAACTACCGTCCTTCTTCTTGACAAACAGGACCGGAGCTCCCCATGGCGAGAAGCTTGGTCGGATAAAACCCTTGTCTAACAACTCTTGAAGTTGTGTCGACAGTTCCTGCATCTCAGACGGAGCAAGTCTGTAAGGTGCCTTAGCCACAGGCGCGGCGCCTGGAACTAAGTCGATGTGAAACTCTACTTGTCTCTGAGGTGGCAGTCCGGGTAAGTCTTCCGGGAAGACTTCTGGATACTCCCTCACGACAGGGATGTCCTCGATTCTTGGCTCAGCAGCCTTCTTATCCACAATGTGTGCCAGAAAAGCAACACATCCTTTCTGCAAACACTTCCTTGCTTTCAAGCAGCTGATAATCCTCAACGGCGTCTCACGCTTTTCTCCATGAACAACAATGGTCTCACCATCATCGGTTGGGATACGAACAACCTTCTCGTGACATACTATCTCAGCCTTGTTTCCTGATAACCAATCCATTCCTACTACCACGTCGAAGCTCCCCAACTGGACTGGTAGCAGATCTAGAGTGAACTCACGTTCTCCCAATTCAATCACACAACCTCTGATCACTTCATTGGCTTCTACTAACTTCCCATTGGCTAATTCGATTGAGTAGGGAATATCTAACTTATTAGCGGCTAACCCAAGCATATTCTTAAATTCTAACGATACGAAGCTATAATCGGCACCAGTATCAAATAAAACGGATGCATAGCGTTGATTGATAGGGAATGTACCAGTAACAACATTGGGATCCTGGCGCGCTTCCCTAGCTTCGAGTTGGAACACCCTTCCACGGGCTTGGTTTAAATCTGGGCAGTTCTTCTTAAAGTGCCCAACATCACCGCAGTTAAAACATCTAAGTTTTCGACCACTTCCGGCGCCATCCCCAACTTGCTGGTTGTTTTGGTTTGCATTGTTGACTCCGTTCCCTCCATTATTTCCTTGTGGGCGATTACCACCACGATTATTATTTCTGTTTCCATATCCTCCCTGGCCTCCCCGACCGGCAGGGGCCCAACAAGTGTCCTTCAAGTGACCACGTTTCCCACATACTTCGCATACTTTTATCCCACATTGACCAGAATGGTGGCGTTGGCAGGTATTGCACTTGGGCTGGGTGCCCATATATCCCTTTCCTTTCTTTCCACTACCAGCTGTAACCTGAGCTGGTGCGTTTGGTTCCCCTTTCTTACCAACACTTCCAATGCCTTGTTTGAAGTTCGAGAACTTTCTTTTGTTGCCTCCTGATGACTCAACGTGAGTCTCTGCCTTCTTCGTCTTGATCTCATCAAACTTGTTCAGGCGGATGGCCTCTTCTGTGAGTGCTACGCTCAAATCAATGGCTTCAGTGATAGTCGCTGGTTTGGAGGAGGTTACCATGCTTATGATTTGGGGAGCCAAACCCCAAATGAAGCGTTCAATTCTCTTGAACTCGGGAGTGACCATGTAGGGTACCACTTGAGATAAGTCATGGAATCTTTGAACGTACTCCACTACCTTTGGACCGTCCATTTTCAAGTGCCAGAACTCGGTCTCCAACCTCTGGATTTCTGCGCGAGAGCAGTACTTTTTGCGCATGAGTTCTTTCAGTTCGGTCCAGGTCAGCGCGTAGGCAGCAGCTTCGCCTAGTGTCTGTACTTGTAGATTCCACCAGGATAGGGCTCCATCTAGAAACAGCCCTGAGATATAGGTGACTTGCTGATCCAGCGCACACTTGCTCATGCGAAGTACAGATTCGGTTTTCTCA
This sequence comes from Helianthus tuberosus, assembly GCA_030545235.1. Lineage (NCBI taxonomy): Eukaryota > Viridiplantae > Streptophyta > Magnoliopsida > Asterales > Asteraceae > Helianthus > Helianthus tuberosus. The sequence continues at coordinate 71,386,187 of CM060388.1, read as the reverse complement.
GCCCAACGGACAAAGGCAACAGCACCTCCTGTGCCATCAAAGTTGACCGGTTTGCAGTCTAGAAACTGCTTGTAGGTGCACCCTGCACATACGTTATAACATACGTTTGGCGTTAGCATCATTGCTAGAGATATCCAATTAGGTCACGGTATGTCTTAATGACTTAGTATTACCGTGAGGTGGATTGTTATTGCCTTGGTTAATACTTCCGCTCGTTCCGGGCTGAGATGCTGCATACTGTGCTATGGCAGCAGCAATAACCTGCTGGAGTTCTGCCTCATTGGTTGGTAGGCGTGTCTCACGTCTTGGCGGCATCTTCTAAAAGATGGTTTACGTTGGTCAGGTCATAGTAAGACGTACGTATATAATGATAGTAATAGTATAGCACATAACATCTCATGTTATCAACACATCACAAATACCAATCACACACATCCCATGTCATAAAAATGCAAATAAGAAATCAAGCGAATCAGATATGATGAGAATACTGCGATTGCCATATATCGAGACTACATAGTAAGTGTATCAGTACATCATAGTGTCATACAGTCATCCATCAACTAGGGGCTACATCACCCCTGTACAAAACCATAACAAATCAGTGTCAAATACATCCTTAAATACATGTCAACAAAAGTCAGGATCATAAAGTAGTCTCCAAAATACTGTGCAATCCAACAATCGCCGTCTTCTCATCCTCGTCTACCCAAACAGTACTGATGAGCTCTATACAGATGGTGGTGGAGGAGGGGGAAAGTGGGTGTAAAACAAACGACGTAACTGGAGCCAGTCCTCCTCCTGGGCTCGCTGAGTACGGATGATGGAAGCAATCTGTTGCTCTAGTGTAAAGAGACGGGCAGCATAATCTGGAGGTAAAGGTCGAAATGGCTGCAGAGGAGAGTGTGTCTGACCATGGCATGGACACGGTGGCAGCTGAGCTCTCTCGAGCTCCTGGATGCGCTGTGTGTGTGACTCGTGCTGAGCTACAAAGGACATCAAAACGTCCTCGATAGTGTACCCCCTGTGAAAAGAATGGTAGGGGTCAGTGGGTGGCATACCAGAGCCTGGTGCCCAAAGAAACGGCTCACTAGTGGGGTCGAAAGGTGCCACGTGAAATGGAGCAACAGTGGGTGGAACAGATGACATCTGGGGCATGAAAGGGATAGGCATCGGTACATGCCCAACAGGATGGGCTGAAGAACCCTCTCCAGGCCTCCTGGAGGTACAAACTGTGGAACCTGAAAAGTAAAATCAACATGTCGCGTAACAGGGATCTGAGGTGGAAAAGGTGGAACATCCTCATCAGCAGGTATCCAACCGTGCTGTGCATGCTCATCTGGTGGATCCATGCGTGCCGCGAACAGTGCATGCTCGGGCTCTAGTGGAACGGGATCAAGTGGGGGAGCAACAACAGGGTGAACAGGTGCAATGTGCTCAACGGGAGGGTCAACAGGTATAACGGGTAAAGGATCAACAGGATCAACAATGACATGATCGCCCTCCATCAAAGGAATATCCACGGGGAGATCATCAGCAACAGGCTCAAAAGGGATGTCAGCATGTACTGGGTCATGCTCAGGTATGGGGCCTAAAGCGGCTGCCTGCTCTGGAGCAATGGCAGGCTCGAGGTCATCAAAAGCCATCTCGAAATCAAAATCTGGGTCAACAGGATCCACTGGGTCAAAGGGGTCTACTGGATCCTCCATAAACTGATCCATGGGAAGAAACTCTAAGTCACGATCTGGGTCGAATCCTGGGGGAAACATAGGATCGGAATCCCCCTCATCGTCATGGTCGAAAACAAAACTGGGGATAGGGGCAACAGAAGATGCCTGATCAGGATCTGATCCATGAGAGAAGTGCTGCGCACTCTGGACGTGTGAGGATACAGAGGCCACAGACTCAAAGGAGTCTGGGACTGGGGAGTGAGCAGGTGACTCTGCAGCGGGAGCATCTGCGATCATCAAACATATCGACATCATCATCCTCGTCTTCGATAGGCAAATCATAAACAGGGTATGAAGCAAGCGGTATAGGGGCAGGGATCACTGCCAGTGGTAGATCCCCGGCCAAAGGACCATCTGCGAGCTCGCCAGCACCGTCAGGTAATGCGAAGGGCTGGAAATCGTCCTCATCTGTGCTCGTGACGTCGGACGTGTGAACCTCGTGCTCCGATGACTCAAGGTCGTCTGATACGATAGGCCTAGGGCCTGTGGTGTCTGAACCACCAGTGTCTGTAGAATCCATGTGTCTGTAACATATACACAAACATGCACAAACAGTCAATCATATAATCAAATAATCACATAAGTCACCAAGTAAGCATTCAAATCATTCTCCTAGTCCCACTAGCCTCCCAGCCTCTCAGACTGCTCTTCCTAGTCCCACTAGCCAATTATCCTAGTCCCACTAGCCAATTATCCTAGTCCCACTAGCCAATTCTCCTAGTCCCACTAGCCAATTCTCCTAGTCCCACTAGCCAATTACCTCGTTCTCTCAGACCGAGCCTCGGCCTCTCAGACCGAGCCTATAATAAAGAATAAAAATGTGCTCAACATTTGTTTGTAAAAAGTTTGGATCTGGACTTAAGTGGTATGCAGTAAAAATGTTTTCGTAAGAGCCCTAGTGATCATAGTCTAGACTCGAGAAAGAATCCTAGTTCGCTATGATCAGAGCTCTGATACCAAGCTGTCACACCCTGGCTTTGCGGAAGCGTGGTTAATTTTGGTGTGACTTCTTAATACCATAGCTTAACCATAACAAAGCTACATGAATTAAAAACATGCAAGATCATCCATTAAGTTTTGAAAACCAATTACAGTACCATTGTTTTAACGGGAACATACCCTAACAACCATAACCTTGTTCAACAGACATTACAAACTTGAAACATAACATAAACATGGTTTAAGGATTGTGTCTTGTCCAGGAAAGAGACACATCCCCTAAACCCCGGATGACCTCGGAAACTAGTGCAGCGGAAAACATGCCATACCGTGCCAGATCTCGTTAATTTCCTGAAATACATGTAAGTTGAAAAATCAACAATAATGTTGAGCGAGTTCATGTGCAAGTGAGTAAGTAAAACACTTGTAAGTATAAAAGTTCCCTGGTATGTAGCAGTGTAAGGAAAAGAGATCACCAATGGTTTGCAAGGCCATTAGCATGTGTGAAATGCAAGTAGGAAGACTCAACCTAGCCGATTTTTGCGTCGGGCACAAAGTCACTCAAGGTCCGTTCTGTTGGTCCTCATAGAGGTCCGTTCTGTTGGGCCTAGAGTTGGGCTCGCTACACCCAGATAGATCTACCGCTTAAGTCCCTCGGTGTTCTGCCTACCCATTCACATGATCTAAGTAGTAAACCTCCTTACGTTAACATACCGTGTATAATAGTACTTGTAAACAAAGTAACATGTATTTCACCCCCGCAGTTAAGAAAACTGAAAACAGTTAGAGAAAAGGGGGACATGAACTCACAGTGAAGCGTCTCTACCAAGTGTCTCCGAATCTGAAAGCTGTGCGACGACCTACAAGTGCTAATTCTATTAGACGGACGGCCGTGCCTTAGCTTTATAGTTTAAGTCTTTGGGAAATAGTTAGGCAACTATTCCGTGTTTACATTTCGTATATACTTGGTAGTTAGTTTCCTTCCCAAGGATGGGGGATACGATACATGTGCGTAAGTTACGTTTTAATAATCGAGTGGTAATATAATTACCGGTGTAACTTATATATTCATGTGAAAGCGTTCGTATTATTTTGGGATCGTTAACGTTTGTAAATATTATTTTTACTCCTAAAAATAATATTTATGTATTTTCACCAAAATAATCATAAACAGTGTTGTGAAAAATATATATATTTATCACGTTAATTTTAGTGAAAAATCCCACCTCCGAATATTTAGTAAACAAGGTCATGGCGAAATTTATATTTCGAAAATGTGTCAAAAACAGTTCTAACACTTGTTGTGTAAATAATTCTAAGGGTTAGGTTTTTAGAAAAATTTCGCCAGAGTTTCCTCTGTAACTGGAGGTGGCCACGCTTTCAAGCGTATCATTTTCTTTTAACAAATCAATTCAACAACTTCTTTATTCAATCAAACAATTTCCGACACATCAAACTAGTCGACAAGTATGTAAATTGCATAATCGCATGAACTTGTAGTTTTTCCGCATCTATAATGTAAATCCCATTACATTTTGTAGATCTTTATATAAAGTAATTTTAATCTCGTAAAAACCTCGTGTTTAGAGAAATCTGTCTTTACAACTTCTAGTAACAAGTGACAAAACTAGTTCTTTGTCGGATCTTTTCATTTCACAAGTGCTTACACACTTGTGGTTTATAAAATATCATGTTTGTTTGTGTAAGATCCATTCTTTAAAATACATGATTTCTTTGATGTGTGGTTCTTTGAAAATACCACTTGCAGATACGTAGATCCGCTAGTTTTAAACACCATTGTACAAGTTAAATCACTTTTACACAAATAAAACATTTTTACACAAGTTCATGTTTCATGTGTGGTAGAGTTTCACCTTTTAACCCTTGTACTATCCAAAACAAGCTTATGTTAAGATCAACGATCTTACCCAACCGGGTTAAATGGTGATCCGAGCTACCACATCATAGATCGGGTCTAGATAACCATATATTTCAAATACTACAACTTTTACACTAGTTATGATCTTTTATCCAACAAGATTCAAGTCTTAGTAAACTTTAAAGATTCAAAAGATGGGTTTCCGCATTTTAACCGTTATAAATCATATTAACCACCTTAGATATGTTCAAGAGTGAGTTTTAAACATTATACCTCTAGCTCGGGGCTAGGGAAGAATCTAGGCGAAACTGAGGTGGATAAAAGCTAAGTAACGAGGTCCTTCCACTTCCGTTTGCTCCAAAGCTCCTAATACGTAACCCGTGAAGCTTGTATATACTTGGAATGGAGAGATCAAGATCGAACAATGGGTGTGTAGAGGGTGGGGGTTTCGGCCGAGAGCTCTTGGAGGGCAAGGAGAGAGTTTTGTTGGTGATTGTGATGTGTAAGAACTCATGTGTTAAGTGGTGATATTTATAGACAAGCTCATGTTCTTCGTCCAACGGATTTCGTGTCCCCTTGATATTAAACACATGTCAATATAATAATCAAAAGTTGTACTCTCTTGGTTACCCCTTGTTGGCCGATCTCATTAGGGGGGGGGGGTATCCAGTTCGTTTTCAATTGTTCAGTTAGAGTTTGGTTACATTAAGTAGGTTAACTTTTGAGGTTAACTCCGTTAGTTGTATGATACGTTATAATGCGGGTGTTAGGGTAATCAGGGACCCTAACTGGCTCAGAAAAAGACTAATAATATTTCTGGCAGTATTTTTATGTTCCGGGTATAGTCCGGTTGTTCGGTTGGATAGTAATCCGTTAAAGCGTTACAAAAGCTTTAAAGTGTCGTTATTGTTATTTTTAGTGACACATCTTGTTTCCAACACTTTAGAAAGTGTCTAGTAGTATTTTCCCCATGTTTTGGCACTTTACTAGTTAGCTAGAAGCTGAATAATTTTGTAGAGTGCTGTGTTTTGTACATAAAGTACGTTTTAGGCACATCCAGTCACTGTGACTTATTTCTAGAGACGCAGTTCTACAACCCTTGTATCCCTACACTCACTACTAGTGTAGTAAAATATCTCAGGCTCTTATAGGCCTTGGAGGCAGTGTCTGCCTGATGCTGGCTTTATCAGCATGTTCAATAGGTTATCCGTTATCGTGCTACTGTGCTTTTTGTGCATCATGTTTGTCACTATGGTTCAGTATGTAAGTATTGTAGTGACAGCAAGCAAGTATGATGCAAGTAAGTACATGTATCAGTATTCAAGTAGCAGTTTATCAGCTAGTTCAAGCAAGCACAGTAATTAAGCAGTAATTAATCATTAATTAAGTCGTACGGATACCTGGTTTAGTGCGGGTTGTCACAGAGTCCATGTGTCTGTAACACAAATGTGCACAAATAGTCATACAATCAGATAAGCACATTAGTCACCAAGTAAGCAATCAAATAATTCTCTTAGTCCCACTAGCCTCCCAGCCTCCCAGACTGCTCTTCCTAGTCCCACTAGCCAATTCTCCTAGTCCCACTAGCCAATTCTCCCAGTCTCTCAGACTGCTCTTCCTAGTCCCACTAGCCAATTCTCCTAGTCCCACTAGCCAACTACCTCGGCCTCCCAGACCGAGCCTCAGCCTCCCAGACTGAGCCTATAAATAATAAATAAATGTGCTCAACATTTGTTTGTAAAAAGTTTTGGATCTGGACTTAAATGGTATGCAATAAAAAAAATGTTTTCGTGAGAGCCCTAGTGATCATACTCTAGACTCGAGAAGGAATCCTAGTTCGCTATGATCAGAGCTCTGATACCAAGCTGTCACACCCTGGCTTTGCGGAAGCGTGGTTATTTTGGTGTGACTTCTTAATACCATAGCTTAACCATAACAAAGCTATATGAAATAAAACCATGCAAGATCATCCATTTAATTAAGTTTTAAAAACCAAATACAACAACATTGTCTCAACGGAAACACATCCTAACGACATTGTTCAACAAACACAAACATCAACATGACATAAACACAGTTTAAGGACTGTGACTTGTCCAGGAAAGAGTCACATTCCCCAAACCCGGATGACCTCGTAACTAGTGCAGCGGGAAAACGTGTCATACCGCGCCAGATCCTTTAATTCCCTGAAATACATGTAAGTTGAAAAATCAACAATAATGTTGAGCGAGTTCATGTGTAGTGAGTATGTAAAACACTTTTAAGTATAAAAATCCCTGGTATGTAGCAAATAAGGAAAAAGAGATCACCAATGGTTTGTAAGGCCATTGATATGTGTGAAGTGCAAGTAGGAAGACTCAAACCTAGCGGATTTTGCGTTGGGCACAAAGTCACCCCGAGGTTCGTACTGTTGGACCTGGAGTTGGGCTCGCTACACCCAGATAGATCTACCGCTTACGTCCCTCGGTCCTACAATGAGGATTAATGGCCTCCAGTTCCCGCCTACCCACTCACATGATCTAAGTAGTAACCCTCCTTACGCTAACCATACCATGTATAAAGTACTCGTAATCATAGTAACATGTATTTCACCCCCGCAGTTTAAAAAACTGAAAACAGTTAAGAGAAAAGGGGGACATGAACTCACAGTGGTGCGTCTCTACCAAGTATGTCTCCTGATCAAGCAACTGTGTGACGACCTACACGTACTAATTCTATTAGACGGACGGTCGTGCCTTAGCTTTATGGTTTAAGTTTTTGGGAAATAGTTAGACAACTATTTCGTGTTTACATTTAGTAAATACTTGGTAATCATTTTCCTTCCCAAGGATGGGGGATTTAATACATGTGTGTTCGAAATATATTATTAAGTCTCACTTAAAATATATTTTATTTCTAACTCCAAAATATAAATATTCTTCTCAAAAATATTATATTTTCTATTACGTAATTTTTCCCAAAATAATACCTTGACAAAAATACGTGTTAAGTCATATTTTCTTAAAATGCGTAAGTTACGTTTTAATGATCGAGTGGTAATAATAATTACCGGTGTAACTTATATATTTATCGTAGAGACGTTCGTATTATTTTGGATCCATTAACATTCGATAGTATTATTTTTACCCTAAAAATAATACTAGTATTTTCACAAAATAATCATAAACACATATCAAGTGACTTTATGAAAAATATACACTAAATATATATATTTACCAAGTTTTATTTTGTGAAATCCCACCTCCGATGTTTTGTAAATAAAGTCGTGGCGAAATTTATAATTTGAAAACAAGTCGAAAAGTATTTCTAACACTTATAGTGAAAATATTTCTAAGTGTTAGGTTTTTGGAAAAATTTCGCCAGAGTTTCCCCTGTAACTGGAGGTGGCCACGCTTTTAAGCGTATCATTTTCTTTTATAAATCAAACCAACATTCTTTTCATTCAATCAAAACAATGTCCAAAACAACAAACTAGTAAATAAATATGTATATCGCATAAGTTACGTGAACTTGCGTTTTATCCAAGAATATAAAGTAAATTCCATTACTTTTAGTGGATCTTTATATAAATCAATCCGGTTTCGTAAAAACCCCGTTTTTAAAGAAATTCCATCTTTACAACTTCTTATAAATTTTTACAAAGATAGTTATTTTGTCGAAACTTAGTGCTACACAAGTGTTTACACACTTGTGTGTTCTAAAAATCATTCTTGCTCATGTAAGATCCATTTTTAGAAAAATATGGTTTCTTCGACACTCGGTCCTTTGAAAATACCGCTTGTAGATCCGTAGATCTACTAGTTTTAAACACTATTTCGTAAGTAAAATCATGTTTACACAAGTTCAAGTTTGATGTGTGGTAGAGTTTCATCACTTAACCCTTGTTACACTTAAACAAGCTTTATGTCATAATCCATGATCATGACCAATCCGGGTTAAACGATGATCCGAGCTACCACAACATAGATCGGGCCTAAATAACCACACAAATCAAATACTACAAGATTTACACAACATTCAAGCTTTTAACCACCATTACTAGCATTTTTAGTAGACTTTTATGTATCAACTTGTATGTTTACGATTTTTAGCCGTTACATAACATTTTAACCACTTCAAAATAGTTCGAGAGTGTGATTCAAGCAACTTACTACTAGCTCGAGGCTAGGGAAGAATCTAGACGCAAAATGAGTGGATAAAAGCAATAGAGTGAGGTCCTTCGCCTTCCGATTGCACCAAGCTTCCTTGTAGGTGATCCTTAACACTTGTGTGATCTTGGAATAGCTTGAACAAAACTCGAAAAATTGATGGATGGATAGGGGAGTTCGGCCGAGAGCTTTGTGAGGAGAGGGAGAGAGTTTTGTTGTAAGTTTTAGTGTTGTGATGATCATGTTGGTTTAAGCTTAGTACTTAAAGGCAAAATCCAAGATTAATAACCAAAGGTCCTCATGTCTTCAAGATATTAGGCATGTTTGATTTAAATAATCAAGAGAAGTACAATGGGGGTCACATTATGACCGAACTCGGTTTGGGGGGGGGGGGGGGGGTAATCCGGTTCCATTTCAACTAAACATTAGGTAATTAGTTAAGTTAAGTTTAGTTAGTTTAGGGATTAACCCGGTTACTAGTGTGTCATGCGTTACAGCGGGTGTTAGGGTATTCAGGGACCCTAACTGGCTCAGAAAAAGAAAAACAATGTCAATGACAATATTTTTATGTTCCGGGTAAAGTCCGGTTGTTCGGTTGGGTAGAGATCCATTAAAGTGCTTAACAAAGCCTTAAAGTGTCGTTATTATTATTTTTAGTGACACAACTTATTCCTCCAAAGTGTCGGGAATATTTTCCTCATGTCTTGGCACTTTATTAGTTAGCCAAATGCTGAATTTTAATTAGAGTGCTGAATTTTGTACTTAGAGTACGTTTTAGGCACATCCGGTCACTGTAATTTATTCCTAGTGACGCAGTTCTACAACCCTTATATCCCTACACTCACCACTAGTGTAGCAAACTATCTCAGGCTCTTACAGGCCTTAGAGGCAGTACCTGCCTGGTGCTAGTTATGACAGCACGTTTAATAGGTTATCCGTTCATTGTGCTACTGTGCTTTTGGTGCATCAAGGTTGTCACAAAGGTGCTGTAAGCAAAACATGGAGTGACAGCAAGTAAAGTATGATGCAAGTAAGTACATGTATCAGTATTCAAGTAGCATTTTATCCACAAGTTCAAGCAAGCACAGTAATTAAGCAGTAATTAATTATTAATTAAGTCGTACGGATACCTGGTTTAGTGAGGGTTGTCACACCGCAACAGCCTCGACAACAACAACCACAGCCACAGCAACAGCCACAACAACAACAACATGCCCTACAACCCGCTCGGGGTCGAGCTTTTGTTCTCCCCACTGCTCAGGCTCAAAACGCGAACGACGTCATTACTGGTACGTTTCTTGTTAACCATATTTATGCCTCATGCCTATTTGATACTGGTGCCGATAAAAGTTTCGTATCGTTAGAATTCGAGTCTTTGCTCAAGTGTAAACGCTCTAAGTTGCCAAAATCTTTTGCTGTCGAAGTCGCTAATGGTAAAACCGTCACTGTTGATTCCGTTCTCTCCAATTGTTCTTTAATCCTTAACGATCATACGTTTTCAATCAATCTCATACCTATGCAAATGGGTAGTTTCGACGTCATAGTAGGTATGGACTGGCTTAGGCGAGTTCGTGCTGAAGTTGTCTGTTCTGAGAAGTTTATTCGCCTACCTCTTCCAAACGGTGACTCCCTACACGTCTATGGTGAAAAGCCTTCTCAAGGCCTTAAGCTTATGTCATGTATCAAAGCAAACAAGTGCTTACGCAAGGGTACCTTCGCCTTTCTCGCCCATATTGTGGAAGAGAGGGACAAAGGCCCAAGCATAAGCGACGTTCCCATTGTACGTGACTTTCCTGATGTGTTTCCTGACGATCTTCCTGGTCCGCCTCCTGCTCGTTCTGTCGACTTTCGCATCGATTTAGTTCCTGGCGCAACGCTGGTCGCTAAATCTCCTTATCGTTTAGCACCCTCCGAAATGCAAGAGCTCTCAAGCCAACTTCAGGAGCTTCTTGATAAAGGCTTTATACGCCCTAGTACTTCTCCTTGGGGCGCTCCAGTTTTGTTCCTCAAAAAGAAAGATGGGTCATTCCGAATGTGTATTGACTATCGTGAGCTCAACAAGCTTACCATCAAGAACCGATACCCTCTTCCGCGCATCGATGATCTCTTCGACCAGTTGCAAGGCATGACCTGCTTTTCAAAAATCGATCTTCGTTCTGGATATCATCAACTTCGATTTCTCGAGGAAGATGTGCCTAAAACCGCCTTCCGTACACGTTATGGTCACTACGAATTCGTGGTCATGCCCTTTGGTTTGACCAACGCACCTGCTGTATTCATGGACTTGATGAACCGCGTATGCAAAGCATATTTGGACCGCTTCGTGATCGTTTTCATTGACGATATTCTCATCTATTCCAAGACACAAGAAGAGCATAAGCAACACTTGCGTCTTATCCTCGAACTTCTTCGTGCTGAACACCTTTACGCCTAATTCTCCAAGTGTGAGTTTTGGTTAAAAGAGGTTCAATTCCTTGGTCATACTGTCAACGAACTTGGTATTCACGTCGACCCCGCTAAAATCGAAGCTGTGAAGAATTGGATCACACCTAAATCTCCATCCGAAATTCGTTCGTTTCTTGGTCTTGCTGGTTACTATCGTCGCTTCATCTCTAACTTCTCGAAAATCGTCGTTCCCTTGACCTCCTTGACTCAAAAAGAGAAGCCATTTGTTTGGGGTCCTGAACAAGAGGAGTCTTTTCAAACGCTCAAGGACATGCTATGCAATGCTCCCATCCTTACACTTCCTGATGGAAACGACGACTTTTTCGTATATTGCGATGCTTCCCGCCTTGGTCTTGGTTGTGTGCTTATGCAACGAGACAAGGTCATCGCTTATGCGTCAAGGCAACTCAAAATACATGAGAAGAACTACACTACTCACGACCTTGAACTTGGCGCGGTTGTTTTTGCGTTGAAGATTTGGTGACACTACCTCCATGGTACTAAGTGTGTGGTCTTCACCGACCATAGGAGCCTTCAACACATCTTCGATCAAAAAGAACTGCTCAGCGGGCACGGGGCCGTGGTCAACTATAAGATTCGCAGAATCCAGGCAAATCTTCATAGTACAGATATGCTTCTGCACACGGGGTCGTGCTCAGCGGACACAGGGGCGTGGTCAACTAATAAAGACAAGAGCAATTAATGAAGAAAGAGAAGGATGTGGACACGGGGCCGTGCCCGAGCTTCTGTTCAGCCTATAAATAGGAGTGCTTGGCTCAAGCTCAAACCATCCCTTGGCACACCACCTCTCTCACACTTCACCCACCACCCACCACCACCATAACACCATCATCCACCACCATCATCCATTGTCCATCATAGAGTGTGTGAGTCGTCTCGGGATCCAAGATTGATCGTAAGAGTTCTTGACAATCAAGGCCATGTTTGCCTAAGTCTCTTACATCACTTGGTGAAGAGAAAGTGTCTAGTGTAATACATTTTATTTTTAATCTTTTCGCACTTCTTAATTGGTTATGTATTAATGACTTTAATAACTAGTTTCTTATGTTGAAGGTGATTCTTCCTTATCGTTTGTCCGTGGTGTCTTGGCATTATTTTACTGTCTATATAAAATAAAAGATTTTCACCATTCATATCTCCACGGTCTATATGGAGGTATGTTGGCTACCTAGTCGGGGGTTAAGGGAACGGTTTGGTAAGAGTCTTGCCGTTGTTCAGCGTTTAGAGATCCTGCAAGGGACCTGGGTCAAATTTAGTAGGACCTCCTTCAATACTTAACGGTATTGGATGGCGGGGCTCCAAACTCTTTGATCCCCTCATAAGTTAAACTACTATTAATACTATAACCCGGCTATTTAGGACTGTATCCTTGATGACTCAGACTACTTAGTCGAGGGTAACGTCACCTTCAAAAGAGGGGCCTACCATAATTTGCATTAATAACTTAATTAATTATCTTTCAATAATCCGACCCTTTAGGATTGTATCCTTGCTGACTCAAACTACTGGGTTGAGGGTAACGTCACCTCCAAAAGAGGGGCCTGCTACAATAACTAAGATAATCTCTTAAATAGTGCAAAAGTGCGGAAATAATCAAAGGTTACACTAAACACGAGTCGGAGCCAAGTGATTCATCTTGTCTATCTGTTTTTATTTTTATTTTTATTTTCAGCATTTTAGTTAGTTTTTATTTTTCTAGTTAAAACATCTTTCTAACTTTTTTATTTGATTAGACGTTGAGGATAAACCGGTATTAAAAGCTCTTGTGTCCTTGGACGACCTCGGTATCTTACCAACACTATACTACGCTCACGATGGGTGCACTTGCCCATATGTGTGTTTAGTGTTAGTAAATATCGTGTTTTATAAATTTAAAACTTGGCTAAAGAAAGTGTAAAGGGGCTTAAAATATACTTAAACTTATATACACACTTCACTCGCATCAATAGGTAACTATATTAATAACCAGACCTAAACCGGAAGATCGGATAGGATGAGGTTTCGTAAACCAAATGAGTGTTGGAACTCATACGATATGGTTTAACAAAGCCTACATAATAAATCGAAACCTAACCTAAGTGCTTACGACCCATTACGACCCGTTTAGGTAGCTTACGCACGCTACTTTAACGCGTCATTCGCGTAAAACGCGTTCGGAACGCCTAACTAGTCCTATGACAAGTATTATATGCCTAAACATGTTTAAATATGTTGCATAATCAGTTAACTGACAAAAGTTTGAGTTACATATGCTTAAATACCAATTGTGCATGAAAAGGGCATTTTGGTCATTTTACCTAATGCATATAGACAATCTATCATACAACTAATTAAACTAAGTGACCATAAGGTATAACCTCGGAAGGTTATTCCCTATACAACTATGGTCACTAAACATGCTTGGTCGGATCCTAATGATCGACTAAACGGGCCGGGTTTGAAATCCTAAGCGGTTGTTTAGACCGCTTATCTTACGACCCTATATAAGACACGAGTACGTCACCCATCCCTTTTTCACCCCTATTATTGTTGACAACCCCTGGACTGATTATAGTATTAGGGTTTCCACCTTTTGTGTTTTAAAGCACAAAGTGGCACCCATGTCCCTCTAATTTGTTTTTGAGTGTCTTGTTCTTAAAGCTACTCTGCTAAACTCTAATTAACGACCACTGGGCCCTCAAGCATTACTAAATTGATAAACATGGTGTTTACCGGCACCCACCGTCTTGTAAATTGTAATTATGTCCGCTAAATCGGTTAAATTGCTTAAACAATCAAAATCAGTGTGGTACCGCAGTGCTGAAATTGTTTTAAGAACTAACCGATTAAAATTGAACCACACCAATCCTTTTTCTCTAATCAATCGGTTTCAAACAGCACCGGTTTTGACAAATTGGTTAATTTCTCTAACCGGTTTTGGCGGTTATTTTTTATTTCTTGCCTTAATGGTTATTCCTTTAACAGGTTTGGCTATTCACTTGAACTGTTTTGGTTAATAACCGATTATTTTATTTTTTTCAAATTTTCCCAGTTAATCGGTACATCGGTTAAAAATAACCTGTTAATAACCGGTTACGATCCTAAATATCTATAACTGGTTACAAATTGCCAGCCTTTTTAACCCCTAACTGGTTTTTCCCACCCGTTTGACAAAACCCAAACTGGGCCCAGAAACCGACTTTATTTAATATTAATTTTCTTTTTTTATGTTTATCTTTTCCTTTTTAACATAGCGTAGTCTTAAACTTAAATGGTAATATTGAATTTTAAATAAAACTATAAAAGTAATGGTAACAGCTTAAATACAACATTTTTTTCTTTTTTCAGGAATTAAAGGTAACAAATTGAATCAAATTTAGTTTCAACAATACTGACGATAATTGTATTGGTAACGGTAACGGTAATGGTAATAGTAATAATGATAATAATAACAACAATAATTATATATATTCTTAAAATCAATGGTCGGTAGTTGTAACATCACAACCACCACCATCTTCTATATATATATATAGAAACGGGTTCAGGAGAGAACAGTGAAAAGTGTGAGAACGGATCCTGGCCCAACACGTGGCAGTGAAAAGTGTGATTAGATCATCTGCCGCCATGGTATTCCCGTTGACATCATTTCCGATCGTGACGCTCGTTTTACGTCTCGCCTTTGGCAAACCTTTCAGTCTGCTATGGGTACTGAACTTAACCTTAGCACTGCCTTCCATCCTCAGACAGACGGTCAAACCGAGCGTACTATCCAAACCTTAGAGGATATGCTTCGTTCTTGCGTAATAGATTTTGGTGGCAACTGAGATAGACACTTGCCCTTGGTCGTATTCTCATACAATAACAACTATCACACGAGTATTAAAATGGCACCCTTCGAAGCATTGTATGGTCGCAAGTGACGTTCGCCTATTTGTTGGCACGAGATTGGAGACGCTCAAATCTCTGGTCCCGAGCTCATACAAGAGACGACGGACAAGATTTTACAGGTTCGAGACAACTTACTGAAAGCCAGGCACCGACAAAAGATCTACGCCGATGAGGATCGTAAACCAATGGAATTCGAGACAGGTGACCTCATGCTTCTCAAGGTATCCCCTTGGAAGGACGTGGTTCGGTTTGGCAAGAAGGGGAAACTCGCACCTCGCTACGTTGGTCCTTTCAAAATTCTCGAAAGGATTGGCAAGGTTGCGTATAAACTGGACCTGCCTGAAGAACTCAACAATGTACACCATGTCTTCCACGTATCCAATTTGAAGAAGTGTCTAGCAGACGAAGGACTACACGTCCCTCTTGAAGACTTACAAGTCAACGAAACACTTCATTTTGTGGAAAAACCAGTCGAAATCATGGACCGAGGAGCCAAGCAATTGAGGCGCAGTCGAATCCCTATCGTCAAGGTTCGATGGGAAGGAAAACGTGGCGCTGAATTTACTTGGGAACTCGAGAGTGATATGAAGGCGAAGTATCCACATCTTTTCCCTAAGTCTTCTTCAATTTCGGGACGAAATTCCCTAAAGGAGGGGAGACTGTAACGCCTCGCTTATTTGTACTTTCCTTTTATAGCAAGTCTTGTTCGTGTTTCTATTTTTGGAAACCTTGTGTTCTTGTAATCGTCCTTCCTTTGTAACCGTTGTAAAATCCGAGACTTGGATCATGAATAAAACTCGTATTTTGTTAATTACATGTTACACATACTTTATATATGCTCATACATTCAATTTCGTGGAACAATTGATGCTTATTCGTAATTCTTGGAAACTATGTGCTAAACTTGTAGATACATGAAACTTATGCATAAAACGTGTTTCAAGCATAAACGATACTTGAATACGACCTTCATACACTTAATTATACTTTGATGTTGTTCCTCATGCTTGATTATGCCTTATACTATGCTTTTATATCAAAACAAGTCCCTAAACTATCAAGAATGCACCTAAAAGCATCACACTTAAACTACAGGGACTGAAATGTAATTAAGCCAAACTTCCCCAAAAGGGGGCGCCGCGCGACGCTAGGGTCCTTGGCGTCACGCCAAGGCCCTGTTTCGACAGATTGTGTTTCTTCAGCTGTTTGTGCATGAAATCCTAAGTCCTAACCTCACCCAATCCCCTTTAATCCACCTCTAAACACCTCCAATCATCTCTAATCTCTTCCACTATAAATACACACCCTCTCCAACCCTTTTGACACTTTCACAACTCATTACACTCCACAAATTCACTCTCAATCTGTTGCAAATCAGAGTTCTTGGACAGATTCATACAACTTAACATAAGTGAGTGTAACTTGCTTGTTTTCACTCCAAATCACTTGATTCTTTCTTCTATTGCTTTGTTATGTTCTTGGGTTTGATTCCTTGGTTTTTCCTTGGAAAAATCATGTTTAGAATTGCCCTAAAAAGGACCAAAACTTTCTGTTTTGTTTGATGCTATTCAAGAACTTGTTTAAACTTATCCAACTTGTGTTTAACACATCTCATACCTATGTCCCAATGCTTACAACCTCTCTTATGGTTGGTTAAGCTTAAAAACAAGGTTGAGACACTTAAATCAGAGGATTAAACCTCAAATACTTTCTGTTTTGTTAGGGTATTTAACCCACAAATCATGTCAAGCTTAGATCTTGATGAATGAGTGATTATGGAACAACTTGGGTTGTCCTACATACAATCCTCACATGATTTGATGATTTCTTATAGATTAGATTAATTATATTATTGTACTAATCCTAGTTCGTGACCCTCCTTGGTTGTTTTTACATCAAGTGAAGTGGTGAACATACAAGGGGTTCCTAAACGGAAGCTAGTTCTTCCTACCCCATACTTGATATCCATGACTACTCGAGGTACCTAAATGAAGATTCTAATCTTCTACCTCCTACATGAATTATTGGACTAAGTAATATGTAATACTTAAACTAAATATGTACATACGCTCATTCGAACCTTTTAATATTGAACTTGTGTTTATATGTTAAGAGTAGTAGAATATCATCTAAGACTTTAAAACCATGGCATGATTCTAATGGGTATACTACCCATGAAATACAAAATAACCCTAGTGGTTACATAGTGTCATACAAAGGTTACTAAGTAAAAGATGACTATTTTTCGTATCATATTTTATACTTTATGCTATGTTAAATTCCGAATTTATAATCTTCCGTTAACGCCAAACTCACACACCTATGTTTCCTCATGTAGAAGGACTAGGTGCTCCAAACTAATCCATCCACCAACTCACTCGCGGGATTTCAAGTAGGAAAGCTTGCAACCACCGTGAGTATACTCGTATTCCCCTCTTTACTTTTACCACTTTTGGGGTGTAACATGTTTACTTATCAACAACTTATACATGAACATTTTGCTTAAACACATGAACATTCCTATTAACATACTTGTATACGTGATGGCTTGATACTTTAAACTTGGGTGAATCTTATGTGTTGAACTTATCATTAACTTCGTACGAGCCAAACCGTGACATATGTAGCGCTATAGGATTAACGACCCGCCCGTAAACTTGAGGTTATGTCATGAGCCTGTTGCGTTTCCTTGGTTTGATATGTTAGACACATGCCATATTTATTGTTTATCTTGAATCACATGCTTGCTATGAGGAATTGTTTAAAACTTATCTTTTGCTATGTACGTACCAAACTTGTATACTCGCCATTGCTTTTGCATTGAATTGTATTTTAAACATGTTACAGGTTGATGATGACGATGCTATGAAAAGAAGTAACGTTGATGCCTAGATACACATATAGACGTTTAGGTTTAATATGTCGTATCAAATTTTGCTTATGTTGTTATGTATTACTTTTGGAACTTGTTGTTATTTGAGTTTATGTAATGATGACAATTGAAGTTATGAAATGAAATGGGAATTATTTAAATATTGTCACAAATAGTGTTATGATGTCTCGAGCAATCTTCACACTTCGTCTCATCCCGATGTTTCCGCCATTGGTTGGGGTGTGACACCATGTGTTTGGTGATGTGATTTCGTTTGACACCACGTATTGTTCCAACAAGTAATATTATATAATTCAACGTCTTCTGTTTTTGGCGTTTTATTAGTTTACATGCAATTGCGTTTTGTTATTTTTACATGCAATGGCGTTTTATTAGTTTACATGCAATGGCGTTTTATTATTTTACATGCAATGACGTTTTATTATTGTTTCAGTTCTCATGGCCTTTTCATATGCAGATACTCTATGGTGTTTGTACCGTTCACTGGTATAGACAATCATCACTGCAATGTTACATTTGGTGCAGCATTATTGGCGTCGGAAACTGCTGATACATATATTTGGTTGTTGAGAGTTTTTCTAAAAGCTGTTGGTTCTCAACCAAAAGTTGTTGTCATTGACCAAGATCTAGCAATGAAGAAGGCTATTTCTGTTGTATTTGTTGACACGAGGCATCGGTTATGCATGTGGCATGTGATGCATAAACTTTCTCTGAAAGTTGTTATGTTTTTTTTACCTTTGGCGTTTTAGGATACACTGCTTGTTAAAATACATGGCGTTCTTTACCTTGTTAGTGTTTTTTTAATTAAGTTTTGTCTTTGTGTATTTTTTTATACATGGTGTTTTCGTGTTATACATAGGTTGGTGTTAGGCTATTCAATTCCACCAATTTTAAAGAACATATTTGTGGTGTTGTGTGGACGGATATTCTCACACCTGAAAAGTTTGAATCAGAATGGGAAGAGGTTATCGCAGAGTTCAATTTAGAAGATAATGACTGGCTATCTGATATTTTTGCACTTAGGGAATCTTGGATCCCTGCATACTATAGAATGGAGGAGATGTCTGGTCTTATGCGAACGACATCCAGGTTGGAGAGTGAGAATCATTTTTTTGTCAAGTGTGCAATTCGAAAGCTACTCTTGTTGAGTTCATGACGCATTACGAGACTGCAATAGAGCACAGCGTCACACACATCGGAAAATTGATCATGAATCTCGATACAAAAGACCCCAGTTGAAGAGTAGTTACAAATTGTTGTAAGGGCGAGCTTTTGACATATACACAAAAAGTATTTTTTGTGACGTTCAAGCTGAGCTTATTGGAGTTGCGGATTGCATAAATCAACGTTACGAAGATCAGCCTGATGGGCTTGTTAAGTTTTATGTAAATGACTTCCAACAGCCTTGTACATCCTTATTTGAGGTAAATAATGGCGTTTTGGTTTTTATGCCGTTTTCTGTTAATGGCGTTTTATCATATGCAATGTGTTTTTTTACTTTTTAGACAAACATTTTATGCATGGCGTTATAGAGATATTGTTTTTGGCATTTTTCAGGTAATGTTCTATAAGTCTGATTGCACATGTAGTTGCTCATGCAGACGTTTTGAACAGTTTGGTTTGCTATGTAGACATATATTCTATGTTTTGAGGATTATGGACATTAGGGAATTTCCAAAACAATACATTCTGAATAGATGGCGAAAAGAGGCTTCCCAAAACTGCTCTAATGAATACTCAATTAGTCGTTAATATATGACCGAGCTTGATCCTGATGTGCAAAGTATGATGCAAGATATTATTTTTTCAACCGAATATACTTTGAACCGTTTATCTGGTAATAAAGAGGAGCTATCCTTATACAAGGATCATGTTCAATCTTATATGAAGAAGGTTCAAGATATGCAGATTGTTGCTCCTCCCGCTAGTTCTAGGGATAGATTTGCCGAGATAACCGGTCAATATAAAAACGACAAGAATCCGATAAGAGTCCATGTTGGGTATAAATCCAAAGGTTCTGATTCTCGGAAGTGCCTGAAATCTAAACAGGAGATAGCAATCGACAAAAAGAAATCAAAGTCGAAACCTGGGGCCAAAGAAAGACAGTGTCAGAATTGCAAAGGCTATGGACACTACGCATCGACATGCAAACATGCCGTAACTAAAAGAAGATCGACAAGGTCTTCGAGAGCCAGTGAAGAGTAGTTTGGCGTTTTGTATTTTTCATTCTTACAGAACACACATAGATGGTCTTCGAGAGCCAATGTAGAGTAGTTTGGCGTTTTGTATATTTCAGTCCTATAGAACATAGACAGATCTCAGTTTGGCGTTTTACATCATTTTTATACATCATTTTTTTGCATCTTTTTTTCTACCTATTTGTTCATAACATGCTACTTTGAAGTTACATAATAAACAATATAAGATCTGATAAGGAAATCAAACGCAAAAAAAAAAAAAAAAAAACAATAACGCCACTAAATAAAACTACCATAAACTTTTAATTTTGGTCGTGCTAAACTCAATAATATTTTGCTGAATGAGATGGATAACATTGTTAATCCTCAGTCAAGAAAGATGTGTAACAATGTTATCCATCCCGTTTAGCTAAACTTTATTGAGAACAAAAACTGAATCCCCATGAAATGGCGTTTTTGAAGTTTTGTGGTTTTTGTATGTTTTGGCGTTTATATTGAGGATCTTGCTCATTACATAGAGCGAAACTTTATTGAGAAAATAGTGTATATCAAAGAAACATGGATTGGAATCTTTGATATTTTGGTTTTTTTGGCGTTTATAAGATGAATGGTATAGAGGAAAATATAGATTTTTGGGGTTTTGGTGTGGATTTTAGTAGTTCTGAGAGTTTGTTTATATAGGAAGTTTTTGGCGCGTATTTTAGGCGCGATTTTTATTATAGTAAATGCTAGTAATTAAGTTCCGTCGTTTCAGTACTGTTTGTTCAGCTTTATCGATTAAAAACAAAGTTTGGCGTTTTATATCTATGGCGTTATATTATGATGAAGTGTGCTATGTGTGTTAAGGTGGGATTTTAATAGCGTGAGTTTGGCGTTTTATGTTAAGTCAAAAGACACTTTTACCCTTAATGAAGCGTACCAGATTAATAAAAGTGATTTTATTTACGAAAACGCCACCGCGTCATCTAGTCCGTAGATTGTTTTGATCTGACGATCCATAAGCGTTCTCTCCGTTCTCACACTTTTGGGCGTTTTCTCTAAATCCTGACCCTATATATATAGGACAAGGACAAATCGAAAACCTCCTTGAGTTAAAGAAACTCAGAAAACCATATATCTACCCTTGATTAATTGCTATGGATGGTTGTGATCAATTTCTGTAAAAAGTGATATCACTTATACTAAAATAATTTCAAAAAGTACAATAAGGGGTAATATGGGAATACAAAAATTTGTTGTTTTCAAATCACTGACAATCATAAAAAAAAGCATGTGTACTTTTTTTTCATTTTCTATATCACCTCTCATACTTTTCATAACTAGACACAAATTATTTTCTGTAACACAAATTTTATAATTTTTAAATGTAACGTATTTTATTTATGTAACAGACATTTAAATTTCATAAAAATTCTGATAACATGTAACAATGCACTTTATTTCCGTAACAAACACAAAAAAATGTAACAACGCAATATTTTTACAGTAATATGAAAAAATGTTAACTATATCATTTATGTTACATAAATGTAACATACATTTTTACATGATTAGGTACAAGTTATTTATGTAACACAAAAAATGTAACAACGTATTTATTTCTGTAACAGGCACTTAAATTTCATAAAAAATCTGATAACATGTAACAATGCACTTTATTTCCGTAACAACACAAAAAAATGTAACAACGCACTCTATTTTTACAATAATATGAAAAAATGTAACAACTGATGTGTGCAAAATACAACATATAAATTACATTAAATGAGGCATAAAACTAACCATTTTTTTAGTACTAGTGTTGGAAAAAGCGCGTTTCTTTCTTCCTTTTGAATTTACAGGACCAAACGAGCTTAAAAGAACAAAAGAAACAAATAAGCAGCCAAAACCAACATAAATACAAAAAGAATGAATAAACGTGACATGCCCGACCCCTCGGCAGTATCCTCAAAGCAAAAACAAGAAGACAAAACCTGATCATGGGGCTGTGCCCAGCTGGGCATGGGGCGTGGTCAGGCCCTGCACAACAAGACAAACCTGCAGAAGCTTCTACGCCGACCACAGGGCCGTGCACAGCTCTCCACGGGGCATGGTCAACTCTTAGATTTGCAGAATCTTGATAGTACAGCAAAGAGTTGACCACGGGGCCATGCCCAGAAGACACGGGGTCGTGTGGGGCCCTCTGCTGACAAATGGAATTAATGAAGTTAGAGAAAAGGATGGCCACGGGCCGTGCCCACTGGACACGGGGCCGTGGCCAGGACTCTGTTCTGGCTATAAATAGGGGTGCTTGGTTCACTTCAAATGCATCCCTTGGCAAACAACTTCTCTCCCACTTTGCCACCACTCCACCACCACTACAACACTAACACCCACCACCATCATACATCTTTAGAGTGTGTAGTAGTCTTGGGATCCAAGATTGATTGTAAGAGTTCTTGTCAATCAAAGGCCATGTTTGGCTAAACTCTTACATCCTTGGTGAAGACAAGTCTTTAATGTATTACTTTTGATTTTTAATCTTTTGGCATTTTTTAATTGGGTTTGTATTAATGACTTTAATAACTAGTTTCTTATGTTGAAAGTGAATTTTCTTTACCATTTCTTCATGATGTCATTGATTTGTTCATTCGTGTCTTTACGGTCTATATAAAATGCGTTAACTACCTGGAAGGGGGTTAGGAAGGTGGTTTGGTAAAGTTCTTGTCTCGTTCAGTGTATAGATCCTGCGAGGACTTGGTTCAAGCTTACTAGGACCTCCTTCAATGCCCAACGGTATTGGATGGCGGGGGTGCGAATAGCTTGAACCCCTCATATGTAAACTACTATTAATACTTTAAACCGGCTTCTTGGGATTGTATACTTGCTGACTCAAACCACTTAGCCGAGGGTAACGTCACCTTCAAAAGAGGGGCCTACCACTTTTCGCATTAATAACTAACTTAATTGTCTTTCAATATTCCGACCATTTGGGATTGTATCCCGGCTGACTTAAACCACTGGGTTGAGAGTAACGTCACCTTCAAAAGAGGGCCTACTACTATAACCATGATAATCTCTTAAAAAGTCCGAAAGTGCGAAAATCATCAAATGATACATTAAAGATGAGTTGGATCCAAGTGATTCTATCTTGTCTATTTGTTTTTCATTTGATTTATCTTTTCATTTTTAGTTTTATTTTCATGTTTCAAAACTTTTCTCAAAAATTTGGATCGATTAAACATTGAGGATAAACCGGTATTAAAAGCTCTTGTGTCCTTAGACGACCTCGGTATCTTACCAACACTATATTACGCTCGCGATGGGTGCACTTACCCAAGTGTGTGTTTAGTGTTAGTACAATATCGTGTTTTATAAATTTAAAACTTTACTAATGCGTAAAATGGGCTCAAAATATTAATAAAATTATATCACGTTATACGCACACCAACAATGCACTTTACAATTATTTATGTAACACATAAAATGTAACAACCATTTTTTTGCTTCAATTGTTACATTTCTAAGACCTGGTTACGTAGTGTTACATAAAAAATGCCTAGATCTTGGAGGTTCGCAACTAAGACGCAAAGAATTGTTATAAGAATTGTTACATCAGAAATAAACTTCATTAACAATAATCCAACATAAGTAATGTAACTAGCAATGTTACAAAATCTATATATAATCTAAAATTTAGTTACATGTTCTGTTTTAAAATCAACATTTATGATGTTTTAAATGCAGTACTTAAAACAATATTGATTAAAATAATATATTACAAATTCATTTCAAGTTAAGAGAGACACAATCTAAAATTTAGTTACATGTTCTGTTTTAAAATCAACATTTATGATGTTTTAAATGCAGTACTTAAAATAATATTGATTAAAATAATATATTACAAATTCATTTCAATTTAAGAGAGACACGAAAAATAAACACATACCTTATATGCTCGAAACGCAGTTTGGATTCGAGTGGCGGAATAATACTGATTATTAGAAGTAAGAAACTTTGATTTATTCATAGCTGGATATGTTTACCTTAGCATCTTTTAAATCAATGGAATCCTGCAATAAGGATCATTAGCCTTTAAATTTCCTAAAAAAGAAGCTATGCTTTGACTTTTGAGGTGAATACGACCATTTTCGAGCATTAGCATCCAATTTGTCATTTTTCTACAAGGACTTCTTAACAATTAAGAGGTACAACTAGAAAGACTTAGTATACAACACATGATGCGTTTATTAATTATGTTTTAGGGGTACATTTGTCTTCCAACATGAATATTAAATTAATATCTTAATTCTAACCGATTATAATTAATTGAAATGGATCTCTAGGGACTATAATTAAATGAATGTTATGACTCATCTTAAATAAACAATTATATAGCAATCAAAAAGTCATCGAAAGTTTGAAACCATTTGTACAAATACATGTATAGTAAATGACAAATATAATACTCTCCCATGTGAAGAGTCTAAGTTAATTGTTATTCTAAATAAATTTATGCATTGTTATGAAGACTCATAATTAACGAAGACAAGGAGTCCATCAACGTAAATTTTTTACTCCTGCTCTCTTACCATTGTTATATATAAGGTCATTGATCCATTAGCTTATTGTTGCATCACTGTGGAGTGAATTAACATCATGTAATTAGTAACCACCAAAAATACGAGATAAATTACACCATGTCAACAAAAATATGATTGGATGTTAATTAATTACATGAATTAATCAATGATAATTAAGTTTATCGACAACGATGGATGTTTAAGATAGTCTTTTTATATGCATATCAAATTAATAATTGTTTTGATATAATGTTTTATGTAATTTATTTTAAACCTAAAGCAAAATCTGATATGGATATTAAGATAGTCTTTTTATATGGATATTAAATTAAAAATATAATGTTTTATGTAAAACCTAAAGCAAAATCTGATATGGATATTAAGATAGTCTTTTTATATGGATATTAAATTAATAATAAAATAGTTTAACGAATAATGAAATAGACGTAAATTAGAAGTCTTTAAGTTAAAAATATTAAATGGAATTCAAAGAGAAGTAATTTACCTATTTAACTTTAACATTAATCCCTGTTTACCCTTTTTCTCAATAACTCATTGGAAACTAAAGAGTTTCCTACAACTTGCAATTGCAATTGAATCGTTTACTTTTAATTAAAATTTATTTATTTATCAATTTATCAACTATTATTTAGTTCCTCTTCACATTCGCATTCACATAACACTACGTCTACAAAGTTAGATACATCCAGGGTTAAAGAAAGAGAGAGAGAGGGGCCTGGAGAGAGAGTGGACGGTCGCCGGCTACATTACCCGGTGATCAGTTGTTACTCAGGACATGACGACGAGGGTGATGGAGGTAACATCACCGCTCAAGGGTGACATATAGCGACGATGGTGACGGTAGTTCGCCGGTGGTCAGCAGCCACATCTTTGAGTGACGACTAGGGTTCCGAAGAACGACCCGGGTGATGTGATGGGGTAATGACTTCAGTCAAGGTAAGGTAACGGAGGATCGAAGGTGGTATACGAAGTGTCATCCGCATTTTCCGCCTGCTCTTCTCCTCTACTCCTCCGGCAAGGGACTCCTTATCACTTTTCGAGGTGCGGTTGCTCTATTCCCTGCTATTTCTCTCAACTGGTATGTTTTTTTTCTTTTGTCTTTATCTGATTTAGGGCTTCATACGTCTTTAATAATTGGATGGTTATAAAAAAAGTTTCATGCAAATATATGTATTGAATATGGTTATATGCAATTCCTTTAACTGTTTTATGTATTTTGGAATGTTACTTTGATGAGCAATTACGGACCATCTGAAACATAAAGAAAGGGTTCCGGCCACGATTCTGACCGGATGTCGCTTATATGGAGATAGTCGTGCACGATTAGTTGGTTTGTTTGTTTAAATACTCATATACATCTCACCTCTTATTGGGTTCAGATCTTTTTTATTCGTCTCATAGGTCTGATTGCAAGGGGTTTTTCTTTTCGTATTCTGATTTGGTTCAAGTACGTTTTTATTTCCAGTTTGTTTAGTCTCATTATTTTGAGTTTTGATGTAGAAAGAGTTCGTGGAAATAATAACATATTCGGTGGTGTTACAAATGGATATTTTGCTTTCACTGAGGAACACCAGTAACCGTGTGGATACAGGTGCATTGCCTCCGTTTCAGTTCAGCTATTTGAGAAATGTGAGTTTCATACTTTCATTGGTTTTCATTTTATTTGATGTATATGAATAAGAATGCATAATCATAATGTTTTTAGTTACTAAATTTGTGGTCTCTTTGTTCTAATTGTGGAAGAATTGTTGTGCTCTGCTATTTCTGGTCTAATTTCTTCTTAATTAGTTGTCTTTTTCCTTGCCTGCAGAGGAAATCGTTATCTGAGTTTTGGTGGGATTGTCCTATTGTGA
The DNA here is from genome assembly GCA_030545235.1 of Helianthus tuberosus. Classification (NCBI taxonomy): domain Eukaryota; kingdom Viridiplantae; phylum Streptophyta; class Magnoliopsida; order Asterales; family Asteraceae; genus Helianthus; species Helianthus tuberosus. The sequence goes on along the minus strand of CM060388.1, from coordinate 71,359,628 downwards.
GTATATATTTTAGCTTATTTAATGATTTGTTTATTTTGTGTTGATTTATTTCATGATCTCATCCTGTTTGTGGCCTTTTAATGAATGAGGGCTTTTTTGTTGAATGTGTTAATGAATGACAAAGAAGAATGTTACTAACAGATCTTTTCATTTTTTTGAAGCTGGCTGATAATTCAAAGGAGCATAATTGCGTACCTTATGAACATTATACCGCAACATTACTTGCAGTATGTTCATGTTATCAGTATATTTGTATTCTATCTTCAAGAAATACAAGCAACTAACTTCGCTTACCATTATGTTCATCATTTGTAAACTGGCTTAAAATAATCAGCAAAAAGGCCTTGAAGGATTAGTCCAAACGTCCACGATAACGCAATGCCGCAACGCGCAGGCAAATAATCTAGTGTATATAAAAAATATAACTCATTAACAAGAATCCAATAACAACAAATTTTTTAGATTCAATAATCATAACAATAAACCAGAAAAGTAACTTAGATTTTAATCCAATACATAAGAACTTAAATCAAATTGTTTCCATTTTACATATCTGAAAACAAATTTTACACAAAAAATTGATAAAATCGGTAATAAAAAACAACATATCCAGAAAATAAGAAATTAAAAACATTCATATTCTTGAACAAAAAAATAAAAAAAAGTTGTAGATCTACAAAACACAAAAAAATAAGATCTACAAAACACAAAAAATTGCAAAACTGAAAAAAAAACTGAAAACAAACATACTTATGGATCTGGAGGATCTTTTAGATCTGAAACATCATGTTCAACATCGAACATCTTTTGGATGATCTTCAACATCGAACTGTCATCTAAAACATCATCTTCAACATTGAACATCTTCAACAAGATCTTGAGCATCTTTTAGATCTGGTAGCATCTTTTCGGAGCATCTTCAACCGGAGAATCTTGAGCATCTTCAACCGTCATCTGAAACATCATCTTTTGGATCTGGATCATCTTTTGATTCAGAGCATCTTTTTGGTTCGGAGCATCTGGATGATGATCTTTTGATGTTTATATGTAGCCATGGAACCAAACCACCATGTGATCCAAGTGTCAACCACAACCACTGTCACCTCCACCACTCGAACCGACTTGAACTCCGCCATTTGAACTGAAACCACTGACCACCTCGACACCGTCATCAATCTCGTTGTTTTCAACTACTATTATTTTCCTTGTTTTGTTGATACAATCATGGTATTTGATAAAATGATATTAGATCTAAAGAAGAAATTGAGGTGAAAAAGCATGAGTTTTGGTTTAGAAATAAGAGAGAGAGAGAAAGGAAAGGAACAAGGAGAACACGTCTCTTGCAAATTGAAAAAAAAAAGGAGTAGATGAGATTCAATCTCTTTAAAATGTGTGGAATGTGCAAAAAGAAGAAAATAGAAAATGAAAATGAAAAAAATTAATACAAATTCACCTATTTAATGCAAAAGTAACGTGTAACAAAAAAGTGTCAGCCATTTTATTCTGACATAGATAAAAAGATAGAAAAGTGCAACAGTAAAGTCAAACAATCTGTTACATGAAGCAAAGTTATGATATGCAACAAAAAAGTGTCAGCCATTCTTCTGTACACACAAAAATTATTCTGATAATACCCTTCTGCGCACATGTAACAATGGACTTGTGGCTTAACCTTGTCTATATAAAGAGTTTTCTTAGTTTTCTGAACTGGGGTGAGGTTTTTTTTTTTTTTTTTGTTATAATTAGCTTATATATAAAAATTTACTAGTTTTGATATATTTGTAAGTGCATTTAGCTCGCACAAAAAGCACGTTTTGGTAGTTTGTGGGCTTGTGTCCGTATGACATGAGGCTGGTATGAAAGGCCCATATTGAGACCCGACCGTGTTACGTCACTCGACTACGATGCACACACCGCCACTTTATCTCTCCAAAACCCCTCTTTCCTTCTTCCTTACAAACCCTAAATCAATTTACAGGCAACAAACCTCCTCCATGTTATTATAATCTGTTTTTGGTTGCAGAAGGCGATTCATCCTGCAATGGTTGAAGAGAAGGAGCAGCAACGCTACACCAAACGACGCCGTCTTGCATGGGATGTCCCTACACAACAAGAGGTTTGTTTCTGACTTGTGAATATTATTATATCGTGAATAATACGTTGATTGTGTTTATGTTTGCAGGGTCAAGTGCGGCAGCAGCCTGTGTTGTGTCGCCACAACTCGCCTCCAAAACGAGAGGATGATCGAGAGGGACATTATACGTATACTTTAGGGGAGAATCTAACTCCACGATGTGAGTTTTCTGCTGTTAATGTTCAGTTGTGTTGCTTGTTATGTTGTCAAAAGTTTATGATATGTTGAAGTTGACAACTTATTCAATGGAAACATTTTTGTAAGTTAAATGTGTGTATGGTAATTTAAGAGATTAATGCATATTGCATACCATAGGATTGGGGAAATCCTTGGTTTAATAAAGCTTTCGTCCACAAGGTGACCTTAGGGGCGCTTCAGAACACAAAAAGCCGACGAGGTGCAGTTTTGTGCTGCGCCTTTCGTGCGGGGAATGAGGATGTTGTACTTGTAGATATTGTTTTTTACAGTGTACATATAGGTTATTTGTATATACCATAGGGCAACTTAGAGTTAAATGCCATTTTCGGCCCTGTGGTTTGGGCCATTTTGCCAGTTTAGTTCAAAGGTTTCATTTTTCTCTTGTGGGTCCAAAAAGGTTTCACCGTTGCCATTTTAGTCCACTGGGTTAACTTTATCCATTTTTTCTGTTAACCAGAAGGGCAATTCGGTCATTTTATATGTAATTCTGTTAACTAGAAAGACAATTCGGCCATATAAAATGACCGAATCGCCCTTCTCATTAACAGAAATAATGGATGAAGTTAACCCAGTGGACTAAAATAGCAACAGTGAAACCTTTTTGGACCCATAGGCGAAAAATGAAACCTTTAGACTAAACTGACAAAATGGCCCAAACCACAGGGACAAGGTTTAAAAAGGCGATTAGAGGCGCGCCTCGAGGCGTACGCCTCAGGTGAGGCGCTGAAAAATCGCAATTAAGGCTTAGCCTCACAGGGGGGAACTGAAACCTAAGCCTCAGCCACACGAGGCGGTGAGGCTTAAGCCTCACCAGACTTGTGCAAATTGATCAGTTTTTTGTTTTCTGGACTATTTTTTTCGGCCCATTTAGTTTTTATTGGGCCTAATTGGTGAATCGAAGCTTACCTGCTGATCGAACCTTAGATTCCCTGCTGATCGAACCTTGGATTCCCTGCTGAAGCGTAGAATGAAAGAAGCTCTGTGTCGGCTGTTTGTTTTTTAGGTTTAGAAGATGGAGGAGCGTACAGGGGAAGGAGATAGACAAGACGGCGACTGCTTTAGTTTAGGGTTTTTATTTATTAGTAGGGACTCATTCTTTTTCTTGTTTACACCTTTTCTTTTAACTGAATTACAATTTCATCCTCCAGTTATAGATTTATCAAAATTAACCCTAGACTTTTACAAGTTAGTGCATAAAGATGTTGTATACATATATTATATAGGTTCTATATATATATATATATATATATAGGGGATCGCTAAAATGAGAACCACCTCCAGTTATGAGAACCATGAGAACCACTTTATAGCCTTTAGATCATCTTGATGGATGGATGAGATTAAAAGAAACAAAAACTAATATTAAATAAAATTTGTCTTATTATGTCTTTTATATTTTAATCAAAACGGGTAGTTTAGTAAAATAACATTTTTTTGTCTTTTTCTCTTTATTACTTTTTAATTACTTTTTTGATTTATTATATTACTTTTTATTTTTATTATATTACTTTTTTTTTCTAAAAAGATATTTTTATTAAAAACGTTTTTAAATTCAGATTTTTTTAACAAAAGACAATTTTTTTTTGCGCGCCGGTTTTTGCACGCGTCGTTTTTTAACGCGCCGCGTCCCGTTTTTAAGTTCCGTTTTTACGAGCCGTTTATACGGCCCGTTTTACGCGCCGTTTATACGGCCCGTTTTTACGCGCCGTTTATACGGCCCGCGCCGTTTGTACGGCCCGTTTTAACGCGCTGCGTCCCATTTTTTACGTCCCGTTTTTGCGCCCCAGTTTTTACGTCCCGTTTTAACGCGCCTCGTCCCGTTTTTACGCGCCGTTTATACGGCCCGTTTTACGCGCCGTTTATACGGCCCGTTTTTTACGGGCCGTTACGGTCCGTTTTAACGCGCCGCGTCCCATTTTTTACGTCCCGTTTTTGCGTCCCATTTTTTACGTCCCGTTTTAACGCGCCGCGTCCCGTTTTTATGTCCCGTTTTTACGCGCCGATTATACGGCCCGTTTTACGCGCCGTTTATACGGCCCGTTTTACGTTTTTTGCCGTCCCGTTTTAGCCGTCCCGTTTTTTGCCGTCCCATTTTAGGCATCCCGTTTTCTGCCGTCCCGTTTTAGCCGTCCCGTTTTTTACAAGCCGTCCCGTTTTACGCCCCGTTTTTTTACGTTTTACGCGTCGGTTTTTTACGTTTTACGCGTCGGTTTTTTACGTTTTACGCCCCCGGTTTTTTACGTTAACGTTATTTTACGTTTTACACGTCGGTTTTTTACGTTTTACGTCCTGGTTTTTTACGTTTTACGTGTCGGTTTTTTACGTTTTATACGGCCCGTTTTAACGCGCCGCGTCGCGTTTTTATATCCCGTTTTTTCGCTTCACGTTTTTACGTTTTACGTTAAAAAGTTTACGGTTTAATATTTTTTTTTTTAACAAAAATTTTTTTACGTAAATCTTTTTACTTTTTACGTTTTACGTTAAAACTTTTTACTTTTTACGTTAAAACTTTTTACGTTTCACGTTTTTACGTTTTACGTTAAAATGTTTACGAGTTACGTTAAAAAGTTTACTGTTTAATTTTTTTTTTTACGTTAAAAACTTTTTACGCTTCACTTTTTACGTTTTACGCGCCGTTTTTTTTACGTTTTACGCGCCAGTTTTTTACGTTAACGTTTTTTTACGTTTTACGCGCCGGTTTTTTTACGTTAACGTTTTTTACGTCTTTACGTTTTACGCGCCGGTTTTTTACGTTGACGTTTTACGTGCCGGTTTTTTACGTTAACGTTTTTTTTTACGTTACGTAAAACTTTTTACTTTTTACGTTTTACGTTAAAACTTTTAACGTTTTACGTTTTTACGTAAAACTTTTTACGATTTACGTTTTACGTTTTACGATTTACGTTTTACGTTTTACGATTTACGTTTTACGTTTTACGTAAAACTTTTACGATTTACGGTTTACGACAAAAAGTTTACGGTTTGATTTTTTTTTTTTACAACAACTTTTTTACGCAAAAACTAACGCACTCAGAAAAAAACAACGGGGTTTGGCTCAGATTATCCGATAAATCAAAAGGCTGCAAAATTGGGGTTGCAGGTTTAAAAAACCTACCATCCGCCGTCTTTGCCGCGCCATCGTCATCAAAATCTGCGTTTCTTTTTTTTTTCATCATCGCCGCCTCCAAAAATCGACCATATCAAAAAACAGATCAAACCCGCATATCAAAAATTTCCACAAAAACAGATCAAACCCCCATATCAGATCAAATCCACATATCAAAAATCAAAGTTCATCAAAAATAAGGTTCATCGAACCCACATATCACTGGAGATCTGTTTTGTGAAAATCAAAGTTCATCAAACTTGAAATCTGTTTTGAATCAAAGTTCATCAAACATTCAAAACCCACAAGGAACCTGAACATCATTCAACCCACATATCAAAACATTCAAACCCCATAGATCAAGAACACATGCCAAAAGCTTCAACCGATTCAAACATTCAAAACTCAGAAAAAGAAAGAACACATACAAAAAATTCAACAGATCAAGAACATCATCGTAAAAAACAAACAATCAAGAAAAGTCAAAACCCCATAGATTCAAACCCAGATTCAACCTCAGAAAAGTCAATATCAAACATATCTAAACCAAAAAAAATATCAAAGAAATACCAACAAGGTGTGGCTGATCCACCACCACCGTCGCCGTCACAGGGGGTGTGGGTGACCCACCACCACCGTCGCCGTCACAGGGGGTGTGGGTGACCCACCACCACCGTCGCCGTCACAGGGTGGGGCTGACCCACCATCACCGCCTTCATCCACCACCGCCTTCATCCACCGCCGCCGACCAAACACCTCCCACCATCGCCTCGCCACCGAACAAAATCACCAATCGCACCACCGGCACCACCAACATCGCCGGCACCACCGACATCATCATCGCCATTAAAACTCCCAGATGAAGAACAAGGCTCATGTGTGGGTTTCCACATAATCATCGCCCTTTAATCTCTCAGATGAAGAACAACCAGAAAGAACTGGTCTTTGAAACCCAGAAAAAAAAACACACAGAAGCTTGATCTCCGGTGGTCCGGAGAGTGATATCCGGTGGCGGAGGGCGGAGGGCGGAGGGCGGAGGAGAAGCTTGATCTCCGGTGATGATTTCAACTTTTGAGAGAAATTAAAAGGAAGTTATAAAATAGAGAGAGAGAGAAAAGAGATGGTCTGAACATTAATAATGAGGAGAGAGATGGTGGATATGACATTTAGAGTAAATGACCAATATACCCCTTTTGTTGGCTGAATGTTATTGGTTGAGAGTGGTTCTCATGGTTCTCATAACTGGGAGTGGTTCTCATTCTAGCAGCTCCCTATATATATATATATATATATATATACACACACACATTATATTATAAATTACCGATATCCCATCGATATCCCACCGCGATAACCGATATCTCAAATATCGGTCCTTGACCGATATCCAATATTTTTCCGCATTAACTGCATAGGTCGTAACATTACTAGTTAGTCTAGTTTAAGTTGTTTGAACTATTTTATGATGTTTGTTTTATGTTATGATGTTTGTTTTATGCTAATTTGTGATTTTTATGAGACATCTATATATTTTTTTAATTTTTTTTAATAATGTTTTGAGGTTTACGCCTCGACCTGCCTCGAGGCTTACGCCTCGTGAGGCTAAGGGAAAACGCCTCGATACCCGTTTTAGCCTTTTTAAACCTTGCACAGGGACTAAAATGGCATTTAACTCGGCAACTTAAATCTATACTTAGGTAGTAGCCAGTAGGAATGTAGTTTAAAAAGCTTTCTTGAGGGGCCCCTAGGCGTAAGGCGACCTAAGGCTCATTGGCTTGCGCTTTAGACTACAAAAAAAAGTTAAGGGGTGTACGAAAAGCCCACTTGAGGCACAAAAGGCGCACAATAACTGGCATGAGGTGCGCTTATTGTACAGGGAAGGTTTTGTACCTTAGATTGTACATATAGGTTGTATATAACTAAACCATATATTGCTTGTTTATGTCTAAATTTTGGGTAACTGATGCTACAGACTTATGAGAGTTAAAAAAAGTTGTATAAATAATTTGCATCTCGCGTACGTAATATAAGAATAAATAATATAAGAATAGAACATGATTTACTGACCCTTTGCTTGTTTTCTTTATCTTTAATTTAGCAACTAACCATTGGATTCTCTTTAAACATTTTATTCAGATAAAATACTAAGCAAGATGGGTGAAGGTTAGCAGTAAAGTGTCCGGTGTCTGCAAAATCTTATATTTTTATCACTCTTCTTTTGTGGGTATCAGCAAATTGCTAGTGCTGTAGGCACATTTGGTCGAGTTTTGGAGTGTTGGGATCGCCAAACCCGTGAATATGTAGCTATCAAAGTAGTCCGGAGCATAAGAAAGTATCGGGATGCTGCAATGATCGAAGTTGATGTGCTCGAACAGCTTGCTAAGAACAATAAAGGCAGATCACTGTATGTTTCTTCCACTTCATATCAGATCTCATATAGTTCATCGGCAATAATGTAATATCGTCTGATTTGTTTGTTCGTTTATATTTGCAGCTGTGTGCAAATCAGGAACTGGTTTGATTATCGCAATCATATCTGCATAGTAAGTGCCTCAATGACCACCTTATTCTCTGATTCCGTTTTTTTTTTCATTTATTTTGTCATTCTCTGCATGATGATAAGGTGCTTTACAGTTTGAGTGTATGTGATACTTTAAATATAAATTTATGGAGGCTGATTGCTATATGAAAGCATGCATTTTCACTGGTGATCAGGTGTTTGAGAAGCTTGGACCGAGTTTATTTGATTTTCTAAAGAGAAATAAATACTCCCCGTTTCCCGTGGATCTTGTTTGGGAAATCGGACGTCAGCTTTTGGAGTCTGTAGCATGTGTGTAGATTTTTTAGCCCTAAAACGAAAGAGGAGTTAGTTATTACGATCTTTTTGGGTAACATTTTTGTTATATATAATACTTGGCAGATATGCATAGTTTACACTTAATCCATACTGATCTGAAGCCGGAAAATATACTTCTTGTGTCTTCTGATTTTATAAAGCTTCCGGGGCACAAGGTAGTTGACCGTTTGACTTTTGAGGTTGGACCTGTTTTACAGATGGTGGATGGTTAAAGTTTTGAATAAGTTTTTGAAATGTTGCAGAGAAATTCACAGGGTGAAATTAGTTATAGGTGGTTGCCAAAATCGAGTGAGATTAAGCTGATTGATTTTGGCAGTACTGCTTATGATAATCAAAATCATAGCTCCATTGTTTCTACAAGACACTACCGAGCACCTGAAGTTATTCTAGGTGAAATGTCACACGTGTTTGTTCTTTTGATTGATCTTTGTAACCCTAATCCATAAGTTTATATCCCTAAACCCATGATTAGTTGGAGTAGATTGAGGTTTTCATCATCTCACGTACAACTGTACGAGACGTTTCTGCATTCTTTTTCATTTTTTTTATATTTATTATTATTTCAGGACTTGGATGGAGTTACCCTTGTGATATGTGGAGTGTGGGGTGTATACTTGTTGAATTATGCTCGGTTCGTCTTCTTTTTTTCTTCGTGTTTTCGGTCATGTGCTATAAAGTGATATCATCTACAATATTATTTGTAAGGTATTTGTAATACATAATACATAATTTTTTTTTTCAGGGCGAAGCTTTGTTTCAGACTCACGAGAATTTAGAACATCTGGCAATGATGGAGCGAGTATTGGGACCTTTACCAGAGCATATGATTCGAAAAGCAAGGTAAGGTTTAATTTTATAAATTTTAAATATTTTATTCTTAGTATATACGCATTTTGCAAAAAAAAAAAAGCGAAGTATGCTTGAAAACATGCTTTTTTGTTAGAAATCAGATTTTTGTTTCTTGGAAATATTTGCAACTGAAAGACATTGTTTCTTACTTTCTTTATCCATTTTGTGATTATTATATCTTTGTATTAATTATGAAAACAGTCGGGGTGCTGAAAAATACTTCCGAAGATCAAGATTAAACTGGCCGGAAGGTGCTGTCTCTAGGGAGAGTATTAGAGCAGTAAGGAAGCTAGATCGGCTTAAGGTTCCCTTTTTCTTTGCCTTTTTTTTTCCCATAAAGATAGCTTATTTGTTACAATTTTATATACTATAGAAAGTGAAGGATCCATCAATTGTTTTGATTTATGTTTTTTCACGAGGCTTTTAGAGCTTAACTGTTACATGCTTGTATGCTTTAGTATTTTTATTTTTTGGCATACAGATTCACTAACTATCTGTTTCTTTACAATGTAGAATATGATATCACAGTGTGTGACAGTTGGAGGATCAAGGTCATACTTTGTTGATCTGCTGCACGGTTTATTGAAGTTTGATCCTGCAGACCGTCTCACCGCTCAACAAGCTCTTGACCATCCATTTTTCAGAAACAGTCCTGCATAAGCTGACAGCAGTTTTCTGCCTTTCTGGTATGGGTCGACCCAAAACAGCTATTTTTAAAGTTGTTTGTGGGTTGTAAAATTTAATTAATATATAGTGTATCAGGTATGATATACAAAAGTCATCAATACTAGTAATATTAGTGTTTTCTGAATTCAACCCGTTTGACCATATTTTCTGTTAAGCTACTTTTTTTATCGTACCCATTTGACTTGTTAGAGATAAAACGTAAATATACGTGTTTATACACATGCATTGAAGTTACGGTCTTTATCCTTTCCTTAAACTAATACAAGATTGTATCTCACTGTCCTTCCAACTTTGTTGGTTGCAGGTCCTTATGATACTGCAACTGATGATGAGCCTCGAGAGCAGTCGTGATGACATGGACAATCGAGTGATCATAGACAAGATGATCTTGCTGCACGCATGGTGTAGTCTATCTGGTTTAAAGATGATATAATCACGGTTTTGATAACCAGTGTCTGTGCGTAACTATCATTGTGTTGATTATATTTTTAGGGTTTCATGTTTTTATCTTTGAACTGTAGTTGTAGACTTTGTTCATGTTTAGAAAAATATAAGAAATTCCGAACTTGTATCTAGCAAGTGTTTTTTGACCATTCAGTATTCACTACTTTTCTTTGTTTTCTCATTTTCATTTATCTTCTCCAAGTTGTCGTCACTTAGCACAAGGTGGCTGGCTATATGGCTGGTTAAGTCTAGTTTGGTCCGCTTCAGGTTGTTTTTTTTTTCTAGTTTTGGCGCCAGACTGGACAAAGGCGATCACTTTGTCTTACCTCACATGCACTGATAAGAAAATCACCTTGCGAGTTGCGTCTGTTTGATGCACTAGATGAAGGCGCTCACCCCGCCTCTTGCCTCACATGCACCTGGTTACAACATTGCTATGTGTATGTCTGAGACGCTTTGGTGCGCTCTACACTGGCCTCTGATTGTGTTGAAAGTCACTTTGTTTTGTTTATGACATGTTTTGAGTCATTTACCATCTTCGTTTATGACCGCATTTATAACTTATATACAACTGTCAAAAGACTCATTTAGATAAATGAGGTGTACTGTTTGGAGTTGCTTTAACACACAAATATAATGCAACCTTATTTATTAATGCAATTTGAAAGTTTTAATTATATTAGCCTGTTTTACTCTTTTATTGAACTATTTTAAGAGTTAAGTAATTTAAAAGTTTCAATCATATTTTGAGCATTTTTGATGCCAATAAGTAAAAAAGTTAACCAGTAATCCATCGAGTAATTTCATACAAAATTCTCAAAATATTACAGTATCAATAACAGTACAAGTAAACAGCAATAATTTGGTCTTTCATCTTCAATTTGAAATGTTAAAAATATGACTTCCTCATTAGACCGAACCGGTCTGTCTATTTCCTCAAAGTCTGCATGATGTACTCGGCATAAAGATCCCTGTGACACCCGAAATCAAACATTTTTAGACACGATTAACATCATATAAAAATATATATATATATATATAAATCTTCCCAGATTAATCAAAATGAGGGCTTACATGGAGTACTGGATGGCATCATGAGCAGTGTTTGAAGGCAGAAACTCATCAACTGCAACCTCTTTGTTCTCATTCTTCTTATCTTATTTCATTTGTCAAGAAAATTTTATTTTGTAAAACAAAAATAATTAAATAAATATTCTAAAATAAAAAGGATACAATCCTCAAAGAATCGTCGGATCTCAGCCAAACGATGAGGAGGTAGCTGGCTTATATCAGTGTAGTGGCGGTACTCTGGATCATCAGCACATACTGCAATTATCTTGTCATCTTTTTCTCCCTAAATCCAAAAACATGATTTTTTTACAAAAGAATCATAATTGACAAATATTTAACCATTATGATGACGATGATAGACGCACTTGATCAATCATAGGCATTAGTCCGATGGCCCTGGCTCTAAGAAAACATCCAGGTAGCACAGGTTCCTGCAACGCACAAGTTTTAGGAGATGTTCTGATTAAAGTGATCACAATAATAATAGAGATAATGTATAAGGGTCAGCCCGACTATACAAGTTTTTCCATGAAAAATAAAACATGTATAAATACCTGCATAAGGACTAGTACGTCCATCGGGTCATTATCTTCACATAGCGTACGAGGAATGAATCCATAGTTATGAGGGTAGACCACAGATGAATATAAGATGCGGTCAACCTGCTCATTTATATTAACAATTTAATTTTAGGTTCATACAAACCAGAGGTGGACTCAGACACAGGCGAGGGTTAAGTGACCTCAAAGAATTTTTTATGTGTTATATAGTATCCAAAACTCATTTATGTGTAATATACAAATAATAATCTGATACACCACATGTATTGGAGGAGTGACCCGGTAAAAAAAATCATGGGTCCACCACTTATATAACCACAAGATATACGTTGTGCATCAAACTTCAAAGTGCCGGTAATTTACCTTAATGAGGCCGGTTTTCTTGTCAAGTTCATATTTCACTTTGCTTCCTTTGGTGATCTCAATAACCTGTACAAAAAATAAAAATTACAACTCAATATGAACCCAGCCAAACAAAGGGAAGTTATTATTAGTGAGCATAAATAGAATAAAATATACATGGACATATACATATGACAAGATTTACATACCACATTGCAAATCTGGGGAGCTCCAGGTCCTGTGTAGGCAAGGAAGTGTCAGTAATAAAAAAAGAGTGTAAATGGACAGAGTCGCTCTTCAACTACTCGAGACCTACTAGTTACAAGTTCGAATTGAGCGGAGCTTAAACGAGCCTGAGCCCGAGCTTCACTAAGCTCCTATTAATAGATATAGTAATTTTTTTATTAAATGTATAATATCATAATAAATATAAAAACAACAGAATACTAGAAATCATGTCACATATACCAATGAACCTTCCCCTATCTTTATAAATATAAATATAAAATTATAAATTATAAATAACAAGTTAGCCAAACTCATCTCAAGTTCAGCTTGGCTCATTTACAGTTACACCCTTTATTAAGAATTAGGTAGCAAATTAATACCACTTTAAGGGATGTGTTTGGATTTGCATCTTTTGACTGATTGTGTGATTATTAGGATTTAAAATTGCAATAGAATATTAAACTTTGTATGATATTACAAATCTAAAAGTGTCTTCATTTTAAGATAAAAATTGTCCTTTTTTGGTGATTTCATATATTATTTTCTAAAGAGTAAATTGCAATTTTACCCCCTGAGGTTAGGGGTGATTGGCACTTTTACCCCCCCTAAGGAAATAATTGCAATTTTACCCCCCACTGTTAACTCTTATGTCGCAACATTACCCCCTATACTCAATTTTGTTGACTAATCTGTTGACTTGGTGGTGAAATGACTATTTTACCCTTTTATTTTACCCCCTGTGTTTTGTTTACTCTGTAATATTACCCCCTGCCACCATTGCCACCGCCATTTACCACCACAACCACCACTGCCACCTCCAACCACCAACCACCACCCTCAACCACCACTGCCACCGCCATTCACCACCACTGCCATCTTCTTCCTCCCCCTCTCTCTCTCTAAAAAAAACCCACCAAACTGCAATTCATAGATTCTGTGAATTTACAAATTAAAGTGGATCAGATTCCATCATCAATTTCCATATGGCAGACACCCATATTGAGATCAAAACAAATAAGACAAACTCCTCTTATTATCATTTCTACTCATTTAAAAGAAAACCCAGCTCCTATTTATGATTCATACCCATGTTTAAATCATCTGAGTGTCACATACATTACCATCATCGTTAACATCTAGAACTAAATCATCATCATCATCATTATTCCAACAGGATCCCAACAACACTGTTTCATTCAAAATCAATCATTCAAGACATGAAAACCAAGTTGTACCTTGAGCATATTCAATTGTACAGTTCATGAAAATCTACCATCACATAATAAATCCTCATTCCTCTAAACAGATTCAAACAAGGTATCCTATCATTTAACAGATTCATCATCGGCCCTTATAACCACAAAAACATCATCGTCACTTTTAATCACAAAACAAACCACATCAGACACCATCGGCATCGACACTTAAAACAGTTATTACCTCATAAATCAACAACAGTTTATTATCATCTTTTAAGGCATCTAACAGTGATCTTTATTATCTTTCATACTTCAAATATTATGCATGACCAGGTGTACATCACGCATAATCAGTTGTACTCTTCCAAGAACCCAGCAAATACAAAGCATCAACATCTTAATATCACTATCTTATCATTATTCACATTATCTTCAACACTCCACCCTGAAATCGAGGCCATTTCCAAGGGCGGCCTGCAGAGTATCCAGGAGACAAGACTGGTTGTGGCGGGGGTGGTGATGATGGCGACGGTGGTGGTTGTGGCGGGGGTGGTGATGATGGCGACGGTGATGGTTGATGATGGCGACGGTGATGGCGGGGGTGGTGATGATGGCGACGAAGAAGATCTAGATGATGATGATGCAATTTACTCTATATATAATAAAAAAAATAATAATAAATATAAGGTAAGATTACCAAAATACCCTTACATATAAGGGTCAAACTACCTTTGACTGAGCTTAGGGGGTAATGTTGCGACATAAGAGTTAACAGTGGGGGGTAAAATTGCAATTATTTCCTTAGGGGGGGGTAAGAGTGCCAATCACCCCTAACCTCAGGGGGTAAAATTGCAATTTACCCTTTTCTAAAAGAATCAGAAGTTGCCAAACACTCTGCATCCAACTATCTATTCATCACAACTATCCAAAGATATTCTTTTTAATCTGAAAATCCGATCTTAATTATTTAACATCACATAATCACTTTTAAAAACACGTATATGGATACCAATTTCAAGATCATGCCATGGATGAGCAGCAACAGATCTCCTTGATAAGGATGACAGAATCCTCTCATTCAAACGGGGAGTACGCTTCTGTTCACTCATGTCTCTCTCTACATCACAAAAAGAGATATCAATATCATTATTATATCTTTCATAATATACAAAAAAATAAAAAAAGAAAGAAAGAAAACTAATGGAAAACTTAAGTTCAAAATGGTACCACTGCACTCACACCCTATAAAACAACAAATCACCAAAAACATTGATTTCAAGTTAAAAAGGTATCAATATCAGCATCAGTAGCAAGTAATCATCAATAAAGATTAAGGATTAGGATCAAATACAAAGGATCCTAATTGTAAGAAGTGTAAGAAGGATTTATAGAGTGACAAGTGTCCAATCATAGTCACATGGAACGCGGTTCGGTCCGGTACGGGGAACGAAAACGGGTACGTAGTTCGTGAAATTTTAAAATTCGGTACGAGGGGGGTAGGTTCATTCGGAACGCCAATTCGGTACGCGGTACGACGTACCATATAGTTTGGTCCGTCGTATCGTATATAAAACGATTATTACAATATAGTTTATAAAAAAAATCCAATCTCAAAAACAAATTTGATAATCATATCCAAAAATCAAAAGCATTTCATAACCATAATCATAATTCATAAGTTGATAACATAACAGAAAATTCATTAAACAAAAGCAGTTCATACGTGCAGATGTAAAATTGGCGCTAATAGCCTTATTTCCACACCCCCTATTTTCTTATTTTCACATCCCTAGGTGTATACGGGCCGTATAACATGTATACGGCCGTATAGAATGTTATTGCACAAAAATAAATGCAATGGAATGTTTTTTTTTTGTTTTACATGTATACGGCCAGTATAACATTATACGAGCCGTATACAATTTGTATACGAGCAATATAATGTTATACGACCAATGTATACGAGCCGTATAACATTATACGAGCAATATAATGTTATACGACCAAATGTATACGGGCCGTATAACATTATACGAGCATTATATACGGCCACCCTAAAAGCTTATCTCACATGGTGTATACGGGCAGTATAAGGTTATACGGCCCGTATACATTTAAAATAAACTGACAAAGACTGCTTTGTCAGTTCATTTTATTCTATACGGCCGTATAACCTTATACGGCCCGTATACACCATGTGAGAATAAGATTTACCATGTGGGATTATTAGGACCCAATAATATATAGCGTATAATTATAATCCCTAATACCTATTCTAAAATCGGTCAGATATATCTTCTAAATAATAATATCAAATACAAATATATCTCCTAAAATAATGCAATCAGTTACATTATTATAGGTCAGCGTATAGGCTGCATTAAAAAGGCGGGAAAAATGTCTACACAGGTTTGCAATTCGTGCATCTATAGCCTGGTACGCGAATCGAATCGTTCCGAAACGGCGATTTTTTCAATCGGAAACACGTTTTTCAGTGATTCGGAACGAGTATTGTGTTAATCGGGTACGGTCTTTTTTCCGATCTGGTTCGCGAACCCAGACCGAATGGTACGATTCTGTACCCGATTCTGGTACGGCCGAACCGATTCGAGATTCGAGGGGGGATCTACGTTTCCTGTGACTATGTGTCCAATAACCTAAAAGAACCCACTACACAAAAAAAACCCACCAAAAAAAAAAAAAACTTAAACATCCTTTTTTTTTTTTGCCGAGGGGGTGGGGTTTAGGTTTTTGGGTGGTGGTGGGGGTGGGTGTTTAGTTTTTTTTTTTATATTTTTTTTAGGTTTTTAAGGGGTGGGGGGGGGGGGGGGGGGGTTAGGTTTTTGGGTGGTGGTGGTGGTGGGGTGGGGGTGGGTGTTTAGGTTTTTGGTGGTGATGTAGTGGGTTTAGTTTTAGGTTATTGGACACTTGTCACTCTATAAATCCTTCTTACACTTCTTACAATTAGAAGCTTTGTAGAATAACTTGACCCTAAAGATTAATACCCTTTTTTTCTAATCTGTTAAATTTACAATCTTGTTACCATCATTATATCTTTAATAAAATTTCAAAAAAAAAAAAAAAAAAAAAAAAAAAAAAAAAAAAAAAAAAAAAGACTTAAGTTCAAAATTGCATCACTACACTTTTTACACCCAATAAAACAACAAATCATCAAAAACAACGGATTTTAAATTAAAATGGTATCATTATCAGCATCAAAAGCCAATAATCATCAATAAAGATTAATACCATTTTTTCTAATCTGATAAATTTACAATCCTGTTACCATCATTATATCTTTCATAAAATTTCAAATAAAAGTGAAAAAAAAACTACAAAAAATTTAAGTTCAAAATCGCATCACAACACTTTTCACACCCAATAAAACAACAAATCATCAAAAGCAACTGATTTTAAATTAAAATGGTATCATTAACAGCATCAAAAGCCAGTAATCATCAATAAAGATTAATATCCTTTTTTTCTAATCTGAATTTACAATCTTGTAACCATCATTATATCTTTCATAAAATTTAAAAAAAAAAACCTAACAAAAAACTTAAGTTCAAAATTGCATCACTACACTTTTCACACCCAATAAAACAACAAATCATCAAAAACAACTGATTTTAAATTAAAATGGTATCATTAACAGCATCAAAAGCCAGTAATCATCAATAAAGATTAATATCCTTTTTTTCTAATCTGAATTTACAATCTTGTTACCATCATTATATCTTTCATAAAATTTAAAAAAAAAAACCTAATAAAAAACTTAAGTTCAAAATTGCATCACTACACTTTTCACACCCAATAAAACAACAAATCATCAAAAACAACTGATTTTAAATTAAAATGGTATTATTATCAGCATCAAAAGCCAGTAATCATCAATAAAGATTAATACCCTTTTTTCTAATCTGATAAATTTACAATCTTGTTACCATCATTATATCTTTCATAAAATTTCAAATAAAAATGAAAAAAAGGAAAAAAAAAAAAAAACTAACAAAAAACTTTAGTTCAAAATTGCATCACTACACTTTTCACACCCAATAAATCAACAAATCATCAAAAACAACTGATTTTAAGATAAATGATATCATTATGAGCATCAAAAGCCAGTAATCATTAACAAAGATTGATACCCTTTTTTCTAATCTGATAAATTTACAATCTTGTTACCATCATTATATCTTTCATAAAATTTCAAATAAAAATGAAAAAAGGAAAAAAAAAAATCTAACAAAAAACTTAAGTTCAAAATTGCATCACTAACTTTTCACACCCAATAAAACAACAAATCATCAAAAGCAACTGATTTTAGATTAAAATGGTATCATTATCCGCATCAAAAGGCAGTAATCATCAATAAAGATTAATACCCTTTTCTCTAATCTAATAAATTTACAATCTTGTTTCCACTACAGCTTATGGGGTATGGGAAAATAAAGATTTGAGATCTAATGTGAACAAAGAGACTATAAAATGGTTCATACCTGGGTTGTATTAGGATAGAAGATGATTGAAAGATTTTGAAATGGTCACAGATGAAGGGGGAGAAGATTTGGGGAAATATATATATAGAAGTTTGAGAGAGGAAGTCAAATGAACGTGGAAACATGACGGAAGGCAGGCTACGTTAGGTTAGGTCTACGATGGGCGAAGCACCTGTGGGGTTTTTCCTTTGGACGCCGGTCACACTCTGATGCCAGCTGGGGCACGGTTAAGACACTCACGTCTGGCCGGAGTGGGGCGACGGGCCTCCCCAATGAGGGGGGGTGTGGGGTGTCTCGCACCCGAAAAATTGTGACACCTTGCCGTTCAAAAAAAAGGTTAGGGTTTAGTACTAAAAAACGTTGGATCGTAGACTTTGTCTTCCATGTCTATCCCACTCGTCCAAGTGCCACCAATTGCAGACGTGCCCATTCATAACAACTATCATATTTTAAAACATGTAACTAAGAATCGTATATAATAATACAAACGTGGGACAAGTTAATGATTTGATTGATAATTAGAAAGTGAGTTGTAAACGAGTTAAAATGTTATTTATGTTATAATTTTCTTTACTCGGTGTGTTTTTTCTCCCTAAAAAATTACAAAAATAAAGGACACTCGTTATAAAGAAATTAAAACATAAAGGACATCTGGTGTAAATAAAGTAAAATATAAATGACATCCGTTGTAATTTCGTTAGTTAATGGATAACGCTTGAAATTGTGCTGAAACTTAAAGGACGTAAAATGCAATTTACCCTTACCTAAGGAGGAAGCTTTCGCCGTGACAACATTAAGTACTTCCATTGTTATAATGGACAAAAATGGCGCAAGTGGATTACCTCTCTCTCTCTCTCTCTCTATATATATATATATAGAGAGAGAGAAAGTGTATCATACAAAACCTTTTATCATACTTCACGTACGCGACAAGGAGATTAAAACGCGTGGCAGGGATTAAGTTTTCTCATTAAGGGCAAATTAGACATTTATCGTTCATGAGCAGGGTAATTTAGACATTTACTAAGTTCAAGAGAAGATCGCGAGTTCGTTATTCCCTGCATCTCGGTAATTACGATTCGAATCAGTTTCAAATATTTTCCATTTTTCAAACTATCAAATTAGCGATTATAGGTGTGTGATTAGGGTTATGATCACTTATTGTCTGAAATGGATCCACAGAGCAGTACTACACGAAGCATGGATGATATTGAAATTGAAGATGCTGAAGTCCATGGCGTTCATGATGTTGTTGAGCATTTGAGGAATCCGACATCCGACAACAACGTTCTATTAGACAAACAGACCAGTAAGTTGTCAATTAAACGTTTTAATTGCAAGAAATCAACTTAATTATCGTTGTTTGATGTTCGTATGTTGGTCGTTCATCATTATTTGATCATCAGTATTGTGAAATGATTGCATTATTAATACCGCATGTTATAAGCTGTATAGTGTAAGAGGCTTGTATAGTTCCACTTAACATGCGTTATTATTATAAAGTAAACAGTAATGACTGTTTTTTTCAACTTCCGTTATTATTGAATACAACATGCGTGATTATCTTATTTTTTTCCTAAATGATTGACTGTTTGTTTTGTTTTAGAGCTCATGTTTTTTTTTTTTTTTTTTTTTTTTTGTAATTTCAAAATGTGTAGAGGAAAGATTGTATATTCCTGAGGTAGCTTCATCATGTATTCCCGTTATAGGAATGAAATTTAGTTCCATTGAGCAAGCATATGTTTTTTATCAGACATATGCCAAGAAGGCAGGGTTCTCTGCTCGAAAAGGAGGTGAACATCATAGTGGTGGTATTATCAAGACTAAATATTTTGTGTGTTCAAAGGAGGGGCATAAACCACAGGCTTTTTGATGATCCTTTTTCGAAGTTGGCTAAGCCGTATAAAAGTAGGAATAGACCGACTATTCGAACCGGTTGTAAAGCACAAATTAAGCTTTGTTCGACGGATGGGGTGTTGTTTAAGGTTGATAAGTTTGTTGAAGCGCATAATCATTCATTTGTGTGCCCCAAAGATATTCATTTATTACCGGCCTATAGGCATCTTTCTAAAACACAAGAAGAGATGATATGGGAGCTTAGTACTTTAAATCTTAGGCCAATGAAAGCCTTCAATATAATGAGAAAAAGATACGGAGGTTTTGAAAATGTTGGCGCAACTGTTGACGACTGCAAGAATTTTAGAGCTAGGATACATAGCTATATAAGACAGTATGATGCAGATATGGTTATCAATAGGTTAACCGATAAAAAGCAGTTTATGGTTGATTATTCATTTGTACATTCAGTCGATGAAAAGAAGCGCTTAACTGGCCTGTTCTGGGCATATGGTTTGTGCAAACGTAACTATACTGAGTTTGGAGATGTCATATCCTTTGATGCTACGTTCAAAACCAACAAGTTAGTGTTTATTATAATGTTTTAACTTTTATTTTTTTGTATAATTTTGTTTTTTTTTATTCATTTTATTTCATCATTTTGTAGGTATAAAATGGTTGTTGTACCATTTACTGGTATTGATAACCACTATCGGAATGTGACGCTTGGAGCCGGGTTGCTAGCATCCGAAAGTATCGAATCATACAAATGGCTCTTACAATCATTTTTGTACTCATTTGGTCAGCAGCCGAAGGTGGTCGTCACTGATCAGGACCCGGCGATGAAACAAGCTATCAAGGTTGTGTTCAATAAGAGTAGGCACAAATTATGTATGTGGCACATAATGAAGAAAGTTGCCGATAAGGTTAGACACAACTACAACATGCGTGATTACAATTACAACATGCGTAATAATTATAAAGATTTCTGATTTTATATGCATTTTTACAAAAAGTGTGATTAATTCTTCATGACGCGTTATTATTTTCTACATTCTTTTATTGTCAATGTTTATGCCATTCTTTTTTTTAATAGGTGGGATGTGAGTTGTGTAACACTGAGGATTTCAAGAGACGTATGTGTGACATTGTGTGGACTGATTCGAGTACGCCAAAAACGTTTGAGAGAGATTGGAAACTGATAATGATTGAATTCGGTCTAACCGAGAATAAATGGATTGACAATATGTTTGGCATGAGATCTTCGTCGATACCGGCGTACTATCGTCATGAGCCTATGTTTGGGCTCATGCGGACCACCTCCAGATCAGAGAGCGAAAACCATTTTTCTGTCAGGTGGCGAATTCTCAACTTACCCTTGTTGAGTTTTTTAACCATTTTGATGGGGCAATGGACGTGCAAAGGTTCAACTATCGAAAAAATGACCATATTTCTAGAAATACAACCCCAGATAACTTGTCTGAAACTACCTTAGAGGACGATGCTATGAAAATTTACACGAGGTCCATCTTTTGTGATCAACAGACAGAGTTATATGCAACTCTGTCTGAGTGCCTTCCTATGGAGACTAAAATCGAGGAACCGATGTTGAAGATAACTATGAAAGATTTCAAAGCCCACGGTGAAGGTTTTCTAGAGGTAACAGTATGTAGGAGCAGCCAACCTGCGTTATCACATAACAACGTGCGTAATTATCCATGAGTATTAATTTTCAATTTTTTATGTAGGTTTGTTTCAAGAAAGGGGAGGATGTAATTGCATCATGCAATTGTCGTAGGTTTGAACAATATAGATTGTTGTGCAAACATATATACTTTGTGTTCAAGATGTTCAAAGTGAAAGAAATTCCCAATAAGCATGTTATCAGAAGATGTACGAAAGACATGGTACCGAATGATCTAAATAACACATTTGATTTAAAAGTTGATGATAATGATGGGCATAAAAAGGCTAAGGAGGTTGCGTATGAGATAATGCATACCAGAGAGTATCTTGTTAGTAATTTGATCAGAGATTTTGATAAGCTAGTTCTAGTCAGGGATCAAATGAGGCAGATGAAGAAATGGTTGATGAACTTCGTATAACCAAGCCTATTGACCCTAAGTTTGATAGATATTCAAGGTTAATCAGTTACGAGAAACCGAACACTGATGCTCCACATACAGTCCGTGTGCCAACCGGTATAAGGAACAAAGGACGCGGTTCACATAAGCGGATCAAATCAAAGAAAGAACAGATGATTAGTCGAAAAGGTAAGAGAAGTCGGACATGTAGTGTATGCAATACTAAAGGGCATGATATCCGAACTTGTAAAGTTTTAAAGGGTGAAGCTAGTGCTACAGAGAAGAAGGAAAAGAAAAGAAGAGTAGTTTAGTTAGAGACTAATCCTGGTTTAGTAGACGAAGAGGATGATGAGACAGAAACTGGTGAGGGAGAGGAAGAGGATGAGGAGGTAGACGAAACCGATGATAGCGATTCTGAATGGGAAGAGCTTAACAATGATGACGAGTGATTCTTGAACAACAATTGCATACATTTAAACATTTTTTATGCCTTTTTCTACTAAATAACATTCTGTGTTCAAAATTGATTTTATCATAACAAGCGTGATTTTCACACTTCACATGCGTGATTTTCATACTTCACATGTGTGATTTCTTATGTTTAAGTTACCATGCGTGATTAAGTGTACCATGTGTGTGAATATACAAAAA
This sequence comes from Helianthus tuberosus, assembly GCA_030545235.1. Classification (NCBI taxonomy): domain Eukaryota; kingdom Viridiplantae; phylum Streptophyta; class Magnoliopsida; order Asterales; family Asteraceae; genus Helianthus; species Helianthus tuberosus. Next base: position 71,336,883 of record CM060388.1, on the reverse strand, counting down.
ACAACTCAACTGACCCTTTTAACCCTGATAACAAGCGTGAACCTTTCAAACTTCACATGCGTTATTTTACTATATTGGACCTTAACCTAACATGCGTGAATATACAAGACTAACTCAACTGACCATTTAACCCCTTTTTAACATTGTATAACCTGTGTTAACCCTTGTTCACAATTACTTCGTATCAAGAAGGCTGGGTTTTTGTATGCGTTATAAGTCATACAACTTGCATAATTTCAACTATCAAGCATTTTTAACAAGCATTATCAAACACCACCAACAGGTGTATCAAAGCTACCAAACATAATAAAATTCACATTATATGATATTTTTAAATATATCTACATATGATATTTAATTTTCATTGCCACCAAAAACATACCAGAAGTTTTCACAAAAGCAAGGTTATAACATACCCCAAACATCAAAAGACTTTATAAAGCTGAAATACCACCTATTTTGATGCAAATATCTTATCAAGCTCCTTGTTGCTGGACTCCATCTTATGTTGCACCGTCTCCACTGCATCCTTCAGATAAGAGTAAATCAAGTGATCAGCAGAAGACTGATCCTTCATGAGCTTGATGCCTTCGTCCCTTAATGAAGATTTTGGTTCTTGAAGTACTTTTCCCCACACTTCTTGGTTCATCTTCTGCTGGTCAAGGACCTTCCTCTACACATCAAAAACATAGTTAGTGGAGTTTACATCCGTTGCAAGTTCTGTCAACCTGCGGATGGAGAGGAGTTCCTTGATCGCTGTACTTGCGGGGTCTGTAGACATTTTTTGTCACTTATTTTAGGTTGTTATCTTTTTGACAAAAATCAACTGGGTTTTTGATTAAGTAGGAAGATTGTAATTTAATAGGGTGGTTGGGTGAAGGATTTTGGTCAGTGAAATTAAACTACAAACATAATTGCCAGTCATGTCGTTGTAAGGCTATTTGTAGATATGATAATTATTAGTATTGTTATTTTATAAAGCAACTTGTTGTTTGTTTAATATTTTTATAAAAACATTAGTATTCTGTAATTCATTTCATGCGTGCGTTATTATTCGGAACGTGCGTTATTATTCGAAGTAAATTATAAAAAGAACTAGCGTAATTTTTTAGCATACCCAATTATTGAACAGGCGTAATTTTATCTATTAACCTACTGCTCCAAGAAAATTCCAAAAGACATGTGACTTTTGAACCAATAATTGCCATGCTCAATAATTATACATTTGAAAGATCATGAGCTCGTGGGTACTTGCTTTTATATTTCACTTGAAAGATCATTGAAATATTGTCCCCAAAGATGGTAGATTCTTGTAATTCATCTTCTGGTTCTTCTTCATCATCAGGTATGAGTGTATATCTTAAAAAGAGGATCGAGGAACAAATTTCCGAAGACAAGTCTTGTAAAGACTTGTTGGAGACTAACATTTCTAGGGTCAGAGAGAACATGAAGAGGCGAGAAGAAATATTCAAATTGCTGTCCGGTATGAAATAGTCCAGTGTCCGAGATGTGGCTATGATGTTTATGGTTGATCTAGGAGAGTGGGATGAGAAACAGTTAAAGGAGCTTGCAGATGCAATAACCGTTTTAAGATGCTCTATGGACACGAATATCAAGTTTTTAGAGTCCTTTTTCTGAGTGGTGCAAGCATGTGTGTTTGTATTATGAAGCAATTCTGTTTGTTTCATGAATCTGGGTAGTTTAACCAAGTGGCTTTTATGTTTATCTTAATGGTTTTCTTGTATCTAATTTGTGTTTGAATAAGGAAACATACCCATTCTGTTTACATTTTTTCATGTTATCTGATAATATAGTATATGAGTAATCAGCAAAATAAAAAAAAAATAAAAAAGAACAGGTCAAATATGATTGTAACAAAGTAGTTCTATGACATAGCATTCGTTTTCACTTTGTCACGTTTAAAGAACTCATCCAATCGGTCCCTGATTTTGTTATCTAGATCATTCAACACATCTACGGTGCTTGCGGTCTTCGCAAATTCCTTAGCTTTGTCAAAGACTTGTTTCCTTACAAGATTGTGGTCGGACCACACAATCTTACTAAGATACCTGTACCTCAAGAATCGAAGCTGTGAATCTTGAATGGTCTTTTTATCTTCGTTCTCAAACCCCGGATTCCATGGTGATTTGCCTTTGTACGTCTCATATGTCTCATAGTGAAGACACCACAATCAACTCCGTTTTGAAGAGTTCTCCAAGCCATTTCTTTTCTTATTATGCTTGCCGTTTCCAAGTTTTTTATCAATTCTATTCGTCGTATCTTGTCTTTTAGGTATAGAACTAGAACTTTTCGCTATAATCAGATAACAAATTATATTAGTAAATACTCATTAATATATATAGTCGTTTTGTATATAAAGCTGAATTTTTGAGAATTACCAGCATTTCGGGGCGCCCATGGTAGCGTTTACTAAACGATTGTTTAATCCTAGAGTTATCAATTAACTCAATTTCGCCATTTTTCAAGTGAAAGCATATGCACCATAAATGATCAGATAGTAGTACTGGAATGAAGATAAGATCCACTGTGTCAAGTTTCTTGACCTCATATTTACCCAATATATCTTCTAGGTTTGATGCAAATACTTTCAATCGTTCATTGTCATTGTAGTTGGGCCCATACATTACGCCAGGCTGCAAAAAAATATGTATATGTGTTATTATTAAACTGTATATGTGCATTAACATAGCACATGCGTGATTAACATATAACTTGCGTGATTAACCTTCAATATGTGTGCATTAACATAAACCATGTGTCATTAACGTATAACTTGCGTGATTAACATTCAATATGTGTGCATTAACATATATACCTACATAACATGCGTGATTAATAGGGAAAAGTACATGCGTTATTAACTTACAATCATTGTACTTGGCAAGAACAACCTGTATGGCGATGATTTTTTGTCCCTTTTTTTCTCTTCAAATTTCAACACATCTACAAAAACGTCCACTCCATTTGAAGCTACTAATTGCGATGGGTGAAAGCTTTCAAAAATGATTTTTAATGTTTCCACTCCACTTTCAGACTTGTACATTACTGAGCTGTTGTTTAAAATCAAAAAGGACAGTTTTTAACAATTGGTGAACATAAATAGGTCAATATTTTAAGCGTTTTAAAGGAAATAAAACCTTGAACTTACCTAATATTTCCGATCGGAGCTAAGAGGTAACAGATGATCGTTTGGTCACGTTCCAGGAGTGGCTCATATAAGCTGGTTATCTTATTGCAATAAGGTGATCGATATGCATCACCTAATTCTGCCATTCGTTTTTCGTTTTTATCCTTCCACTTTTTGATATGCGTTCTCACTAGTTCATCCAATCTCTTTTCATCCATTTTTTTCATTAGCAGTCACAAGAGTTTTTTGTTTACTGTCAGTTGATGTTTGTAGGATTGGAGCCAATCTTAAAAGCGTCTCCACCGACTGCATTTCTGCATCCGTCACTTCATCTGTTTCTTCAGCGGATGTGGTGGGAGGCATTTCTTTACCATAGATGTCAGGGTTTATCTTTTCTAGTTCATTCAACATTGACTCGGTTACTGCATTCTGTCTTTGTGATTTTTGCTGACTGGACTCTGCTAAGTTTACATCTTGTTCCATTTCGTGTACCACATCTGTTGCTACTTGTATCACTATTTGTATGATCAAGTAGGTTATTTTTTTGGTATACACAAGTAAGAAGACGGTTACTCTTATAGTAATGAAATACCCCCATCGCCACATATCACATTATCAACATCATCACAACCTATAAAATCACAAACGTTTTCTCATCATTTAACTTAAATTGCCGTTAATCTTAACAAATTACACAAATTCTTGTCTACCTTTTGTTTTTCCTGTGTTTTCTTTTTGTAAGGTTGCATCTTTATCCCCTCTTAACTCTTGAATATTATCGCCACCCTCTCTATCTTTGTTTACAAGAGCTTCAACACCTCCAGAGGTTACTTGATCAGTCGTTGAGACGGTATTCTTAACTGCATCATCCCATCTTTTACACATTCTCATTATATCTGGATCCCAGTAACACTTTGCCTTTGCGTCAGTAACGATATTGTTCATTTTCGTAACGAGAGAAATGTATTTATTTATGTTATTGTCCATGTTTTTCAACAACACCTGCAGGATTTGAATTTCATTGCTACCATGCGTTATTATGTCCTAAACTAGCGTGATTTTTTTACCCAAGGAATGTGCATTCATAACATTTGTTATTAATTCCTAAACTAGCGTGATTTTATTCGTAAATATGCGTTATTTTTTTAAAATATACATAAGTATTTTTATAAAATATGGGGTTTTCTAAACGTGCATCATTATGCATAAACCATGCGTTATTTTTGTAACACTTGTTACTACATAAAACATTTGTTATTATGTTAACTTGTGTGTACTATTATATGCCATGCGTTATTATTTTTTGAATTCAAAAGAGTGTACCTTCTTATTTTTGTTGGAGGCTTCCCGTGTACCATCATCATAGCTTACCCCGGTTAGTTGAAGCGGAGTGCTGCAGTAGTCAATTAGTTTTTGCGTTTGTGACCTGATGCCCATAACTAGGTTCAACTCTAAAATATCATCACTAGGATTCCAGTCCTCAAACCAATCAGTAGTCGATGGTATATAACATTCGTCGATTGAATCTTTCTCAGCCTCGTTTCTTCTTCCGTAGACCTTTGTGGTATCCACAGGTGGTATTGTGAATTCATCTGTCGTAGGCTGATCTGTCATTTCTAATGCGATGATGTTTTCTTGTATTGCAACAGCCTTGTGTAATGGGATGTTGTCATTGAATAGGTCTGTCAATAACGTCGAAGTCTGTTGATCATGCTGATTTATGTCTTCTAATGGCGTTGTCGAAGCATGTTCATTTTGATGATCATCGGTAATGATGTTGTCCGAGGCTGTCGCATGCTGTTTATCCTGCCGATTTAGGTTTTCATCATCCACATGCTGATGGCTTTCATTGCTATGCGTTTCTTCATCTTTATCAAATTCATCCTAATCTTTAACATCTGACAGCGGCCCATTGTTGTATATATACTCTTCCATGTCGTCAATCATACGAGATGTTATATACTTTATGATAGGCAGTTCGACAACTTCATTGAAAATTTGGTGCCTTTTGTTGTATTCATGGGTGTACAGAAGCTGCATATAAATGTGTAAAAAAATCAAATGACATTAACAATGATGTTTTAGTTAACATTTTAAAGATGCTCATAAAACATACCGTCAAAAATGCAACATGCCCATTGTATTGTGAGTCCAGTGTTTTCCCACCTTGCCTAGTTCGTTTAAGTGATTCTAAAACAAACGAGCACCAATCCAGCTTCGGAATGTCTTCCTCTTTGTCAATGGCAAGCAGAAAACTTTGTTTAACTGTTGTTGACTTTGTAATCTCTACAAATAACGTGTTCCAGTAGGCTAAAAAATTTAACTTGAGTAACATGCTGCCATTTGTTTGGTTTCTCATAGCTTTTGCAATCAATGAATGAGTAATTCTGTTGTTGTCGGGCCACTGGTTTTTGAACTCATTAATAGCTGTCTCCACCCCATCAGTAGCAGTATTTTTTTCAACTATCGCACCTTTTCGAGGCTTGTTTTTTCACGTACCGGATTTGGTCCTTTTGGAATACCAAACACATCATATACTGATTCTCTTGTGATTCGTATCTTATGATTTCCGATGTTTAGTGTGCTGTATTGCTCGTCATAGTTTCGTAGGAGCCAAAAACCTAGATGTGTGCTTATATAACTAACCTTTTATATCAAGAACATGACCAAATCCCATGCTTTTGACATCTGCTATCCGTGCTTCTGTAAACTGTCTTATTGTATACAAGAAAGCAGAAGGACTACACCTAAGACTTAATAACTCATGATGATATGCATAGTACGGTCTTGGTTCCGTCCTAATTGGTTCCGCTACTTTAATCATCTTTTTACTCAGTTTAGGATCCATCTGCTTGTCTTTTTTTGACAGTTTAATCTTCTTAATGGGCTCCTCAAAGTCATCATCATCTTCATCAGTTATAGTATTTGCCCTCTTTATTGTGTTTTCAGCCTTTTTGGTTTTCAAATCTTGAATTGGTGCTTCAAAATCATCATCATCATCTTCAACATTTACTTTCTTTGGCCTTTTATTTAACTTTAACTTTCGAGGTTTGTTTGTTATCGTCGGCTGAATGGGTGGTTCAAAATCATCATCATCATTAGCACCCCCTACATACCTATTTCAAATCAAAAAAATCCCCCACGTTACTTTTTCAAATCACTACAAGCGTGATTATTTTCATAGCTTGTGTTACCAAAAATCTTATACAAAACATTTGATCGAGGCATGTATAAGTAAAAATCATTCAACTCCACCAATTTACATACCAGGCAAGTCAGCAATATCATGGTTAAAAACGGATGAAGAAGATGAACATGATGATGATGAAAAGCCCCAATATCAAATAACGCTTACATCATTATGAGAATCATTTTCTAAAACCGCAAGTTTACAAAAAGGGGATGAACATGATGATGATCAAAAGCCCCAATATCAAATAACGCAAGTTACTAACAATCAATCTAAAACCACAAGTTTACAAACAGGGGGATGAACATGATGATGATAAAAAGCCCCAATATCAAATAACACAAGTTACTAACAATCAATCTGACCAAACGCTTGTTGTGGAATATCACGATATCAATAAGCATGTTACCAAAATCAATTTCACAAACCGTAAGTTATAAAGTCCCAAACCGAATGATCAGAAATCAAACCCTAAAGTTGGGGATTGTTAGTGAAAACCTGGATTGATGTTCGTAGAGTGCACCGGATAGTTGCTTTTTTTGCTCCTCCTCTCTCTTTTAGCTACCATTTTGTTCACCATTAAACGAATGATCAGTATCTGCATGATTTGTAATCGTAAATCCAGTGATAAAAAAAGGGATGAACATATGATTAAAACGAATGGTTTACCTCCTAATGCTGTAATCGTCATTCCTGTTTTCATTTCGAATCGTTTCTCGTTTTTATCAAATTTTCCGTCGACCCGACGTTTATACTTCAGCAAGATTCTTAGGTTCTAATTTTGTATTTTGATTTGAGAAGATGATGTAGCCAGGTAATTTGATAGGTTCAATTTACGATTTTAACCTTTTGGTAGGATAATTACGTTTTTGCTGCCGCTAATCATCATCAATTTAGTCACGCAGATCGGACGGTCTATATAGTCATGTACGTAATGTATGATTAGTGGTAATGTATGATAACCGCCCTCTCTCTCTCTCTCTATATATATATATATATATATATAGGATGAGGATCATTACAGAACACTAATTATTGCGAGAACAAAAAGAACAACCCTAAAACAATAATTTTGGGATTTAAGGTTCATATTTTTTAAATTTTATGTTTCTTACTTTCATATGTGTATTATATATACATAAGAAGACCATATATTTTTACCTACACATAGCCTACATACATGTTGTTAATTTAGCATACACATAACCTACATATGTGTAGGTTATAAGAAAAGTGAAAATTTTTCATATTTTGTTTTGAATTCAAGTGTAAGAAATAATAAATCTTACATTTGTAATATTTTCATTTACTTTTTAGGTTTTTAGGATTGAAAAAATAAGTGATTCATTGTGTTCTGCGTGTTCTCGCAATATTTAGTGTTATGCATAGAACCTTCCCCTATATATATATAAAGTAAATTACAAAAACATGCTTTATGTTGACACTAGATTGCAAAGTGTGTCATTTGTCTTAAAACAATAAAAAAAAGTATTCAATGTTTGCAAACCCTTGCACTTATATCCTTTAGCCCTAACTTAATTAATTTTTATGATTAAATCTGACCAAGTAGACCCCATGTGATGGTATTTTGGTCATTTTACCCTAAACATTACAATAAATAATAAAAAAAACTCCTATCTTTCCCTCAACTCTCTCACTCTACAAACTCTCTCGTTCTCTCTAAACAATCTAAGGCCAACACCGCTTGTAGAACCCTAGAATGTGAGGAATTCAGCTAGGCTAACAAACCCTAAATTCTTTTTCTTTGAGGAAAGTGGTGGTAGGTGCGTATGGCGGGTTTATTACATTTTTAATAAGCAATTTCTTTTGTTTTTCAAATCTTTAATGCATCCTGAGCATAAGCCCCATGATCGATTTCAGTTTTGAAATGAATTTCTTGTCGAATTTTGGATAAATAGGAGTTAGGGTTGTGATGTTCTTGATTTGGGATTTAGGAGTTTACCGAAACAATATATGAAAACAATTAAAAATCTGATTATTCCAAAGTTAATGTGTGGCTTGCTGGGTTTTGTTGCATTGATTAAAAATGGTAACTCGGAGTTAGGTGGTGGCGGCTGATGGTGGTGGTGGTGGTGGTGGAGGAGGAGTTGAGGTGGCGGTAGTGGTGGAAGTGGGGTGGTGGTGGCCGATGGTGGTGGAGTTAAGGTGGAGGTGGGGGTGGTGGTGGCTGAGAGAGGCTGGGCAAGTTAGAGAGAGAGAGAGGGAGGTTGGACAGAATTGAGAGCGAGAGAGAGAGAGGATTTATATATATAGTTTTTAAATTGTTTTGTTTATTATTATTTTATTATTATTTATTTATTCATTGTTAATGACCAAAATACCCTCACATAGGGTCCACTTGGTCATATTTAACCATGAAAGCTAACTGGTTTAGGGTTAAAGGACATAATGTACAAGAGTTTGCAAATACTGAGTACGCTTTTTTTGTATTTTTTTGAAGATAAAGGACATGTTTTGCAATCTAGTGTCAACATAAATGACGATTTATGTAATTTACTCATATATATGTTTTGGTCAAAAATCACACAAGGATAATGTAACCAAATCTGATTTTTGTGAGGTATGATGCTTGGTTAATTTAGACAAATGTATGAACAACAAATATATGAAATGAGTGGTGAACACAAGGATTTATACGAGGAAAAAGCCCTTGATCAATGAATGATCTCCGGCATAAAAACCTCGGGTGATGGAAACTACCGATCACCAACTATATTTCACAAAGAAAGTTTACAAATCGGGATGATAACAAGCTTGGTACAAGGATCACTAGTGTGCAAAAGTGTGTAATCACAGAGAGTTTGCAGAGAATTCGAGTATAGTTTTGGTGTGTTGCTAATAATATCTAAATCAAGCTTGTATCCCCATTTAAAAATAGAAAACTAACTATGCTAACTAACTATCCGCAAATTAAGCAAGCTATCCAAGATCACCATAACGGTCATCAGCCTCATTCACGTGCACAAAAAGAAGCATATTCCTCCGAGATTCCCTCCATGAATCAGTCCACAAGTGCCTGCAATCGTAAACTGAAAACACAAGGAACAAATGTTAAAACATAAATAATAGTAAGGATCCTGGATCCTCAGACTCCCTGCATTATCCATTAAGGATCCGTGATCCAGGCCCAGTCTCAGGATAAATGATCCTTAATGTCAAATTCATGCCCTAACAATTGCCCCCAAAATATGAGGAATTAAATGCAACTGAATGAGTCATATTTTCTGCTTGATTCCGAATGATTTGTTAGTGAGAAACTAGCCGTTACATCAGGACTAGCCATTACGAGGGTGACATCATCGATAAAACTTCCTACAACAATCATCATTATAAATAGGATTAGAGATAAGGATGAAAATTACATTTAAATTCGAGACCCTTCCCCTTTAAATCGTCATTCGAAGATTTCATCAGGTATCTCTTCTTTCCTTCTCTCTAAATTTTCTTCTTTCTGATCCCCTGTTCTTCAAGTATCCATGGCGAAGATGAGTACCAGATCCTCCCCTGCTAAGGATCCTAAAAAAGAAAGCCCTCCGAAGAGTCAGGGCATAACTAAAAATCCTTCAAATGGAACTCTGTCGTTTCACCGATCCTGAGATTGATCGGTTACGTCATTGTTTTCCGGAAGGCACCATTTTTAGACCCTTTGACTCTTCCATGAAGAGTGATTGCATTTCGGATGTCTGGATCACCTTTCCTGCAATCCCTTTCCAGATTGGCTTCACATATCCTTTCCCTTTCTTCACCCAAAGCTTTTTCACACTCACCGGTTTGTGCTACGTCCAAGCCATGCCGATGGTGTGGAGAGTCTTGTACACGCTCGAGCATATTGTTGAACAAGAGGGAATTGATATAGGCTTATCTGAGTTGAGCCAGTTATATAATCTTATTAGCCATGGTTCTCACCATTTTCTTTTCAAGTCCGAACCCGGACAAGCACATCCAATTCTGAAAACCACTAAGAATGACTCCAACTGGAGGAACCAGTTCTTCTTCGCAAGAAGGGACTCCATCCCAAATGGGAGTCATCTTCCCAAGAGGTGGATCACCCAGGGTAGGATATGGGATCCTTGGACCAGGACCATGGTAGGATTCTTCTTTTCTGTTTAGGATAACTGATCCTTCTTTTTGTTGTGCAGCTATCTCGTTTTCTCACATCCAAGAGTCTCCTGTCACAAGAGAGAGGATTGCTGCTTTCTGGAAGCTGGATCCTGCCATAAGAACATTTCAAGCCAAAGCAAAGGATTCTCAAGAGATCTCCTCCGGTTCCAACACAATGTCGAGTAAGTATCCATATTTATATGTAAATAAATGTTTAAATGAATATAAGATATGAATACTTATCTGTGAACTATATTTGTAGGTGCTGCCAAATCTTCCAAGTATGCTTCAAGGTTCAGTGTGGGCGACATCCAGGAATATGTATCCCCTAGGTCTATTAAGAAGGAGCTGGCTGCAAGCCAAAGCATCCCTGAGACCAAAGGTGTCAGCACCAGGGGTAAAGGAACTAAAAGGAAGAAGCCTGCTGAACCCACTGAAGGCCTCCTTGTGATGGAACGTCAACTCTAGGAATACGTCTCCGAGGTAAGGATTTCATATCCTAAAATTTGCACTTACTTTGAGGATATAGGATCCTGAATACTGAATTCTTTTATTGCAGAAATTCGCTAAAGTCCGGATCCTTCTTGACCAACATGTGGCTGAAGCTGAACAAAAGAGTCTTGACCTCCGGGCCATTGCAGTTGCCAAAGATAAAAAGACCTCCCAGCTTGAAAACGAGAACAAGGCACTGCAAAATGAGCTGCTTGTAGCTGAAATGACAACCCAAAAGGAGAGGATAGAGGTCATTGAAGGGGCCAAACACTCTGCTGCTATCGTGATGCTGAAGGTTAAACTCCAGATGGCTAAGGAGCCTGCTGATCCTTCCTTTGATAGGTCTGAATGGGACTTGGAGGGATGGACCAAGAGGCTGGCTGAACTTGGAGATGATGAAGAGCCTGGGGAGGTGTTGACACTTGAAGCCGGTGGCAGTGGAGCTAAGGATCATGAGGATGCAACGGCTGGAGGCAGTGGTCAAGGTGGTGATGAGAAGGTGGAGGATGCAACGAAGGTTTAGGCTGCACAAATGGGCGATGAGGGATAATTCTAAACGTGGCCGGAGCCCATTTTTATGGTTTAATAGTTTTTTGGTGATGATGTTTTAAACAATGATGGTCTGCATGGTGAACAATAGTTTCTAGGTTTAAGGATCACCGATCCTTTGGACAATAGGGGGTAGCAAAGGTGGATGGGTCCTTCTGTTTGTGGAGGATGAAGCCTTTGATGCCCCTTTCCTTTTATTTCCTGCACTTATCAAACCTTTAGTATGGACACCCTTTGCCAACCCAAGTGGATGGGTCACGTTTTGCTGGTAGAAGCTTGGGTTGGCAATTTTGACAACCTTTAAAAGGGTTAGCCTTGATAAATAAATAAATAAAACATTAATCTTTTGGCTGTCTTTGTGTTGTTTATTTTGCATACATTTACTTGTCAATTGTTATTGCATAGTTTTAGAATTTACAAGTTATTGATAAAGGTATTAAATGTATATCAAGATTAGTTTATATCAAAGAATTAAGGATATGATCAAGGATCAAATATCCTCTTAATCAAAAAGTTTGAAAAGTGAAATGATTTAGGATCATATACTCTGTTGTCAAAGAATAAGGGTATAATTGATAAACCAAGAATAAAGTTAAAGTAAATAAGGATCATACCAGAGAATCCAAGTTAGGATTCTATATCCTTAACACTTACAACTGTGAAAACTAAAAGATAAAACCTTGTAGAAAGTTAGGATCCAAGATCCTCAACTGTTTGGCTTTAGAAACCTGCAATATAATATAACTTGGGACTAAGCCAATTGTAAGAGAAGATGTTAGTATCTGGGGACAAGCCCAACAATCTGGGGACAAACTCAATAAGCTGGGGACAAGCCCAAAACTGGTGACAAGCCCAAAACTAGTGACAAGCCCAAAAACTGGGGACAAACCCAAAAACTAGGGACAAGCCCAAAGGATCTTGTGTAAACTGGAGTATGGCCCATACTGGCGACTATCCAAACTTAGTGATATGAAAATGCCAAAACCTTAGCTAACGTGAAAATGTTAGAAACCTTAGGAACGGATGTATGGTACGTCTACCATTATACTTAGGATCCTAAATACAACCAGTACAATGAAATTGTCAGCCCCTAAAGCGAGTAATGGTCCCATTGCCTTTAACTGTACTAGGATAATCGTGCGCAACTAGCGAAGGTGTAAGAACCTGATTCGTAGAAGGTAGTAGATACCTTAAACTGGAGACAAGCCTAAAACTGGGGATAAACCCAAAACTGGGGATAAACCCAAAGACTTAGGAGATTTCAGTGGATATTTGATCCTTTGTCAAAGATGCACCAACTTCAGAATGAGGATCATATATCCTCTAAGGATCCTTTGTGTATACCAGATATGAGGATGACCAAGGATCCTGGATCCTTCTTACATGAAGTATTTTTTCAGATGGACAACATTCCAAGCCCTTGGTAATAGATCACCTTCCATTGTTAATAAATGGTATGCCCCCTTTCCTGCCTCAGCTTCAATCAGACAGGGGCCTTCCCACTTTGGTGCTAACTTGCCATCAGCAGGATTTGTGGTATTCTGGAATGCTTTCCTTAACACCATATCACCAACTTGGAATTTCCTAATCCTGACATTCTTGTTATATGTTCCAGCCATCCTTTATTGATAACTAGCCAATCTTATCCTTGCTAAATCCCTGAGTTCTTCTATGGTATCAAAATCTTGAACCAAGTTTTCAGCATTTCCTTCAGGATCACGAATGCTTGTTCTTGCAGTAGGGACTACCCTCTCTGTAGGGATCACCGATTCAGCTCCAAATACTAAAGAAAATGGAGTCTGGCCAGTAGCATTCTTGGGAGTTGTTCTATCAGCCCATAATACATATGGTAGCTCTTCTGCCCATTTTCCTTTCTTGGATCCAAGCTTCTTCTTCAAGTTGTTGATGATGATCTTGTTAGATGATTCGGCTTGACCATTAGATTGTGGGTGGACTAGTGTTGATGTTATCATCTTAATCCCCCAGCTGTCACAAAAGTTAGTAGTTTTATTCCCAATAAATTGGGATCCATTATCACAAAAAATTTCAGAAGGTATGCCAAATCTCGTAATAATGTTTCTTTTAATAAAGGATATCACTTCATTTTCTCTGACTTGAGCAAAGGCTTCAGCTTCTATCCATTTGGAAAAGTAATCAGTCATAGCAAGCATGAACAATTTTCCTCCTGGTGCTTTGGGAAGTTTGCCAACTATATCCATTCCCTATCTCATGAATGGCCAAGAAGAGGATATAAGATGCAGGAGCTCCGCTGGTTGATGAAGGATATTGCTATGTCTTTGACAAGCATCACATTTCTTTGCATAGTCCACAACATCCTTCTTCATGGTAGGCCAATAGTATCCTGTTCTAAGGATCCTTGAGAATAGTGCTCTGCCCCCCGTGTGATTTCCACAATCTCCTTCATGAAAATCCTTCAGAACTTCTTGGATTTCTGGATTCTCGATGCACCTTAGATATGGACCTGCAAGAGATCATTTATATAACATGTTATTTAGTATTGTAAATTGAGATACTTTGACTTTGAAAGATCTAGGATTTTCTCCAGTAGGAATCTCTCCATGTTGTATATATCTTAGGATTGGAAGGATCCAGGATCCTGAATTCGACAATGCAGGATCACTTGGTATGATTGCAGAATCCTCCACTATCTCCATAGCTGCGTGATCCTCAATAGCAGGAGCTAAGATGTGGATGATGGGGATTTTAATATCCTCTGGAATCTTCGGTGATGATCCAAGGTTGGCTAAAGCATCAGCTTCAGCATTCTCTTCCCTGGGTACCTGTGTCCAACTAAAAGAAGCAAAAGAGTTTGCCAATTTCTTGACTATCTCTAGATATTTGATTAGCTTTTCACCTTTAATAGCATTAGAACCATTAAAGTGGTTGGTAATTAATAATGAATCTACATGTACCTAAAGATACCTGATCCTCATGTGCTTGGCAATTTGCAAACCAGCTGTTAAGGCTTCATACTTAGCCTCATTATTAGTAGTTTGAAACTCACAAGCAATTGAGTGGGGTATTATGTCCCCATGTGGTGATTTTAGTAGTATGCCTAGTCCAGTTCCCTTGACATTTGAAGCCCCATCTGTGAAGAGTATCTAAGGATCCTTAGTCTCTTAAAGTTGTTGAACTTCCAATTCAACTTCCCTTTGTAGATCACTACTAAAATCAGCCACAAAGTCAGCTAAGGCTTGGGATTTGATGGCAGTTCTTGGTTCATATCTGATATCATAAGCACTAAGTTTGACTGCCCACTTTACCATCCTTCCTGACATTTCAGGTTTTCTAAGGATATTCTTAATAGGAAAGTTAGTCTTAACAATAATAGCATGAGTCTCAAAATAATGGCGTAATTTAGTGGATGCCATGATTAAAGCAAGAATAAGTTTTTCTAAATGAGAATACCTGGATTCAGCATCAATCAAATTTTTACTTACATAGTACACAGGATGTTGAGTATCTTCATGATCCTTGACAAGGACTGCACTAACTGCCTTAGAAGAGACTGCTAAATATAAGGATAATATATCCCCCTTTTCCGGTTTCATTAAGGCTGGTGATGCGTGTGTATATAAATTTAAGTATATTTTAAGCCCTTTTTACATGTCAGTCAAGTTTTAAATTTATAAAACATGATATTTTACTAACACCAAACACACATATGGGCAAGTGCACCCATCGTGAGCATAGTATAGTGTTGGCAAGATACCGAGGTCGTCCAAGGACACAAGAGCTTTTAGTACCGGTTTATCCTCAACGTCTAATCAAATCAAAAAGTTAGAAAAAGGTTTTAAACTAAGAAAAATAAAAACTAACTAAAATGCTGAAAAATAAAATAAAATAAAAACAGATAGACAAGATGAATCACTTGGCTCCGACTCGTGTTTAGTGTAACCTTTGATTATTTCCGCACTTTTGCACTTTTTAAGAGATTATCTTAGTTATTGTAGTTGGCCCCTCTTTTGAAGGTGACGTTACCCTCAACCCAGTAGTTTGAGTCAGCAAGGATACAATCCTAAATGGTCGGATTATTGAAAGATAATTAATTAAGTTATATCTGTAAGGGGTTAAATTGCGAAAAACCGTGAGAGCTCAGGTTAGAACTTCCATTCAGCAGAGAGATGACGGCTTCGACTTTTGGTGGGTCCCCTTTAGAGGATCTTTTTTTTACAACAGCATTGATTAGCAATTTTATTGTCTTATCATTTTATGCTGAGGGCAGCGCTATATTTCAAGCAAGCGTAAAGTATTCTCCGGGGACTAGGCCATTGCTTCCGCAAAATCAGAAGTCCCGGGATAATACCCCAGATATCACTGAGCATAAAGACCTAGTATCTCAGAAAGAGGGACCTTTCAAGTAGTGTTCCCCACAAAATAAGCAAGTTTGAATTTAAGTTTATATCCCGAAAAAGCTTACTAAATGTGTAAAAACCTATCGGCATATCATCAGTGAGACCGTTTAACGCCTTTTTGATCATTACATTTCTTTAGCATACTGTAACTGTCTACTGATGTACTATCATTTCCTCTTCTTTGACATAAAAACTCATTTTGAATTTTATCATGTTTTTGTCTTTTTCAAATTTTTAAATGTTTTTGGATTTTCTGAAAAAATTTTACTCTCCCTAAAATGCAAACACATTTAAAGAAATTTGAAAACAAACTGTACAAGAAAATTGACAACTGACATCAAATCACTTCACTTCGCCATCCACTTGGCATAAACAATCAGAACTTCCCCTTTCAACAAACTATTTTCTCATTATGATTTCAAAACACTTAAGTTTGTTTTAACCAAAATGATTTTTCCGGAAAATAAGTTTTGTTGGGGTTACCACTTGTAGATTAATGGTTCATCGTATTGTTTTTTCTCAATATCACTTGTAGAAAATCAAGTACAACTTAATGTCCCCGATTTACCACTTGTAAGACGAAATCACTTTCGTGAATTTCTCAAGAAATGTGCCGATTCCTGCTCCACACTTACCAACCTGGGAGCTCCGGCAAGTCCAAATTTTTTACTTATGAAAAACAGACATCCAAGTTTCACCAAACTTGAATGTTTCTTCCTCACCTGCACTTGGGGTGTAAGTTGCCTTCTTTGTTTCATAAAACTCTTTTACCCCTTTGGCCTTTCCCTCGACCATTTTCCCAAAAATCTTTTTAACATTTCCATTAAAAGCTTTTTCGATATCGAATTCCTTCTTCTCAGAATAGAATTGATTCGAAATATCAACTTTTCCAACCGTTTGTTTAAAAATTTTAGCCCGCAATGGTGGAAAATTAACTTCATCCATTGGCGGTACTAAATTTTCACCATTTTTAACAACCTGTGGCTCCTCTGATTTTGTGGAATCAGATTCATCGCCATGAACCTTCTTAACAACCCACACTTGGTTGTCCTTAGCTCTCCTTTTATAAAAATGAGTTTTTGAACACTCACCAACTTCATATGTTGAATTTTCGAAAATTTTGAATTTTTCTGTTGGTGATTCATTTTTCTCAACAACTTTTTCTTTGAGTTTCTTAGAGACTTCCTGTTTTGTTTTTGATGCTTGAGAACAATTCCATGCAATGTGACCAGCTTCATTGCACTTGTAACAGGTTCTTGTCTCCTTTCTTAGATTAGCTCCAATCTTTACATTCTCTTGTTTCTTGGTAAGAAATTCTCTGTTTGATTGCTTCCAGAAAGGGGTTTTTGCTTCTTCTTCCGAGCTTGTCCCTGAAACAAATGCCATTTTTGATTTAAAATCTCGGACATATTTTTCATTTTTATAATTTTCAGGTGGAATAAATCCTAACCCTTTCTTTTTGAAATTACCGTTATGGTTTGGTTTCTTTTGAAAACCAGAACCAGAACCGTAACCTTTTTTCTTGTTTAAATGTTGTTGAACTCTTGAAGTGTATTTTTTAGGTTTTTCAGTAAGATTTACATCTTTTATTTCAGAAATATTAATTTCTGTTAGTTTGAAAACCTTTTTGATCTTTTCAAAATTAACACTTCTTATTGGAAATTCCTCATCAGAATATAATTTGTCTGAATCAATCAATGTATATGCCACTTTGATTGCTTCGTCATTCACATTAGATTTTGATAACAGGAATTCTTTATTGTACACCCGTTTAACCGACGACTTTGAACTGTTGACCGACGAACTCGGACTTTTGATGGACGAACTTGAACACCCAGACTTGGACTTTGACTTAGACTTTAACTCCGACTCCTCATCTGTATCCAACACCTGATCGACCACCTTTTTTGTTAACTCGGACTCATGATCAGTGTCAGACGATGTAAAAACGACGTCAATATTTTCTGGTAATTCATCGGTTATATCGGACTTTAACTTTATATTGACTGCTTTTTCGACTTGCTCTTCATTCGGTTTTCTAGGAGAATACCCTTCCCAAATCGGAGGCGGACACTTGTTATAACTAACACTCTGCTTCTTACCAGTATCATTCTTCTTTGGCTTCTCATCTTTAAATGCTTCAAAACCTGCAACAATTGGATAAATTCGATCAATGAGATAATCAGAACTAGAATAGCTTTGCAGTAAACGTCTAATTCTTTCATTTTCAATCTTTTCTATCTCCAACTCCTGCTGCAACTTTGCACGTTCTTCGATGTAATGATTAATCGCCTTCTGCTTTGTCATCATCACAACATTCATCATAGTCAGTGCATCTTCTCTTTCAGAATTTGTCTTTTGAAGACCAGTTACTGTTCTATTTAGCACATCATACGATTCTTTCACGTAGTTAAGATTGAACAATAATTGTTCTTTCATCTTTTCTTGGTCACTCAGTTTCTCATCTTTTTCTGCACATTGCTTGCAAGATTCCAAACACTTTAAGCAAGGCTTGATGACTTCCACAATCTTTTCAACTTCGATGAATTTCTCAACCTCAATCACTGTTTCAGATTCAGTCACCTTCTCAGCTTTAACTTCTTCATTTTTAACAGTCTCTTCTTTTTTATCAACACTTTCACTCTTCATTTTCTTTTGTTCTTTTGCAGCACGTCACTCCTTCAGCTTCTCCAAGCGATCTGCAAAATAGAATTGAAAACTTTCAGGAGATAGATGAGCTTTTGCAACATTAATATGTCTTTCTTCCTCATCATCACCACTGTCATCAGTTGGTGATTGATCAAAATCTATTATCTTTTCAGAGCTATCATCTGAAGAACTAGAATCAGAAGGTGTTTGATCAAAATTAATGTCTTTTCTGTACTATCATTTGAAGAACCAAAATCTGATGGTGTTTGATCAAAAATTAATGTCTTTTCAGAAATCTCATCTGAAGAACCAGAATCAGATGATGTTTGATCACCATCAGTTGCTTCTTCTGAACTTTCATCGGATGAAACAGATTCTTCTTCTTGATTCTTTTCATGAACACCAATTGCTTTCATCCATTCTTGAACTATCTTTGCAATGAAAGCTTTAAAATTCCCATTCTCATCCACAAATCTATCCTAGCTGAACCCTTCAGGTAACTTTTCATCATCTTAATTTATTAGACATGCTTTACTATCAGCTGATATATATTTGTCCCAACTGAAACCTGGATCCATTTTCTCATCATCTTGATTAATGATACCATAATAAGCTTTCTTATTTGCATCTTCAATCATCTTCCCATGAGCAGTTTGTGTTTCTTTTTATTGATATGGTTGATGAGCAACTTGTTGATATATAGCTTTCCGATAGTAGTCATCTTTTCCAAATGGATTCTTTTCTCCACTCGCTTCCTGATTTTTGCATTCTCTTTTGAAATGACCTTTCTCCCTGCATCGAAAACAAGTAACTTTAGATTTGTCAAAACCCAAAGTAGACACATGTGCATCTAGAAAATCATTTCTCCCTTTTATCATTTTAAACTTTTCTGCTCTCCTCAAGACACTAGCTAGACACCATTTGATGTCCATGAGTTCCATCTCTTCAGCGTCTATCTGATCGTAATCCTCTTTCGTTAGCATAGGATTTCCGATCCTCCCCGCAACCAAACCTTCATAGGATTGTAGCACCGTTGCAAGTAACGCCATGTGATCTTTTGCAATTTCTTCAAAAAAACTTTGACCATCTGGAAGGTTCAATGCAATGCTGCACTGTATCACACAACCATTTCCACTTTTTGAACTTTGAGAATGAAAACTTGAAGTTGAATTCTTTGGATCAACACTTGGATATGAAGAAAATCCACTGCTGCTATTTGGACTTTGTTCAACAGTTCCATATGAGTTTCCAGCACTAAAAGCAGTTTGAATTTTCGGACCCTTTTCAATCTCTTGAACATTTCCTTTGTAATACATTTTCACATCTTGTTGATTACTCGGGTTATTTATCCTTGCAATCTTTTGCTGTTCAAGATCTTGACCCTCAATCTTCTCGATGAACTGAGAAATCGTCAAACCATCATATACTCCGGTGTTCTTTAAAATCATCAAAAATGTACCCCACTCTTTCTGAGGTAAAGCATCAGCTAATTTGTCGACCCATTCCTCTCGTTCTTCGGTTATGCTTAGCAACGACATAGAATGCACTAAGTGGCAGTATCTTTCAATCAACTTCTTTGTATCTTCCCCTGGCAGACTTGTGAATAGATCAAATTCTTTCTTAAGCAACACCTTTTTACTTTTGATCATTTTCTCACTTCCCTCAAATTTGATTTTAAGAGCATCCCAAATTGATTTTGAAGTTTTGTCATGTTGAAGCAATACAAAGATGTCTTCTTTAATAGCTTGCTGAAGTAGACTAATCATCATCTTTTCAGCTCTGTACATGTCTCGTTCTTTATCAATGAATTCAGAGATTTCTTTCTCAACTTGCAGATCAGTACGTGGTAGTACATATTTTTTCAAATTACACTCCCAATATCTCAAGTGATTAGCTTGAACCTAGTTTGTCTTTTGAAGACCAGTTATTGTTCTATTTAGCACATCATACGATTCTTTCACGTAGTTAAGATTGAACAATAATTGTTCTTTCATCTTTTCTTGGTCACTCAGTTTCTCATCTTTTTCTGCACATTGCTTGCAAGATTCCAAACACTTTAAGCAAGGCTTGATGACTTCCACAATCTTTTCAACTTCGATGAATTTCTCAACCTCAATCACTGTTTCAGATTCAGTCACCTTCTCAGCTTTAACTTCTTCATTTTGAATAGTCTCTTCTTTTTTATCAACACTTTCACTCTTCATTTTCTTTTGTTCTTTTGCAGCACGTCACTCCTTCAGCTTCTCCAAGCGATCTGCAAAATAGAATTGAAAACTTTCAGGAGATAGATGAGCTTTTGCAACATTAATATGTCTTTCTTCCTCATCATCACCACTGTCATCAGTTGGTGATTGATCAAAATCTATTATCTTTTCAGAGCTATCATCTGAAGAACTAGAATCAGAAGGTGTTTGATCAAAATTAATGTCTTTTCTGTACTATCATTTGAAGAACCAAAATCTGATGGTGTTTGATCAAAAATTAATGTCTTTTCAGAAATCTCATCTGAAGAACCAGAATCAGATGATGTTTGATCACCATCAGTTGCTTCTTCTGAACTTTCATCGGATGAAACAGATTCTTCTTCTTGATTCTTTTCATGAACACCAATTGCTTTCATCCATTCTTGAACTATCTTTGCAATGAAAGCTTTAAAATTCCCATTCTCATCCACAAATCTATCCCAGCTGAACCCTTCAGGTAACTTTTCATCATCTTGATTTATTAGACATGCTTTACTATCAGCTGATATATATTTGTCCCAACTGAAACCTGGATCCATTTTCTCATCATCTTGATTAATGATACCATAATAAGCTTTCTTATTTGCATCTTCAATCATCTTCCCATGAGCAGTTTGTGTTTCTTTTTGTTGATATGGTTGATGAGCAACTTGTTGATATATAGCTTTCCGATAGTAGTCATCTTTTCCAAATGGATTCTTTTCTCCACTCGCTTCCTGATTTTTGCATTCTCTTTTGAAATGACCTTTCTCCCTGCATCGAAAACAAGTAACTTTAGATTTGTCAAAACCCAAAGTAGACACATGTGCATCTAGAAAATCATTTCTCCCTGTTATCATTTTAAACTTTTCTGCTCTCCTCAAGACACAAGCTAGACACCATTTGATGTCCATGAGCTCCATCTCTTCAGCGTCTATCTGATCGTAATCCTCTTTCGTTAGCATAGGATTTCCGATCCTCCCTGCAACCAAACCTTCATAGGATTGTAGCACCGTTGCAAGTAACGCCATGTGATCTTTTGCAATTTCTTCAGAAAAACTTTGACCATCTGGAAGGTTCAATGCAATGCTGCACTGTATCACACAACCATTTCCACTTTTTGAACTTTGAGAATGAAAACTTGAAGTTGAATTCTTTGGATCAACACTTGGATATGAAGAAAATCCACTGCTGCTATTTGGACTTTGTTCAACAGTTCCATATGAGTTTCCAGCACTAAAAACAGTTTGAATTTTCGGACTCTTTTCAATCTCTTGAACATTTCCTTTGTAATACATTTTCACATCTTGTTGATTACTCGGGTTATTTATCCTTGCAATCTTTTGCTGTTCAAGATCTTGACCCTCAATCTTCTCGATGAGCTGAGAAATCGTCAAACCATCATATACTCCGGTGTTCTTTAAAATCATCAAAAATGTACCCCACTCTTTCTGAGGTAAAGCATCAGCTAATTTGTCGACCCATTCCTCTCGTTCTTCGGTTATGCTTAGCAACGACATAGAATGCACTAAGTGGCAGTATCTTTCAATCAACTTCTTTGTATCTTCCCCTGGCAGACTTGTGAATAGATCAAATTCTTTCTTAAGCAACACCTTTTTACTTTTGATCATTTTCTCACTTCCCTCAAATTTGATTTTAAGAGCATCCCAAATTGATTTTGAAGTTTTGTCATGTTGAAGCAATACAAAGATGTCTTCTTTAATAGCTTGCTGAAGTAGACTAATCATCATCTTTTCAGCTCTGTACATGTCTCGTTCTTTATCAATGAATTCAGAGATTTCTTTCTCAACTTGCAGATCAGTACGTGGTAGTACATATTTTTTCAAATTACACTCCCAATATCTCAAGTGATTAGCTTGAACCTAGTTTGTCTTTTGAAGACCAGTTATTGTTCTATTTAGCACATCATACGATTCTTTCACGTAGTTAAGATTGAACAATAATTGTTCTTTCATCTTTTCTTGGTCACTCAGTTTCTCATCTTTTTCTGCACATTGCTTGCAAGATTCCAAACACTTTAAGCAAGGCTTGATGACTTCCACAATCTTTTCAACTTCGATGAATTTCTTAACCTCAATCACTGTTTCAGATTCAGTCACCTTCTCAGCTTTAACTTCTTCATTTTGAATAGTCTCTTCTTTTTTATCAACACTTTCACTCTTCATTTTCTTTTGTTCTTTTGCAGCACGTCACTCCTTCAGCTTCTCCAAGCGATCTGCAAAATAGAATTGAAAACTTTCAGGAGATAGATGAGCTTTTGCAACATTAATATGTCTTTCTTCCTCATCATCACCACTGTCATCAGTTGGTGATTGATCAAAATCTATTATCTTTTCAGAGCTATCATCTGAAGAACTAGAATCAGAAGGTGTTTGATCAAAATTAATGTCTTTTCTGTACTATTATTTGAAGAACCAAAATCTGATGGTGTTTGATCAAAAATTAATGTCTTTTCAGAAATCTCATCTGAAGAACCAGAATCAGATGATGTTTGATCACCATCAGTTGCTTCTTCTGAACTTTCATCGGATGAAACAGATTCTTCTTCTTGATTCTTTTCATGAACACCAATTGCTTTCATCCATTCTTGAACTATCTTTGCAATGAAAGCTTTAAAATTCCCATTCTCATCCACAAATCTATCCCAGCTGAACCCTTCAGGTAACTTTTCATCATCTTGATTTATTAGACATGCTTTACTATCAGCTGATATATATTTGTCCCAACTGAAACCTGGATCCATTTTCTCATCATCTTGATTAATGATACCATAATAAGCTTTCTTATTTGCATCTTCAATCATCTTCCCATGAGCCGTTTGTGTTTCTTTTTGTTGATATGGTTGATGAGCAACTTGTTGATATATAGCTTTCCGATAGTAGTCATCTTTTCCAAATGGATTCTTTTCTCCACTCGCTTCCTGATTTTTGCATTCTCTTTTGAAATGACCTTTCTCCCTGCATCGAAAACAAGTAACTTTAGATTTGTCAAAACCCAAAGTAGACACATGTGCATCTAGAAAATCATTTCTCCCTGTTATCATTTTAAACTTTTCTGCTCTCCTCAAGACACTAGCTAGACACCATTTGATGTCCATGAGCTCCATCTCTTTAGCGTCTATCTGATCGTAATCCTCTTTCGTTAGCATAGGATTTCCGATCCTCCCCGCAACCAAACCTTCATAGGATTGTAGCACCGTTGCAAGTAACGCCATGTGATCTTTTGCAATTTCTTCAGAAAAACTTTGACCATCTGGAAGGTTCAATGCAATGCTGCACTGTATCACACAACCATTTCCACTTTTTGAACTTTGAGAATGAAAACTTGAAGTTGAATTCTTTGGATCAACACTTGGATATGAAGAAAATCCACTGCTGCTATTTGGACTTTGTTCAACAGTTCCATATGAGTTTCCAGCACTAAAAGCAGTTTGAATTTTCGGACTCTTTTCAATCTCTTGAACATTTCCTTTGTAATACATTTTCACATCTTGTTGATTACTCGGGTTATTTATCCTTGCAATCTTTTGCTGTTCAAGATCTTGACCCTCAATCTTCTCGATGAACTGAGAAATCGTCAAACCATCATATACTCCGGTGTTCTTTAAAATCATCAAAAATGTACCCCACTCTTTCTGAGGTAAAGCATCAGCTAATTTGTCGACCCATTCCTCTCGTTCTTCGGTTATGCTTAGCAACGACATAGAATGCACTAAGTGGCAGTATCTTTCAATCAACTTCTTTGTATCTTCCCCTGGCAGACTTGTGAATAGATCAAATTCTTTCTTAAGCAACACCTTTTTACTTTTGATCATTTTCTCACTTCCCTCAAATTTGATTTTAAGAGCATCCCAAATTGATTTTGAAGTTTTGTCATGTTGAAGCAATACAAAGATGTCTTCTTTAATAGCTTGCTGAAGTAGACTAATCATCATCTTTTCAGCTCTGTACATGTCTCGTTCTTTATCAATGAATTCAGAGATTTCTTTCTCAACTTGCAGATCAGTACGTGGTAGTACATATTTTTTCAAATTACACTCCCAATATCTCAAGTGATTAGCTTGAACCTAGTTTGTCTTTTGAAGACCAGTTATTGTTCTATTTAGCACATCATACGATTCTTTCACGTAGTTAAGATTGAACAATAATTGTTCTTTCATCTTTTCTTGGTCACTCAGTTTCTCATCTTTTTCTGCACATTGCTTGCAAGATTCCAAACACTTTAAGCAAGGCTTGATGACTTCCACAATCTTTTCAACTTCGATGAATTTCTCAACCTCAATCACTGTTTCAGATTCAGTCACCTTCTCAGCTTTAACTTCTTCATTTTGAACAGTCTCTTCTTTTTTATCAACACTTTCACTCTTCATTTTCTTTTGTTCTTTTGCAGCACGCCACTCCTTCAGCTTCTCCAAGCGATCTGCAAAATAGAATTGAAAACTTTCAGGAGATAGATGAGCTTTTGCAACATTAATATGTCTTTCTTCCTCATCATCACCACTGTCATCAGTTGGTGATTGATCAAAATCTATTATCTTTTCAGAGCTATCATCTGAAGAACTAGAATCAGAAGGTGTTTGATCAAAATTAATGTCTTTTCTGTACTATCATTTGAAGAACCAAAATCTGATGGTGTTTGATCAAAAATTAATGTCTTTTCAGAAATCTCATCTGAAGAACCAGAATCAGATGATGTTTGATCACCATCAGTTGCTTCTTCTGAACTTTCATCGGATGAAACAGATTCTTCTTCTTGATTCTTTTCATGAACACCAATTGCTTTCATCCATTCTTGAACTATCTTTGCAATGAAAGCTTTAAAATTCCCATTCTCATCCACAAATCTATCCCAGCTGAACCCTTCAGGTAACTTTTCATCATCTTGATTTATTAGACATGCTTTACTATCAGCTGATATATATTTGTCCCAACTGAAACCTGGATCCATTTTCTCATCATCTTGATTAATGATACCATAATAAGCTTTCTTATTTGCATCTTCAATCATCTTCCCATGAGCAGTTTGTGTTTCTTTTTGTTGATATGGTTGATGAGCAACTTGTTGATATATAGCTTTCCGATAGTAGTCATCTTTTCCAAATGGATTCTTTTCTCCACTCGCTTCCTGATTTTTGCATTCTCTTTTGAAATGACCTTTCTCCCTGCATCGAAAACAAGTAACTTTAGATTTGTCAAAACCCAAAGTAGACACATGTGCATCTAGAAAATCATTTCTCCCTGTTATCATTTTAAACTTTTTTGCTCTCCTCAAGACACTAGCTAGACACCATTTGATGTCCATGAGCTCCATCTCTTCAGCGTCTATCTGATCGTAATCCTCTTTCGTTAGCATAGGATTTCCGATCCTCCCCGCAACCAAACCTTCATAGGATTGTAGCACCGTTGCAAGTAACGCCATGTGATCTTTTGCAATTTCTTCAGAAAAACTTTGACCATCTGGAAGGTTCAATGCAATGCTGCACTGTATCACACAACCATTTCCACTTTTTGAACTTTGAGAATGAAAACTTGAAGTTGAATTCTTTGGATCAACACTTGGATATGAAGAAAATCCACTGCTGCTATTTGGACTTTGTTCAACAGTTCCATATGAGTTTCCAGCACTAAAAGCAGTTTGAATTTTCGGACTCTTTTCAATCTCTTGAACATTTCCTTTGTAATACATTTTCACATCTTGTTGATTACTCGGGTTATTTATCCTTGCAATCTTTTGCTGTTCAAGATCTTGACCCTCAATCTTCTCGATGAACTGAGAAATCGTCAAACCATCATATACTCCGGTGTTCTTTAAAATCATCAAAAATGTACCCCACTCTTTCTGAGGTAAAGCATCAGCTAATTTGTCGACCCATTCCTCTCGTTCTTCGGTTATGCTTAGCAACGACATAGAATGCACTAAGTGGCAGTATCTTTCAATCAACTTCTTTGTATCTTCCCCTGGCAGACTTGTGAATAGATCAAATTCTTTCTTAAGCAACACCTTTTTACTTTTGATCATTTTCTCACTTCCCTCAAATTTGATTTTAAGAGCATCCCAAATTGATTTTGAAGTTTTGTCATGTTGAAGCAATACAAAGATGTCTTCTTTAATAGCTTGCTGAAGTAGACTAATCATCATCTTTTCAGCTCTGTACATGTCTCGTTCTTTATCAATGAATTCAGAGATTTCTTTCTCAACTTGCAGATCAGTACGTGGTAGTACATATTTTTTCAAATTACACTCCCAATATCTCAAGTGATTAGCTTGAACCCAGTTTTCAAATCTATCTTTCCAACCGTAATACTCCTCAATGCTCATTAGCTTCGGGGGTTTTTGTGTAGTTCCAGTTTCATTTTCCAAGTTCATATTTTGAGCAATGGTAGCCGGAGTAGTTGGGGATGTTGCAAATGCGTTGTAAAATTCGGAATCCATGTTTCGGTAAACTTTTTCACAAAACAGACTTTTCAAGCGAAATTAACCTGCACAAACTTCAAACGAAATCAGCAATTCAAACGAAATTAGACCCTATGGAGCGAAATAAATGATTTCGTACGAAATTAGATGATTTCGTACGCAATTACAAACTGGTTCGTGCGAAATACCAAACCTGAAGTTATTTCGCGCGAAATAACACAAAAATAGTAATTTCGTGCGAAATTAACAGGGATTTCGTGCGAAATTAATCAAAAGATGTAATTTCGTGTGAAATTAAGAGGCTATTTCGTGCGAAATTATGCTGATGTCATTTTTTCGAACTGATTTTCAAGTGGAATTACAAATATTATCAATTTTAGATCAAATTAAGGTCCAATTCTCTCAAGGCTTTGTTAAAACACTGTTTCGCTTGTATTGTGAAAAATTTAGGCCATTTTAACCGTTAAAACTTGTTCAATTGATAAAAGAAGGTGTAGAAGTAAGAAAATAAGATGAAATCAGGCTGAAATCTGCAGAACTCCTCCTCCTGTGCTCTGATACCACTTGTAGGATCGTTGTTGGAGTCGAGATGAGTCAAACATAGGTGTTCTACTCAAAATGAAAGGCGGAAACGGACATAATGAGTTGAATTCAGCTAGATATCACTTTTAACTGTCGTTTATATTGGCCTGGAACAGTTTTATAGCAAGACGACACTTCGACAGAGCTTCGCCGTCGGAAAACACCTTGCTAATTTCGTACCAAATGAATCAGACACACACATATATATAGGCATTGTAATTTCGCATGGATTACACTTGTAATTTCGTGCGAAATTACCTACATACATACTTTTCTCGTTTTGCGCGCCCTGATATATCTATTACAATGTAAGACTCGATACAAGACGAAGTCGACAGACGCATGTACCAACAGGACTCGAAATCATTTCATACATCTTTTGGGTGCGGAATAACAACTTGCGGCAAACCTTCGTCAGTGCAAAACAAATGTGTCGTTAACTAGCTGACGCCTAAACGGAAAGGATTTAAGGTATCAAAATATAACTTACACTAGTCTAGCGAACTAGTTAACCATATTTTGGCGTCGTAAACACCTTACATAAACGCCATAGCAACAATGGTAAACTAAAACCATCGCTCCCGGTATTATATTATATCCTTCATATACCATCCGGTATCGAACTGATGAGCGAACTAGTGGTATTTTTTTTACCATCCAAAATTAATACCAACTAGTCTAATGAACTAGTTTATATCACCTAACATCCTAAATCTCTAATTACACCCTAATTAACATACTTAACATAAATATCTAAATATCTAGAGGTTTATATATTAGGCACATGCATATTACAATAAATAAATTAAATCACAATCACCTAGCCTACCTTCCCACCCCCATTTCGTTGATCATAAGTGTGCCCACACCCACTAGACCCTTGAAGAAAATAAAGGATGTAGCATGGTGTGAAATATTGCATGATGACTTAATAGTTGTGAAGATCTTTACATCATCACCACCCGTCATTTTCCCTTACTTCTACAACACTTCACAACATACAAACACCATCTAGCCTCTCTCTAAATCTCGGCTACCAAACACCCTCACCCTCACACCATTTTCAATCTATAAACAAGCTAATTCAAGTCTCACATAACTCATTCAAGATGATCTAAGGTGGTTGTAGCTTATGGGGATGCACTAGGAGCTTCACTTTGGTATTTGGAGGCTTTAACATCAACTTTTCATCTTCTTCACTAGTTTCTACCCTAGCCATTGTGCAAGTAGTAAGACCATCTAACTTTTTTTTTTATATAAGTACAAGGGAAATCATCTTGAAACTCACTAAAAGAATACTCAAAAACTCTAAAAATAAACTAGATAATGTAACTAAATATATAGTATTCTTGTTGATCTCGATGTCCGTTGTAGTGTAGATTATGTTAAATAAAATGATCTTGCCATATTATGTTTAAAAATATGATCTAAACATGAATGTGTTTAGATTTAGCAAGATCATCATCCTCAAAGCTTCATGAACTTCATATGTAAACATGAAAATGATTTTTTTGAAAAATATAAGGTTGTTAAAGAACTTAAAAGCATAAATTTTAAGCTAGTGACCTTGTAATATAACCTAAATAAGGTTAAATAAAAATATGGAACTTGTAGGTGAACCTAAAAATATAATTATTTTTATTGATCTTGGAAAATGTATATAAACAAGTTTATATAAAGAGGTGTGAATAAATATTGATCACAAGAATATTGATATTTTTAGAGTACTTGGTAAATAGTGGTGAATTAGAAAATTGATTTGATGAATTAAACGCGTTTTGAAAACGTGGGAAATGTCATAGTTTAGGGGAAACTATGGCGAAATTTTCTAAAAATCTAATCGCGATTAAAGTATGATTAAAGGGTGATTAACAAAGTTAAACGTGATTAGTGGTCTTAAAATGTCATTATGGAAGCTTTGACGAGAATAGTTAAGCCTGAAATATTCAAGAGTTCTTATGAGCTTAAACATATATTTTCACAAAAATAAAAGGGTGAAAATAATAATAATGTATAAATATAATTTTTGACAAAAATTATATATTTTGGAAACTTACTAGGTATATGTATTTTGTGCTATGTGTATGTACTTAGATACCTATAGGGTGATCAAAATAAATACACATACATGTTCCTACATGGTCCAAGAAATGCTAGTAAATCGGACAATTAAATAAAATGGCCGAAATGGAAATACATAACACTTGACGACAACAAATTGGGCGTATCGACATCGTGAACAAGTTACTACAAAGTCGAGTCTAAAATAACATATTTTAGACATTAAAACGAGCACATGTCTAAACGATCGATAACAAGAATCCGGAAAGTCGAAAACTATACAAATTACCAAGTATTTTTCATAGGAAAAATGAACTTATTTAAAGTTTACTACTTGGTAACATTTTGGTAAAAAAATTGCAAGATTATGTTAACGGACTCATAAAGTTAGAATTGGGCCTATCAAAGCTAGTAATGGGCTAGGCCCAAATTCCTTAATACATGGGCTAGGGCCCAATGACAAGATAACATGGCTCGGCCCAATGACATGGGCTTGGCTCAATAACATTAAAACATGGTTTAGATACGATAACATAGATGACATGGGCTCGGCCCAATGGCACGAGCAATGGCTCAATTACACGCGTGCGCGGCACGAAGACATATGAAGGGTGAAGCCCGTTCACCTATAATTCAATACGTATAGAATACATGTATATACATAACAATCGAGCGAGTAAACTATCAACGCTCTAAAATACAAAGTTGTTCCAAAGATGACAAACGAGAACATAATAAAGAATTCAAGATGAACAACTTGTACGAGGTCCGAAAGACCTAGTGTCTAACGAGATTAGTACACATGTAGGTTATTGACACGTACGGACGCTCACTTCGATATCATAATACACGGAACGCAAACTTGTGAGTTCATGTCCCTCCTTTCACTGATTTCAATGTTTTGTTTTCAAAAACATCGAGGGGAAATACATGCTAAAACTATTGGTATGTTAGTTACGGAGTAGAAGATAACATGATCAATGTGCATAAGTAGGATGATAACATTAGTAACCATTAATCACATAGTGACCAAGGTGCACAAGGTGTAGATCTATTGGGCTTGAGACACGCCCCACTCCTAGTTGTTAACCGTGGAGTGATTTTGTGATCCCAAATGATAACAAAGTGTTCTCGGTTTGGTTATTTACTTATGGTACATTTTGTCAGGGGGCTCGCTACCCACTGATACATCCTTAAACAGACTCCATGTATGAATAAGAACATACCATGATTACAAGATAACATTTATGAGATTTCATATGATAACAATAACTGCATGAACTCGCTCAACTTTTGTTGACTTTTTAAAACTACATGTATTTCAGGAAACTGGTCTTGAGCCGGTGATACACTACGGGTAACGGGAAAGTCAATGACAACGATGGCCACTTTTGGAAGGTTTGTCTTTTATATCCCAACTTCGTATGGGTATATAGGGGACAAAACCTCACTATGATTTATGTCAAACACTAGCTTTTGTGTTGTGTAATATAACTTAATCTATGTCATGGTTAACGTTGTGAACGTTGGTAAACTTGAAACTATGTTGGAAAACTAGTGATCTTTTGTTAAAATCATTATATCTATGGCATCGTTGTTGTTTATGTGTTTACTCATTTGGATGCAATGATTTCCTTTCTTACGTCACACACAATACGCTTCCGCTAGTAGCAGGGTGTGACAGATTGGTATCAGAGCTCCGATTGTAGTGAACCGGGGAAAAACTTTTACAAAGTTTGGTCTACAATCACCAAGGGCTCGCATGAAAACAAAGTCAATAACATTACGAAAGTGATTTCAAAAGTATGACAAAAATGGCAAAAGTTTTCATTGTGTCATGGTAACATGAGGATCTATCACGCGAGCTCATTCACAAGTAATAAGGAAGGATCAATACATGGTTAGTCTATGAGGAATAGACTTGAAAACATTAAGGATTACATGTGAAACATGAGAAACAAAAACAACATGAGATTTAGTGATTATATATATAATGTGTTATTATATGTGTTGTACGGAATATTTTGCCATGACAAAACTACCTTCGACTACGAATTCTATTATTACACATGACTCACTCGATGAGAATAACGACCTCACGTCTATTACGAAGCTTATGACGGATGTGGTTCCTAAGTGAGACCCTAAAGCATTGATCCCGTGGAAGATGTTTGTTTTCCCTCGGATGGGTATAAGTCTGGCTTCGGTAGTGACGACGAGGTGGAGGTGGCGACCTTGGACAACAACTCTATTAGTGGGATGAGGTCCCTGAGGCTCATACTAATCGTGATTGATAACACTCTTGTCCAGACAAGGAAGATGAAGTACTCATCTTAAAGGCGCCCCTCCGGTTGTATTGTAGCGGATTCTCTCTACTTCTATTTCGTCTAACGTTGCACCCTTTCACGAATAATGATAATTGGTGTTACCACGTGGACCATCACGAAGGTCCCTCCTATGTTGAAGGTATATAGACAATAGTGTCCTCTCTTTGGCTGATCGTCTGCTTTGAACGAGAGAACGCTAGGGTGACCATGCAAGACAATTTATTATTACGGGGGCCCACGTAATAACAACTTGTAGTGTATGGAAATCCTGGTGGGCTCTGCGGGTCAAGCTAACAATCACTATCCTTACGAAATTCCTAAATTGTTCAAGTTTCTATCTAGTAGAACACTAATCGGGATGGTTACTATAGCACTCTACGATACAGGAAGACCATACGTATTATTCGCACCTAACATTCGATCTATAACACGAGTCGATTGAGACTAGTCATCGAATGCAAACAAAACTTGTTGACCACTCATGGAGGATTTTCCTCAACATTCTAGGAATTCTTGTACATGGGCTGGTTCTTTGGTGTCTATGACACCTTACCTTATCTTAGGCATTGGAAATAATTACATTTAACTCTGTTGTTTGACATTTGTCTTATTCCAAGGGATGATGTGGCATGAGCCATGCTATAACCCCTTCATTGTATTTTATTCGGCATCTACGGAAATTATACAATTTTGTTGGAGCTCGTGGAGCTCAAGGGATATCAATGTATTCGACACACGGGTAGCGCGACGAAGGATTTTCCTACTTGGGACGATCGAGGTCCATGAAGAAGAGAATACATGCTGTATGGATGGAGACGACCGTTTGGTTTCTCCTCCTCAATAAATTACCTCTTTTCCCACGTAGGCATATGGTCAATACACACAGGAGGTACTACACATTTTGGGTTGCGTTTATTCATGTTATCATTGTTCAAACATGCATGAACAATGCGGTCTTGAGATTTCCATGACCAATTACATTCTTAATTCTTAGGCGCATGGTAGGCTATATCTGTCCAAATACAAGTCTAGACCCTTTGATACGATGTATCAAAAAAAAACATGGCGCCGAAAAGAAAATCTACGCGCAAAAAAGGGTCAGTTAATCAGCACACTACTATTAAAGTCGAACTTGAGTTTTTTTTATGGAACAACATGAGGTTGCGGAGATTGCACAACATGGGGTTGTTGAGTCGACACTAATGATGGTACTGATGTTACCGACAGCTCAAGTGGTTCAAATTCCGATGGGACGAGAACGAGTGGAAGTGCCACGCTTGGAGATGCAATCACACCAGATTTTAATTCTAAGGCATCTCCGGATTACAAGCCGCGAGACCTCATCGATACGAGAGGTGCAGTAAGTTATGTCCGCTAAATAAAGACAATGAAGTCAGTTAACCGTGCTAGTAAATTTAATCCTAAGTAAACAATTTGGTAAACGAATAGTCATCTGTTGAGGGAGACGATAACTTGGTGGAATCTCCAAGTGCAAACTATAGGGAGTAATACAACAAAGAGGTTATTGTGGGAAAAACTCAAGGATCTTACGCAAGAATAGTATTGATCGCTAGTGGTAAATTCCAAGGTTGGGAACCGAACCCTAGAACTCGATTATGATTAGAGCGAACGTAGCTGGTTACCCCGAACGCCTCTACGATCTCTAAAAGATTGTTGCATACTAGATATCACCCGAATCCAAACGCACGGAGCACTACTGTAACAACTGTGCTTGTAATCACTATGAACAATTCTGTTATCAATAAAACAATGTTATTTGATCACAATGTTTGTTTTGTTATGTTTTACATTTTTCATGTTTTGACTTTTATCCAATTCCAAACTCTATATCAATTTCTGGAGAGTTATACGCAAACTGGTGCGAAAACGTACTCAGTTTAACGCGACAAATACTCCGGAACATCAACATATACTTAACATACCTTAAATAACCCTTACATAACTTAGAAATAAGTTTTGAAGGCTTTGGTATGGCAAAAACAAGTAAATTCGCTTACAGGGTCTAAAATTGACAAACTACGAAAGTATGCCAATCTGAACTGTAACGAACATTCCGGAACATGACCATAAGTTAAACACACCTTAAATATCCTTTACATGGCTTAGGAATAGGCTTTAAGGGGTTCGGTGCGCTAAAATAAACTTTTGGGTCATTCAGGGACTAAAAGTGTCAAAAAGTGCACAAGTTTGCACTTTTGCGCATAACTCACGTTCTGAATACATCCGGACATCCAAAAATTTATGTAAACACTATAATATTTTATTTTAGTGTTTGGCATGATAAAAATCCGTTTGTTGCATCATTTAGATCGTTTTTCGCGCTTATGCGCATTCCGTCGTAATTAAGCGAACATCGCGTTCGTACGACCAAACGAACTGACATCCGGCATATTTTTGAATATGTATCATGCCCACAATGTTTAGGCATCCTTGTGGAGCCTTGAAAATGATTTAACGAACCTTAAACACGTCGTAAATGGCCTTAATACGCAACGGGGACTGAAAGTTGGACATTTGAAATTGTTTGCTGATCAGGGGACCCCTAGCGCGACGCCTAGCCCCCCCCTAGCGTCACGCTAGGCCCCTTCTGATCGGGAAAAGCCATTTAAACACAAGATTAACATCCCCTAACATCCCCCAAAGGTCAAGTGACACATGTTGAACTCTTATGGTGTCCAAAATCAGTAACCACAACATTACAACAAGTGTAGGGATGTGATCATTCCCTCTTCTCCAAGAAACGATCCTAACGGTGGACCGAAATCTATAAATACCCATCACATTTCACTTCATTTCTCACAAGAATCTGATCATTTGTGCTCTAAGTTGATGCCATTGCTTCATACCTGAGCTCTTTGATCTAGATTAGCATTCGGGGACCCTTCGTAAGTCTTCTTTCGTTCTTTTATTGCTTTTCGAGTCCGAAAGTCAAACTTTGTTTGACTTTCTGCATTGACCAGTTTATGGTCGATGCGAAGTTCGTTTGAACTTCATAACGTGAGCGTGATCACGATGGTTATAGTCCCTAGTGACTATACCTACTGATTACCACGTTATCTAGGCTCAGTGACGAGCCGTAGTTTCGGTCAGAATACGTATTCTTGCGTATTTTGTAACCAAACTACTTATGGGTATCAAAAAAGTTTGTTTTGATACCAAACCTGTTTTCTAAACTTAGTTAAGCATGTTTTAACATGCTTAGCTCGTCACTTTTAGTTTAGTGCTTAGATAGGGTCGTAAGGTAAGCGATCTAAACAATCGCTTATACTTTCGAACCCGACCCGTTTGGTCGATCATTAGGATCCGACCAAGCACATTAGGTGACCATAGTATATAGGGAATAACCTTATGAGGTTATACCTTATGGTCGCTTCGTTTAAGTAGTTGTATGATAGGTAGTTTATATGCCTTAGGTAAATTACCAAAATACCCCTATGATGCCAAAATTCATTTTAAACATATGTAACACAACTTTTGACATCTAAACTGATTTGACAACCATATTAGACATGTTAAGGCATATATTACTTGTCATAGGACTAGTTAGGCGGTCCAAACGCGTTTCACGCGAACGACGCGTTAAAGTAGCATAAGCTACCTAAACGGGTCGTAATGGGTCACAAGCACTTAGGTTAGGTTTCATTTAGTATGTAGGCTTTAGTAAACCATACTACACGAGTTCCCATACTCGTATGGTTTACGAGCCCTCATCCTATCCGATCTTCCGATTCAGGTCCGGTTTATTAATGTAGTTACCTATATTAGGTGCCGTTTGATATTCCGTGATCTCTAGCATTGCTTGGTGGTTATCTTAGGACTTCTGAGCAATCTCATGTGAGTACATAGAACCCCCTCTTTTAAATGTTTTCAAGGTGTTTATGTGAGTACATAGACCCCTCTTTTACTGTTTTCCAAACGTTTTGGGGTGGAACACATGTGCCTACTTGTTACTTTCATGCTTTCCTGTTTTCACATCATACACTGCTATGTTCGTTAGTACATTATAGTACCTGATTTTATGACATTTCATGCTAGGTGTGCCCAATTTTGTGCATTACTTAGTACATTGTTTTACATGACATTTCATGCTAGGTGTGCCCATTTTGTGCATTACTTAGTACATCGTTTTACATGACATTTCACGCTATGTATGTTCATTTGATTACATACTTAGTGCATTGTTTTCACATGCTTACAATTCTGGTATGACATTTGGTTTGTTTACATGGGACAATACATTCATTAACATTAGCTACGCCGTTCGTTAGTAGGTAGTGGTACCATAGGAATTGACAACTCCCGTTCCGGACATCCCAGGGAAAGGGGACAGAAAGGAATGACCTAATTCGATGATATAAGACAGATAGACCTTTAATTTGTTTAAAGGGTTTATCACCACAGTCACAAGGCTTGGATGTATACATTTTTACAATACCGCATAGATGTTCATATTAAATAGTTGCATGCATTTACACAAAACATAGCTTTGATTTGAACCAAGTTTTACTTCAATACTTTGTTTTTGTGCATATGGTTTAGTTGAGACATTTCACTTGCCATACATGACATTTTGACATAGACATTTGACATGGATATTTGACATAGACATTTGACATGGATATTTGACATAGACATTTGACATGGACATTTGACATAGACATTTTGACATGATTTACATCTTGACATAAACACTTTGACATATTATTCAATACATTTGACAATTGGTTTAAACATAGACTTTTTACCTTGGTTGGTTTGGTTTGATTAAGTGATTAAGTAACGGTGCATGTGTAATATGATACAAGCATGGTGGATACGCCCCTGGTACTTCCTATATATAAGTGTTTGTATGGTATTACATGTCGTAACGTTATTTGAATCATTTCAATATTTAGACATAGAACATTTTATATAAATAACATATTTTTCACAAGACATTGATTTACAAACAACTTATCTTATACCAACACATTTTTACATGGTCATTTATTTAACCTGACATTTACTTATACATATCATCTGATCTTATTGTTTTCAAATGATTTACAAGACAAAGCAAATTACAAGGTTCATGACTAAACATTTTCTTAAACATAAGTCATGAATCCTATTTTTACAAACCTATGTATCTCACAGGCATTTTTATGCTGACGTACCTATTTTCACATGTGTTTTCAGGAGCTTTTCCGTAGGATGTTGATCATGATACTAGGGCGGACCTGTGCCTTAGAGACTTTAAAAGAATATAGACTATGTTTAATTATGTTCTGAACTCCTTAATTCCTGTTTAAGACAATGTAACACTCTTGTTTAATAATTAAATAAAACTTTGTATGCCATGGTTATGAGACAATTAATTCTGTTACAACACTCCCCGACGTTTCCGCCACGTTTTGTATGTTACACGTGGTCGGGGTGTGACAGAAGAGTTGGTATCAGAGCCAATGGTTATAGGGAATTATGTTATTAGTAATGCTTTGACCTAGACTATAACTTTTCTAGGAACCTAACACAAGTTATCTTGTGTTTAGATCTTAAAACATGTACATCACCTATCCTTAGGTGATTAACAAAACAAGGAACCAAAATTTTTCCGAAACGATTTTTGAAAAACAATCATCTGTTTTTGAATAATTTATTACAAGGTTTTGAACCCTCTGTTATATGGTTTTGAACCCTTTTCATTATTGGTTTTTGGCCTTGTGCCTTCACATTTTCAAAATCCCGTCAAACGTTGTGGGCTTTAAATAATGTGAACATGTGCAAACTGGAAGGGTGAATGCCTGTATTCTGGGTTTTCTGTCTAGGCAAGCACTTCGTATACATCTCAACCAGACGCGAGACCAGTTGTGCTTACCTGGGAATTCTTGGAGTGAGTGTTCACTTATAGGCTAGCATGTCTTCGCTAATACATTATTTTGACCCATTTACTTTGATTAGTCACTGTGTGTCGTTTGTTTGCTTTGTGATACGGACGAATGACCACCATCTTTGCTCTTGTTGATTTTGTTTCATCTCATTCTTTTCATCCAATCATCTCACGCGTTTCTTTTCATGTTTTCCTCTTTTAGAATGCCTCCTCGACGCGAGAACCAGATAGCTACTGCCGAACTGGCAGAAATTATTGCGCAGCAGATGGCTGCTCAATTCCCAAATCTCTTTGCTCAATGGCAACAAGCCAACAACAACAACAATGGTCCGTGCAAATACAAGGATTTTAATTTGGCTAAACCACTCAAGTTTAGTGGTTCTGAGGGAGCGACTGGGCTTCTTCAGTGGTTCGAGAGCAGTGAGAATACTTTTCGCCATGTGCAGTGTCCGGAAAATCGCAAAGTCGAGTTTGCTTCGAGCGTATTTCAGAAGAGGGCTTTGACATGGTGGAACGGGGTTATGAGAGACAGAGGTGCAGAAGTTGCTCTTGCACAGACCTGGGCTGAACTTAGAGCCCTTATGATGAGGGAATTCTGTCCTCGCCATGAGCAGCGAGCGTTGGAGAAAGAGTTTGATGTTTTGAAGCAAGATAGTGGTGAGCACAGGGCATATACTGATCGGTTTGAAGAATTGAGTCTGCTTTGCCCAACAATGGTCACCCCACTCGACAAGGCAATCGAGAGATACATCGATGGCCTACCTGACTCGGTACAAGACATTCTTACTGGTAGTAACCCTGCCACACTTCGTCAGGCGATCGAGCTATCTGCGACATTGACTGAGTCGCAGATCCGGAAGAACAAGTTACACCGGAAGGGTGACAAGGGCAAGGAACAATCGGCTGACAAGATGGATAGCAAGAAAAGTCAAAATGGGAATGGAAAGAACTCTGGTTCTTCGAAGAGGGCAAAGAAGCGTAAGGCTTCCCAAAACTATACTGTCACTGCCCAAGCTAACCAGGCAGCTCCCAACCAACCCGCACAGCTTCCAGCAAAGAAACCCTATTCAGGGAATGCACCTTTGTGCAATAGATGCAACAGTCACCACCAGCCGCAACTTCCATGCCGTTTCTGTACTAACTGTGGGAAATCAGGCCATCTTGCCAATGTTTGTCAGTCTGCTCAGAATCCCGCGGTTCAGAACCCGGCTCAACAAGTTGCTCAGCCTCCTGCTCCGCAACAGGGTCAAGCTGCACGACCACAATACCCACCAGGTGCTTGTTACAATTGTGGGGATCTGACCCACTATAGGAATCGGTGCCCAAGACTGGCGAACCAGAACCAGAACCAGAATCAGGCTCCGGCTCGAGGCCGAGTTTTTAACATGAATGCCCAAGAGGCACAGGCTGACGATAATGTGGTGAACGGTACGTTCTTTATTAATAATCAGCCTGCATATGTTCTTTTCGATTCCGGTGCCGATAAGAGTTTCGTGTCTTTGTCTTTTGAGCCTATGCTTCGAGTGTCTAGAACGAAACTAGGAAAACCTTTGACAGTAGAAGTTGCTAGTGGTGAACCCATTATTCTTGATTCTGTTCTACGCAACTGCCAGTTGAACCTGAATAATCATCTTTTCCCTATCGATCTCACGCCTATGCAACTTGGAAGCTTCGACGTTATTGTGGGAATGGATTGGTTATCCAAGCATCACGCAGAGATAGTTTGTTCTGAGAAGATTGTTCGTGTGCCGCTTTCGTCAGGCGAGATTCTGCAGGTTCAAGGTGAGAAGCCTATCGGTGGTCTCAAACTCATGTCTTGTTTTAAAGCTCGGAAGTATTTGCGGAAGAACTATGTGGCTTTCTTAGCACATGTTACAGAAGATAAAGGCAAGGGTAAGGGGCTGTTTGGTAGCCTCTTAATAACCATTCAGATGCTACCTCTTAATGGTTTAAAACATCTGAATGAATAAGAGGTAACCTCAAGTCTGAATGGTTAAGAGGTAACCTCTGAATGGTAAATCATCACATGTCACATGATTCTACCTTCTCATTGGTAAAATTCTTAATGGTTCCATTAAGAGGTAGCCTCTTAATGACCATTCAGAGGCTACCAAACAGCCCCTAAGTCTATTTCAGATATTCCTGTCGTTCGGGATTATTCTGAAGTGTTCCCTGAAGATTTACCTGGTCTACCTCCAGCACGCCAAGTCGAGTTCCGCATTGATCTCGTACCTGGTGCAAATCCCATTGCCAGAGCTCCATATCGTCTTGCACCATCTGAGATGCAAGAGTTGTCCAAACAACTTCAGGAGCTCTCTGACAAAGGCTTTATCCGTCCCAGCTTTTCACCTTGGGGTGCTCCCGTTCTCTTTGTCAAGAAGAAGGATGGATCCTTTAGGATGTGTATCGATTATCGTGAGCTTAACAAGCTTACCATCAAGAATCGATATCCCCTACCTCGCATCGATGATCTCTTTGATCAGTTACAAGGCGCTTCTTATTTTTCGAAGATCGATCTACGTTCCGGGTATCATCAACTTCGGGTGCATGAAGAAGACATTCCGAAGACAGCATTCCGTACTCGTTATGGGCATTATGAATTCACAGTCATGCCATTTGGTTTGACTAATGCTCCGGCTGTTTTCATGGACTTAATGAATAGGGTCTGCAAACCTTATTTGGATCAGTTCGTCATTGTTTTTATTGATGACATCTTGATATATTCCAAGACGCAAGCTGACCACGAGCAACATCTTCGTCTTACTCTGGAACTCCTAAAGAAAGAGCAACTTTTCGCCAAATTCTCCAAGTGCGAATTTTGGCTTAAAGAAGTTCAATTTTTGGGGCATATTATCAACGAACAAGGTATTCATGTAGATCCCTCCAAGATCAGTGCGATTAAGGATTGGGATGCGCCTACTACTCCTACTGAAGTTCGTTCTTTTCTTGGTCTAGCGGGTTATTATCGCCGCTTCATAGAAAACTTCTCGAAGATTGCAGTTCCTCTAACTGCTCTAACTCAGAAGAAAATGCCCTTTTATTGGGGGTACAAACAAGAGGAAGCTTTTCAACACCTGAAGCAGAAGCTTTGCGATGCGCTTGTTCTATCATTGCCTGAGGGTGATGATGATTTTGTTGTGTATTGTGATGCATCAAAATTGGGTCTTGGCTGTGTTCTTATGCAAAGGAACAAAGTCATAGCTTATGCATCGAGGCAGTTGAAGATTCATGAGAAGAACTACACCACTCATGATCTTGAGTTGGGTGCAGTTGTCTTTGCTCTCAAGATCTGGAGACATTATTTGTACGGTACAAAATGTGTGGTTTTCACGGACCACAAAAGTCTTCAGCATATCTTCAATCAGAAAGAACTCAACATGAGGCAACGACGTTGGGTTGAGCTTTTAAACGACTATGACTGCGAAATTCGCTACCATCCTGGTAAGGCGAATGTCGTAGCCGATGCATTGAGTCGTAAGGAACATACTAAGCTTCATTGTGTACGTGTTCAATCTGTTATTCAAGCTCGATCTGATATTCAAGCCCGCATTTCTCAGGCTCAACAATCTTGTGTTTCACAAGGTTTGATGGATAAGGAATTTCCTTATCACATAACGCCTGCTCTGGAACTGAAGGACAATGGATCATATTACTTCATGGACCGTTTGTGGGTCCCAAGCCAGGATGATATTCGTACCTTGCTCATGGATGAAGCCCATAAGTCTCGTTATTCTATTCATCCGGGCTCAGATAAAATGTAT
Source organism: Helianthus tuberosus (assembly GCA_030545235.1). Lineage (NCBI taxonomy): Eukaryota > Viridiplantae > Streptophyta > Magnoliopsida > Asterales > Asteraceae > Helianthus > Helianthus tuberosus. Next base: position 71,295,079 of record CM060388.1, on the reverse strand, counting down.
AAGGATCTTCGTATTCGCTATTGGTGGCCTGGTATGAAGAAAGACATTGCCTTATACGTGTCAAAATGCCTTACTTGTCTTAAGGTTAAGGCTGAACATCAATGTCCTTCTGGTTTATTGGTGCAACCAGAGATCCCAGTTTGGAAATGGGAGAACATTACTATGGATCTTGTTACCAAACTTCCACGCACAAAGAAGGTTCATGATGCCATCTGGGTAGTCGTTGATCGTCTTACAAAGTCAGCACATTTCTTGCCAATCCGTGAGGATTTTCCTGCTGACAGACTTGCACAAATCTATGTGGATGAAATTGTAGCTCGACATGGTGTTCCGTTGAACATCATTTCTGACAGAGATGCTCGTTTCACTTCTCACTTTTGGAGAACCATGCAATCTGCTATGGGGACCCAACTTAATCTGAGCACAGCTTTTCATCCGCAAACGGATGGTCAATCTGAGAGAACAATCCAGACTCTGGAGGATATGCTAAGAGCTTGTGTGATCGATTTTGGTGGTAGCTGGGATTCACATCTTAAATTGATTGAATTCTCCTACAACAACAGTTATCACACCAGCATCAAAATGGCTCCTTTTGAGGCTCTCTATGGTCGAAAATGTCGTTCACCAGTCTGCTGGAATGAGATTGGCGAGGCTCAACTTACTGGACCTGCCCTCATTTTAGAGACAACTGACAAGGTCAAGAAAGTTCGTGATAACCTTCAGGCAGCTCAGAGCCGTCAGAAGATTTACGCGGATCCAAAACGCAAACCCTTGGAATTTCAAGTCGGTGATCGAGTATTACTTAAGGTCTCACCTTGGAAAGGTGTGATCAGATTTGGAAAGAAAGGAAAACTTGCACCTAGGTACGTGGGACCATTCAAGATCGTCGAAAGAATCGGAAAGGTAGCCTACAGACTTGAGTTACCTCCTGAACTGGGAAATGTTCATCCAACTTTTCACGTGTCCAATCTTAAGAAGTGTACAGCTGATGAGAATTTCTCCATACCGCTTGACGAAATTCGTGTTGGCACAACACTGAAATTTGTTGAGAAACCAGTGGAAATCATGGAACGTGAAGTCAAGTGGCTTAAACGCAAGCGCATTCCTTTGGTCAAAGTTCGCTGGGAAGCTAAACGTGGACCCGAGTTTACTTGGGAACGCGAAGATCAAATGAAAGCGAAATATCCGCATCTTTTTCCACGAGTTTCCTCTAAATAAATTTCGGGACGAAATTTCCACAAGTAGGGGAGACTGTAACAACTGTGCTTGTAATCACTATGAACAGTTCTGTTATCAATAAAACAATGTTATTTGATCACAATGTTTTTTTTTTATGTTTTACATTTTTCATGTTTTGACTTTTATCCAATTCCAAACTCTATATCAATTTCTGGAGAGTTATACGCAAACCGGTGCGAAAACGTACTCAGTTTAACGCGACAAATACTCCGGAACATCAACATATACTTAACATACCTTAAATAACCCTTACATAACTTAGAAATAAGTTTTGAAGGCTTTGGTATGGCAAAAACAAGTAAATTCGCTTACAGGGTCTAAAATTGACAAACTACGAAAGTATGCCAATCTGAACTGTAACGAACATTCCGGAACATGACCATAAGTTAAACACACCTTAAATATCCTTTACATATCTTAGGAATAGGCTTTAAGGGGTTCGGTGCGCTAAAATAAACTTTTGGGTCATTCAGGGACTAAAAGTGTCAAAAAGTGCACAAGTTTGCACTTTTGCGCATAACTCACGTTCTGAATACATCCGGACATCCAAAAATTTATGTAAACACTATAATATTTTATTTTAGTGTTTGGCATGATAAAAATCCGTTTGTTGCATCATTTAGATCGTTTTTCGCGCTTATGCGCATTCCGTCGTAATTAAGCGAACATCGCGTTCGTACGACCAAACGAACTGACATCCGGCATATTTTTGAATATGTATCATGCCCACAATGTTTAGGCATCCTTGTGGAGCCTTGAAAATGATTTAACGAACCTTAAACACGTCGGAAATGGCCTTAATACGCAACGGGGACTGAAAGTTGGACATTTGAAATTGTTTGCTGATCAGGGGACCCCTAGCGCGACGCCTAGCCCCTCCTAGCGTCACGCTAGGCCCCTTATGATCGGGAAAAGCCATTTAAACACAAGATTAACATCCCCTAACATCCCCCAAAGGTCAAGTGACACATGTTGAACTCTTATGGTGTCCAAAATCAGTAACCACAACATTACAACAAGTGTAGGGATGTGATCATTCCCTCTTCTCCAAGAAACGATCCTAACGGTGGACCGAAATCTATAAATACCCATCACATTTCACTTCATTTCTCACAAGAATCTGATCATTTGTGCTCTAAGTTGATGCCATTGCTTCATACCTGAGCTCTTTGATCTAGATTAGCATTCGGGGACCCTTCGTAAGTCTTCTTTCGTTCTTTTATTGCTTTTCGAGTCCGAAAGTCAAACTTTGTTTGACTTTCTGCATTGACCAGTTTATGGTCGATGCGAAGTTCGTTTGAACTTCATAACGTGAGCGTGATCACGATGGTTATAGTCCCTAGTGACTATACCTACTGATTACCACGTTATCTAGGCTCAGTGACGAGCCGTAGTTTCGGTCAGAATACGTATTCTTGCGTATTTTGTAACCAAACTACTTATGGGTATCAAAAACGTTTGTTTTGATACCAAACCTGTTTTCTAAACTTAGTTAAGCATGTTTTAACATGCTTAGCTCGTCACTTTTAGTTTAGTGCTTAGATAGGGTCGTAAGGTAAGCGATCTAAACAATCGCTTATACTTTCGAACCCGACCCGTTTGGTCGATCATTAGGATCCGACCAAGCACATTAGGTGACCATATTATATAGGGAATAACCTTATGAGGTTATACCTTATGGTCGCTTCGTTTAAGTAGTTGTATGATAGGTAGTTTATATGCCTTAGGTAAATTACCAAAATACCCCTATGATGCCAAAATTCATTTTAAACATATGTAACACAACTTTTGACATCTAAACTGATTTGACAACCATATTAGACATGTTAAGGCATATATTACTTGTCATAGGACTAGTTAGGCGGTCCAAACGCGTTTCACGCGAACGACGCGTTAAAGTAGCATAAGCTACCTAAACGGGTCGTAATGGGTCACAAGCACTTAGGTTAGGTTTCATTTAGTATATAGGCTTTAGTAAACCATACTACACGAGTTCCCATACTCGTATGGTTTACGAGCCCTCATCCTATCCGATCTTCCGATTCAGGTCCGGTTTATTAATGTAGTTACCTATATTAGGTGCCGTTTGATATTCCGTGATCTCTAGCATTGCTTGGTGGTTATCTTAGGACTTCTGAGCAATCTCATGTGAGTACATAGAACCCCCTCTTTTAAATGTTTTCAAGGTGTTTATGTGAGTACATAGACCCCTCTTTTACTGTTTTCCAAACGTTTTGGGGTGGAACACATGTGCCTACTTGTTACTTTCATGCTTTCCTGTTTTCACATCATACACTGCTATGTTCGTTAGTACATTATAGTACCTGATTTTATGACATTTCATGCTAGGTGTGCCCAATTTTGTGCATTACTTAGTACATTGTTTTACATGACATTTCATGCTAGGTGTGTCCATTTTGTGCATTACTTAGTACATCGTTTTACATGACATTTCACGCTATGTATGTTCATTTGATTACATACTTAGTGCATTGTTTTCACATGCTTACAATTCTGGTATGACATTTGGTTTGTTTACATGGGACAATACATTCATTAACATTAGCTACGCCGTTCGTTAGTAGGTAGTGGTACCATAGGAATTGACAACTCCCGTTCCGGACATCCCAGGGAAAGGGGACAGAAAGGAATGACCTAATTCGATGATATAAGACAGATAGACCTTTAATTTGTTTAAAGGGTTTATCACCACAGTCACAAGGCTTGGATGTATACATTTTTACAATACCGCATAGATGTTCATATTAAATAGTTGCATGCATTTACACAAAACATAGCTTTGATTTGAACCAAGTTTTACTTCAATACTTTGTTTTTGTGCATATGGTTTAGTTGAGACATTTCACTTGCCATACATGACATTTTGACATAGACATTTGACATGGATATTTGACATAGACATTTGACATGGATATTTGACATAGACATTTGACATGGACATTTGACATAGACATTTTGACATGATTTACATCTTGACATAAACACTTTGACATATTATTCAATACATTTGACAATTGGTTTAAACATAGACTTTTTACCTTGGTTGGTTTGGTTTGATTAAGTGATTAAGTAACGGTGCGTGTGTAATATGATACAAGCATGGTGGATACGCCCCTGGTACTTCCTATATATAAGTGTTTGTATGGTATTACATGTCGTAACGTTATTTGAATCATTTCAATATTTAGACATAGAACATTTTATATAAATAACATATTTTTCACAAGACATTGATTTACAAACAACTTATCTTATACCAACACATTTTTACATGGTCATTTATTTAACCTGACATTTACTTATACATATCATCTGATCTTATTGTTTTCAAATGATTTACAAGACAAAGCAAATTACAAGGTTCATGACTAAACATTTTCTTAAACATAAGTCATGAATCCTATTTTTACAAACCTATGTATCTCACAGGCATTTTTATGCTGACGTACCTATTTTCACATGTGTTTTCAGGAGCTTTTCCGTAGGATGTTGATCATGATACTAGGGCGGACCTGTGCCTTAGAGACTTTAAAAGAAGATAGACTATGTTTAATTATGTTCTGAACTCCTTAATTCCTGTTTAAGACAATGTAACACTCTTGTTTAATAATTAAATAAAACTTTGTATGCCATGGTTATGAGACAATTAATTCTGTTACAACACTCCCCGACGTTTCCGCCACGTTTTGTATGTTACACGTGGTCGGGGTGTGACAACTACATTTGGGGTATAGCCTGAGATACGAATCTGACATCAAGAAGCATGCTAGTAACTTACCAAAATCCTGAAAGAGATAAGTGAAACTCTCACCATGAGGGCACTTGCAAAAGTGCCAAGGGTAATAGTGTGGTGATACTGAGCACAAAACGGAAATTAATGAGTTAGTTATATTCAAGAATGAACGAGAAGGTTTTAACTGTGGCGAAGAGATCACTACAAGCATGGATGTTTGATGACGAATCAAGCAGGTGAATAAGTAAGTGTATGGGTAGAACTATGAATACTCCCCAAAATCCCATTGTTGCCATGGGTACGTTCTACTCTACAACCGGCATGTATCAATTCCTTGAATACCAACGTCGGCTTAACTTAGTGTCTTTAGCTACTAAGCATATACACGAAATAGTGTCATGTAGGTTAGACATGTCTTACTCTATCAAGTTAGCTAATGGGGAGTTAGCGGGGTCATGTGAAGTCATTAAGGGTCACTGATACATTTCCTATTAACCGACCCGTTACATTCATTTTGTTCGATACCAGTGTCGGTATTAGTTGCATCCCCATAGAATTCGAAATATACTTGGCCTAGAGTCAAGTAAACTAGACGTCCCCTCATTCCATAGGATTGGCCGACGATAAATTAGTTGAGTCTGGAGAAGACATTAACGGATGCACACTCGAACTTCGAGCGCGAAAATTTAATATCGACCTTTCACTCATTCAATTGGGATATTACAACGTAGTTTTTGACATAGACTAGTTATCCGATAATCAAGCCGAAATCATATGTCACGAGAAGATCATTCGCATCCCCCTGTCTGACGAGAGAACATCTTTTAGTGCACGGGGAGAATCAAGACACGCTACTACGAATTATTAATTGCATGAAGGCTCGGAAGATTCTAAGAAAAGGATGCATCGCCTTTCTTTCCCACGTGGTTGACAAGAAGGCCGTGGAGTGCAAGGTGGAGGACATACCCGTGGTAAAGGAATATCCCGAACTCTTTCCAGAAGACTTGTCGGGACTAACTCCACAACGACAAGTTGAATTCCATATTGATCCGGTGCCAGGAGCTGCACCGGTGGTGAAAGCTCCATATCAACTGGCGCTCTCGGAGATGCAGGAATTATCCACTCAGCTTCAGGAACTACTTAACAAAGGATTCACTAGACTGAGTTTCTCTCCTTGGGGAGCTCCAGTGTTATCTGTCAACAAGAAGGATGGAACCTTTTCGGATGTGGATCGATTATAGAGAACTAAACAGGCTAACTATCAAGAATTGGTATCCTTTATCAAGGATCGGCGACTTGTTCGATCAATTCCAAGGTTCCAGCTCTTATTCCAAGATTGATCTAAGACCCGGATATCACTAGCTGAGAATTCAAGAGGAAAGCATTTCTAAGATGGCGTTAGGACTCGCTACGGGCATTACAAGTTCCTTGTTATGCTTTTCGGCTTAACAAACGCTCCCGCTATGTTCATGGATTTAATGAACCGAGAATGCAAACCACACCTCGACAAGTTCGTGAACGCATTTATTGATGACATATTAATATATTCACGGACTGAGGAAGAACATGAACAACATTTGAGAACTATTCTGGAGCCGCTTAAGAAAGAACAGTTGTATGCCAAGTTTTCAAAATGCAAATTTTGGATTCGCGAAGTAAAGTTTCTCGGTCACGTGGTGAACGAGAACGGAATACACGTTGACCATCTAAGATAGAAGCCATAAAGAACTGGAACGCTCCAAATACCCCAACGGAAGTAAGACAATTTCTGGGTTTAGCGGGATGCTATCGAAGGTTCATTGAGAATTTTTCTAAAATTTCTCAACTGCTAACCTCTCTCACTCAAAGGTTAACAAGTTCGATTGGGGTGAAAAAACAAGAAACGGTATGTCAGTTACTCAAAGGTAACCTATGCCTAGTGCCAATCTTATCACTCCCAGACAGTACCGATGACTTTGTGGTGTATTGTGATGCATCGCATCAAGGCTCGGGTTACGTGTTAATGCAACGTAAAAAAAGAGTCATCGTGTATACGTCACAACAGATAAGAGTTCATGAGAAAAACTATACCACCCACGACCTAGCATTAGGCGCGGTGGTGTTTGCTTTAAAGATTTGGCGTCATTATCTTTATGGTACCAAGTGTACCATATTCCCCGATCATAAAAGTCTTCAACACATATTCGATCAAAAGGAATTAAAGATGCGCCAACGGCAATGGGTATAATTGTTGAACGACTATGATCGTGAAATCAAGTACCATCCGGGCAAGGTAAATGTTGTAGCGAATGCTTTGAGCTGGAAGGAACGAGTCAAAACATTTCGGGTATGAGCTTTGGAGTTGATAATTCAAACGACTTTCACCACTCGAGTGCACGATGTACAACAGGAAGCTCTAAAACCGAAAAACATTCAAGCAGAATCCTTGCGAGGATTAGAAAAACAAAGGGAAAGGAGCAAAGATGACACTTTATATTTCATGTGAAGGATCTGGATTCCATATTTAGGCGGTCTATGAGACTTGGTGCTGGATAAAACACCCAAGCCAAAATATTCAATACATCCAGGATCCATATAAAATGTATCAAGACTTAAAAGAATACTATTGGTGGCCTAATATCAAGGGAGATATTGCGACCTATGCTGGGAAATGCCTAACTTATGCAAAGGCCAAGGCCGAATATCAAAAGCCGCCTGGCTTATTACAACAACCCGAGATTCTCGTTTGGAAATGGGAACAAATATCAATGGACTTCATTACAGGGCTCCCAAGGACCTCTCGAGGTCATGACATGATATGGGTTATCATTGATCGATTAACCAAGTCAGCCCACTTCTTACCGATTCGCGAGAAAGACAGTACCGAGGAGTTAGCTGAACTCTACCTTAGAGAGATTGTGGCACGTCATGGAGTGCATGTTTCAATAATCTCTGACCGAGATGGTCGCTTTGTGTCAAGGAATTGACAATCAATTCAAGCATCGTTTACATCTCGTTTGGATCTAAGCACGACATTTCATCCGCAAACCGATGGTCAAAGCGAACGAACCATCCAAACTTTGGAAGACGTGCTTCGCACCTGTGTGATGGATTTAGGCGGAAACTGGGATACTCATTTACCTCTGGTAGAGTTCTCATATAATAACAGTTATCACACAAGCATTAACGTCACCCCCATTCGAAGCACTATGCGGACGAAAGTGTCGACCACTGCTGTGTTGGGCGGAAGTCGGAGACGAACAACTCATTGGCCCCGAACTAGTCCAAGAGACTACTGATAAGATATCAAAGAAATGAGACCGTATCAAAGTGGCTCGTGACAGACAAAAGAGCTACGCGGACAGAAGACGTAAACCATTATCCTTCGAGGTCGGAGACAAAGTCTTACTGAAAATCTCGCCTTGGAAAGGCGTAGCTAGATTCGGGAAACGTGAAAAACTAAACCCGAAATACATTGGGCCTTTTGAAATTCTGGCAAAGGTTGGTACTGTTGCTTACAAGCTAAAGTTTCCAGAAGAACTCAATAACATACATGACACATTTCACGTGTCGAATCTTAAAGAAAAGTCCAACCAACGAAAACAGTTATCATCCCAGCGGATGAAATTCACGTAGACGACAAACACCAGTTTACTAAAGAACCCGTTGTGGTTATGGACTGGAAAGTCCGTACGTCAAGGAGAAGTCGTATTAAACTAGTAAAGATCCGGTGGAACTACGTCACGGACCTGAGTATACAGGGGAACGTGAAGATCAAATCAAGACAAAGTATCCCTACCTGTTTGAGAAGACTCCTGCAAAGAATAACTCAACGTGAATTTCGGGACGAAATTCTTTTTAACAGGGGGAGAATGTGACAAATGGCAAATAACCGGTGACTCCGTACAAACCAATCACTATTTTTATCTCTTAATCTCATGCATTTAGCGTAATTTAATTACGTAACCGTGTCGTATACTAGATAACAGTGTTAGGACAAGAAAACAATGCTAAAACATATGTTGGTTTTCTTCGTATTGCGAAACCAATCAAACAATGTCCTAAAAGTGTTGGTAGAAAGTGTTGTGCGCACTATTCACGGTTACACTATTCATGCCAGTAAAACCGTGAAAACAGAACGAAACAATGAAAACCGACACACTGATAACATAACTGAGTCCATTTACATAAGAAAACACTAATGAGAAAACATATCTTGTAAAAATTTAGAACTTTCCGGTACAACGCCCTAATCACAAAATCGTCCGTTCGGTTAAAAATATAACAATTTTAACTCGTTCGAACTATTAATTTAGGATCTCCGGGACTCCAGAACTATGACAAATGATAACAACCAACAACACGACGATAATAATGGGGTGTCCGAAACATAAGCTTTCGGTGCTGCGTCGCAACCCCCACAACTTGTCCATTTTTGAACCGACAAGCTAGAAAATAATATTTTCGACGTCAAAACAACTAAACGAAAGACATGGTGAACTAGTTAAGCTTATTTTGGGACTCGAAATCATTTCATACATCTTTTGGGTGCGGAATAATAACTTGCGGCAAACCTTCGTCGGTGCGAAACAAATGTGTCGTTAACTAGCCGACGCCTAAACGGAAAGCATTTAAGGTATCAAAATATAACTTACACTACTCTAGCGAACTAGTTAACCATATTTTGGCGTCGTAAACACCTTACATAAACGCCATAGCAACAATGGTAAACTAAAACCATCGCTCCCGGTATTATATTCTATCCTTCATATACCATCCGGTATCGAACTGATGAGCGAACTAGTGGTATTTTTTTTACCATCCGAAATTAATACCAACTAGTCTAATGAACTAGTTAATATCACTTAACATCCTAAATCTCTAATTACACCCTAATTAACATACTTAACATAAATATCTAAATATCTAAAGGTTGATATATTAGGCACATGCATATTACAATAAATAAATTAAATCACAATCACCTAGCCTACCTTCCCACCCCCATTTCGTTGATCATAAGTGGGCCCACACCCACTAGACCCTTGAAGAAAATAAGGGATGTAGCATGGTGTGAAAGATTGCATGATGACTTAATAGTTGTGAACATCTTTACATCATCACCACCCGTCATTTTCCCTACTTCTACAACACTTCACAACATACAAACACCCTCTAGCCTCTCTCTAAATCTCGGCTCCCAAACACCCTCACACCATTTTCAATCTATAAACAAGCTAATTCAAGTCTCACATAACCCATTCAAGATGATCTAAAGTGGTTGTAGCTTATGGGGATGCACTAGGAGCTTCACTTTGGTATTTGGAGGCTTTAACATCAACTTTTCATCTTCTTCACTAGTTTCTACCCTAGCCATTGTGCTAGTAGTAAAACCATATAACTTTTTTTATGGTTAATATTTTATAAAGTTTATATAAGTACAAAGGAAATCATATTGAAACTCACTAAAAGAATACTCAAAAACTCTAAAAATAAACTAGATAATGTAACTAAATATATAGTATTCTTGTTGATCTCGATGTCCGTTGTAGTGTAGATTATGTTAAATAAAATGATCTTGCCATATTATGTTTAAAAATATGATCTAAACATGAATGTGTTTAGATTTAGCAAGATCATCATCCTTAAAGCTTCATGAACTTCATATGTAAACAAGAAAATGATTTTTTTTTTTGAAAAATATAAGGTTGTTATAGAACTTAAAAGCATAAATTTTAAGCTAGTGACCTTGTAATATAACCTAAATAAGGTTAAATAAAAATATGGAACTTGTAGGTGAACCTAAAAATATAATTATTTTTATTGATCTTGGAAAATGTATATAAACAAGTTTATATAAAGAGGTGTGAATAAATATTGATCACAAGAATATTGATATTTTTAGAATACTTGGTAAATAGTGGTGAATTAGAAAATTGATTTGATGAATTAAACGCGTTTTGAAAACGTGGGAAACGTCATAGTTTAGGGGAAACTATGGCGAAATTTTCTAAAAATCTAATCGCGATTAAAGTATGATTAAAGGGTGATTAACAAAGTTAAACGTGATTAGTGGTCTTAAAATGTCATTATGGAAGCTTTGATGAGAATAGTTAAGCCTCAAACATTCAAGAGTTCTTATGAGCTTAAACATATATTTTCACAAAAATAAAAGGGTGAAAATAATAATAATGTATAAATATATTTTTTGACAAAAATTATATATTTTGGAAACTTACTAGGTATATGTATTTTGTGCTATGTGTATGTACTTAGATACCTACAGGGTGATCAAAATAAATACACATACATGTTCCTACATGGTCCAAGAAATGCTAGTAAATCGGACAATTAAATAAAATGGCCGAAATGGAAATACATAACACTTGACGACAACAAATTGGGCGTATCGACATCGTGAACAAGTTACTACAAAGTCGAGTCTAAAATAACATATTTTAGACATTAAAACGAGCACATATCTAAACGATCGATAACAAGAATCCGGAAAGTCGAAAACTATACAAATTACCAAGTATTTTTCATAGGAAAAATGAACTTATTTAAAGTTTACTACTTGGTAACATTTGGTAAAAAAATTGCAAGATTATGTTAATGGACTCATAAAGTTAGAATTGGGCCTATCAAAGCTAGTAATGGGCTAGGCCCAAATTCCTTAATACATGGGCTAGGGCCCAATGACAAGATAACATGGCTCGACCCAATGACATGGGCTCGGCCCAATAACATTAAAATATGGTTTAGATACGATATCATAGATGACATGGGCTCGGCCCAATGGCATGAGCAAGGGCTCAATTACACGCGTGCACGACACGAAGACATATGAAAGGTGAAGCTCGTTCACCTATAATTCAATACGTATAGAATACATGTATATACATAACAATCGAGCGAGTAAACTATCAACGCTCTAAAATACAAAGTTGTTCCAAAGATGACAAACGAGAACATAATAAAGAATTCAAGATAAACAACTTGTACGAGGTCTGAAAGACCTAGTGTCTAACGAGATTAGTACACATGTAGGTTATTGACACGTACGGACGCTTACTTCGATATCATAATACATGGAACGCAAACTTGTGAGTTCATGTCCCTCCTTTCACTGATTTCAATGTTTTATTTTCAAAAACATCGAGGGGAAATACATGCTAAAACTATTGGTATGTTAGTTACGGAGTAGAAGATAACATGATCAATGTGCATAAGTAGGATGATAACATTAGTAACCATTAATCACATAGTGACCAAGGTGCAAAAGGTGTAGATCTATTGGGCTTGAGACACGCCCCACTCCTAGTTGTTAACCGTGGAGTGATTTTGTGATCCCAAATGATAACAAAGTGTTCTCGGTTTGGTTATTTACTTATGGTAGATTTTTTCAGGGGGCTCGCTACCCACTGATAGATCCTTAAACAGACTCCTTGTATGAATCAGAACATACCATGATTACAAGATAACATTTATGAGATTTCATATGATAAAAATAACTGCATGAACTTGCTCAACTTTTGTTGACTTTTTAAAACTACATGTATTTCAGGAAACAGGGCTTGAGCGTGTGATACACTACGGGTAACGGAAAGTCAATGACAACGATGGCCACTTTTGGAGGGTTTGTCTTTTATATCCCAACTTCGTATGGGTATATAGGGGACAAAACCTCACTATGATTTATGTCAAACACTAGCTTTTGTGTTGTGTAATATAACTTAATCTATGTCATGGTTAACGTTGTGAACGTTGGTAAACTTGAAACTATGTTGGAAAACTAGTGATCTTTTGTTAAAATCATTATATCTATGGCATCGTTGTTGTTTATGTGTTTACTCATTTGGATGCAATGATTTCCTTTCTTACGTCACACACAATACGCTTCCGCTACTAGCAGGGTGTGACATAAGCACTGCTGAATATGTCAAGTACTACTGGAGTCACAACATTGGAAGGATTCAACAGTAGTTTAGTTTGTTTTTATGTAATGTATTGTAATCAGTAGTTAGCATAAGCAGTGTTTGTATTAGATCAGTTGTTAGAGTTTGTTAGGAGGTTAGATGTCACTTTCATGGTGACGTCAGCAAAGATGCCACAGTGGTTTGTCTGTGCCTATAAATAGAACAGTACCCTGTACTGTTCTATTAGCTCTTCACCATCTTTCTTCCTATACGAATAAATCACTGTGAGATCAGGCTGAGGGGGAGTTTGTTACATGCATGCATTGTAATCGTTGATGAAATAAATTCAATCATTCGGTTCTTTGTTGAAAATGTGTGTTGAAAGCAATTCTCCTGTTTGATTATGTGCAAAGTTTGTTTCCATTTATATTTCGCTGCATTACTTGTTCATCTTTCATTTTATTTCAAACACAAAACATAATCAATCTAAACTCAGATCCTAACAATTGGTATCAGAGCTCGGACAGTCAAATTTGATTTAACAATCATTTTGACAAAAATAGTTCAGCTCACAATCGTTGATACTGATAGTTGTTCGTTTTGTTGAAAAATAGAGCAAGGTTTAATCACCATCAAAGTTGATTAATCAGTGCCTGTAAAACAACCAGGATGACGTCACAATCACAAGATGATAAGAATAACATCGGCTCACTTTTCAAACCACCCATGCTTAAACGTAATGAATACAACATCTGGGAGAGAAGGATGGGTCACATCCTTGCTCAACAGAATACTGGATGTTGGAGATCTATTGTTTTTGGACCACATGTTCCCATGGTGCCAAGTGCTGAGAATACAAAGAAGTTCGAACCTAAAAAACTTTAAAATCACACTGAAACTGATTTCCAAAAGTTCGAACTCGATGCCAAAGCATTTAACATCATTGCATCTGCATTACCCAATGAAATTTATGCTGGGCTGTTACACTGTAACAGTGCCAAGGAAATATGGGATGCACTTAAGGAACAATTTGGGGGAACTGAAGAAGTTATTGAAAATAATAGGGAAATTCTGAATCTGCAGTATGAAACCTTTTGTCACATCAAGGGTGAATCATTGACTCAACAATTTGAGCGATTTAGTTGTCTCATTAATGAGCTAAGACTTGTTAAAGTTACATTTCCTAATTCAACACAAAATAGCAGGTTTCTTAGATCACTACCTGAAAAATGGGATACAATTGCTTTTGTAACTAGAAATTCTGCTGAGTTCACAGATCTGACCCTGACCCAACTTCGTGGTAGACTCCTGACCTATGAAAGGGAGTTAAACCAGAAAAAGAAGTTGCAAGGGTCTGGTAAAGTTGCTGACGATTATTCATTTGGCAGCACAGCTCTTTTTGGTCACGAAGAATCTGGTAGCAGTAGTAAGGATCAGAGTTATGATCATTTTATTGATATAACTGCTGGTGGAAACTTTAACAACTCTGATTCTCACTCTGCAAATTATGCTTTTACTACAAATCGTGAAAACCAGATGTCAGATAACTTGAGCTTTGAACTAAATGACTTACAGCACTTTGATCCAACTGATCTTGAAGAAATGGACATTTTGCATCAATTGGCATTGCTTAGTGTAAAAACAAGCAAATTTTACAAAAGGACAGGGAGAAAATTCCCAGGGTTACATGGGAATTTAAAAGTGGGGTTGGATAAGTAAAAAATCAAGTGCTACAAGTGCAATAGGCTAGGACACTTTGCTAGGGAATGTAGGAGTCAAACCACTGGTCCAATTGTTACTCATCCTAGCTCAAACCCTAGGCCATAAAATCAAAGCACTGTGCACTATTCCCATTATACCCATGCTGCCCATGTAAACATAGCTCATTATGCAAACCCTGTTCCTGTGCATTATGTTCTAACCACTGTCCCTCAAATTAAGTATATTCAGGCTCCTGTACCTCAGGTTCAAGTGCAACCAGTTGCACCACAACAAGCTACACCACCAGCAGTGATTCAACCAGATCAGCAAAGCTTTTTCACCCAAGGCTTTGTTGACTGGAGCAGCTTACCTGAAGAGCTAGGGGATGAAAATTTTGCACTCTATGCTACTAATGATGCTTCTAATGATGTATTCTGTCTTATGGCATTAGAGTCAATACCAGAAGAGCTGGATGCTGAAAAGGGGCAAACAAGTGCTGAAACAGTGGATGAAGTTGCTGAGGCAGTGGTTACTACTGTTGCTGGAGAACTACTGCTGGGAGAAAATTCAGAAACCCTGATTGAACCATTGGTTGACCCCTGGTCCAAAGAAGAAGAAAAGGAAGAGAAGGAAGAAGGTGAGAAAGAAGAAAGAGCTGATGAAGAAAATGATCATCAATGTGATTGTGCCATGATGGCTGCAGCTAAGGTATCATCTCAGGTTCTTGAAAATCTGTGTTCAGACAAGTGCATTATAGCATTTGCTAACATTAAAGAGGTGAATGAAAACCTTAGGGATAGAGTGTTGAATGATGAGGTCAAATTTGAAAAGTCTTTAAAAGAACTTAAAAACAAATTGGCTGAAAAAGACAAAGAAATCTGCAGCTTAAAAGAAGAGCAAAGCATAACCAAGAACCAACTCCAAACTATGGTAGAAAAATATCAAGTTTGCAAAAAGGAGTTGGAATCCACCCAAATCACTTGTGAAAGATGGGTGGAATCTTGCAAAGGTTATGAGGTCATGTTAGAAAAACAGCTTGAAAGCAATGTAAAATTTGGCATAGGCTTTAGAAAATATGATGAAATTGAAAACACTCCTGCTAAACAAGCTAGTTTAGTTGAAATAACACCAACAAACAAGAATGGCCAAGAAGTTAAGATAACTAACAAACTTGGTAACAAAATCTCTCTGGAAAAATCTGTGGGATCCTCAACTTTTGAGGAAATTGAGACATACCAATTTAAACCCACATGGTCTGATGAGTGTGACATTCTTGAGAATTTTAAACCAATGGACTTCACAACCACTGATGGTGTAAAAGCTCCTAAAGCAAAGGTCATTCCTCTCAAAGACATCCCAACAGTGGTTCAAAACTCTGTTGCTAAGGAGTCTGAGAAAAGGAAGAAAATAGAAAAGATCAAAAACTTGTTTTGTGATTTTTGTGAAAAGAAGAATCATCTAACAAAAGTCTGTTTTCATCTAAAAGCATATGATCTAAACAAAACAAGTATCATTACACCTGCTGAGAGTTGCACCATCTGTGGTTAAACAAACCACAAAACTCAAGAATGTGTGTATCTCAAAAACTTTGATGTAAAAAAGAATGAGTACACTGCAAAAACAACCTTAAGTTCATCAACATCATCTGTCAAGTTCACCAAGAACCAACCACTGTTTGTGCCAGTCCAAACAGCTGTTACAAAACAGCTGAACCAAACATCTGTCAAAAGAGATGTTCAGGTGACTGATGCACCTCCTGCCAATCAATTCAGAAGAGGTAAGGGACAACCATCATACCAAAGGATCCCACATGTTTATGAGGCTTACAAAAGGCCTTCTAAACCAAGAGTGAACATACATCCTTTTGGTTACTAGCAGATCATTGGGTAAGACCCCCAACAGTGGTTAGAGAAAAACAGTCCCAAAACTGTCCAAACCCCTGACTTAACCACTGTCCATCCACCTGAACTCATCCCAGACACTGTTGAGACCCCATCCAAAGCCTTATTGGCTTTGGAGACCCTAATGAACTAATCCTTTTACTTCATGTGCAGGGAGCTTCTGCATGCTTAGATAGCCTTTGGTTGTAGATAGTGGAGGCTCCAGGCACATGACAGGATGTAAAGCCCTACATAAAGATTTCAAAATCCATGGAGGGGGTGATATATCCTTTGGAAATAATAGTAAAGGGAAAGTTCTGGGGTCTGGTACAGTACAGTCTGGTAATGTAAAATTTGAAAATGTCAATCTGATAGACAATCTAAAATTCAACCTCCTGAGTGTTTCACAAATGAGTGATAAGGGCTATGGCTCATTCTTCACAAAGGATTGTTGTAGGATTGTTGGACCAGAAATGGTTGAAAAGATTGAAGCAATAATAAAAACTGGAAAAACCAAACTTGTTGCTCAAAGAAATGGCAATGTTTATGTGGTTGATATGTCAAAAGAGAACCCCAGGACTGATGCCTGTCTTTTCTCAGCTGCATCAAACAAAGAGACAGAATTATGGCACAGGAGATTGGGGCATACAAATCTCAAGACAATCACTGCCATTTCAAAACAGGGGTTAGTAAGAGGTTTACCTCAAAAACTGTTCACCTGTCCTGAGCATTGTGTTTCCTGCCTAAAAGGAAAACAACATAAAAGCTCATACAAATCAATTGATGAGTCCAAAACAACCAAATGTTTGCAAATGCTTCATATGGATTTGTTTGGCCCAGTTAAAGTCACGAGTCTTAAGAAAAAGAGATATTGTTTGGTTATTGTTGATGACTTTTCTAGGTTTACATGGACTTACTTTTTACACTCAAAAGATGAGACTGCAGACATTCTGCAAGACTTTATGAAACATGTTGAAAAGCAGTTTGACCTTCCAGTAAAAATCTTAAGAAGTGATAATGGCACAGAGTTCAGGAACAAGGAGTTAGATGATTTCTGTGTGTCAAAAGGAATTGTGAGACAATACAGCATTCCAAGAACACCAGAACAAAATGGGGTTGTTGAAAGAAAGAACAGGACCTTGATTGAGGCTGCCAGAACCATGCTTGCTGATTCAGGTTTGCCATTAACTTTTTGGGCAGAGGCAGTAAACACTGCTTGCTATGTCCAAAACAGAGTTTTAATTAACCCCATGCATCAAAAGACTGCCTATGAACTGCTGTATAAAATAAAGCCATTGATTTCATATTTCAAGGTTTTTGGCTGCCCATGTTTCATTTTAAACTTAAAATATTCTATCTCAAAGTTTGCAGCCAAAAATGATTGTGGTTATCATCTGGGATACTCAACCACTGCTAAGGCCTACAAAGTGTTTAACACAAGGACCAAAACAGTGGAAGAGACTTTGAATGTAAAGTTCAATGAACTTTCATCAATGAAAATCCCAGCAAACCCTGCAGAATTGTTTGATCTTGATAAATTTACTTTTGAAAATACTGCTGTCAAGACTAACAATGTAGGTCCATCAAAAGATTCATCATCAGACTATGGGTATGAAGTCATCATTCCTCAACAAAGGTCTGTCTCAATGGGAAGAGCAGCAGATGTTCAAAACAGCTGTCAAAGCTCAACCACTACTACCTCAACAGTTGTTGATCAAAGTAGCCCTTTAACCCCTGCTTCAACATCATCAAACACTGTTGATAGTCCTCCATCAGTGGATAAAAGTCAACATGTCTTCACACTAGTTCCACCAATTCCTCCACCTCCATTTGAAGCCACTACTGGATCATCAAAGTTACCAGCAGTGGTTAGCTCAGATGATTCACATCTGCAGCCTTCACCATTAAATGCCATTGTACCATACCAAGGAGATTTAATCTTCTTGAAATCTCATCCACCTGACCAAATCATTGGCAACATCAATGAAGGGGTGCTCACAAGAAGTCAATCCCAAAACATTTGTCTTTTTGCTTGTTTCCTATCTCTCCATCAGCCAGTCAAGTATCAAGAGGCACTAAAAGACAACAGCTGGGTAGAAGCCATGCAAGAAGAGCTCCAACAATTCAAAAGACAACAAGTATGGGAACTTGTACCACTGCTAGAGGGTGTAAGTCCTATTGGCACAAAGTGGGTCTTCAAAAATAAAACTGATGAAATGGGCATTGTTGTCAAGAACAAAGCTAGGCTTGTGATTCAAGGGTTTAGATAAGAAGAGGGCATTGACTATGATGAAACATTTGCCCCTGTAGCAAGACTTGAAGCTATCAGATTATTTCTGGCCTTTGCTGTCAACCACAAAATCAAGGTGTATCAAATGGACATTAAATGTGCATTCCTCTATGGTAAGATTCAAGAAGAGGTTTATGTTTGTCAACCTCCAGGCTTTGAGGATCCATTTAATCCAAATCATGTCTACAAGCTAAATAAAGCTTTGTATGGCCTAAAACAAGCACCAAGGGTCTGGTATGAAACTCTTTCCACTTTCCTACTATCCATTGGTTTCACAAGAGGTAAAATAGACAAAACATTGTTTTTAAAATGGAGAGGAAAGGATTTGATGATTGTCCATATTTATGTGGATGACATCATTTTTGTAAGCACATGTAATAAAATGTGTGAAGAGTTTAGGCAACTCGTGACAACTGAGTTTGAAATGAGTGCAATGGGTGAACTTCAGTGCTTTCTTGGTCTCCAAGTAAAGCAACTGCAAAATGACACTTTTATCCATCAAGGCAAATATGCCAAAGAATTGTTGAAGAAATTTGAGATGGATGATTGTAAGCCACGCAGTACACCCATTGCAACCAATAAAATTATCATGTCTGATGAAAAGGATGATTTGGTTGATCAAACTTTATATAGAAGCATGATTGGGTCATTATTGTACCTAACTGCATCTAGGCCAGACATCATGTTTGCAACATGTGTTTGTGCCAGATCCCAGTCAGCCCTTAGAAAGTCAAACCTTATTGCTGTAAAAAGGATATTCAGATACCTAAAAGGTGCTCCCACACTTGGTATCTGGTATCCAGCTGATGGTAAAATTGAGCTTTCAGGTTTCTCAGATAGTGACTTTGCTGGATGTGACAAGACAAGGAAGTCCACTTCAGGAGGGTGCCAATTCCTAGGCAATTGCTTAGTGTCTTGGCTAAGCAAAAAGCAAGCAGTTGTTTCCACATCCACTGCTGAGGCAGAGTATATAGCTGCTGCAAGCTGTACATCCCAACTGCTTTGGATTCAAAATCAATTGTTGGATTTTGGTATCACTGCCTTAAAGACACCTCTCATGTTGGACAGTCAGGCAGCAGAAAATATCATCAAAAATCCAGTCTCCCATTCAACCACCAAGCACATAGATATCAGACATCACTTTGTGAGGGATTGCTATGAAAAAGGTTTGATTTCTCTGCACCATGTTCCAACTAAAGATCAGCTGGCAGATGTGCCAACCAAAGCATTAGACACATCCACCTTTGAAATCTTGATCTCTAGGATTGGCATGCTAAACATGGAATAACAGGCAAAATCCTGTTTTTCTATGAATAAAAGCATTAAAATGTTTTCAGAAAATCAAAAATCCATCCTTAAAAATAGCTAAAAATGATTTTTTCATTAAATCCTTAAAAGTCTGCCATAACCACTGTTTTGATCAAAAGTCTGTTCTACTTAAAAGACTGTCCACTGCTGAAAGTCAACCCCTGATTTCTCATTTCCTTGATAAGCACTGTTATTCAAAATCAGAGTTTTATCCACTGATAGTAAAAATCACCCACTACCTTCATTTGTTACCGTTACAACCACTGATCTTATTCCATCAGTAGTTTTCATAAAAACACTTGTCCTTCATTTCATCAGGGGTTGGCACGTGGACAGTACATAGTGGTCAGATCTTTTGTAACCGCTGCCACGTCAGCATTCACTTTTTCCTTTATAAAACCCTCTTCAAAACCCCAAATAGGGTTTTACTGTCGAATCGAATTCATAAAAATTCCTTTCTCAAAGAAGTTTCCATCTCCTTCTCTCAAATCCTTCAAATCCTTCATCGATCTTCTTCTCCAAAATGACAAAATCAAAGTCATCTGTGAAATCCACTTCAAAATCATCTCCTAAAAAGGCCACTCAAATGGCTACCACACCCATCGAAATACCATACAAAGCTCCTCACAATTATCTGGGTCTTCTTACAAAACCTAGCACCACCGATACCTTCGATTCCATCATTGACACTATGTCTGCATCAATGTACAAAACTTTGTTAACAGCAGATGCTCCAATTTATCTGAAAACCTAGAGAGAGTTTTGGAAAAATGTTACTCTTGAAAAACAAGGAGAAGACGTCATAGCCATTAACTCTTCTCTAATGGGTAAAACAGTCAAAATCACACCGCAATCCATCTCGGAAGTCTTTGAACTCAATGATCAGCAAGGTAAAACTTCTTTTCCCAAAATCGAGTTAAAAACTGATTTCCTTGAAAGGGGGTATACAGATACAATAAAAAGGGATACCTTACAAAAAGGTAGTTTTCCACCTACAACAAGATTTTTGTTCCATACCCTGTTAATGTGTGTTTCAAACAAAACAACTTCTTTTAATGAGATACCATTAAAGATTCAAAACCTGGGATATGCTATTCTCCAAGATGAAAATTTCAATTACTCCTAGGAAATATTTAATGATTTAGTTAAAAATGTTGATAAAAAGCCATTCTTACTTTTTCCAAGATTTCTAAGTTAATACTTTCAAAAGAAATTTGGTAAGGATGATGCTCATGTAATAAAACAAGGTGACTCTTTTCAAATAAACATCTTAACTGTTGAAACTTTCACACGAATGTCAACACCTTGCAAAACACAAGCAGAGGTCCCTGAGCAGAATTTAGCAGCTACCATTGCTCCTTAGGTATCTGCTGTTAAGCCTACTGCTCTAGGTGATCATAACAGCAAAACAACTGCTTTGAAACCCACACCTAAAATCACCAAAAAGCCAAAACAAAAGAAAACTCAAAAGCCCCCCAAACCTACCAAAAAGGCAACTTTGGAGGATGAGATACCAGAGCAATTGCCAGTGACAGCACAAAAGTCACAAGAAACCACTGCTGCTACTTCCTCACAGCAGTTGGTAGAAATATCTCAACCTTTGCCTCAAACTCCTCCTGCTTCTTCTAAAAAAGAACAGGTTGTACATATAGGGACACCACAATATGATGCTCTGGAATCACTTGCTTCCATCATCCACAGCCCAATGCCTGGGGCCAATTCTCTTTCTACACCCAACCTCATCTCCACAATTCCCCCACAAACAAAAATATTGTTGGATGCTCTTGATTTGAACCAGGCACAAACCAGTCCTTCTCAATCACCTGTCAATGAGAACATACCTCAGCAAGTGACTGGGTCTGATGTATCAATCATTGTTAACCCACCAACAAGACCTGAGGAAGTTACACCCCTTGAGTTACAAGTAACTCTTGGTGGTAGTCCAAGTGAAGCAGCCACTACAAGTGTTGAACCCACTGGTTTGCATTTGGACAGTGGTTACATCAATAAGACTTCCTTGGAGGAAATTTCTTCTCTGGGAACACTTGTGTATCCAGTCTTCACTGGTTCACTAAAAAGGGTTTCTCAATTTGAAGAAAGAAGTCCCCAGTTCCAAGACAAAGGGGCATCAGTGGATGACTTTTGGAATACATTCCCTGATTCAACCACTGTTACAACCACTGTTAGTGGGAAATCAGATGATCCCATTAAGTTGTGTGATGGTTTAATGTACCGAGAATTGACGGACAGAATTGACAAACTAGATACTTCTGTTGCAGAAATTAAAGATATGCTGCAACAATTGTTGACAGTTCAAAAGGTACCAACCACTGCTGCTCCAGCTCAAGCACCTGCACAACCTGCACCTGCTGCAAATGAGTTATGGAACTTATTTCAACCACTGTTCCAACAACAAAGACAATTGGCTGATCAGCAGCATGAGATACATGTCCAAAAGCTGAGAAACATGATGGAGTCCAGGCTTAAAGATACCCAAGCTGACATCAAGGCTATAAAGGCCCACATCCTGAACACCACTGGCACTGCTCCTCCCACTGTTCACTTTAATGATAACCCACCACCAGATAATGCCAAAAAGGGGGGAGAAAATCAAGCAGTGGAAGAAGAAGGGAATTGAAGATGGTCTTTATATTGAACCAGAAAAAGATAGCATGACTAAAGACATTCCCTTGCCAGATGGTAGTAAAAAGATTGATGTTACCACAAATGCACTTGCTGAAGCAAAAGCAAGTATAAAAAGGGATAGAGAGGCTAAGGATAAAGCCAGGTGGGAACAGGAGAAAAGAGCTTTTATGGAACTGAATGTGCAGGGTCCTTCTGAACCTATGGATGATGAAAATCCTAAGGATGAAAAGAAGAAGCCCATTAGACAAGTGAGGCAACCCAAACACACACCATCCAGACCCACAAAGCATGCTTCCAAACCACCTTCCAAAGGCTCCAAACATCAAACTTCCACCCAAACAGCTGTTGTAACTCATGCTGTATCAACAACTGCTGATACTTCAGTAGTTTCAACAACTGCTAGCCAAACACCTGCCATCACTTCAACACACACCACTTCAACACACACCACAACCACTGCCTTACCACCACTACCAAAAATCACTTCACCACCAAAAACAACCTCACCACCATCACCTCATGCTAAAAAGCAGAAGACATCAGATGTTACAACATCTGTTGTAATGACAACAGTGGTTGAAACACCAGTTGTTTCAACAACTATTAGTCAGCCACCTTCCACCACTCAAATCACCACTTCACAACCATCCAACACACCACCAGCCTCTCCTAAACAAAAAAGGAGAAGGATAACTTTGTCTGATGATGAGTCTCCATCACCACCACCAACATCTTCACAACCTTTTTCACTTGTCAATATTCCAAACCCTGTTCCTCTCTCCTCAGCCCAAGTTCAACAACAAATCACTGCCATCACTCCTGCAGGATTTCAATATCCTCTCGAACTTATAGCATTCAGAGAAGAGATTAAATCTTTCTACTATGAGGATGATCCTGCTAAAAGGAGTTTACCATCAGTTGAAGGATATCCTAGGCCTAACAACATTGAAGAATACTTGAAAGTTAAGGCTCAACAGGCAGAGGATATCTCCAAAAGAAACTCACAAGGAAAACACTGACAAAGAAATTCAAAGGCATTATCAATTTCTATTCACACAAGTCAGATCCTTGGAGTAGTTTGCTAAGAATGTTTGTCAACACATATCAGAAAGAGCAGATGAGTCATTGAGAAAAGATTCCCTTGACAACATTATGGCATACAAGAAATACAAGGGGGAAAAATATATGTATAAAGATTGGACCATTCCTGAGCTTGAAAGTGAAGAAGCCAGGATTCAAGACATGATTAAAAACAAGGTCAAACACACTCCTCCTGATTGGGCAAAGTACAAAAAGAATGTATCTGAAAAGACATTGGAGCTGAAGAGAATGAAAGAGGAATTGATCACTGCTGAATTTGGGTCAAAGAATCAAGTGATGAGGTGGAAAGAAGACAAAGTCAGGGTCACTTATAAAAAGTTGGAGGAATTAAGGAAGAAAAATCCAAAAATTCCACAAAAGCCTGACTATCCTGAAGCAGAGGTTTCAACAAGACCACCAAAGCTGCAAACCAGGAGATCCACTGCTCCAGCTGGTGCTGCCATCTATAAAAGAAGACAACTAAAACAGTTGGATGCTGAAATAGTGGAAGAATTAATGGCAGGAGATGACCTTGTAAATGAGGGTATTAAGAAGATGATAGCAGAAACTTTTGGATTGAATCAACCTACAAGCACTGCTCAGTCAGTCATCACCAGGCCAACATCACCGAACTCCTCATCTGATAAAAATCTCCCAAGAAACCCACCAGACTCAAAAGTACTAAAGTGGAAAACTGACAAACAGACCCATGTACTGACTGTGATCAAGCCTAGTGGAGAAGTGAAGAAAATAACAAGGGAACAATCACTTGGCTTAAGTATTGAAGATTTGCAGGATCTCCTTGATCTTCCACTTTGCAGGGATGAAGATGACACAGATGCCTTAGACTTTGAGTTACAACTCAAAGGGCAAATAAGGGAATTGTTGATGAGGCAATAAAGATCTACAAATAATGAAGGGTTTTTGTAACACCTCTAAAATTCACGTCCTATAATGTGTTGACACGTGTCATATGTTTGAACGTGTGAAAGAATGTTTTGAAAGGACTAAAGTTGACAAACATGAAAAGTATATGAAAATACGAGTTCTAAATGTCAACCGTGAATAAATATATTGTACATTAACCCTACATGATGCTCATACCTTCAAACGAATAAATCATGGATCATACGAGGCTAAAAGTGAGAGATTACAAATTACAGGGGTTAAATGTGTCAACATGTTTAAGTTATACCTCTGAGTGACCTTTTGACAAACCCGAAGCTTTGTAACGGTTAATTATGCTCACTAGAATGCACGATATAAATTTCGTAAAGTTTCATTATCGTATGAGAAAGTTATGATCAAATTCGTGTGCGAGGGGTTAAAGCGTCAACGTTGAAGTTTATGACTTTTCGGGTAACAATAAAGTTAACCGAGGACTAAACAAAGTGGGTAAATATCTTAAAGCCCTTATATGTTAATTTCAAGGGCTCAATGTGCAAAACAAGACATGAAAGCGACCTTTAGAAGGGCCAGGGACCAAAACTGCAATTAAGGAAAATTTTGTTGGATGACACCATGGGCTCGCGTAGCGCGAGCACTAACCTCATATGCAGTCGCGCTGCGCGACTGCCTTGTCTGGACAGCTTTTTGATTTTCTTGATCTCTTGTCTGCCATAGCCTTGTATCCCCCATTAAATCGACTTGCCTCTTCAAGCTTGGCCCCAAAATAACCCCTAAACACTTAGGGACATGTGTTGATGAGTTGTGGATGGTTGTAGACTTGTGTGTCAACTTCTTGTGGTGATTAAACCACTATATAAAGGACCATAAGTTGCAAACATTCTCCACACCATTCATTCTTGAAATCTGATCATTTGTGGAGAACAAGAGCACCTTCCAAGCCTTCCTAGTCGACCATTAGACACTTGTAAGTATGCTTAACCTTCTTTAATTGAGTTTAGCTTAGTTATTTAGCTAAAAGTCAAACCGTCGTAATTAACGGTTGACTTAACGATTAATCACTAATGGCTCAGTGATTAGTCGAATTGAAAGAAGTTATAAGTTGGTAATTATGTGGGTAATAAACCCTTAAAAGGGTTCCCCCTGATTCCCACTCTAACTAGGTCAAACGTCGGGTCAAACTAGTTATTAAAAAGTCAACAGAAGGTTTAAATCCTAATTTATTCATGATTAGCAATGTAGAACACATACAACCCGTTTGATCATTAATATAACTTGGTAATTAGTGTAAGAACATGTCTAAACATGTTCAACCCGACAATTTAATGAATAGACCCGGTTTGGAACCGAAAGTCGCAAAGCTTTGACTTTTGCTTTGACTTCAGTTCTGACCCGTTTAGGTATGATTTAGAAATACCTTAGAGCTTCATTTGGACCAGGTTACATGCTAGTATAACCCTCTGTGATTATACGCCTTGGTTCATTAGTTAACCAATTAATATGCATGATTTCCGTTAATTGCTCATATGTTGACCATTATGCCCTTTACACCTTAAAACGTGATTTATGAAAATGTAAAAGTGTAGAAACCTTAGTTACTGATATATAAACTTGTATGCAAAGTTTGACATCAATTTGAGGTGTAGATTGAGAGTTATGCTCATTAGCGTAAATTGAAGGCTTTATGTTAATTAAACGGCGTAATTAGCGTATAGCCTAGTTAAGCCTACTTTTTAATATCAAACTTATTACCCACTGATGTAATATATTATTTTGGGATTTTTAAAGATTTTTAATTAATTTTAGGCTGAGCATAACTTATAGTCGTAGGCTTAATCCGGTAATTGTCGGTTTTGCCCTTACGGGCTATAAAATGAGTTTTACATATCTAAACGACTCCAAACCTTTTGCTACTGATTAAATATGATAAATAAATTATTTTAAGCCTTCTGAAATAATAAAAATATCAGCTTTATGTATCAAACCCGTAAATGGCTTCTAATCGCCTTATTAAGCGTTTTTAGCGCATAGTATGTACTAAGACTATTTTTAAACATACAAGGGTGATACCTACTGATATTTTAGGTAAATTATGATATTTTAACAGTAAGCAAAAGTTGTTTAACTCAGACTTCAGTTTTGAGCTTTTCGGCTTATGTGAAATTACCAAAATGCCCCTACGGTGCATAGTTTGGTTATAATTGGTAAATTCACATATATACTTTATCCTACTGTTATAACTTACCAAAATAAGTATTTTTGCTGATTATATCAGACCTGTAACTCAGGTAAATACTTAAACACTTTTATAACCTTTTAAATGACCAAACTACCCCTACGGGGCCTAGTTTGTGTTTAAATACGTTTCGGGCATAATGAAAGACATCTTACTGATGTCACAACATATTTGAGGCATAATTAACTTAGGAAACCTGTATATGGCCCTCATGAATACCCGTCACGCTTATTACGCGTACGGTTCGGTTTATGTAGCAAGTTTACATAAATTAGCCGAAACGGATCAAACCTTATCGGTTTTATCTCAAAATTCAGAGTGTGTATGAAATACCCATATTATACAAGTCTTCAAACTTGTCGGGTCTAAAACACATTCTATTCCAGTCTTCGCTTAATCATGCGTTTGAACCGTATATTCCCTTAAGACTAACCGGTCTAAGCTTAGGCTAAATTAAAGACCCGTTAGCATTCTAATTGGTTATTTATACCATAATTCTAGACTAGAGCATTCCGGTAAATGGTACCTACGCTTACTTAAGTGAATACGACTGAGTTATTAGATTCTTGCTATTTAAGACAGGAGCTAGCTCAGGTAAATACTCTTAACTTATTTTCCCTATACGGGCTAGGAATACGGTATAATGATACCGCTTGGTCGGGTATTGAATGTTTAATCGGATTGTGATTAAATTATTGAGGTAACCCAGTTTAATCTGTATTGTTTGAAATAAAAGCCTTTAGGGGTTAATGACCATGTCTCGGATATCCTTGACATCATTGTATTATAAAATGGCCACGTCTTAAGCACGGGGTGTAGGCATACACCTGACAGTTGCTTAAGTAATAACGGTATCTCACTTCCATGTGGGCCTATACTTGTGGTGTGTCTGTTAATCTGACTCGGTTTCTACATCGGGCCCTGAACGTACAACGAACATGTAAATCTGTATACAAGGTTATAAATATAATTGTTCCAAGTTAAAAAGGTTAATTTTGCCTCTGTGCATTTTAATCAAATTATAAAAGATATTTTGTGCCACGTGCATTCAAATCAATTTTCTTAAACTCTTTTCAAATGAGTCGGTTGAGTGTATTTACCAGTGAAAACTGACGTATTTTCCAAAAAGGTTAAGTGACAGGTACTGAACGTAATTGGCTGGAAGCTCAGGGCGCTAATAAGGAATCTTGCAAGTTCTAGGCGTCTAAAGTCTGTTGAACAAATGATATGTTTTATGATCCGCCCGTGGATCCTTTACTTTCCATTGTAATATTGGATATTACTTTATATTCGGAGTGTAATAATATTTATCTTTTGCTTCCGCTGTGCATTTATATATTGTGTTGTTTGACTATTATGTTGCCAACTACGTCACGATACTCCCCACCGGGCCCACCGGTGACACGTGGAAAGTCGGGGTGTGACAGGTTGGTATCAGAGCCAACACTGAGTGAATTAAACACTAGTCTTTTGTGTTTAATCTCAGTTACACAATTGCACATTCTTGAGTCTAGACAAGAACATAGGACAAATTCTAATTCGTTTTATTTTGTCCTTATTTGATTCCTTTGTTATTTTTCTGATTAGCCCTTGCATGGGCAAGTCATTTTTATTAGAAGTCCCGTTTAGGACAACCATATACTTGTTTAAATTTTTAAAGGAACGATTTTGTTAAAATTATCATTCCTATATTATAAGATCTACCATTATAATAAAATGGCAAAATCTAAAAAGGACAAGACCTAGCCACGTGTCATTTTAAGACCGGGCCAAGATGGTAGTTCCATAATTAGATTCAGATCCATATTTAACACCTCAATTTAGGATTGTTCTGCGTTAAATATTAATAAGAATCTTAAGAATGAAACCTAGCCTTCGGGTCATTTTAAGGACGGGCCATGATGGTAAGACCTGTTTAAAAGATTCGAATCCCTGTTAACATCTGTAAATATGTTAACACTCCTGACAAACGTGATTCGTTAAAATCACACACGTCATTTTTATATATGGATTCTTTAAAAAGATCCCTAACCCAACTTAATGATCTCTGAATCATGGGTTTAGATCATCAATTAAGGTGATCATATCTTGACCATACATTGGTAAAATAGTGCCTACGGGCTATAATGTATTGTCCATTCGAGACACTGACATTGTAATCTTTATGATTCCTTGTCTAAGGTGGTGAGCTATGCTCAAGCCTAATAGTCTATATGATCAATGCGATCATGACTAATATAATATAACATCCTAGTGATGTTTTGCCTACGGGCTATAATGTATTGTCCATTTGCGACATTGACATGTGATCTTTATGATTCCTTGTCTATGGTGGTGAGCTATGCTCAAGCCTATTAGTCTGTATGATCAATACGATCCTGACTACTATCATCAAATGAAGATGATCATATTATGAACCTCCCTTAGAAGGGAAATGCCTACGGGCTATAGTTAATGTCCTCTGAGACTAAAGACAGTGGTAGCCTACAACTCCCTGTCAAGAAAAGGTAATGAACTTTGATTCACACCTTAATGCCTCGATTCTCTGAAATCATGGCTTATAAACTTGTCTACGCGACTAGGCCATTTGTGCTAATATTAACTTATAAATTAGGATTTATAATAAAAATCCTGAATAAAATAAATATCCTTCCTTTCCTGCCAGTATGCATTTTAAAAAGAATCTTAAAGGTGAAACCTAGCCTACGCGGCCAAGATGGTGAAACCTACTCAAGGGATTCAGATCCTTGTTAACACCTAAGAACATGTTAGCCCTCCTGACAAATGTGATTCGATAAAATCACAACAGTCATCCCTATATTGGAAATTTTTAAATTCCTAATTGGCCTTATGATCTAGAAATCGTGGCTTATATCATCTTGCGAGATGATCATATTATAAACATCCGTGAGTGATGAAGTACCTACGGGCTAAACTTGTTGTCCGATAAGACAACGACACTGATGGTCTTTGACCTCCTGCCTAAAAATGTTGGACTATGTCCCAACATAATAGTCTATATGATCAATGCGATCATGACTAATATCATCTAATACGATGATCATATTATTTAACATCCTTTAGTGATGTTTTGCCTACGGGCTATAATATATTGTCCATTTGTGACAAAGACATTGTGATCTTTAAGATTCCCTGTCCAAGGTAGTGAGCTATGCTCAAGCCTAATAGTCTATATGATCAATGCGAGCATGACAAAAATCATCAATACGATGATTAAAAATTTTAACATCCTTAATGATGTTTTGCTTAAGGGCTATATTATATTGTTCAATTAAGACAAGGCAATTGTAATCTTTTGTGATTCTTTGCCCAAGGGGGTGAGCTATACTCAAATCCCATAGTCTATACTATCATTGCGATCCTGACTAGTTTCATCAGTATGATGATCATAATATTTACATCCCTCATGATGAAATGCCTACGGGCTATACTTTATTCTAG
This sequence comes from Helianthus tuberosus, assembly GCA_030545235.1. Taxonomy (NCBI): domain Eukaryota; kingdom Viridiplantae; phylum Streptophyta; class Magnoliopsida; order Asterales; family Asteraceae; genus Helianthus; species Helianthus tuberosus. The sequence goes on along the minus strand of CM060388.1, from coordinate 71,264,679 downwards.
TGTCGGTAAGACAAAGATAGTGGTGATCTTTATGATCCCCTGTTCAAAATGGTGTGATTATACCCAAACCTAATAGTCAATATGATCGATGTGATCATGACTAATATCATTAGATATGATGGTTATAAATAAACATCCATTAGGGATGTTAATTGGCTTACCTTTCTGCCAAATGAATCGTCTTTCAAGACGATGACAGTTGTAGTCTATGACTCCCTGCCCAAAGGTGAAGAACCACGTTCAAACCTTGAAGCCCTAATCTAATAAGATTGCGGCTTATAAATTAAGGTCCTTGGTGATAGACCATCGAGTTATGTTTTAAAGTCATTCATGGCAAGCCTTTGAGCTATTCATAATCGTCCATGTGCCAAAGACAGTTGTGACATTATGATCCTCTGTCAAGAAAATATTGGATTAGGTCCAACCCTTAAATGCCATTGATGGTCTTTTGTGACCTAGGCTAAGTGATATTGATATATTTTTAAAATAACGTTCATTAAGAATGTTAGTGCCTTATTGGCCGATATAGTTTGATGGAACCATGGTTAGTATATGTTAAGGCCATCAGGGTGATGAATAGCAGATGTTGGATTGCAACTAAGTAAATGATTCATCTGGTAATAGGAACTAAATCTCGAGTATGATAAACTCGGATAAGACAACAGTCAATCGCGCCATTGATGATGCGACGCATACTATTGATACTACAATAGTAAACAGTAGAAAGTCCTAATGTACTCCCCCTCCAGATAAAGTACATCATCATATGAAATTGATATCTCTTTGATCTCTACTGATTTCGAATACCAAATAGTATGACAAAAGCGCTCTATGAGGATTGGTGTATCTTAACATGTTCCATAGATTGCTTCCATGCCTGATCAGTATGGAGGTTTAATGCATGGAACCACAAAGATATCCCAATGATCATATGGTACTAAAGTCAACTAATAGTATTCAAAGAAGATATCCAGAAGGGAATTGTCCAAATAAATTTCCCTGGTAAAGAAATATGTGGACTCATAACATAAATGTGTCAGTTATTAGACACAAGTGTTGATGAGTGAACTGGAGCCTGAGATATGGAAATCTCTGTAATCTCCTTGTACCTTGATTATCTTCTCCTAAGACTACCCTGTTTACCTCCCGAGAGGCAGTAGCGTTAAGATTTATATCCCATTTAGGGCTGCATTATTATGAAATTTCCAAGACAGCTAGTACCATTATTGGAAGAATCGAAAACCCTGGTTAAGTAGTTTTAAGATATAGTTTCATAAAGCCTAACTCAGTATCCGGAGAATTCAGGATAGTTAATTACGAAAGACGGTCCATTTTGCTTATGCATTCACTACCGCAACCCTATTTAAACAACGATTAAGAATCACCATCAACTACCCAGGATCGTCGATTTGTTCGACCAACGGTAAGGATTAGCTACTCCTTAAGATTGGTTAAGCAGTGGTTGGAATAACCATATCAAGAGAAGCTTTTCTATAATAGTTGATATATAAGCATCAAGGCTGCTCCCTTGGAGAGCTTGTATAGATGGAATGTTAAACATTTATTGTTGAGACAATAGATTGGTAAGTCCAATTATCAGGATCTGAAAGTTGCATTAGAAACAACAAATAAGATCACGCAAATTCATAATCATCTGTAAGATGCCAGTAATCGGCAGAAAATTAAGAATTAATGAAATTAGCCAACCTCCTAAATCCTTGTTAAGGAATAAGGTTCAACAATAGATATCACCCAGGAAGGGTGTGCTAGATTTGTTAAATCGTCAGGCTAGTCAAGCTCCGAGTATATAGAATCATTCGAAGGATTCGAATGTATCAAGACTAAATAGCTTACGAGCTAAGACCTAATTAAGGGGCTTGGTGGAACGCGCAATGTGACCCACACTAATGATTTAGCGACGTGTCACCAATAAGTCGAAAAGCGCTATCACATAATGATATGCAGGACTATGATAGTATGAGCAACCTGTGTCGATTAAGGATCGACAGGATTAGAGGCTCCAAAAAGATACATGTACCTATTATAAAGGTCAACTGTAGTGCCTTAGAGGCTCAAAGGTACTGGGGAAGATTAAGCCCAATATAAGGTAGAAAATACTTCCTTTACTTTAACAAATCTCGAGGTCGAGATTTCTTTTAAGGGGGTGAGGATGTAACACCTCTAAAATTCACGTCCTATAATGTGTTGACACGTGTCATATGTTTGAACGTGTGAAAGAATGTTCTGAAAGGACTAAAGTTGACAAACATGAAAAGTATATGAAAATACGAGTTCTAAATGTCAACCGTGAATAAATATATTGTACATTAACCCTACATGATGCTCATACCTTCAAACGAATAAATCATGGATCATACGAGGCTAAAAGTGAGAGATTACAAATTACAGGGGTTAAATGTGTCAACATGTTTAAGTTATACCTCTGAGTGACCTTTTGACAAACCCGAAGCTTTGTAACGGTTAATTATGCTCACTAGAATGCACGATATAAATTTCGTAAAGTTTCATTATCGTATGAGAAAGTTATGATCAAATTCGTGTGCGAGGGGTTAAAGCGTCAACGTTGAAGTTTATGACTTTTCGGGTAACAATAAAGTTAACCGAGGACTAAACAAAGTGGGTAAATATCTTAAAGCCCTTATATGTTAATTTCAAGGGCTCAATGTGCAAAAAAAGACATGAAAGCGACCTTTAGAAGGGCCAGGGACCAAAACTGCAATTAAGGAAAATTTTGTTGGATGACACCATGGGCTCGCGTAGCGCGAGCACTAACCTCATATGCAGTCGCGCTACGCGACTGCCTAGTCTGGACAGCTTTTTGATTTTCTTGATCTCTTGTCTGCCATAGCCTTGTATCCCCCATTAAATCGACTTGCCTCTTCAAGCTTGGCCCCTAAACAACCCCTAAACACTTAGGGACATGTGTTGATGAGTTGTGGATGGTTGTAGACTTGTGTGTCAACTTCTTGTGGTGATTAAACCACTATATAAAGGACCATAAGTTGCAAACATTCTTCACACCATTCATTCTTGAAATCTGATCATTTGTGGAGCACAAGAGCACCTTCCAAGCCTTCCTAGTCGACCATTAGACACTTGTAAGTATGCTTAACCTTCTTTAATTGAGTTTAGCTTAGTTATTTAGCTAAAAGTCAAACCGTCATAATTAACGGTTGACTTAACGATTAATCACTAATGGCTCTGTGATTAGTCGAATTGAAAGAAGTTATAATTTGGTAATTATGTGGGTAATAAACCCTTAAAAGGGTTCCCCCTGATTCCCACTCTAACTAGGTCAAACGTCGGGTCAAACTAGTTATTAAAAAGTCAACAGAAGGTTTAAATCCTAATTTATGCATGATTAGCAATGTAGAACACATACAACCCGTTTGATCATTAATATAACTTGGTAATTAGTGTAAGAACATGTCTAAACATGTTCAACCCGACAATTTAATGAATAGACCCGGTTTGGAACCGAAAGTCGCAAAGCTTTGACTTTTGCTTTGACTTCAGTTCTGACCCGTTTAGGTATGATTTAGAAATACCTTAGAGCTTCATTTGGACCAGGTTACATGCTAGTATAACCCTCTGTGATTATACGCCTTGGTTCATTAGTTAACCAATTAATATGCATGATTTCCGTTAATTGCTCATATGTTGACCATTATGCCCTTTACACCTTAAAACGTGATTTATAAAAATGTAAAAGTGTAGAAACCTTAGTTACTAATATATAAACTTGTATGCAAAGTTTGACATCAATTTGAGGTGTAGATTGAGAGTTATGCTCATTAGCGTAAATTGAAGGCTTTATGTTAATTAAACGGCGTAATTAGCGTATAGCCTAGTTAAGCCTACTTTTTGATATCAAACTTATTACCCACTGATGTAATATATTATTTTGGGATTTTTAAAGATTTTTAATTAATTTTAGGCTGAGCATAACTTATAGTCGTAGGCTTAATCCGGTAATTGTCGGTTTTGCCCTTACGGGCTATAAAATGAGTTTTACATATCTAAACGAATCCAAACCTTTTGCTACTGATTACATATGATAAATAAATTATTTTAAGCCTTCTGAAATAATAAAAATATCAGCTTTATGTATCAAACCCGTAAATGGCTTCTAATCGCCTTATTAAGCGTTTTTAGCGCATAGTATGTACTAAGACTATTTTTAAACATATAAGGGTGATACCTACTGATATTTTAGGTAAATTATGATATTTTAATAGTAAGCAAAAGTTGTTTAACTCAGACTTCAGTTTTGAGCTTTTCGGCTTATGTGAAATTACCAAAATGCCCCTACGGTGCATAGTTTGGTTATAATTGGTAAATTCACATATATACTTTATCCTACTGTTATAACTTACCAAAATAAGTATTTTTGCTGCTTATATCAGACCTGTAACTCAGGTAAATACTTAAACACTTTTATAACCTTTTAAATGACCAAACTACCCCTACGGGGCCTAGTTTGTGTTTAAATACGTTTCGGGCATAATGAAAGACATCTTACTGATGTCACAACATATTTAAGGCATAATTAACTTAGGAAACCTGTATATGGCTCTCATGAATACCCGTCATGCTTATTACGCGTACGGTTCGGTTTATGTAGCAAGTTTACATAAATTAGCCGAAACGGGTCAAACCTTATCGGTTTTATCTCAAAATTCAGAGTGTGTATGAAATACCCATATTATACAAGTCTTCAAACTTGTCGGGTCTAAAACACATTCTATTCCGGTCTTCGCTTAAGCATGCGTTTGAACCGTATATTCCGTTAAGACTAACCGGTCTAAGCTTAGGCTAAATTAAAGACCCGTTAGCATTCTAATTGGTTATTTATACCATCATTCCAGACTAGAGCATTCCGGTAAATGGTACCTACGCTTACTTAAGTGAATACGGCTAAGTTATTAGATTCTTGCTATTTAAGACAGGAGCTAGCTCAGGTAAATACTCTTAACTTATTTTCCCTATACGGGCTAGGAATACGGTATAATGATACCGCTTGGTCGGGCATTGAATGTTTAATCGGATTGTGATTAAATTATTGAGGTAACCCAGTTTAATCTGTATTGTTTGAAATAAAAGCCTTTAGGGGTTAATGACCATGTCTCGGATATCCTTGACATCATTGTATTATAAAATGGCCACGTCTTAAGCACGGGGTGTAGGCATACACCTGACAGTTGCTTAAGTAATAACGGTATCTCACTTCCATGTGGGCCTATACTTGTGGTGTGTCTGTTAATCTGACTCGGTTTCTACATCGGGCCCTGAACGTACAACGAACATGTAAATCTGTATACAAGGTTATAAATATAATTGTTCCAAGTTAAAAAGGTTAATTTTGCCTATGTGCATTTTAATCAAATTATAAAAGATATTTTGTGCCACGTGCATTCAAATCAATTTTCTTAAACTCTTTTCAAATGAGTCGGTTGAGTGTATTTACCAGTGAAAACTGACGTATTTTCCAAAAAGGTTAAGTGACAGGTACTGAACGTAATTGGCTGGAAGCTCAGGGCGCTAATAAGGAATCTTGCAAGTTCTAGGCGTCTAAAGTCTGTTGAACAAATGATATGTTTTATGATCCGCCTGTGGATCCTTTACTTTCCGTTGTAATATTGGATATTACTTTATATTCGGAGTGTAATAATATTTATCTTTTGCTACCGCTGTGCATTTATATATTGTGTTGTTTGACTATTATGTTGCCAACTACGTCACGATACTCCCAACCGGGCCCACCGGTGACACGTGGAAAGTCGGGGTGTGACAGTTTTGGCATTATCTGTTCCAATGGGAGATTGTTGGGAATGAACCCTATCAGAGGAACAAGTAATTAAAGCCAAAACCGGATCAGAGCAGTTGATCCAGAATAAGCAGATGTTATGTATACAAGTCTCTCCCCTTGAAAGTGGTTTCAACATCTGATGACCCTGCAATCTACTGATCGTTACAACTGTTGACTTACAACTGCTGATCAAGTCAAAGACTGATGAGGACTAAAGCCCTGCTGTTCAATCTACCATTATGGGTTAAGCACTGCTGAATATGTTAAGTATTGCTAGAGTCACAATAGTGGTAGGATTCAGCAGTAGTTTAGTTTGTTTTTATGTAATGTATTGTAATCAGTAGTTAGCACAAGCAGTGTTTGTATTAGATCAGTTGTTAGAGCTTGTTAGGAGGTTAGATGTCACTTTCATGGTGATGTCAGCAAAGATGCCATAGTGGTTTGTTCGTGCCTATAAATAGAACAGTACCGTGTACTGTTCTACTAGCTCTTCACCATCCTTCTTCCTGTACGAACAAATCACTTTGAGCTCAGGCTGAGGGGGAGTTTGTTACATGCATGCATTGTAATCGTTGGTGAAATAAATTCAATCATTCGGTTCTTTGTTGAAAATGTGTGTTGAAAGCAATTCTCCTGTTTGATTATGTGCCAAGTTTGTTTCCATTTATATTCCGCTGCATTACTTGTTCATCTTTCATTTTATTTCAAACACAAAACATAATCAATCCAAACTCAGATCCTAACAGAACCGCCCGATTTGGACAAATTCCTTAAAAATAAAAAGCAGACTCTGTCACACCCCCAAAATACCACACGCGGAATCACCACAGGGCGTGTGACGTACCAGGATCCAAGCCACCAATCACATTGAACTCATAGGTATATTTAAATAAAAATTTCATTTGTTAACATTAAGTGTTACAACGTTACAAATAATTCACAGTACACAGCGGAAGCATAATTCGTTCGTTAAGTATTTATAAACAACATGTGAAAACCATTAGTCTTGTGTTGCGATTCCGTGTAACTCGACCCATGACCACTCTAGCCTCCCAGACAGCAAGTTCCAACAATATGCACCTAAAGACCTGCAAGGCATGTAACAACGGATCAACAACAAAGTTGAGCGAGTTCATAGTTAGTTGTCCAGTTTACAGTTGTTTCAAAAGCCATAAGTTCATTTGAAAACCAGTAGTTAATCAGTTCCTTGTTTCCCAAACAATATCCATAACCAGTGGGGGCTTCCCTATGTGAACCACTAGACCGTTACCATGTCGACAGCTGACGAAAGTAAGTTGTGCCCTACGTCAATGTCTATCATCATTGACTGAGTGCCCAGATCCATTAGTAGACGCCCATCCTACTGGCACGGTGTGAGGCTTGTCAACCCTAATAGCGTTATTAACTAAAGACCCGCTCGCCATTGGCCCGACGATTAAGTCGATATAAAAATGAGGGACTTAATGATAGAGTTTTGTCTAGTAAGTTTAAGGCTGTTGTCCTACCCAAGGAGGACAAAGGTACGTAATCTACCCAAGGAGAATAGGCAGATTTAATATTGGCACCCTACCCATGGAGGATGGAGGTACATATCCTACCCAAGGAGAATATGTAGGTTACGTTTTAAATTCCTTAACCCATTCCCAACCACCGGGAATCCCATGCCTTATAAAGAGTGTGAACTTACCTTGGTTTGCTCGGTATGCTTAACTACTTATTCACAGTTAATCAATCACAGCCTAGAGTATTGATGCACACATGAAATCAGTTTCGCATACAAAGCTCACATCTATATATTTATATAAGGTCTATGTGTACATCTTTAAGCAGTGACTTTCGTATAGCATATAGCAATCATACGTATATTCTCATTCAAAACACACTTTGCATGCATGTTCCTTATCAATACATAACAGTGGTGGGTACCGTGTGTAAGGACCCACTCATGATACTTGTTCATAACTAACATTATTAACAGTGGATGGCATCATATAGTTATTCAATGTCATGCCTGCAATCTACACAACTATTATAAGCTACTGTTCGTTTTCACATAATTCACCATCATAGAATGCACACACAATAATGAGCACTAATTAACATATAGCAGTTATATTACTTCCACATATTCTCAGTTTGCATGCATGTTCCACTACCATGTTTAACAGTTAAGTGTTCTTGGTGCAAAACTAATTCATGTTGTTCGATCAAGTGTAAACATCTTTAACAGCAACTGACATAATAATCAATCTCTAACATGCATGCAATATACCAAAACATTTTAACCTACAGTCCCTTATAAGCTTCATGACGAACATGAGATTTCGTCGACACCGGGTTGCGACGAAAAGGTCACGACGAACATGGGATTTCATTGACCCAGGATTTCGTCGACAGAGGGTTTTCGTCGGTACCAGGTTTTCGTCGGCACAATGTCTTCGTCGGGACAGTGTCTTCGTCGGGACAATGTCTTCGTCGGGACAGGGATTTCGTCGGGACAGGGATTTCGTCGGGTAAGGGTCTTCGTCGGACTGGTTATGGGCAGCAAACCCTAACTGCCGCCGGTAGACAACAGCGCAACCACCGAACAATTCCATGTATAATCATATTACACAATACCTACCGAGTCATCACTTAGTACAGATCCTTGATTTATAATTATCAGTGTTAGAGTTACAATAATCATTAGGGTATTAGTCACGTAGCATATATCATAACTATCAGTTAACACATGTGTCTATACTTAGACACTCATCGACTCAATGATTTTTAACATCATCTAGCATCGTTCTAATCTTACAAGGACATAACATCATCGTACATGTATAATTCATTAAATCAAGATTACGTATTAGCAAGATCATTACATAAAGGTTATCATAAGCATCCATCATTCACTACCACACATAAACCATATCACACAAATAGGAAAGTCAACAAGTCAGAACCACTAACCAGAAACTTGATTGGTGAAGCTGCTATCTCGAACAGGGGGGGTCTCCTGCCGTCGCGGATCAAAGGATAGGTAGGGTTTTTGGTTTTTAAGTTTTTGTTAAACAATCACAAGATGCAAGTTCCAAATAATAAAGATGTGGGGCGATTAGCCTTTTGGCCAAAATGGGCTCAAGCCCATTCTAATTGGGTTGTCACACATGAGGTGGGTTTGTCACTACAATGGGCCGGTTTCGATCTAGTTAGTTTCTGTTGGGCTACAAGGGTTTGGGCCAAGGACAAGTCTACAATAACATGCATAATAAACATACATAATTATGTAACAAACACACAACTCGCAATACTCTATTGAAGCTAGTCACGACACAAGATCAAAGAACGTACATATAAGTCATATTGAAGATACAAAGAACGTCTAGAATACCAGTTGTCACATCATCCCCAACTTGAAGGAAATTTCATCCCGAAATTTAGCACGTAGCTACTGAGGAAGCTAGTTAGGTTGCACGGTTTCCTGGTTTTCCTGGGGTGTCACATCATCCCCCCGTTGGTTTGGAATTTCGTCCCGAAATTCCACAGTAGCTTCAGCCTTAGTAGTGGTTTCATTGTTCTCGAACAACTGGGGATATTTGTGTTTCACTTGGTCTTCTCATTCCCAGGTAAACTCTGGGTCACGACGGGAGTTCCAACAAACTCGAACAATAGGTATCTTGGTGCGTTTGAGAATCTTGACCTCCCGGTCCAAGATTTCCACTGATTCTTCGAGAATCGCAACAGATCGGTGATGGTGAGCTCCTTGAAAGGAACTATGAGGGTTTCATCTGACAGATACTTCTTCGGATTCGACACATGGAATACGTTGTGAACTCCATTGAGTTCTTCAGGTAGATTCAATCTGTAGGCCACCTTGCCAATTCTCTCCGTGAGTTAGAAAGTCCGACATATCACGGGTTAAGTTTACCTCGTTTACCAAAATGAACTACACCTTTCCAAGGTGAGACGTTAAGTAGTACTCGATCCGCAACCTGGAACTCGAGTGGTTTCCTGCGCTTATCAGTGTAGCTTTTCTGACGGTCAAGAGCTGCCGCCATTCGTTGTCTTATCTGAGCAATCTTTTCTGTTGTGTCTACGACGAGTTCTGGGCCAGTGATTTGGCCGTTTCCAACTTCTGCCCAACAAGAGGTGATTGGCACTTCCGTCCGTACGATGCCTCGAACGGAGCAGCCTGGATGCTGGTGTGGTAACTGTTGTTATACGAAAACTCCACTAAAGGTAGACGCCGCCCCCAGCCGTTACCAAAGTCGATTACACATGCTCGAAGCATGTCTTCAAGAGTTTAGATGGTGCGTTCACTCTGCCCATCCGCTTGTGAATGATACGCTATGCTCGTGTCTAAACGTGAGCCAAAGGATTTGTGCATCGCTTGCCACAAATCAGATGCAAATCGTGGGTCGTGATCAGAGATAATGGAGGTTGGCACCCCATGCCTAGCAACCACTTCTTTCAGGTAGATGACTGCAAGTGTAGAAAACTTATCCGTTTCCTTGATGGCTAGAAAGTGTGTTGGTTACGTAAGACAATCAACGATCATCCAGGTAATATTGTTTCCGTTTCGAGTTGTAAGTAGACTAGCAACCAAATCCATGGCAGTCTGTTTTCGCTTTCCATATAGGTGTTTCTGGTTACTAACACTTCAGCGTGACTTTCGCACAAGTCAAACATCATTCCCATAACTAGCTAGGTGGGCCTTCATGCCCAGTTACCAATACAAGGTTTATAAATCCTGTTGTCTCTCATCAAAACCTAGACGACTAGAATATCGAAGCTGGTGTGTTTTGCTCAACCCGAGTTCCCTACAGTTGCCGTATAATGAGACCCACATTCGTTCCATGAGGTAACGAGTATCGTCCGACCTGTCAAAGGTTGCTTCTCCATGCCCCGCATGGGTTCAACTTGAAAATCCTCTTCCTTCAATTCTCCAGTTTGAACAGAGCGAGTCTGATCAGGTAAGTTAGAGTCGATAGTGAGCTGCAAAGCTCGTGCACATTCAAGTTTCATAGTTGTAATCATCTTAAAGTTCTCTGCAGCGATGCCATTAACTGATTTAGCTCTGTCGAAGCCAAGGTACACGGGAGGCCCTTGTGATCGGTCTAAATAACGCATCTGGTACCGTCCAAGTAATGCCTCCATCTAAAATCCTGAGACCACGGTTTTCACCGCCAGTTGTGTGTCATACAGTTCTTCTTTGTAACTCCATCACGTAAGTCATCACTCTCTCGTGTTGCGTCGGTGTGTAACTGGGACTCTGAATCGGACCATTATGGTTTACCACTAAATCACCCGATCCCTCGGGTAAAGACGATGCTCAGTGCATTACAGAGTTGGAATTCGAAAGCTGAAAAGACGTCCTCCTAATTCATCTTTCACGAACACAGCACCCTGCTGTGCTAAAGAGATTTAAGTTGTGCGACCTTCGAAACTCCTGTGAGTAAGCTGCGATAGTATCTAGCGAAATCAAGGAATTGCTGCATCCCCGAAGGAGTCTTTGGTGTCGATCAGTTTCTAACAAGATGCATCTTAGCGAGATCCACGTGTATTCCCACTCCGTTGGTTACATGATCAAAATGCATTTCTCGAATCTAGATGTGACATTTCACATGTAATGGTTCCTCCCACAAAAGGGCTGAACTAGGATACATATGCCACCCATAGTGTTCCTTTCCCATGGTCATGATTCAGAACGTCATCAACAAATACGGTCGGTTCATGTGATCCCTGAAGCTGCTGGTGTGTTGATCAACTCAATGATCCTGGGGTACAAAGTTGAAATGGCTGCATTGCGTTCGACATGCTGTTCTAAGAGCATTCTCCTCATGGACCTCCATCTGATGATAATTCGCTCACTAGCCAATCCTCGAATGGAAGCTTGTTCCTCGCAACTGGTCGACGGGTTGTCAATACATGGTCGAGGCAAACGGTTCTTGAATGTCCCCTTGTTGAGTACTTGATAGCCAGTACACATACGAAAAGGCTTCTCTTCATGGGTATTGCGAGGGCTCCTTAAAGCAAAAACTCCTGTCCAGCAATTCTTGTAGTTGGCTAAACAGCCCCTGCAACCCTCCTGGTGCAAGACGGTAAAGAGTACGAGTAGTTAGAACTGCCTCTGGCGCGAGGTCAAACTGAGTTCCTACCTAACTGTTGTAGAGATGATCCTGGAAGTTCCTCGGGCAGCACATGGAGGGTAATCACGAACAACTGGTGGATCCTCGATCCCTTTTTTTCCTAACCTTACGTCTATAACAGTTGTTAACCTAGCGGGGTAATCTCTCCGTAGACACTCCTGGCTTTCCTTGCTGAAACGATGCTAACCGCTGCGCCACTCTGACGTGTTAGAACAGATAACAATCCTCCACGAAGGAGAGGAATATGCAGAATCGTCTCCTCACAGGGTACATCCATCAAGAACAACAGAAGGAATGTCGATGTTGAACACTTGTTCCACAAGGTAGAGTTTGCATCCCAACGATCATATGAGGTTTCCATTGTACTGCCATCAGCTGATTCCACAACAGGTTGGGTTTCAAGAAACATCAGGGTTATATAGAACAGAGACGAAGTGATTCGTTACCTAGAACGTGTATGCCACCATGTTATTACAACCCTAGCGTCGCCCACGCCAATCCTAAATGCTAGGGGTGCAAACCAGCCGAGCTACTCGAGCTCGGCTCGAAAAAAAGCTGAAACGAGCCTAGCTTAAACGAGCTCGAGCCCAAGCCTAAAAACAAGCTCGTTTAGTAAACGAGCCCGAGCTCGAGCTTCGCTTATTGAGCTCGAGCCGGCTCGCGAGCCTAATCGAGCTTTCTATTTATATATTTTTTATTAATATATTAAACATATATTTATATAATAATAATTACCATTTATATAAATATAAAAAATAACTAAATTATATGTATAATAATAATAATTATAATTAATATAAATTAATTAATAAATACTAAACGAGTCGAGCCCGAGCCGAGCTCGAGCTTGAAAAATTACATTCGAGCCGAGCTCGAGCTTCAGAAATAAAGCTCGAATCGAGCGGATCTCGAGCTCGAGCTTTCATATGTTAAACGAGCTCGAGCTCGGGCTCGGCTTGGCTCGTTTGCACCCCTACTAAATGCCCTTCCATGAGCATCATTTCCAGTGTTGCTGTTTTCATTACAAGGATTTCAAGTACTGTTGTTGTTCCTTTGGTCGTTGTCCACTTAACTTAACCACGACCAATCCATTATGTAGGCACCTTTAATTCCATACTGTAGGCTAGGGTTACGAATACCTTGTTGTCGCTGTGATTGCCGCTCCCAATGTCATTGCTCGAAATGAAGCCCCTACAGTTCTTCACCATCCAGGTCCATCTTTTCACATTCTGAGCCACGTCCTAAAGTGCTACTCACTGTGCTGGCAGTTACACATTCCACATTATAGTCAATTGTCATTGCTTATGTCCTGATTGATTCGTAAGAGTTGACTCCCATGAGTCGCTGACAAGGGTTAAGGACTCGATTGAAGCCAATTTGCTGGTGCTCGTTGCCGGTAATCAGGGTCGGCAAAGTACTACGCTCATCCTTCTGTTCATCGATGTTGCAAGTTGTTTGAGTAATACACGGTCTGTTACGAGGGTATTGCAAAAGTGATCTACACAAGTTCCAGCAAACAAAGAGGAGTAAGAAAGGTATCGATCAATCATCCGACGCTGCGACATCCAACTCAGGGACGTTCGTATAAGCACCTAACCTTCTACACGGTTCGCTAAGTGTTCAGATGGGTGTTCAGGTAATACTCGATAGCATCGAGATTCGAAAAGATCCATAGAGGAACGAAAAGTTCACGTTCGAGTAGGGGACAATCAGTGCTATGACCCCTATAGGTTTGTTATGTTCCACATCGGTCAAATAACGGAACAGAACCCCTTTTCCACTTGCTAAGGCTCACTGGGACTCGCATGCACCACACATTATTATTATGTGTGCACCCACAATAATATTGTGATTTGCATGCCCATCTCAGCTCCTCTTAACTCATGTCAAATGGTTCCTCGAACTCGAGTAGCAAACGAAGAGCATCACGAAGCGTAAGTCATGAAGGTTTAGGGAAATACCACCCTATCAGCCACATAACACATGCAAGTAATACATGATTTCATACTGTTGTGCTAAACGTGCAATCACATGCAATATCATATGTAAGTGTTCACTAGTTATGCAGTACAATGAGTATACGAGAGACGAACCTTGCAATCTGGAGCTGAGTGTCATGGTCGTATTCACGTTTTCAGAACTGTTCGGTTATAGTCTGGTTTTACAAAAATGTTTTTCCCTTTTTTTTAAAACCAAGTTCACTATAACCAATGGCTCTGATACCTGTTGGACCGTGTGCGTGACCCTAAATGTCAGTAAAAGCAGTTCATCTTTGAATACAAAGGCGGAATCAGAGTATACAAAGTCACAACAGCTCAGATCCTTTTAACTTCTTTCTATTGCTTCTTTTCAAGTCTTTACAAGTGTTTCTGAATGAATTTTGACAGAAGTTCACCACCTACACTATGACCTGATCTCGCTCCAACGTTAACAAATGAACTCAGCCGAACCCTATATATAGCCGGCCTGATTCCACTCCAAACTACCTAATACATTACGAGCGGAATCACTAATAACATCAGGAGCGGAACCCCTTAGATGTCTAGGAGCGGATCACCTATTTATCATTCTGGAGCGAAATCACTAACATACATTAAATCCTGATTTCGCTTCTAATGACACAAGTGTCATTTGGAACGAAATTACACTCTAAAACCACTTTTTCATATCCAAGCTCCAATCTAACCTATCTAGACCTAAGACTCACTAAAGACGTAGTCATCAGACATTCAGTGCACCAACAATACCAATCTGTCACACCCCCAAAATACCACACGCGGAATCACCACGGGGCGTGTGACGTACCAGGATCCAAGCCACCAATCACATTGAACTCATAGGTATATTTAATTAAAATTTTCATTTGTTAACGTTAAGTGTTACAACGTTACAAATAATTCACAGTACACAGCGGAAGCATAATTCGTTCGTTAAGTATTTATAAACCACATGTGAAAACCATTAGTCTTGTGTTGCGATTCCATGTAACTCGACCCATGACCACTCCAGCCTCCCAGACAGCAAGTTCGAACAATATGCACCTAAAGACCTGCAAGGCATGTAACAACGGATCAACAACAAAGTTGAGCGAGTTCACAGTTGGTTGTCCAGTTTACAGTTGTTTCAAAAGCCATAAGTTCATTTGAAAACCAGTAGTTAATCAGTTCCTTGTTTCCCAAACCATATCCATAACCAGTGGGGGCTTCCCCATGTGAACCACTAGACTGTTACCATATCGACAACTGACGAAAGTAAGTTGTGCCCTAAGTCAATGTCTATCATCATTGACTGAGTGCCCAGATCCATTAGTACACACCCGTCCTACCGGCACGGTGTGAGGCTTGTCAACCCTAATAGCGCTATTAACTAATGACCCGCTCACCATTGGCCCGGCGATTAAGTCGACATAAAAATGAGGGACTTAATGATAGAGTTTTGTCTAGTAAGTTTAAGGTTGTTGTCCTACCCAAGGAGGACGAAGGTACGTAATCTACCCAAGGAGAATACGCAGATTTAATATTGGCACCCTACCCATGGAGGATGGAGGTACATATCCTACCCAAGGAGAATATGTAGGTTCCGTTTTAAATTCCTTAACCCATTCCCAACCACCGGGAATCCCATGCCTTATAAAGAGTGTGAACTCACCTCAGTTTGCTCGGTATGCTTAACTACTTGTTCACAGTTAATCAGTCACAGCCTAGAGTATTCATGCACACATGAAATCAGTTTCGCATACAAAGCTCACATCTATATATTTATATAAGGTCTATGTGTACATCTTCAAGCAGTGACTTTCGTATAGCATATAGCAATCATACGTATATTCTCATTCAAAACACACTTTGCATGCATGTTCCTTATCAATACATAACAGTGGAGGGTACCGTGTGTAAGGACCCACTCATGATACTTGTTCATAACTAACATTATTAACAGTGGATGGCATCATATAGTTATTCAATGTCATGCCTGTAATCTACACAACTATTATAAGCTACTGTTCGTTTTCACATAATTCACCATCATAGAATGCACGCACAATAATGAGCAATGATTAACATATAGCAGTTATATTACTTCCACATATTTTCAGTTTGCATGCATGTTCCACTACCATGTTTAACAGTTAAGTGTTCTTGGTGCAAAACTAATTCATGTTGTTCGATCAAGTGTAAACATCTTTAACAGCAACTGATATAATAATCAATCTCTAACATGCATGTAGTATACCTAAACATTTTAACCTACTGTCCCTTATAAGCTTCATGACGAACATGAGATTTCGTCGACACCGGGTTGCGATGAAAAGGTCACGACGAACATGGGATTTCGTCGACCCAGGATTTCGTCGACAGAGGGTTTTCGTCGGCACCAGGTTTTCATCGGCACAGTGTCTTCGTCGGGACAGTGTCTTCGTCGGGACAGTGTCTTCGTCGGGATAGGGATTTCGTCGGGTAAGGGTCTTCGTCGGGTAAGGGTCTTCGTCAGACTGGTTATGGGCAGCAAACCCTAACTGCCGCCGGTAGGCAACAGCGCAACCACCGAACAATTCCATGTATTATCATATTACACAATACCTACTGAGTCATCACTTCGTACAGATCCTTGATTTATAATTATCAGTGTTAGAGTTACAATAATCATTAGGGTATTAGTCACATAGCATATATCATAACAATCAGTTAACACATGTGTCTATACTTAGACACTCATCGACTCAATGATTTTTAACATCATCTAGCATCGTTCTAATCTTACAAGGACACAACATCGTCGTACATGTATAATTCATTAAATCAAGATTACGTATTAGCAAGATCATTACATAATGATTATCATAAGCATCCATCATTCACTACCACACATAAACCATATCACACAAATAGGAAAGTCAACAAGTCAGAACCACTAACCAGAAACTTGATTGGTGAAGGTGCTATCTCGAACAGGGGGGTCTCCTGCCGTCGTGGATCAAAGGAGATTTTGGTTTTTAAGTTTTTGTTAAACAATCACAAGATGCAAGTTCCAAATAATAAAGATGTGGGGCGATTAACCTTTTGGCCGAAATGGGCTCAAGCCCATTCTAATTGGACTGTCACACATGAGGTGGGTTTGTCACTACAATAGGCCGGTTTCGATCTAGTAAGTTTCTGTTGGGCTACAAGGGTTTGGGCCAAGGACAAGTCTACAATAACATGCATAATAAACATACATAATTATGTAACAAACACACAACTCGCAATACTCTATTGAAACTAGTCACGACACAAGATCAAAGAACGTACATATAGGTCATATTGAAGATACAAAGAACGTCCCGAAATTTAGCACGTAGCTATTGAGGAAGTGATGTGTTAAAAATGCAACATATAAATTTCATCAAATGTGGCATAAAACTAACCCTTTTTAGTACTAATGTTGGAAAAAGTGTGCTTTTGTCTTCCTTATGTATTTTCAGGATTAAATGAGCTCAAATTAACAAAAGAAGCAAAAAGACATCAAAATCTAACATAAATACAAGAAAAGGAACAAGACGTGACATGCCCGACCCCACGACAGCATCTTCCCAAGCAAAATAAGAGATCAGAAGCCTGAACACGCCCCGTGCTCAGCCACCACGGGGCCGTGCTCAGCGGACACGGGGCTGTGGTCAACTATAAGATTCGCACAATCTAGCAAATCTGCATAGTACAAAGATTCTTCTGCACCACGGGGTCGTGCTCAGCGGACACGGGGGCGTGGTCAACTAAAAAGACAAAACTGCATTAAATGAAGAAAGAGAAGGATGTGGACACGGGGTCGTGCCCACTGGACACGGGGCCGTGCCCGAGCTTCTGTTCAGCCTATAAATAGGAGTGCTTGGCTTGAGCTCAAACCATCCCTTGGCACACCACCTCTCTCACACTTCACCCACCACCACCACCATAACACCATCATCCATCATCCACCACCATCATCCATTGTCCATCGTAGAGTGTGTGAGTCGTCTCGGGATCCAAGATTGATCGTAAGAGTTCTTGACAATCAAGGCCATGTTTGCCTAAGTCTCTTACATCACTTGGTGAAGACAAAGTGTCTACTATAATACTTTTTATTTCTAATCTTCTGCACTTTTTATTTGGTTTTGTATTAATGACTTTAATATCTAGTTGCTTATGTTTAAGGTGATCTTTCCTTATCGTTTGTCCGTGGTGTCTTGGCATTATTTTACTGTCTATATAAAATAAAAGATTTTCACCATTCATATCTCCACGATCTATATGGAGGTATGTTGGCTACCTGGTCGGGGGTTAAGGGAACGGTTTGGTAAAGGTCTTGCCATTGTTCAGCGTTTAGAGGTCCTGCAATGGACCTGGGTCAAATTTAGTAGGACCTCCTTCAATACTTAACGGTATTGGATGCCGGGGGTCCAAACTCTTTGATCCCCTCATAAGTTAACTACTATTAATACTATAACCCGGCTATTTAGGACTGTATCCCTGCTGACTCAGACTACTTAGTCGAGGGTAACGTCACCTCCAAAAGAGGGGCCTACCATAATTTGCATTAATAACTTAATTAATTATCTTCCAATAATCCACCCTTTTAGGATTGTATCCTTGCTGACTCAAACTACTGGGTGAGGGTAACGTCACCTTCAAAAGAGGGGCCTACTACAATAACTAAGATAATCTCTTAAATATGTGCAAAAGTGCGGAAATAATCAAAGGTTACACTAGATACGAGTCGGAACCAAGTGATTCATCTTGTCTATCTGTTTTTCTTTTATTTTTATTTTCAGCATTTTAGTTAGTTTTTATTTTTCTTAGTTTAACACATTTTTCTAAACCTTTTTATTTTGATTAGACGTTGAGGATAAACCGGTACTAAAAGCTCTTGTGTCCTTGGACGACCTCGGTATCTCGCCAACACTATACTACGCTCACGATGGGTGCACTTGCCCATATGTGTGTTTAGTGTTAGTAAAATATCGTGTTTTTATAAATTTAAAACTTGGCTAAAAATAAGTGTTAAAGGGGCTTAAAATATACACCTAATATATATAACACTTCACACGCATCAGGAAGCTAGTTAGGTTGCACGGTTTCCTGGTTTTCCTGGGGTGTCACATCCTCTCTAGCCATGGGGTGGTGTTCAGGTCAACACGCCCCGTGCTCGCCTAAAAATTGACCACGGGGTCGTGTCCAGGCCAACACGCCTCGTGTTCAAGATACAGACAAAATGTGTCAGAGTTTGTCTAACCACGGGGCCGTGTCCAGCCGACACGGGGCCGTGGTCAACGTGCTGTCGTTTTCTATAAATGCAGCAAGATTCCTACACATTTGGACCCATTCCAAAGACAAAGATCTGGTGGGATCTTCACATATACCATATAAGGTATATTCCAAAGAAGGTTCTCAACAACCATCTTGTCTTTACTACTTTTGTCTCTAGCCTTCTTCTTCACAAACTCCTCAAAACCTCCATTAAAGCTTGAAATCTCCTTGTTTTCAAGCTTTATTGTGATATTTGTTAGGTTTTTGATCAAGGAATCTTATCAAAAATAAGTTTTACAACACTGTTTTAGGTTATTTCTACTCAGAAATGTTTCAAAAGTCAGAAAAATAATTTAAAGCACTAAGATTCCTTGTTTCAAAAATATGCAGATTGGTGGCCACGGGGTTGTGTTCAGCGAGCACGGGGCCGTGAACGGAGTTACTGTTTCATTAATTTGAAATTTTTTGACTTGTTTTCTTAGAATGTCGAGCCAGAATAGCGGAACCTCTTTAGCTCACTCAAGGAACGGTCGCAGGGAAAGAAGGCCATCGATCGAAGCAACCCTTGTGCGTTATGTAATGGCGCTAAGGGAGGCACTCGATGAGATGACATCCGTAGAAGAAGTCCTAATCGACCGTATCAACTATCTAACGGTGGCGCTAGAGAATAGCTTCCAAGAAATCAACCTTTTGCACCAAAGGTTGAACATTCTTGCAATGCCTCCTATGGAACCAATCTTCCCTCAAGAAGATTGAAACTTGACACAGGAAATTATTAATCCCTCCGGATGGGACGATATTCCCCCGGAACCTCCCCTTGACGCCTTACAAGAGGTTCCGGTAGAAGTCGCACCTCCTCAACATGAGGAAGACAATGAGCCCGCCTTCCTTCTCCCCCGGGAGATAGAAGAATGGCTTAACGATGTGTGAAGGGCCCCTTCCGGAGAAGAAGTTCTACAAGCCTTTTTCAACCGAAAGAATTATCTTTTCGGAAATTTGTTCTTATAATAAAAACATCTAGGCTAGGACTTCTTTTTGGTTTAAGATTTCTTGCATTTTATGACCTACTTATCCAGTTTTGAGTATGTATTTTTTATTTTCTAGGAATTATGTAATTCACTCTTGAATAAATGGTGGTTTTTAAGTATTTAATGGTGTTTGGATGATGTTGTAATGGTTGAACACACTCGAAAATGTGGAGGTTACCAAGGGAAAGAATAACCCACACCCCATGCACAAAACCAAAGTCCCCCGATAATTTTCCATCATTACAGCAAGTTCAGCACGGGGCCGTGGTCAGCCTAACACGCCCCCGTGCCCAAGGTTCTGCAGAAAACGCCCAGGACAGGTAACTGGACACGGGGACGTGCTCACTGAACACACCCCCGTGCCCAGCCTTCTGTTTAAAATGATACTAGCAATCTGACCACGGGGCCGTGCCCGGACCAACACGAGCCCGCGGCCAGACGCCCAGTAAAATAAAATTTTGTTTTGAAACGCCTTTTTACACATTAAATCAACTTAAAAACTTATTTTTGGGACACATTGACAATGAGGACAATGTGTAATTTAAGTGTGTGGGGGGGGGGACACTAAAACCTTGAATTTTGCAAGTCCTAATAACAAGCCTTACACAAAACTCTATTGGAACCCCAAATCACCCCAATTTTTTTTCAAAACTTTCATTTTTTTACTTGTCTTGGTTTAATTTGGGAATAACAAGTTCTAAAAAGGTTATATTTTTACAAATTTACAACCGATAGCGTCGTGATAAAAAGAACCAATATAAGAAAATTATGAAACGACATGACAAATCTAGTTAAAATTTGATTATATATACTTGATCACATTATAAACCCATTCCCACAATAAGTGAGTTTTGAGCCTTTATTGAGCATACAAGCATACATCTTTAAACTAAATGCTCATTTTTCGTTTCTTGTGTGAATAGTCGCTTGGTTCTTACTACTCTAGAACTTGCCACGACGATACATTCCCGGTCCTTACCAACTTAAACCCAAGTAAGTAATTGATAGAGGCATTTGAACTAACCCACTTTCTTTTCAACACCATTATTTTTCATTTTCTTCATCGCCTACTGTCGCAACCCCCGTCCCCTATCTGTCCCAGGAACGGGCGGCCGCGATACCAGATTTAGTGGTATCGGTGTTTATTATTTTGGTAGCGGAAATCTCATCAATATTTTATCAGAGTAAATACCACACTTTTATAATATTAAACATGCGGGAAATTCCCAAGTTTTTAGTACACACATTTTTTATAGGGATAAACCCTGTTTTATTTAATAAAAAAAATCTCTTTTATTCAGGTAACTTTTATAGCCACTTTTTCCAAGCCTTCAGTGCTGTCCAGCTGGCTTCAATTTGGCTTTCACATTTTGTTACCTGAAACGCGTTTAAAAACATTTTGTCAGTGGGAAATACTGGTGAGTGAATCCCAGTTTAATCAAGAAGAGTTTTTCTTTTAACAGTATTGAGAGCGATTACAATGTTTATTTCTACACAATTACTCATTCAGTACTGTCAATCCTGACTGGTGGGTCATATTACACATTGACTAACTCTTTGTCCAATTGTAACGTGTTCCACATTTTGTATACAAAATACCAACATACCGGCAGTAATTGAAGAACTACAAAGACTCAATCGTTGCAAATTATAATTTAAAACAAATAAAGGTTTTGTAAAACAATTTACAAAAAGGAGATTACTCACAAAATTAGTTTATAAAAAGAGGATTACTCACATTGCTGTCTTAGGGTTATCCTTAAGGATTTCCTGGTGATTATCTATTAATTACACAAATGTACACGCGTTAGTATAATAACCCAATATTTACATTAGTAATACCCTCCCCGAGACGACATTCCAACGACTACGTCGGGCAGAACCACGACAGCCGTTACGGAACCCTGGATCAATCGGGCAGCGTATCTAATACGTAACCGGGGTTATGATACTTACAACGGGGTAGAACTTCGTTAATTAGAGGGTATTATGCCCGAGGATAGTGACTACCCTATAGAAATTCGAGAGAGAAAGTAAGAGACTGAACAAATTGAAAGTGAAACTGATCGGCCCTATTTATAGTTGTGATCTCGGACTTCGTCGCGCCCCGCGAAGCATGTAGCCAAGGGCTACGTGGCCCGCGAGGGTGGCTAGGGTAGTCCCTAGCCATGCTGAGTTAACTCATAGCTTCGACACGAGTCCGAGACGTGGCGGCACCGGGTTAAGCCTGGTGGCCAGGTTGTCGCGGCCCACGACTGAAGTAGCCAAGGGCTTCACAACCCACGACTGCCCTTTAAATTTTGTTTTTATTTTTATTTTATTAATTTAAAGGTATTCAGGGCATGTTTTCTCCTACGGGGTGTACTTTAGGACATATTGGGACATTCTAATTATTTTTAGGGTGTCAAAATTTTTTTAGGAGGGTTGTTATATCCTCCCCACCTTGTTTTAGAACTCATCCTCGTGGTCTACTGGAACAGGTGTGGATATTTCCTTTGCATTTCTGATTCAAGCTCCCATGTGTATTCTGGTCCTCTTTTGGAGTCCCATTTTACTTTGACCAGAATTAATCTCTTGTGCTTGAGGTTCTTGACTTTTCTGTCTTCAATCTGGAGAGGTCGTTCCACAAATTCTAATTGTTCATTTACCTCTATATCCTTAAGAGGTACCATTAGCGATTCATCAGCTAAGCATTTCTTGAGATTAGATACATGAAATACATCATGTATTCCAGCCATTTCCTCTGGCAGTTGTAGCTGATAAGCTACAGGTCCTGTTCTTTTAATAATCTCAAAAGGTCCAACATACCTGGGGCTTAGTTTTCCTCTTTTGATAAATCTTACCACTCCTTTCCAAGGAGAGACTTTCAATAATACTTTATCTCCTACCTGAAATTCTAATGGCTTTCGTCTGTTATCTGCATAACTCTTTTGTCGATCACGTG
Source organism: Helianthus tuberosus (assembly GCA_030545235.1). Lineage (NCBI taxonomy): Eukaryota > Viridiplantae > Streptophyta > Magnoliopsida > Asterales > Asteraceae > Helianthus > Helianthus tuberosus. The sequence continues at coordinate 71,241,484 of CM060388.1, read as the reverse complement.
TTGCTTTCAGTCGTTCCTTGACTTGAATGATTTTGTCTGTTGTTTCTTGTACTATCTCAGGTCCAGATAGTTGCTTTTCTCCAATTTCTGTCCAACAGGCTGGAGTTCAGCACTTTCATCCATAGAGTGCTTCAAATGGTGCAGCATTGATACTTGTATGATAGCTGTTATTATAAGAAAATTCTATCAATGGTAAGTGATCGTCCCAATACCTCCGAAATCAATTACACAAGCTCTAAGCATATCCTCCATTGTCTAAATTTTCCTTTCACTTTGTTCGTCCGTTTGAGGATGATAAGCGGTGCTTAGATTCAACTTGGTTCCCATTGCTTTTTGGAAACTTGTCCAAAAAATGAGAGGTAAAACGGCTATCCCTATCAGAAACAATTGATAAAGGAATTCCATGTAATGAAACTATTTCATTTATGTATAATTTAGCTAATTGTTCCATATTGAAAGTTTCTTTCATTGGTAGGAAATGAGCTGACTTAGTTAGCCTATCTACAATCACCCAGATTGTATAATTACCTTTTCTTGTTTTGGGTAATTTAGTTACAAAATCCATTGTTATCAATTCCCATTTCCATACTGGCATCTCTAACTGTTGCAACAAACCTGAGGGTTTCTGATGTTCAGCTTTAACTTGTGAACATGTTAGACACTTTGCAACATATACTGCTATATCCTTTTTCATTCCTATCCACCAAAAATTCTTTCTTAAGTCCTGATACATCTTATCACTTCCAGGATGCATCGTATACTTAGACTTATGGGCTTCTTCTAATATACGGTGGCGTAGGTTTCCTAATTTAGGTATCCATATTCTTTTCTTATGGAATCTCCAAATTCCATCTGTTCCTTGTTCTAATTCTTTAATCATTCCTTTCAACTTTTCAGTATCATCCTTGATTACTGATTCTTGTGCTTTCCTAATCTGTTCATTTAAATCTACTTGCAGATTTAATTTAAGTGAACGTACTCTTTTTGGCTTTTCGTGATACTTTCGACTTAAAGCATCAGCTACTACATTTGCCTTTCCTGCATGATACTGGATATTGCAATCATAATCACTAAGTATCTCCATCCAGCGTCTCTGTCTCATATTCAACTCCTTTTGCCCTAAAACATACCTTAAACTCTTATGGTCGGTGAAAATGGTAAACTTACTACCGTAAAGGTAATGTCTGCAAATTTTAAGGGCAAAAATTATAGCTCCTAATTCTAGATCATGGGTTGAATAATTTTCTTCATGATTCTTAAGTTGTCTAGAGGCGTAGGCTATAACCTTTTGACGTTGCATTAACACACATCCATAACCTAACTTAGAAGCGTCACAATAGACTATAAAGTCTTCAGATCCTTCTGGTAATGCTAATATGGGTGCATTGGTCAATCTTTGCTTAAGAATTTTAAAGGCTTCTTCTTGTTTTGGTCCCCATTCAAACTTAACGGATTTACAGGTTAACTTAGTTAAGGGAATGGCTATTTTAGAAAAATCTCGAATAAATCTTCTATAGTAACCGGCGAATCCTAAGAAACTTCTAACCTCGGTTGGTGACTCAGGTGTTTTCAATTTGGTAATCGCCTCGATCTTTGTGGGATCCACATGAATTCCTTCATGATTAACTAAGTGTCCAAGAAACTGTACCTGTTCTAACCAAAATTCACACTTCGAAAACTTAGCATAAAGCTTTTCTTTTCTCAATAAACTTAGAAGTGCGTGTAGATGCGCTGCATGTTCCTCTTTGGTCTAAGAATAAATAAGAATATCATCTATAAAGAGAATTATGAATTTATCCAAATATGGCTTACATATTTGGTCCATCATGTCTATAAATGCAGCTGGGGTATTGGTTAAACCAAATGGCATGACAGTAAATTCATAATGGCCATACCTTGTTCTAAAAGCGGTCTTAGGAATGTCCTCTTCCTGTACCTTTAATTGATGATATCCTGATCGTAAATCGATTTTAGAGAAAAATCGTGCTCCTTGCAACTGGTCAAACAGATCATCGATTCTTGGTAATGATACCGATTCTTGATCGTGACCTTGTTCAATTCGCGGTAGTCAATGCACATACGCATTGATCCGTCCTTCTTTTTGACGAATAAGATCGGTGCTCCCCATGGCGATGAGCTTGGCTGTATCAATCCTTTCTCCAACAATTTATCTAACTGTTTCTTTAATTCCTGCATTTCTGCGGGTGCCAAACGGTAAGGTGCTTTGGCAATTGGTGCTGTTTCTGGTATCAAGTGAATTCTGAATTCAACTTCTCTGTCTGGTGGTAGCCCTGGTAATTCTTCTGGAAACACGTCTGAAAATTGGGATACTATGGGAATATCTTTTAGTTCTTTTCCTTTAGTGTTAGTGATTATGGAAATCAAATACACTAATGATCCTTTTCTTACATAACTGGTTGTTTTCATCACATAGATGAATTTTGTGGATCTAGATAGTTTATCTCCTTTAATTGTGATCTTTTCACCTCTTGGTGAATTTACTTGGATTGACTTTTGATCACATAAAATATTGGCTTTATTGGCTATTAACCAATCCATTCCTAATACAACATCAAATCCTGCCAGATTCATTGGATAAAGGTTTGCCATAATTTTTTTATTTAAAAATTCTATTCTTGCTCCCTGCAAGATTTCGGAAATCTTAATGGTTTCCTCGTTAGCTGTTTCTACGAGACATTCTTGTGGGAGTTTAGTTAATGGTTGATTGAGAAGTTTGCAAAATAAAGTATTAATAAAACTTTGGTTCGCACCAGAGTCAAATAATACTTTAGCAAAAACATCATTAACTAAAAACATACCGGCGATCACATCTGGGATCATCTTTGCTTCTACTGCTGTCAGAACAAATGCTCTAGCATTTTTAGTAGTCTTGTTGTTCGTGGATGGAGCTAATTTTGGACAGTTTGGCTTGATATGACGTTGTTCTCCGTAGTTGTAGCATATCCTGTTGTTAGGTTTCTTCCTGCAGTCTTCTTCCTTGTGTCCAGATATTTTGCAACAATTGCAATATATAGAGCATCTTCCAGAATGCTTCCTTTTGCAATACTTGCAATAGGGTGCAGAAGTAGAACCTACATTTTTCCCACGGTTAGAATTTCCAGAACGAAATTCATGGGTAAGCCTCTTGGCTAGGTTCCTCCTTTGATCCTCTTCTCGTGTACGCACTAATTCATCTGTCAAGGAATTTGCTATTTCTACAGCTTCTTCTATAGTTTGGGGTCTAGCGGCCTTGACTACATGCCTAATCTCCCCGATTAATCCCCAGATGTAGCGGGAGATTAATATTGGTTCTGGTGATGCAAGGGTTGGTACTATTCTAGCATATTCAAATAATAAAGTAGTGTACCCCTTACTATCCACTCCAGTCATTCTAAGGTTTAGGAACTTATTTGCTATCTGTTCTTTTTCATTGGGAGGGCTGAATTTTCTTTCTACCATATTCTTAAATTCCTCCCATTCCATATTGTAAATTCTATCACTTCCCCTAGACTGGAGGATAGTGTTCCACCATTCTAGTGCTGAATTCTTAAACAGATTGGAAGCAAACATTATCTTATCCTCTTCCGTACACTTGCTTATTTTTAGGACAGCCTCAGTCTTTTCTATCCAGCGTAGAGCTGCAATGGCCCCTTCATTGCCCGAGAATTCTATTGGTTTACAAGACCAGAATTCTTTATAAGAACAACCATAAGACATGGTTCTTTTTCTTTTGGGAATGGGCACTTGAAGTATGGGTCCATTGTTTACGCTGTGTTCAGGTTCAGTCGGTCGCTTACTGCCATTGTTACTTTTATCATCCGATTCCTTAACCGTTTGAATAATAAATGGCATTGCATCTATAATCCCTTGTGCCATTATGTGTTGGATGGCACTATTGTCCACTTGGTTTCCATTATTATTGTTGTTATTCTGGTTATCGTTATTCTGGTTTTCCTGGTTCACTTCGTTGTCCATCTGAATTTTAAACATTTGCCAATTATTAATCTCACAAGATAATATTTAAAACAAACAATCACACAACACACATATTGATCAAAAGCGTCGAACATTGCGACTTACTCTTTCTTATATATTATACATCTAATACAAACTGGAATAAAATACAATACTAATATGCATCACTAACCACAAAGTGGTCTATACTACGATAGATATATTATCATATATATATATATATATATATATATTTCATACACACATATTATATATAGATATTTATTATTATTATTACTACTATCATCATCACTGACATGGGTTCATCCAGAACTCCATATTACGCTCGTCGTACTTCCAGACGAGTCATTCTCCGATCTGCCTCACCCTGTCACTATTTTCTAAAATCACCTCACCAAAGGTTCGGAGTTCTTGCACATTTTCTGCACTCATTGGGGGTGTAGGTGCTAGTACTGGATCTGGGTACTGTGGCATGGGTTCTTCCTGAGGATATGGATTCTCTAGGATTTCCCTAATGTATTCATCATTATCATAATAGGGATCTAGAGGGTCCAGACCTGGGTAAGCTGCTAGGTTTGGCATGGGTTCTTCTGATACGTGGTAGCGTTGCCGATAATCCCTATGATCATCAAACCACGGGTCGTAGTCTGGGTCTAAGGGATTGGGTGCTGGTACTCTAGGTATCTCAGTGGGATCAAAGGCTGGTGCTGGGATTTGGTTTTCTGGGTTGACTTCAATCTCCATTGGTTGTGTAGGAAACAGGGGTAATGGTTGAGGTGCTATGAGTTGCTCCAGTTTTGGGTCGGCAGCTGTGGCTGCTAAGATATGGAAATTTGCTAGACTCCTATTAAGCATGTCCTGGGTGTGAGCATCTGTCTCTCTCTTAGCGGCTTCTAACACTCGCTGTTGGTGTAACTTTTTCATTATCTTCCTGCTCTCATGCGCTCCCCTACTGAACCATCCTCTCTTTTTAGGAGGGAATGGCTCTTCAGACTGAGCCTTAAACACGAATATCCTATCTTCATTGTCAGCTGAATACCCTGAGAGGGCAGGCTGTGAAGAGGTACCTTCGCTCCTAGGTGAGCCGGAAAACTGACGATAGGCGTCGGAGGGTCCTTGATCGCTCATACTGTAAACTAACAAATAGTCAAATAACACACCACAATAAAATACAGATATGCACATATTTCCATAATTAATTTCCTAACATTTTAAATAATATCTTGGTGTTAGCAGAACACTTCTGTGGCTGAATCAGTGGTTTGGCTCTGATACCACCTTCTGTCACAACCCCCGTCCCCTATCTGTCCCGGGAACGGGCGGCCGGGAGACTAGATTTAGTGGTATCGGTGTTTATTATTTTGGTAGCGGAAATCTCATCGGGACCGTAGTTAGGAAATATTTTATCAGAGTAAATACCACACTTTTATAATATTAAACACGTGGTAAATTCCCAAGTTTTTAGTACACACATTTTTTTATAGGGATAAACCCTATTTTATTTAATAAAAACATCTCTTTTATTCAGGTAACTTTTATAGCCACTTTTTCCAAGCCTTTAGTGCTGTCCAGCTGGCTTCAATTTGGCTTTCACATTTTGTTACCTGAAACGCGTTTAAAAACATTTTGTCAGTGGGAAATATTGGTGAGTGAATCCCAGTTTAATCAAGAAGAGTTTTATCTTTTAACAGTATTGAGAGCGATTACAATGTTTATTTCTACACAATTACTCATTCAGTACTGTCAATCCTGACTGGTGGGTCATATTACATATTGGCTAACTCTTTGTCCAATGGTAACGTGTTCCACATTTTGTATACAAAACCCCAACATACCGGCAGTAATTGAAGAACTACAAAGACTCAATCACTGCTAATTATAATTTAAAATAAATAAAGGTTTTGTAAAACAATTTACAAAAAGGAGATTACTCACAAAAAGAGTTTATAAAAAGAGGATTACTCACATTGCTGTCTTAGGGTTATCCTTAAGGATTTCCTGGTGATTATCTATTAATTACACAAATGTACACGCGTTAGTATAATAACCCAATATTTACATTAGTAATACCCTCCCCGAGACGGCATTCCAACGACTACGTCGGGCAGAACCACGACAGCCGTTACGGAACCCTGGATCAATCGGGCAGCGTATCTAATACATAACCGGGATTATGATACTTACAACGGGGCAGAACTTCGTTAATTAGAGGGTATTATGCCCGAGGATAGTGACTACCCTATAGAGGGTGGGGTTCGGCTACAAAGTCCATTTTTCCTACAAAGTGTACAAAGTCATAAAAACCCACAATTTCAACCATAAAACACACTCAAAACCCACAAATAACAGTGTGAAGATCACTAAAACACAATATTCAAACCCTAACATTCCATAAAAACTTCAAACACAGCATCGTAAAACTATGAATATAAAACACAACATGATGATAATCATAAAAACACACTAATGTTAGTCATTCGAAAATCAAAGCCTTATTATCCAAAACACAACATAAAACCCCCAAATATGGCATTCTAGTAATCTTTACTTTGTTATTTGTGGGGTTTGAGTGTGTTTTGTGGCTGAAATTATGGTGTTTTATGACTTTGTACACTTTGTAGGAAAAATGGACTTTGTAGCCAACTCCCACCCCCCTATAGAAATTCGAGAGAGAAAGTAAGAGATTGAACGAATTGAAAGTGAAACTGATCGGCCCTATTTATAGTTGTGATCTCGGACTTCGTCGCGCCCCGCGAAGCATGTAGCCAAGGGCTACGCGGCCCGCGAGGGTGGCTAGGGTAGGCCCTAGCCTTGCTGAGTTGACACGTAGCTTCAACACGAGTCCGACATGTGGCGGCATCGGGTTAAGCCTGGTGGCCAGGTGGTCGCGGCCCGTGATTGAAGTAGCCAAGGGCTTCGCGCCCCGCGACTGCCCTTTAAATTTTGTTTTTATTTTTATTTTTATTTTATTAATTTAAAGGTATCCAGGGCCTGTTTTCTCCTACGGGGTGTATTTTAGGACATATTGGGACATTCTAATTAATTTTAGGATGTCGAAAATTTTTTAGGAAGGTTGTTATACCTACCCAAAATCCCCCTAGTTAACCCCTTTGAGCCTAAACCTCTTCATTTCTAAACCCACAAAACAAACACCCTTTATCCACCAAAATCTTTTTCTTTACAACCCTTTATTTTAGTAAAAAGCTCGGTCTTCTTGTGACATTTCTTTATCATATCAAAAAAAGAGAGTCTAGCAATAAACAAAAAAGTTCCTCAAAGAAACTTTGTTTGAAAATACCTAGTTTGAATAAAAAGTCACAAAAAAACAAAAAAATTTATGACGACCGACGCTTTTTACGCTTTTAGCCCTTTTTACTAACCACTAACCAAAACCACCTACCCTTAGCCCAAGCCTAACCCTTTCCCCAAGTCCTCTTGATATTTACAAAGGTTTATAGTTAAAAAGGAGGAGGATTGATTGCTTGGAAAGCATATGGTAGAAGTAAGTTCCATGCCGGTCTTGAGTGTTTCACAAAAAATTGTTGGTGCATGTTTGTGACAACAACTTAGATTTGGTCTTTGGATATCTTGTAATTAGTTAAAAGATAAACAGTTAGTGGGTTTAGCTTTGTAATAGTTAGTTGTGATGTTTGGGCTAACCAAACCCAATGAATTAGGTGTATGGGGGCGAATTGGGCTTGTCAAATTCGCAGTCCATGATGTTTAACTAAGCCCAAGTAGCAAACCTTGTGTTATATAAACAAGGTTAGGCTTTAGGGTTTAGGTTAATCAGCCAAAACAGAGTTTGAGAGGCATTAGAATTCGTGAGAGCTAACTTGGACGAATTTGAGAGTGGTTAGGGATCTTGATTGATTGTAATCACTTTGATAGATAATCAATAAAGATCCGGTTTGAAAGTGATTTGCTGTTTCTGTTTTCTACTTGTTTCTGTGATATTCTGATCAAGAGGATTCCGCACTCTTGATTGGAAAGACAATTCTGTGAAGATCCATACATCAAGGGGGCCTACAATTGGTATCAGAGCATTAGGCTCTTGAAGGCTCGGTTCAGAATTGTGATCTGCAGATTTCGGGTGGAAGGGTTTAAAATTTTCGAAATTTAATAAACCTGAAATTAGGGTTTCGAAGTTTCTTGAGTTTTGATAATTTTCAGCGAATTTGTTTGTGTTTGATCAGTTTGTTTGTTGAGTTTTGCTGATTTGCAGGTTTTCGAGACGATTTCTGTTGGATTTTGACGAGTATGTGGCTGGAATTCGAAGACTGTTCTTCGTGTTCATCATATTATTTTCGAAAATTGCTGATTATTTTGCTGTTTCGATTCTACAGGAAGGTGTTGGTAGAATCCAGAAAATCTTCAAAGTTTCGAAAAGATTGAATTTCCAAAGTTAACAGGCGATTTTAACTAATTCGCAGACTGATCAGCGAATTTGACACTTGATACCTCGGTGACCGGCGAAGTTAAATCCAAAGGCGACTTTGGTAACCGTATAATTTTCCACAGCGAAATTATTACGGTTTTCGGCGACTATACTGGTCGTCGTAATAGCGAACTGGTTACCCGACGAAATTAACGGACGAAATTAATCAGCAAACTTGAACTTTGATCAGCGAAATTGACCATCTGACCAGCGAATTTAAGTAACACTGTTGAGCAGCGAACTTGACCTAGTTGTCCAGCGAAATTAACTCAGAACCAGAGAACTTAACCTACTTGAACTGAGAACTAGTGCCAGCGAAATTAATCTGATTTCCCAGCGAAATTAGCAGCATAATTAAAAAGGTGGAAGATTTTTGGCAAGCGTAAGAAAAAATTAACGTTTTCGTGAATAGAAAGTGATCCGTAGCTCGTTTGACTAAACCGTCTGCACCGTCGAATTCCTTGGATTTTTAGGGCAAAAAAAAATCCCGCATTCGGTTTTTGACATTATATATCATTGGATTTGTCTTTTCGAGACGATTCTAAGGGTGTAATTTGGTAACCACTGTTTTCGGAGATATTTTGTACGGTTGTACCAGTCTGTTTTGTTAAAATGTCAAACATGACGAAATTGAATGCACCTAAGATGATGAAGGTGGAGAATTATCTTACATGGAAGGCCAGCTTCCAATCATTCATTGAATCTCAGGATGCACGCATGTGGATCTGTATTGAAGATGGGTACATAAACCCAACACACGATTATGAGGGCAGACCACGTAGAACATACTATGGGAACATGAAAGAGGATGATAAAAAGATGTATGAGGTTGAAAAGAGAGCCTTGGCTGCGATAAAGATGTCCTTACCTGATAGCATCAAGCATACCTTCACAAAGTACAATAATTCAAAGGATATGTGGGATGCATTACAAAAGCGATATCAGGGGAATGAGAGTACCACTCAGGCATTCATGGCAGAGATAGTGCCAGTTGATGAGGCTGAAACTACTGTGAGTGATGCTGAATCTGAAGTGAAAAATGTTGAAGCTCAAGTGGAGAATGCTGAAGCAAAAGTGGATGCTGAAGTAGAGAAGGAGAGTGAAGTAGAGAAGGAGGTACAATCTAATTCTGTGTGTTTGAGGTGTCGTGAACTACAGGGTGAGGTTGACAGGTTGTCAATACAAAACCAAAGTTTGATAAGCGAGATGTCTAACATTAAAGAGTCAATTTTTTTTGCTAAAAGAAATGAATCGTCATACTTGAAGAAGATAAAAGGTTATGAAGTTGAAATTGAAGCTTTAACTTGCAAACTAAATGAAAAACTTCAAGTAATAGATTTAGCTCATGACATGATGGCTGAGAAAACAAAAGAGATTTCTGAAAAATGCAAAGAGTTGTCAGATGCACAACTCAAAATTGTTGAACTTGAAAAGAAATTGAGTCAATTCAGAGATTCGTCTTTTGTAATGAAACACATGATGGGTGGGTTAAAGAAGAGTAATGACAAGACTAGTGTGGGATTCCAGGGCTTTAATGAAGTTCCACCTCCTCTTAGTCATGACTATTCATTCCTGCCTAGTGAAGATGAGCTTGCAAACTTTATGGAATCCGCACCAAGTAGTTTCGCATCCACATCAAGTCAAGGTGATGGATCTGAGAGTGATGATTTGAAAAGGAAAAATTCACCGCCTAAGAAAAAAAATCAAGCTTTTGTTAAAAAGATTAATTTTGTTCAAGGTAGTGATATGAAAAATGAAACAACTTTTATTGAAAATGAATCAAATGTAGAGTTTGCTAAAAATAAAAACAAAGAAAAATCTGAATCCAAGCAAACTAAACAAGGTTCATCCAAGGGATCATCACCATCTGATAAGGGATCTACCTCAGAGACTCCAGCTAAGAAGTCTTTGAAAAGGAGATCGTGCTTCAAGTGTCACATCAAAGGACATGTAGCTAGCTGCTGTCCTAACAAAAAGAGTGAAGCACAAATGAGTGAAAAACAGAGAGGGAAATTACCTGAGAAGAAAGGTGATAGTGAGGAGAAATGATCAAATTCTCAAAAGAAATCTGCTCCTAAGCAACCAGAAAATGTTGCTGTTGGTGTAGATAAGGCTGAAAAAGGAACTCCACAAGTTCCTCGTTTTCAAAGAAATCAACCTAGATTTCAGCCTAGATCTCCACCAGGCAGATACGAGAGACCTAGAAGCAGTTCACCAAGAATGAACAATTTTAATTCTAATAATTTCAGAAGTCAAGGTCAATATCAAAATCGATACCAAAATAATGGTGGTCGAACTTTTTATAACAATGGCTTTAGAAATTACAACAATAATGCTTCTTGGAATCAAAACTCAAGGTTTCAAAATCAAAATTTTCAAAGGTCAAATAGTCCAAACATATTTAGGAACCCTCAGGACCAGAGACCTTATGGAAATCAAAATCAAATTCCATCAACAGGTTTGAGATCCAAGACTCCAGTTAGGAGTAATGGATATTGGATGGATGTTCCAGTGGTTGGTGAATTTGGACGACCCAAGACCATTAAGGCTTGGGTCCCCCAATCTAACTAATTTTCTTAGTTGGTGTGTGCAGGAGCTGCTAAGGAGGATTATCAACTTATGTTGATAGTGGCTGCTCTAGGCATATGACGGGGGATGTGAGATTGTTGATATATATATATTTAATTGATTTAAATTGAAGTTCAAAGTGCTGAGTCGACACACTAGATAACCTGGCAGATCTTTATACTAAAGCTTTTGACAGGGCTCGCTTTGAACATTTAGTCGAACTCAACGGGATGAGGAATCCTGAATAACTGGTTTTTCATAAGAATTTTGTAAATAGTTTACTGCTTTTCTTAAAAAATCAAAAACATAAAAAAATAGAAAATCAAAAATGAGTTATCTCTGTGTGAAAAAGAAGAAATGATAGTACATCAGCAAGTTAGACTGTCACACTGAAACTGAAATTAAAATGCTTAAGTGTGATAGCAGCTTCATTATATGATGTACCAGTAGGCAAAAAGCATGAAATAATCAACTTACCAATGTGATATAAACTTAAATGAACTGTGTATGAGTGGGGAACACATCAGTGGTGTATGGTTTAATGACCTTAAATCTTGCGTTGATAGATTGCCAAAATCTGAAGTTTTGGGTCTTTATACTGTTATTTCATCTAGGGATATCTTGACTGTCCTTTTGTTCAGAACTAAAATTGTACATGACCCCAGGAAAGAAAGTCACTTGGAATTAGCTCATTTCTATTTGAATGTCTGTATGTTGTCCCGATACACACAATTTTGATCTGATTCTGAAATCTTCTCTGAAAAAATCGTGTACCTCCTCTGCTGCATCCAGATATATGTTGACCTGGAGGTGCTAGGCAACGACAGCTTCTGCTGCATCCAGATACATGCTGACCTAGCTGTACGTTGTCGCGCTATAGATCTAATACACCCGAAAGAGGCCCTCAAGTGCACAAAAGAAACCCAAGAAACCTATATCAAACTGAGAAAACCTCATTTGATCTGTATATTATACCATCTCTGCTAAAGATCTATTTTGTTCTCTTCTCAACCTATTCCCAGTTAAGATTTCAGAAATCTGGATTGGACTTGTGAAATATGTGGTAGGGAAGATACTTGCTTGATAGAGTGTGTTGTTTATATTTCCAGGATTTGATTAGTATTTATTTGGGTGTTCATAGTTAAGCAATCAAAACATGATAAAACAGATTATATGCAGACCTAGGCACTGTCAGGATATCTTAAAGGATGACATCAGTATACTCACCTACTACGATGAATCTTTGTGCATACCTTGATCGCGGGGGTATATCCTGACGTGGGACACACTAGTATATCAGTAATAAAATTACCTTAACGTATCATACGGTAATGGTACTTGAAATGTTCATGCATTTTGTTTAAGTGGACAAACATACTGGTAATCGTCTTATACTGCTTTTCACGAAAAATTAAATAAAGAATTATCTAATAGTGTGAAAACAGTTTGATTTTGCTAATATGATCTTCTTACCAGTGATTCTCACAAAAATAGAGTGTTTATTGCTTTTGTTATTTACTTGCTTTCAGAAAATATAAAAATTCAAAAATAGTGTCTTTTTCTATTTAAAATTCTTAACGTACGGAAAACTGTTATTCTTGGAGGAATTGTTACTGATAGGGGGAGACGGTGTTGGAAAGTGAGTTCAAAATTTTAAATCATGCGGGTTATAGGGTGTGTGATTAAAAAGTTTTGCGTGTTGAAAAATTTGGAAACGCTTAATCTGTGATACAATCTCTTGAATAATAATAATTATTTAACTATGTTGAAAAATTCTTATGGTTTCTCGAGATGTTTGTTTTATAGTATACAGATTGAAGCAGCTGAGAAGTTGCTGTGAAGATGAGAGTTTGATTGGATGCATGGTAGAACCTCCTTTCTACATTGCAGACAAGTTGAAGAGTTTGAAGATTGCTTTACAAATGCTGAACTGAAGTTTACTCAAACGCTAAAGTTTTTGAAGATTTGGTGATTGGATGCATCAGCTTAGGGGGAGTATGTTGCTGACAGAAGCTGTTGAAGCTGAAGCTATCCAAAGACCAAAGATAGTGCAAGACTACATGAAGATTGCAAGATGACTGAAGACAAAGTTATTTTATGAAGCTATTGTCAAGGGGGAGTTTGTTGGTGCATGTTTGTGACAACAGCTTAGATTTGGTCTTTGGATATCTTGTAATTAGTTAAAAGATAAACAGTTAGCGGGTTTAGCTTTGTAATAGTTAGTTGTGATGTTTGGGCTAACCAAACCCAATGAATTGGGTGTATGGGGGCGAATTGGGCTTGTCAAATTCGCAGTCCATGATGTTTAACGAAGCCCAAGTAGCAAACCTTGTGTTATATAAACAAGGTTAGGCTTTAGGGTTTAGGTTAATCAACCAAAACAGAGTTTGAGAGGCATTGAAATTCGTGAGAGCTAGACTTGGACGAATTTGAGTGTGGTCAGGGTTTAGATTGATTGTAATACGTTTGTTTGATAATCAATAGTAAACCCGGTTTGAAAGTGATTTCTGTTTCTACTCATTCTGCTACATTCTGATCAAGAGGATTCCACACTCTTGATTGAAAGCTAGCTTGGACGAATTTGAGTGTGGTTAGGGATCTTGATTGATTGTAATCACTTTGATAGATAATCAATAAAGATCCAGTTTGAAAGTGATTTGTTGTTTCTGTTTTCTACTTGTTTCTGTGATATTCTGATCAAGAGGATTCCACACTCTTGATTGGAAAGACAATTCTGTGAAGATCCATACGTCAAGGGGACCTACAAAAATACATCTTCGGCCAAGTGTTAAGTGATCTCCCGTGAGGTATGTGAACTTGTATATAAATGGAATTTTAAAGAGGCATATTATGCCCAAATAAGCAATTTCTCTTATGAAACGTTCTAAATAAATCCTAACGAATATGATTGTAAATAGTATAAAAAACCCAATAAATAACTTGGACTCCCGACACTCAAGACAAGCCCAAAACTTCTCTTTTACCCATTCCATTTGGGTGTGTAAGCCACAAAATAAAGAGTTTTGCTTGAGAACAAGCAAAGATTCAAGTGTGGGGGTATTTGTTGTGTGTAAAATGCAACATATAAATTACATCAAATGAGGCATAAAACTAACCCTTTTTTAGTACTAATGTTGGAAAAGGTGTGCTTTTGTCTTCCTTTTGTATTTTCAAGACCAAATGAGATTAAATAAACAAAAGGAACAAATATGCAGCAAAAACTAACATAAATACAAAGAAAAGGAATAAACGTGGCATGTCCGACCCCTCGACAGCATCTCCACAAGCAAAAACAAGAAACAGAAGGCTGACCACGGCCCGTGCCCACTGTACACGGGGCGTGGTCAGGTGTTTGCAGAAAGGGACAAAGCATTAGAAGCTTCTACGTCCACCACGGGGGCGTGCCCAGCTCAGCATGGGGCGTGGTCAACGCCTAGATTCGCAGAATCTTGCAATCTTGGTAGTACAGATACGCTTCTGCACACAGGGGCGTGCCCAGCGAACACGGGGCCTGTGGAGCCTAATACAGACAATTGCAATTAATGAAGGAAGTGAAAATGGTTGGCCACGGGGGCGTATCCAGTGGACACGGGGGCATGGCCGGGCTACTGTTCAGGCTATAAATAGGGATGCTTGGCTCACTTCAAAGGCATCCCTTGGCAAACCACCTCTCTCCCACTTTTCCACCACTCCACCACCACTACAACACCCACATCCACCACCACCACCATCATCCATCATCCACCTTAGAGTGTGTGTAGTAGTCTCGGGATCCAAGATTGATCGTAAGAGTTCTTGTCAATCAAAGGCCATGTTTGGCTAAGTCTCTTACATCACTTGGTGAAGACAAGCATTTAATGTATTACTTTTGTTTTTTAATCTTTTCGCACTTTTTATTTGGTTTTGTATTAATGACTTTAATAACTAGTTTCTTATGTTGAAGGTGAAACTTCTTTATCATTTGTCCGTGGTGTCGTGGCATTACTTTACTGTCTATATAAAGTAAAAGATTTTCACCATTCATATCTCTACGGTCTATATAGAGATATGTTGGCTACCTGGTCGGGGAATGGTTTAGTAAGGTTCTTGCCTTGTTCAGTGTATAGATCCTGCAAGGACCTGGGTCAAGCTTACTAGGACTTCTTTCAATACCCAATGGTATTGGATGGCGGGGGTGCGAATGGCTTGATCCACTCGTATGTAAACTACTATTAATACATTAAACCGGCTACTTGGGATTGTATCCATGCTGACTCAAACCACTTAGCAAAGGGTAACGTCACCTTCAAAAGAGGGGCCTACCACTTTTCGCATTAATAACTTAATTAGTTATCTTTCAATATTCCGACCCTTTGGGATTGTATCCTTGCTGACTCAAACCACTGGGTTGATGGTAACGTCACCATCAAAAGAGGGGCCTACTACCATAACTAAGATAATCTTTTAAAAAGTGCAAAAGTGCGGAAATCATCAAAGGACACATTAAAGGCGAGTCGGATCCAAGTGATTCATCTTGTCTATCTGTTTTTAATTTTATTTTTATTTTCAGCATTTTTAGTTTTTATTTTTCATGCTTAAATCTTTTCTTAAAAATTTTAGTTTGATTAGACGTTGAGGATAAACCGGTACTAAAAGCTCTTGTGTCCTTGGACGACCTCGGTATCTTACCAACGCTATACTACGCTCACGATGGGTGCACTTGCCCATGTGTGTGTTTAGTGTTAGTAGAATATCGTGTTTTATAAATTTAAAACTTGACTAATGTGTAAAATGGGCTTAAAATATCAATAAAAACATATTACACCTTACACACACCATTTCTGCTACTCAATTGTTTGGTTTGTGGATTGGCAGGTTTATGTGGACTTTTGATTAGTTTGGAGGAAGAATTGTGGAATCGGTATTGATAGTCGGATAGAGTTTAAGAAATCGAGTAAATGAAGAAAACGAAGATAACATGCATCGTATTGTGTCCTAATACGCTTTGAATCATTAAAAAATTTGTTATCTTGCTCCCCCAAGTTCAGTAGCCTACTTATGTATAAACAACTACCCAAGCGAAGACAATACTCTAGTTTCTAAAACCCTAAAATAACCTACTTAAACTCATTTGATGGCCACACTTAGGGAGATCTATTCCTAGAGACTAGAGACAATTTAGGATGAACGCTATGTTCTCGAGTTTTATAAATGAAAGAAAAGAATAGAAAAGAAAAGAAAAAAAGGAAATTAAAGAGAGAAAAGAAAGGAAGAGAAAGAGAAAAACATAACTTAATTTTATGTTCCCGAATTGGAAAGAAAGGAAAGGAAGGAAGGAAAGAGAAAGAAAATTGCAATTTTACAATTATACTCTTATGTTGGTAAAATAGTAAGTTATGTGGATAGTAAAATAGTATATAACAAAATGTTATATTCTACTCCCTTCCACTTCCTTCCATTTCCGAAAGAAAGTTAGGAAAGAACAACTATTAAAACATCATCCATCATTTCCTTCCACTTTTCTCCCATTCCTTTCGTTAAAAAAATCTCGAACACACATTTTTTCACTTTCTTTCCATTTCCTTTCTTTTCTCTTGTTTAAGAGTAAATTGCACAAAACGTCCTTTATGTTTGCTCAAACTTGCAGGTTTCAGCCTTTATGTTTAAAACTTGATGAAAACAACATTTACGTTTATTTTTGTTGTAGGATCAATCCTTTATGACTAACTAGGTTAATTTGCCCAGTTTAATCCCCTCACATGCCTAACATGTGAGGGTATATTTGTCAATTAATATTTTCATCACTCAATAAGTTGTTTACAGTTCTATCAAAATCAACTGTAAAGTTGGTTGCCTAGCTAAGGTTGTCTATCAACTTAATTGGTTGCCTAGCTAAGGTTGTTTCTAAACTCCTTGCTTTGAGGTTAAAAAGGATTATCGGTAAGATTATTGGGGTGGAGCAATCAGCTTATCTTGAAGGTAGAAACATCATGGATGGTCACTTGGTTATTAATGAAACTGTAGCTTGGGCGAAGTCGAACAAAAAAAAATGCATGCTTTTCAAGGTCGACTTCGATAAAGCCTTCGACTCGGTTAACTGGAGCTACCTCGATGCGATTCTGCACGCTATGGGTTTCGGGGCAAAATGGAGATTATGGGTGTCTAGCATTCTAGCTTCCGGTAAAGCGTCCGTCCTTGTTAACGGGTCACCGACTCGTGAGTTTAGATTTGAACGAGGGGTTAAGCAAGGTGACCCTCTCTCGCCCTATCTTTTTCTCATAGCTATGGAAGGCCTAAATGCCATGCTTAAAGCGGCCATTTCGAATAACATCTTCAAAGGTGTCTCGCTCCCGAACAATGGGCCTATTGTTTCGCACGTGTTGTACGCAGACGACGCCATGTTCATAGGAGAGTGGGATTCGGTGAATGTTTTGAATCTAGCGAGAATCCTTAGATGCTTCCATCTCTTGTCGGGTCTTAAAGTGAACTTTTCTAAGAGTAAGGTGTTCGGTGTGGGGGTCGGGAGGTTAGAGGTTATCAATATGGCGACCTTTCTCAAGTGTGAGGCGGCTACTTTCCCCTTTAGCTTCCTCGGTCTCCCCATATCGGCAAACATGGGAATCTCGTCTAATTGGAACCCGGTTCTGGAAAGACTTCAATCGAGGCTCAACTCATGGAAAGCTTCTTGCCTCTCTTTTGGGGGGAGGCTTACTTTAATTAAGGCGGTTCTTGGGTCTCTACCTATTTATTTCCTATCCATGTTTAGAGCTCCGAAATCGGTGATTAAGTCTATGGAAAAAATTAGGAGACGCTTTCTTTGGGGAGCGGGAAGCGATTTCAATAAAATAAATTGGGTTGCGTGGAGGAGAATTGTGATGCCTAAAACCTTTGGTGGCTTGGGGGTGGGGTGTCTCAGATTGCAAAACTTAGCTCTCCTGGCTAAGTGGTGGTGGAGGTGGAGGACCGAGTCTGATACTTTATGGGTTCAATGCCTAAAGGCGATTCATAACTGCAGCAACCAACGCGATTCGTTAAAGGCAAACAGAACGGGGGTCGGACCGTGGGCTCATATTATCAAGGCAGAGAGAGACATGTTGGATCTAGGGGTTAGCATTAATGATCTCTTGGTCAGAGCCGTGGGGCAGGGGGATAACACGCGGTTCTGGCAGGATGCTTGGTTCGGTAAAGTGCTTTTTGTGCTTTATTTCCCTCTCTCTATGAGTTGGAAACAAAAAAATCATGCGTTATTTCTGAAAGGATCCATCGCGATGAAAACGGGGATTTAAACGCTAATTGGCGATGGAAGAGGAGGTTCTTATCTACTGCGGATACTTTGGACTTGGAGGACTTATGCGACATGGCGCATTCTTATCCGTTCGGGGTGGGAGAGGATATTTGGCGATGGAAGACCGGGGGCTCGGTGAATTTCTCGGTTAAAGGGGTTAGGAATATATTGGAGAATAAGGTGTTTGGGGCTGAGGTTTCTATTTGCGACTGGTTATCTTGGCTACCGATTAAAGTTAACTGCTTCATTTGGAGGGCAGTCCAAAACAAAATTCCAGTTGCTGTAAATCTGATTAACAGAGGTGTCCAGCTTGTCTCTGCAGATTGTGCGTGCTGTAACGGGGTGGCTGAATCGGTGGATCATCTTTTTGTTGAATGTGCGCGCGCCAAGGAGGTTTGGAGAAGGATTTCGGTTTGGGCCAGATGGGATTTTACCGGGTTCGAAGGGCTGGAGCAGCTGTGTTTTCAGATTAATTCGGAGCGCTCAGGGGTGGAGAAAAAGATCATTACCGGGATTGCTTATGCGACCTTGTGGTGCCTTTGGAAAGATAGGAACGAGCGCATCTTCAAAGGTATAAATAGAGCTGCGAGTTTCATAGTGGAAGAGGTGGTTTCCACCCTTTTTAGCTGGATAAAAAATCGCACGAAGTGTTCGGTGTGCAGTTGGGATGGGTGGATCGAAAACCCGCTGTCCAGTTTTTCTTTTTAATGTTGTTTTCCTGTTTTGGCCTGCTGTGGCCTGTTCTGTATGCTTTCTTCACTTCATTTCCAGCCTTTCGCTGGTCTTGCTGCTTCCTGTTCTAATATATATAAAAGTTATTGCTGTTCAAAAAAAAAAAAACTGTAAAGTCTTTTTTTTCTTTTTTTTGGTTCAACCTTACACAATCTGAAACTGTACATCCTTCACAAAATCAAAAATAAAATCAAGTTCATATCTATCTATCACAAAACAAACAAAATCAGATCAAATGATCAAAACAAGCAAACATTAGGTCAAAAACGACACTACAAACCGATAGAAATCAACTAATCATCGATCATAAATCCAGATCAACAAATCAACTCCTCGAAAACCTAACCGAATCTGAACTAAAACTCAAGTACGTAACGATATGGATCAGATCCGAATCTAAATCAACAACAATCGAACTTAAACAAATCAATTGAAGCATAAATGACCTAAATCAACAACAATCGGACTTAAACAACTCAATTGAAGCACAAATGACCTAATTAACACAAAAAAATCCATCGGTGAACAAAATTAGGTTACAGAAAGTGATAACTAGAGTGTAAACCTGAGGGAAATTAGCGGATTGAGCCCAAACGGTGCAGTCGTGACCGATAATAGCGGCATCAGTGAGGTGGTTGCCTTCAATCTCGCACATCAAGTGGTCATCGACGTACTCTTGCCACGAAATTTTATCCGATTATTGCAAGATTTGATCTTCTGAAAATTTCTGTGAGATTTGATTGATTGTTTGTTGCTGTTGAATGTGATTGAAGAGAGATGGATATAGCGTTCAAATAAGCAAGATGTGGTGTGCACTTATTAATTTCAGAATAAGATAATACTAGTACACTGGTCAAAATTGAAAAGGGTAGATCTTTGACCAGAATTGGGGAAGAAGATGATGGGGTTGACTTTGGAGATTAAAGTTTATAAGAAGATGAAATAAAATGAAAAATGTACCCTCACATGTTAGGCATGTGAGGGGATTAACCTGGGAAAATTAACCTGGTTAGTCATAAAGGATTGATCCTGCAACAAAGATAAACGTAAAGGCTGTGTTCAGCAAGTTTTAAACATAAAAGCTGAAACATGCAAGTTTGAGCAAACATAAACGACGTTTTGTGCAATTTACTCCTTGTTTAATGAAACTCGGGAACCCATCGAAAGGTTATGAGAAGATTTGAAGAGCCCAAGTCCCAAGATGGAAGACACGAGCATATAAATTATTCAATTTGGTTGCTTTTCAGTTTTAAAACATTGTTCTTTCATTTTTTCTTCCAATTTCACTATGTTTTATATTTTTGAACGAATTATGATATTTAGTACTGTGATATGAGGGGCTAATCCTTCAATAATCATCTAGGTTAGATGATCATTAACATGTTTTGATTATTAATTTTGGTTTTGTGCGGTAATCTTAGAATTTGTTTTTTTACTGACTGATGATGATCATGTGTACTGATTATTACTTAATGTTTATTGTTATGCTTGTGTTTGATTCGTCTAATTGATTTTGTATCCTCTCGACTAATCTTGCATGCTTAAGTCGCTTACTTTGTGTTCTTGACATGTATATGGATTAATTAGAAATAAGTTCTGAGGTATACTTGTTCTTATCTTGTTTATCAATGTGCTACCATATCTTGAGATCTTACTAGAGTTAGATATCTCTAGGAACCTCCTATCCGTTGTTTGTTAGGTTTTAAGTGTAACGCTTCGTATTTCTGAACTTTCCTTATTTAGAAAGTATAGTGGAAACTCTATATTTAGAAACTTAAATTTCTATTCTTTCCCAACCTTGTAATACAAGACTTTGATCGTAACAAAATCTCCTATTTTATACATACGCATTTTACATACAACCAATCGTCAATTGCGTGAATTCTTGCAAACTAATACTTGTTTTACATTTGAAACACTATACATGCATTCACGATACACGAATTATACTAGCATACGTTTCCCATACTTGAAAAACGTTAAAATACAAAATTTTAGCATTAAATGATAATCTAGTGAAAGTTCAGGGGCCAAAATGTAAAAAAAAATTCAAACTCCCACGGATCAAGGAGCGCTGCGTCACGCGACATTCTCTCTTCTTTGCCGTCGTGTGACACTACTAGTATCAATCCTCAGAAAGTTGTTTCAAGCTCATGGGTTGGTCACCTACTTCCTCCCCAATCACCTTTCAACATCCTTAAACACCAAAACCTAATCCTCCATTATAAAACCAAGCCTCCATCACCTCATTTTCACTTTTCCAACTCTTCTACACTCTTAAATCAGTTGTAATTGCAAGTTTTGGCTGAATTATCCCAAGTCCTAAAGTGAGTTCAAACTCACCTTTCTTCATCTTTTCTTCACTCCTTCTTCTTCTTAAAAGCTTGGGACACCTCTAGGAGTGTTTCCACAAGTTTACCATGGTAAACTAATGTGGAACATCACCATTTTGAGGTCTAAACTTTCTGTTTTGGAAGATTAGGTTGCAAACTTTTATAAAACTTGAACTTTCTTAAATGAATCTTGTGCCTAACTTATTCCTAAACCCATTTATGGTTATGGGACTTGTTTAAGGATGATTCGTATGAGTTTAGAGGTGCAAACAACCTCTAAACTTTCTGTTTTGACAAAGGTTTTAGATGACCTACAAGTGATGAAACCATCCAAGCTCACCATCTTCAATATGGTAAGACTTGTGTTTTGGTAAAGGTGTGAACTGATCCATGTGAAGTGTCGTTAGTTTTTAATGTATATATTAAGCCCTTTTTAACAATTTTGTTTAGCCAAGTTTTAAATTTATAAAACACGATATTTACTAACACTAAACACACATATTGGCAAGTGCACCCATCGTGAGCGTAGTATAGTGTTGGTAAGATACCGAGGTCGTCCAAGGACACAAGAGCTTTTAATACCAGTTTATCCTCAACGTCTAATCAAATCAAAATTTTAGAAAAATGTTTTAAACTAAGAAAAATAAAAACTATCTAAAATGCTGAAAAATAAAAATAAAAGTAAAAACAGATAGACAAGATGAATCACTTGGCTCCGACTCGTGTTTAGTGTAACCTTTGATTATTTCCGCACTTTTGCACTATTTAAGAGATTATCTTAATTATTGTAGTAGGCCCCTCTTTTGGAGGTGACGTTATCCTCAACCCAGTAGTTTGAGTCAGCAAGGATACAATCCTAAAGGGTCGGATTATTGAAAGATAATTAATTAAGTTATTAATGCATAATGTGGTATGCCCCTCTTTTGAAGGCGACGTTACCCTCGGCTAGGTAGTCTGAGTCAGCAGGGATACAGTCCTAAGTAGCCGGGTTAAAGTTTTAACAGTAGTTTAACTTATGAGGGGATCAAAGAGTCTGGACCCCCGCCATCCAATACCGTTAAGTATTGAAGGAGGTCCTACTAAATTTGACCCAGGTCCTTTGCAGGATCTATACACTAAACAATGGCAAGACTTTTACCAAACTGTTCCCTTAACCCCCGACCAGGTAGCCAACATACCTTCATATAGACCGTGGAGATATGAATGGTGAAAATCTTTTATTTTATATAGACAGTAAAATAATGCCAAGACACCACAGACAAACGATAAGGAAAAATCACCTTCAACATAAGAAACTAGTTATTAAAGTCATTAATACATAACCAATTACAAAGTGCGAAAAGATTAAAAATAAAAAGTATTACACTAGACACTTTGTCTTCACCAAGTGATGTAAGAGGCTTAGGCAAACATGGCCTTGATTGTCAAGAACTCTTACGATCAATCTTGGATCCCGAGACGACTCACACACTCTATGATGGACAATGGATGATGGTGGTGGATGATGGTGTTATGGTTGTGGTTGGTGGTGGGTGAAGTGTGAGAGAGGTGGTGTGCCAAGGGATGGTTTGAGCTTGAGCCAAGCACTCCTATTTATAGGCTGAACAGAAGCTCGAGCACGGCCCCGTGTCCACATCCTTCTCTTTCTTCATTAATTGCTCCTGTCTTTATTAGTTGACCACGGCCCCGTGTCCGCTGGGCACGACCCAGTGTGCAGAAGCATATCTGTACTATCAAGATTTTCCTGGATTCTGCGAATCGTATAGTTGACCATGGCCCCGTGTCCTCTGAGCACGGCCCCGTGGTGGGCGATGGAAGCTTCTACAACTTTGTCTTTTATGCTGACACTTGGGCACGCCCCCGTGCTCACTGAGCACGGGGCGTGTTCAGCCTTCTGCTCTCTTGTTTTTCTTGGGAAGATGCTTTCGGGGAGGTCGGGCATGCCACGTTTATTCCTTTTCTTGTATTTATGTTAGATTTAGCTGCCTTTTTGCTTGTTTTGTTAATTTGAGCTCATTTAATCCTGAAAATACAAAAGGAAGACAAAAACACACTTTTTCCAACATTAGTACTAAAAAGGGTTAGTTTTATGCCACAATTGATGTAATTTATATGTTGCATTTTGCACACATCAAATACCCCCACACTTGAATCTTTGCTTGTCCTCAAGCAAAACTCTTTATAATATGGCTTTACACTCCCAAATGGAATTGGTAGAAAAGAAGGTTTTTGGTCTTGTCATAGAGTGTCGGGATTTCCAAGATTCTTTATTTAGTTTTATTTTTATTTATTTACAATCCTATTCGTCATGATTTATTCAAAACTTTTCATAAGATAAATTACTTATTAGGGCATAACATGCCTCTTTAAAATTTTATTTATATACAAGTTCACATACCTCACGGGGGATCACTCAACACTCGGTCGAAGATGTATTTTAGTGAATCACTCGAGAGTGGCATGGAATTTACTCCTACCATAAGCTTGCCAAGCAATCAATCCTCCTCCTTTTTAACTATATACCTTTGTAAATATCAAGAGGACTTTTGGGGTGAAGGGTTAGGCTTGGGTTAAAGGTAGGTGGTTGGGTTAGTGGTTAGTAAAAGGGCGAAAAGCGTAACAAGCGTCGGTTTTCGTGAGACTTTCTTTAAACTTTTTATTTTGATGAAGCCATAATTCAAACAAAGTTTCTTTTGATGAACTTGCTTGTTTATTTCTTTTGCTTCATCATCAACAAAGTTTTTTTTTATAGTCATACGAAAAACCGGGCTTATTACTAAAACAAAGGGTTAAAAATAAAAAGGTTTTGGTGGGTGAAAGGGTGTTTGGCTTGGGTTAAGAAATGAAAAGGTTTAGGCTGAAAGGGGTTAACTGGGGATTTTGGGTAGGTGGTAAAAAAAAGAAAAATAATGGTATAGAAATAAAAAAGGTTAGCCCTAATGCCTCCATCATTTACTTACTCGGGTTTAAGTTGGTAAGGACCAGGAATGTATCGTCGTGGAAAGTTCTAGAGTTGTAAGAACCAAGCGGCTATTCACACAAGAAACGAAAAATGAGCATTTAATTTAAAAATATGTATTTGTATGCTCAATAAAGGCTCAAAAACTCACTTTTGTGGGAATGGGTTTTTATGTGATCAAGTATATACAATTAAATTTTAACTAAGCTTGTCATGCCTTTTCATAATTTTCTTATGTTGGTTCTTTTTATCACGACGCTATCGGTTGTAAATTTGTAAAAATATAACCTTTTTAGAATTTTGAAATTCCCAAATTAAACCTAGACAAGTAAAAAAAATGAAATGATTAGCGGTTCCAATAGAGTTTTGTGTAAGGCTTGTTATTAGGACTTGCAAGATTCAAGCTTTTAGCACCCCCCCCCCCACACACACACACACTTAAATTACGCATTGTCCTCAATGTGTCCCAAAAATAAGTTTTTAGGTTGATTGAATGTGTAAAAGGTGTGAATCAAGCAAAAAATTGTGTTACTGGGCGCTGGACACGGCCCCGTGTTGTCCGGGCACGGCCCCGTGTTCAAGTGCTAGTAACAAAAATTAAACAAAAGAAACAGAAGCCTGGACACGGGGGCGTGTTGGGTGAACACGGCCCGTGTCCAGTTTACCTGAACTGGGTCATTTCTGCAGACTGTGCAGCACGGGGCCGTGTTAGGCGGACACGGCCCGTGCTGAGCTTACTGTTAATGGAGAAAATTGTCGGATGGCCCTGTTTTCCTGCATGGGGTGCTGGTTCAAGTTTCCCTTGTATCCCTTTGCCATCATGAGTGTGTTTTATTCGTTTCAACACCATCCAAACACCAATTTAACTAAAACCATCATTCATTAAGTCATAGAGAGAATTACATAGTAGTCCTAAAAAATGAAAAACAAAGCAGAAAATAAAAGTTAAAAGTCCTAAATTAGATAGGTCAAGTGATACATAAAATCATCTTAGGGAGCTCTACTACAATAAGAACCAAAATTCTGGAAATAGTTTTCCGGTTTCTAAAAGTTTTGCAGAACTCCATGCCGAGCGGTGTCCCTTAGATGTTGCTAAAGCCATTCTTTTATCTCCCTCGGGAGAAGGGAGGCGGCTTCATGTTCCTCAACATCTTGTGGAGGGGGAATGACACCAATTGGAACCCCTTGTAGTATGTCTCGAGGGGGCTCCGGATGTAAGGTGTACCATTCGGCCGGAATGATGACTTCCGGTACCACATTCCATGCCCTTTGGGTGATAATCGGCACCAAAGGAGGAGAGGCGAGAATGTTCAACCTTTGGTGCAAAAGGTTGACTTCTCGGAGACATCCTTCTAGTCCCACCGTTAGATGATTAATACGGTCGACCAATGCTTCTTCTACCCCCGTTATCTCATCAATGGCCTCTCTTAGAGCGTAAACATAGTTTACAAGAGAGTCCTCAACCGTTGATGATCTTCTCCCCTGTCGGTTGTTTCTGGAATGCGACGACGAGTTTCCGCTTGTTCTGCTTGCCATTCGGAGAAAACATACCGAAAAGAGTTCAATTTTATGGGACCAATACTTCGGACACGGCCCCGTGTTCAGATATCTGCAGGATTTAGGAACAAGGAATCTTGGGGTTTTAAATTGTTTTCGTGATTTTTAAAGCATTTTTGAACAGAAACAACTTAAAACATTGTTGTAGCACTTATTCTTAACAAGATTCCATGAATAAAAATCTAACAAACATCTCAACAAAGTTTGAAATCATAGAAGGTTCAAGCTTTAATGGAAGTACAAGGAAAGAAAAATTGAAGAAGATGATAGTGGATAAAAGAGGAAAGGATAAGAAGGTAATTGAGAAACTTCTTTTAGAAAAATACCTAGGATGGTATGTGAGAATATTCCCCAAATCTCTGTCGCTGGAATGGTTCAAATGTGCAGGATTCTTGGCTGCATTTATAGAAAACGACAGCATGTTGCACACGGCCCCGTGTCGGCTGGACACGGCCCCATGTGCAGACAGAATCCTGACACAATTTTGTCCGTATTCTGATGAAATCAGAAGGGAATCTTTGGATGGACACGGGGGCGTGCTGACCTGGACACGGCCCCGTGTCTAGAAGTTGTCTTATAGAATTCGTCAATTTTCAAGGAATTTTTCCAGATCGGGTGGTTCCTTACTGGATGGAACAACCCCAAAGTGCCTAAGATACCTTAATTGATCTAGATTAAGACTAAAACGCAAGAGGTTGTCGGTGAGGGTGATTCCTATGCTATAAGTAGGTGGACAAGTCCAACCCTTTCCCGGGCTCTCGTTAAAGAAGGTGTATGCCGAATCGCTTAGGTCTATGTATGCATCGAACAAAGTCGATGGGGAGTCCTTCACGGCACAATCGGCACAGGGACGACTATCGCTCAAGTCCTCACTAGAGTTATAAGTATCGTCGGGGACAACGAAGTTGTTTGAATGCGATTCCAACACTTCTTCTTGGTTATCATCTTGAGATAAATTTTTGAAATCTATCCTAAGTTCTTTTAACCAATTAAGAATTAGATCTTCTAATTGAAATAATTCATCAAGAAGCATTTCTCCTAGAAAATCTGGTTGGGAGCATTCAAGGGAGAGATAGGGATTACTTTTACTTTCGCCCCTCTTAAGGATACAAGGAAACGATGGGTCTATATAGTGGGGCTTATAATTTAGAAAATAACATTCTAATTCCTTATGGGTACCACCACATAATTGACACCGCGTACCATAAGAGTGCCGAAAGTAAAAAGTATCAGTATCACTCATGTTTCTGTCAGAAATTACCAACCGTCGGGATCTTATGGTTCTGTTTCCAGTAACTGAATCTTGGGCACGGGGCGTGTTGAGTGGGCACGGCCCCGTGTTCAGCTTACTGTCTGACTTAAAACAAGATTGCCAGTTCCAATGATTGGGCACGGGGCGTGTTCAGCGGGCACGGCCCGTGCTGAGTTCTGCAGAAGCTGAAAAACTAAGAAAAATCCTAAAAAAAATAGAAAATTAAGAAAAACGATTAGGCCGCTGATTCCTAACTTTCTTAAAATCCTTGTGTCCCCGGCAACAGCGCCAAAAACTTGATGCGTGTGAAGTGTCGTTAGTTTTTAATGTATATATTACGCTTTTTTTAACACTTTTGTTTAGCCAAGTTTTAAATTTATAAAACACGATATTTACTAACACTAAACACACATATGGGCAAGTGCACCCATCGTGAGCGTAGTATAGTGTTGGTAAGATACCGTGTAAGACCTTAATACGTATTTAACAAAAAGTCGCAGCGGAAATCCGTGCCATAAAAATTCTTTCATTACAACATCTTGACTTAATTGAAAGTTCGTTTTAATATGTATCTTTTACAAAAATAAGGTGTAAGTCCTGTTTGCTAAAACACATACTCAATTATTCCCGTACAATCTATCTTGTGACTCGGTCTTCGATCTCTAATCTTTGTAATAACCGCCTGTGATTCGTACAACCTGCACTCACCACATACATTCATAACATTAGTGCACAATACATAAACAAGATTCAATCACGTACACCTCCCATTCCAATTATATGTCTATCTTTAAGCATTACATCCACATATCAATCCCCGGGTGAGTCTTCGATAAAGTATCTGCATTAATGTTCATTCTTCAGGCACACTATTAATAACGTAAATCCTCAACGTATCGAAATCATGCGTACATACACACTTACATTCATACATACACATCTACATACTTACATGCATTCATACATCTCTACATACACGCATACATACATACTTACATTCATACATCTCTACATACACGCATACATACATACGGATCTTCGTATATACGTAAACACACATCTACATACGTACATACGTCCCTACGTTTCTACATACATGCATACTCACATTTACACATTCAAGATCTTACCGAACCCTTATATACTCATACATACCTTTATGCTTACATACGTAGACATCCACATGCATACATACCTTCCCATATCTTCGGGTGCATACAAACACTCAGACGTACCTTCACACATACGTATATATACACATCTACAGATGTACATACCCATACATACACATACAAGCTCTCACATACTTCTTACATAATCATACATTAATAACATGGGACTTAGACTTAGATTTATAGCCCATAAACATCTAAGGAACCATCAAAATCATGTTTGGAAAGTCCGCCGTAGTCCACGGATAACAAACCGAAGCCTATGATACATAAATCAACTTATATAACAAATTTTTAGGTTTTTGAACTTGGGGGGGGGCGTCGGCGACGGCCCTTGCAATTACCCGTAGCCAAAAACCCCCGTAGACGGTCAAATAACCCGTCAGCAAAAAAAATCACTTTCTGGAGCCCGTCGGCGACGCCCCTAAGCCCGTCGGCGACCCCCTCTAAGGAAATTCCTACCTTACGCGCATTCGGCTTATTATCATTTTCTAATTATTTGACCCGTTATGGGTATTTGCGCATTAAATGGTCTATGACATACAAAACCATACTCTTCGCTTTCACACATGACCAAAACATTACTCTAATCGATTCGCTTGTTTCCAATAGACATTTAAGGTCATTTGCCCGATATACCTATCAAGGGCGTTTTTGTCAATTTCGCTCTATCCTTAACAACAAAGGAATTCCTTGCATAAGTAACCAATCCTACTACTTAGCTACAATTCTTAATCACACATACCTTGCTCGGATCAAAACTAAGATCCGTTTAATACTTCATCGACATCATACAATTCATTCCTATTTGACCTCAATTATCATATTTAATTAAGTTGCATATAACTTTACATAAGCAACTAAGAAGTGATTACGAAATCACTTACCTTATGCGTCCGTGCTCGTATCCGATCTCTTGCCTCCTCTTGGCCCGTTAACACCTCGTGCTTGAGCTCGTCTCGACGTGATTCCTATGCTTCCATTTCATCGAAATCATGCTCTTATTAGCATACTCATTTGTACATGTTAACGGTCATATCATTAGTCATTTCTAACAAACGTAACTCATATAGCCATACCCATATCCGTTTGCACTCATGTAATTCATCATGTCATCACATTAAACACACATAAGTCTAACACGCACCGTATTAGTTACTCTAATCTTACAATTATGACAACAGGTCTAACCATTCTTCTTATACCCAGTTGACTTTTAGAAGTCAACGGTTCATTTAATTTAACTTTCGACTTATCATTATATACCCATAACATCATAATCGACTATACGGACTACACATTATATACATTTTATCATACGATTTGTGTGCGTACCACCTTTTAAGCATAACGTACAACTAGTTCATGCATATCCTTCTAATCTCATACATAATTCATCAATTTCTTCCTTCTAATCAACATGAATCATACATGCATAAACATCAAACATACTAGTATCACATTTCATTCAATTCCTCTAACAAGAATCCATCATACAAATCAAAATACATCAATATTAAGCAAGAATTTAGACATAGATGATTTACCTATGTCATCATCTTCACCATAACAAACGGATTTCTCCCTTAAACATCAAATTAACCTAAACCATGCATAATCCATGTTCTATATGATCATTCTAACACACACCCATTCTCAATTTCATACAAATTCACGGTTTACATTAAAACCCACTTCGTGCATAATCACCAATCTAACTTTTAAGACATACCTTGCGATCCCCTTCTGAAGGTGATCATTAATCCATGTTTCTTCTTGAATTTGAGTTACCATTAACCCTTCAATTTGGTGATCTTCATGGTTAGGGTTTGTGAGCTTCATGGAGCTCCTGGCTCCTTCTCGAACACACCATCGTGTGTGTATGCGTATATATTTTTTTTATATAAATACAACTTTCATTTACCCCACTTTAGTCCCTCAAGTTTGCCACTAAATAATATTGGCAAAACTCTTGTCTTTTAATACTTCTAACCACACTCTTAACTAGGTTAAATAGCCTAGTCATTTATTTCATGCTAAGTCATATAGGACATACGATAATTATAAACATTCGGGTTTTGGGGTGTTACAAGTCTACCCCCTTTAAACAAGGTTTCGTCCCCGAAACCTTTCTCACTTCCGTTTACACATACACATATCTATGTTTGACTTCACGGTCACATCATAATTATAAGCAATCATCCTATCTCAATTCATAAGTATTTATACAATTGACTTCTTCTTAACAAATCTATACTTTCCATGCCATACTTCCACGTAACCTTCTCATTTCCTTGACCGGTTAGTAATAGTTCATCGTACATATATATTCAAACCTATAATAATGCTTACTTTCATATGATCCATTTATAACCGGTCTAATACCTTCATTTCATCCTTTAAGATCACATTCTATACATATATTACATAATATTTAATTTTTTTTCGTTATCGCAACTTTCATAGTCGTGTGTTCGTGCTTAATTCCAAAGTTAACATCGTTATACGTTCTCTATAGTTATTTCTACTATGCGTACCTTTACGTTACCTTTAAATCATTTCATTCATTTCACATTTCTATCGCTTTCACTCCATGCATTTCTTAATTTACATAAGTAAATGTGTCGTACTAGTTCATCGCACGAGAGTTTAATCAATATGCAAAACTTCCACTCAAAACTATTATTATTATTATTATTATTTATTTATTTTGTGACATAATTTTCTTCTTATGTTGACTATTAGAAATCAAACATTCCATACTATACCGTACATATCCTATCAGTCATTTCGTAGGACTTTCTCAACCTACCAATTCATACCTATCCAACATGAATTACACATTTTACTAACCTCGATTTCCTTCCATACTTTAGTGATCCGTAAATCAGATCCGTCCACATTCTTCACGAGTGCTAGCCGTACCAGGCTAGATTTCATTTACCTGTGTAACGTGCCTTCACTCGTACGCATCCTTCCACCAATTCGATTGGTTTCATCACATCAAGGCTTCTATAATTCTTATCAGCAAGTTTAGCAATTAGCATTTTTCATTCAAACATTCATTCTACAATTTCTTACGTACTCGCTATAACGTGTCACACATTTCATTTCTCACATGCAATTCTTTCATTCTAGTCACTTATTTCGCCTACCTTCTCAAGTTGACCTTTCAAGGCCAAACTATCGTTTCTTAATTATCGTATATGTATTGAGGTACACGCTCGTACCTCTTCTCATTCATGCTTACTTATAAAGGCATTCATTACATCCTTTTTATGTTTTAAATCCGTCCCACGGATTTAAACGTAACATCCATACCCTTCATTCCTTCTATGTTTGAATCCATCTAGCGGTTTCAAACATATCATTCATACCTTTTCTTCCTTACATGTGTTGAATCCCCCTCGTGAATTCAAACAGGTAATTCATACTTTATTCCTTTCATGCTTCGAATCCATCTCGCGGATTCTAACACGTCATTCATACTTTAACTTCTTTCATGTTTCGAATCCGTCTCGCAGATTCTAACATAGCATTCATATTTTAACTTCTTTCATGTTTCGAATCCGTCTCGCGGATTCTAACATAGCATTCATACTTTAACTTCTTTCATGTTTCGAATCCGTCTCGCGGATTCTAACATAGCATTCATACTTTAACTTCTTTCATGTTTTGAATCCGTCTCGCGGATTCTAACATAGCATTCATACTTTAACTTCTTTCATGTTTCGAATCCGTCTCACGGATTCTAACATAGCATTCATACTTTCATTCCTGAGAGTCTTACATTTCTCTTCACCCTCACGTCCACCTACTACTTAATTCTAACGGACATACCTGTAACAATTATCACGGTCTCACGAACGTCATACGTTTCTTGTGTACTGGCCAGGTACACAATCCACATACTAGTTTCGTGCCTTCGTGTAATCGCCACCTTATGTCCGAAGAATTAAGTTTCGGTACGTGTAACATTTTCAAAACTTCATTGCCATATCACTGTTATATTTCATTTATAATTTTCTTTCGCTTGCTTAATTATACCACTTCATACGCCCACACGTTGAATTTACGTACCTGGGGTTCATTTGTCTTATCACTTGCCTTGATGCCGGTCTAGACCGCATTCACGGATCATCCTTTCCAAGCAGTTATGCTTACCTTACACATAATATAACCGTTAGTTTCTTCATATGATTGCATACATGCACATTTTCATTCTATTTCTACCTTTAGATCTTGATCGAGTCATGGATTGTACGGGTTTCTTATCACAAGAGCACATAGGTTTGAGTTCAAGTACCTATCCTCTCGTACTTAATTCTCTCAAACCAGGGCTCTGATACCAACTTGTAAGACCTTAATACGTATTTAACAAAAAGTCGCAGCGGAAATCCGTGCCATAAAAATTCTTTCATTACAACATCTTGA
This sequence comes from Helianthus tuberosus, assembly GCA_030545235.1. NCBI lineage: Eukaryota > Viridiplantae > Streptophyta > Magnoliopsida > Asterales > Asteraceae > Helianthus > Helianthus tuberosus. Next base: position 71,208,800 of record CM060388.1, on the reverse strand, counting down.
CTTAATTGAAAGTTCATTTTAATATGTATCTTTTACAAAAATAAGGTGTAAGTCCTGTTTGCTAAAACACATACTCAATTATTCCCGTACAATCTATCTTGTGACTCGGTCTTCGATCTCTAATCTTTGTAATAACCGCATGTGATTCGTACAACCTGCACTCACCACATACATTCATAACATTAGTGCACAATACATAAACAAGATTCAATCACGTACACCTCCCATTCCAATTATATGTCTATCTTTAAGCATTACATCCACATATCAATCCCCTGGTGAGTCTTCGATAAAGTATCTGCATTAATGTTCATTCTCCAGGCACACTATTAATAACGTAAATCCTCAACGTATCGAAATCATGCGTACATACACACTTACATTCATACATACACATCTACATACTTACATGCATTCATACATCTCTACATACACGCATACATACATACTTACATTCATACATCTCTACATACACGCATACATACATACGGATCTTCGTATATACGTAAACACACATCTACATACGTACATACGTCCCTACGTTTCTACATACATGCATACTCACATTTACACATTCAAGATCTTACCGAACCCTTATATACTCATACATACCTTTATGCTTACATACGTAGACATCCACATGCATACATACCTTCCCATATCTTCGGGTGCATACAAACACTCAGACGTACCTTCACACATACGTATATATACACATCTACAGATGTACATACCCATATATACACATACAAGTTCTCACATACTTCTTACATAATCATACATTAATTACATGGGACTTAGACTTAGATTTATAGCCCATAAACATCTAAGGAACCATCAAAATCATGTTTGGAAAGTCCGCCGTATTCCACGGATAACAAACCGAAGCCTATGATACATAAATCAACTTATATAACAAATTTTTAGGTTTTTGAACTTGGGGAGGGCATCGGCGACGGCCCTAGGGTCGTCGGCGACGGCCCTTGCAATTACCCGTAGCCAAAAACCCCCGTAGAAAGTCAAATAACCCGTCAGCAAAAAAACTCACTTTCTGGAGCCCGTCGGCGACCCCCTCTAGAAATTGCATTTTTCTGCAGGTTCGTTTCATCGTCCGAACGCACTAAAACGCGCATAACTTTTGAACCGTTTACCCGTTTAACCTCCCGTTTCTTCCTACATGATCATAATTTGACCCTCTATCAAATGGACTTGGAATCCCATATCTGACTTAAGGAAATTCCTACCTTACGCGCATTCGGCTTATTATCATTTTCTAATTATTTGACCCTTTATGGGTATTTGCGCATTAAATGGTCTATGACATACAAAACCATACTCTTCGCTTTCACACATGACCAAAACATTACTCTAATCGATTCGCTTATTTCCAATAGACATTTAAGGTCGTTTGCCCGATATACCTATCAAGGGCGTTTTTGTCAATTTCGCTCTATCCTTAACAACAAAGGAATTCCTTGCATAAGTAACCAATCCTACTACTTAGCTACAATTCTTAATCACACATACCTTGCTCGGATCAAAACTAAGATTCGTTTAATACTTCATCGACATCATACAATTCATTCCTATTTGACCTCAATTATCATATTTAATTAAGTTGCATATAACTTTACATAAGCAACTAAGAAGTGATTACGAAATCACTTACCTTATGCGTCCGTGCTCGTATCCGATCTCTTGCCTCCTCTTGGCCCGTTAACACCTCGTGCTTGAGCTCGTCTCGACGTGATTCCTATGCTTCCATTTCATCGAAATCACGCTCTTATTAGCATACTCATTTGTACATGTTAACGGTCATATCATTAGTCATTTCTAACAAACATAACTCATATAGCCATACCCATATCCGTTTGCACTCATGTAATTCATCATGTCATCGCATTAAACACACATAAGTCTAACACGCACCGTATTACTTACTCTAATCTTACAATTATGACAACAGGTCTAACCATTCTTCTTATACCCAGTTGACTTTTAGAAGTCAACGGTTCATTTAATTTAACTTTCGACTTATCATTATATACCCGTAACATCATAATCGACTATACGGACGACAATATATACATTTTATCATACGATTTGTGTGCGTACCACCTTTTAAGCATAACGTACAACTAGTTCATGCATATCCTTCTAATCTCATACATAATTCATCAATTTCTTCCTTCTAATCAACATGAATCATACATGCATAAACATCAAACATACTAGTATCACATTTCTTTCAATTCCTCTAACAAGAATCCATCATACAAATCAAAATACATCAATATTAAGCAAGAATTTAGACATAGATGATTTACCCATGTCATCATCTTCACCATAACAAACGGGTTTCACCCTTAAACATCAAATTAACCTAAACCATGCATAATCCATGTTCTATATGATGATTCTAACACACACCCATTCTCAGTTTCATACAAATTCACGGTTTACATCAAAACCCACTTCGTGCATAATCACCAATCTAACTTTTAAGACATACCTTGCGATCCCCTTGTGAAGGTGATCATTAATCCATGTTTCTTCTTGAATTTGAGCTACCATTAACCCTTCAATTTGGTGATCTTCATGGTTAGGGTTTGTGAGCTTCATGGAGCTCCTGGCTCCTTCTCGAACACACCATCATGTGTGTATGCGTATATATTTTGTTTATAAATACAACTTTCATTTACCCCACTTTAGTCCCTCAAATTTGCCACTAAATAATATTGGCAAAACTCTTGTCTTTTAATACTTCTAACCACACTCTTAACTAGGTTAAATAGCCTAGTCATTTATTTCATGCTAAGTCATATAGGACATACGATAATTATAAACATTCGGGTTTTGGGGTGTTACATACAGAGGTCGTCCAAGGACACAAGAGCTTTTAATACCGGTTTATCCTCAACGTCTAATCAAATCAAAAGTTTAGAAAAAATGTTTTAAACTAAGAAAAATAAAAACTATCTAAAATGCTGAAAAATAAAAATAAAAGTAAAAACAGATAGACAAGATGAATCACTTGGCTCTGACTCGTGTTTAGTGTAACCTTTGATTATTTCCGCACTTTTGCACTATTTAAGAGATTATTTCAGTTATTGTAGTAGGCCCCTCTTTTGGAGGTGACGTTACCCTCAACCCAGTAGTTTGAGTCAGCAAGGATACAATCCTAAAGGGTCGGATTATTGAAAGATAATTAATTAAGTTATTAATGCATAATGTGGTAGGCCCCTATTTTGAAGGCGACGTTACCCTCGGCTAAGTAGTCTGAGTTAGCAGGGATACAGTCCTAAGTAGCCGGGTTAAAGTTTTAATAGTAGTTTAACTTATGAGGGGATCAAAGAGTTTGGACCCACGCCATCCAATACCGTTAAGTATTGAAGGAGGTCCTACTAAATTTGACCCAGGTCCTTTGCAGGATCTATACACTGAACAATGGCAAGACTTTTACCAAACTGTTCCCTTAACCCCCGACCAGGTAGCCAACATACCTCCATATAGACCGTGGAGATATGAATGGTGAAAATCTTTTATTTTATATAGATAGTAAAATAATGCCAAGACACCACGGACAAACGATAAGGAAAAATCACCTTCAACATAAGAAACTAGTTATTAAAGTCATTAATACATAACCAATTAAAAAGTGCGAAAAGATTAAAAATAAAAAGTATTACACTAGACACTTTGTCTTCACCAAGTGATGTAAGAGACTTAGGCAAACATGGCCTTGATTGTCAAGAACTCTTACGATCAATCTTGGATCCCGAGACGACTCACACACTCTATGATGGAAAATGGATGATGATGGTGTTATGGTGGTGGTGGGTGGTGGGTGAAGTGTGAGAGAGGTGGTGTGCCAAGGGATGGTTTGAGCTTGAGCCAAGCACTCCTATTTATAGGCTGAACAGAAGCTCTGGCACGGCCCCGTGTCCACATCCTTCTTTTTCTTCATTAATTGCTCTTGTCTTTATTAGTTGACCACGGCCCCGTGTCCGCTGGGCATGACCCCGTGTGCAGAAGCATATCTGTACTATCAAGATTTGCCTGGATTCTGCAAATCTTATAGTTGACCACGGCCCCGTGTCCTCTGAGCACGGCCTCGTGGTGGGCGATGGAAGCTTCTACAACTTTTTCTTTTATGCTGACACTTGGGCACGCCCCCGTGCTCACTGAGCATGGGGCGTGTTCAGCCTTCTGCTATCTTGTTTTTCTTGGGAAGATGCTTTCGGGGAGGTCGTGCATGCCACGTTTATTCCTTTTCTTGTATTTATGTTAGATTTAGCTGCCTTTTTGCTTCTTTTGTTAATTTGAGCTCATTTAATCCTGAAAATACAAAAGGAAGACAAAAACACACTTTTTCCAACATTAGTACTAAAAAGGGTTAGTTTTATGCCACAATTGATGTAATTTATATGTTGCATTTTGCACACATCATGAACCATGGAAGCCTTGGATTTTCAAACTTGTTCCACCACCTCACTTGATGTTTTATTATGTTATTCCAAGTAGTTTCTTAGACCTAAAGTAACACAACCCATCACATCTCCAACATTTTCCATGATGGGTATGAAACACCTGGGTTATTCTTACTTGGCTACTTGATGAACTACGTAGTTAGTTGTATTTCGCTTTTCATTCATGACCAACCGGGTCATCAACTTGGTTGATAACTTTGTGCTTTGGTGAATCATACAATGAGGTATTCATACCTCCATGCTTGAGTTGTATAACACTACATGATAATACATGATGGACCTATAACATAATCTATATACTATATAATATGTATAACCGAATTCTTGATGATAACCGAATCATGGTTATATGTCATGAACATAGGTTAACTTATCTTTGTTCTAAATTCCTCGTTTATAATTCTAATGGGCAAGTTTGGACCCATGAAATCACACAAAATCTTAGTGTCAAAATGAGTGTTTAAGACTAGATAAATACTTTCGTGTACATACTTTTTATATCCTTAAATCCCGAATCCGAATCCTTCGCCAAATCCGAATACTCACACACATCCATTTCCCCATATAGGGTAACTTCAGTGTCCTAATCCCAACAACTCATCAACTCTCGGTTAAACGGAAAGCTTAGCAAAACCGTGAGTATACATGACCCCTTTTTTCCGTTTTATCACTTTAAATATATACATTATACAAAAACTCACATAAATACTTATACGCAAATACTTTATTCATACAATCGAATCCAACATACATGCTTTATACGTTTATGCTTAGGAATACATTCATGCTAGAAACTTACTCGCATAATACTTTGTCATTAACTTCGTACAAGCTTCCCTTAACATATATACGCTATAGAAGTAACGCACCGCCCGTATTCTTGAGGTCATGTTAAGTTAATCATAATAGTCTTGTCGTTGCTACGACAAGATTACGCTAGCAGGAATCTTTGGGTTGATAAGTATGTGTTGCATGCTAGATTATGTATGTTATGCCTTAGTATACGTTATTGTCATGTGGATTTCGTTAAACTCTTTTATACTTATGCTAGCACACTTAAACTTGTATGCTCGCCAATACTTTATATGTTGACATGTTACTTTACTATATGTTGCAGGATTGTGATCGTGATGCATTGAAAATAATCTAGGAAGGACTAGAAACACACCAAACTTTAATTCGTGTTTAGTAGTTTAGTCATACGATACTTGTTGTACTTTTCCAAATTATGTACTTGAACCATTAGCAATGAAATGAAAATTTACTTTTAAATACTTTAGTCGTTATGAAGTCTCTTGGAATCCCGTTTTCGTCTCACTCCGATGTTTTTACTATCGGTTGGGTTGTGAAATTGAGGTGCATTGACTCGTGTTTAGACTTTCACCCGTGACCTTAGTGTGTATAGGTTCTTATTAAGTGAAGAAAAGGTTTCCTTTGTTCTCGGGCTATCGACGACACAACATTATGTTGGTGAGACCTGACGAAGATCCCATACTAGGCATTTTATCACACGTGTCTTGTACTTCACACGGTTCTTTGGTTTTCTTAGGGAGTCGAAACATACTTAGTTAACCTTAGATTCGTAGACAGTAATACAATTCATTCCATAGGGTCATTACATGTTAGTTGGATTCCTTCCTAGGTGGTTGTTTTAGTCTGATCTTTTTTCCAAAACTTGCTTTGTGCTCTCAGTTGTTTACTTAGTTTTCAATGTTTCGTGATCCTTAACAGTTAGCACCAATAGATTCTTTGAGTCTTTGTTTATTAGTTTTTAGGTAAATTAGTCTTATTAATTAGACTAGGAGTTGGTGGAGGTTTACTAGGAGTCCACGTGTTTGATACTCTGGTGTTGCCTATACTTCACTACATTACAATCGGGGTACACTTGTCATAGTGTGTGGTTCACTTGACACTTCCTGATTATACACACGCATGCACACACACAGGGGGTGGCCACGTGATTGGTTGGGGAACACATAATAATCATGTAACACGTTAATTTTTTTTATTATAAAAAACTATGACATTACCATACTTGAATTAAAGATAATAAAATGCTCGTTTTTATGGTGTGTTTTTTTTAAATATATATTAATGTATTAAAAGGTTATGATTGTTTAAAAATCGTGGGGTAGTTGATTTAAAAGTAAACAATATCTTTTATAGAACTATATAAATTTGTATTATCGAAAGTCAAAATTATGTAACTTTTTCTTGTTATCCTTGTAAGTATTACTAGTTTAAGTTCCCGTGTGTTATATGGGTTGTATAAAGAAAATACTTCTTATAATTGGAATTACATTCCATGATCTTAAAGAACGACGACCATTGGCCAAGCAATATCACATGTCCACATCAGAGATGCGTCTGTCGAGTTAGTTTTCGATGAAAACGTCCTTACAGAGCTGCGTGATAAAGACATACATTTCCGGTTTGGGTATGATCTTGAGGAAGATCTACCCTACCTTAAGAAGTCAAGACTCGGACTAGTATATTTATGTTTTTATTGTTTTTTATGTATAACAAACGATATATATTAACTTGTTAAGTAAAACAAAACAATTATATATTTACATAAAACAAAATAATATAGTTAGGTCGAATTATTATTTTTTAAATCAAGAAAGAACTTTTTTTAGTTACAGTGATAACCTTAATATATCTTAAATAGCAAAACTATCTACAAAATATACATTTACTATATCAACAAAATTCACTCGTAATTTTTAGAAAATAATAAATGTAGCCAAAATAAATAGAATTTGAAATTTAAGTGTTAACAAAATTTTTTGAATGTTGACAAATGTTTACCACGATTATTTGAATGTTAACAAACATGTAATTGGATTGAAAGTTTAAAAGAAAAAAAAAGATTGAAAGGAAACGGATTAGTAATTTAGAAAATCGAATTTGATTGAGATGATAGATGATACGGGATTGAATAGAAGGAAAGATAAAAAAGAAAAGTCTTGAACACCCTTACTGCTTAAATTCAGTCAATGCATCACAATATATTACCACTTGGTAATCTATACTATATAATAAAAGAAACCACTTTGGGGACACTTGTCATCATATTAGGGCATCTCTTATAGATAATTATTATTTTAATTTAATATTTTCTAATTAATTATAGATAATCCTCCTATTAAATATTATTTAGTTTAATATCTTATGGATAATTATTATTTAGTTTAATCTTCTTCTCATTTATAATATTATTTAGAGAAAATTATGATTTTGGCCCCTGTGTTATATCACTTTTACCCTTTTAGCCCAAAATATTTTTTTAACATCTGAGCCCCCAACGTCTTCTTTTCTAACCATTTTGGCCTATAAAACTAACCTCATCCATTAAATGTTAGGGGCCAAAAGGGTTAAAAAAAAGACGTTAGGGACCAAAAAAGTTTTAAAAAAAGACGTTGAGGGCTCAGATGTTAAAAAATTCATTTTTGGGCTAAAAGGGTAAAAGTGATATAACCACAGGGGCCAAAATCGTGATTTTATTATTTGATGTATAAAATTAGATTTATTCAATTCGTACAATGCATGAGGTTTTTTAAGGATATATATATATATATATATATATATATATATATATATATATATATATATATATATATATATTTTTTTTTTTTTTTATTATTTAGTACAGAAAATTACATTTATTCAAACCGTGTAATACGCATATTTTTAAAGATGTAATTTTTTTTATTATTTAGTATATAAAATTACATTTATTCAACCCGTGTAATAAATGAGGTTTTTTAAAGATGTCTTATTTTATTATTTGGTAAACAATATTACATTTATTCAACTCGTGTAATACACGTGATTTTAAAGATATAACTTTTTTTATTTGGTATATAAAATTACATTTATTCAATCTGTACAATATTGTTCTTATAAATATAACTTTTTATTATTTAATATATATAATTATATTTATTCAACTCGTAGAATAAAGAAGGTTTTTAAAGATATATTGTTTTATTATTTAGTATATAAAATTTACTTATTCAACCCGTGTAATACACGGGGTTATAACCTAGTTAGATATTTAAAAGAAAGCCAATTACACGTTGATTCCTAGCTCAGTTTCAACTAACAAACTTCTCAACAAAAGATTTTAATTAGAGTTAGGGTGATATTACTGCCCCAAGTAGGGTATTTAAATTCCGAGACCATTAATTTTAACAAACTCACTAATACCATATTAACTTACACGACGAATCCAACCTCATTTTCGAACCTGTAAAAAACTCTTTCTACAAACCACGCCCAATACAAAAATGCTATTTTGAAACACAGGGTTGTCGCTATTTTTAGGCTTAAACGGTCGGGTGTCCACCAAGATTGTGTTCCGATTTTTAAACTTTACTATCATTGACCAACCCATCACAAATGGACCCCACACCGACTGAAAAGTATGGCCATGAATCTTATAAAAAAATCTTATCTTCACAATACCGACTGCAATCCATCGATGCAGGGGCACAGCTTCCTTGGGGCGGTAGGGGGCGCCCGCTCCCCGAACCCTTTTCGACGCGTAATGTTATGAACAGTACCTTCGTATAGAAATTTTTAGGTATTTCGACGCGTAATCTTATCTTCAAAATTAGGAAAAATCGACCCCCAAGCTTCGCCAATGCATCGATGGTTCTTGACAAAATGTTCTTGCTAGAAACAACCAAACATGCGTCAAATACCCATCACTAATCTGCTAGTGCTTATCGGTTGTCCCAGGGTTTTGAAATCCGTCGATAATCAACAAGATATTACCCATGATTTTCTTTATTTACCTTTTAATTGTTTTTTTTTTTTTTTTTTTGCTTTTTAGTGGATTCCGTCTTGAATATCGACGGACTTTTGCCGTCGAAGAATGTTTCTTGAAGATGCTCCTTTTTCTTGTAACGACGGTCGACCCATGTTTACAGTTTTTGTTCTATGACTTTTTTGTTTGAATATATGATCTTTTTAATTTTTCCTTGGTGATATAATGAGTGTCTTTGACCATCCTCAATATAAACTAAATTTCAAATGATTTAAGAAAGTTAGACAACCAGGAGTCTGTGTCATACTTTTAAAATGTCAAGACTTGTACAAAACGCGTTTCCTAATTCATGATATGTTGTCCCTAATTTTCTATGGTTTGCCTATTTTTCATCTTTAATCTCTAATTTTCTAAATTTACAGCTATAGTCTCTAACTTTTGCAATTCCGCTCCCGGATAGTCCCTATCATGGATGGGGGGTTAGTTTGTCCAGTTAAGTGGGTATGAAATGACCTAAATACCTTTACTAATAAAAAATGTTATTAATTATCTATTTAAATATCTAATTAAAAGAAAGTAAGGCCCACCTTTTAATTTATTTAAATATCTAATTAAAAATAAAATACCCTCTTCTTCTTCTCCCTTTTCTCTTCCACCCACCACTACCACAACTCCCCACCCGCAACTTCTCCACCACCTTATAATCACAAATATTTTGAAAAATACCCTCTTATGTTCTAATTTTTCTTTGTATTCCTGAATTACCAATTGTTGCCTAACAATAGCTCTAATCCCCTCTCGGCTTCAAACAAAATTCAGACCCCAATAACGCCTCCATTATCTCCTTACTTCTGTTAGCACACAGTCAACCACCGACAACTACCCGGACTCATTCCTGCGGGTTCGTAACAGATGGGTTTCCATGGTGATCAGTTAAAGTTGTATTTATCAAAACCAGGTTTAATAAATAATAGTTAATTAACGAGTTAATCAATAAAACACAGCGGAAAAATAAACAATTGATCAACAATAAACGAAACCTGACAGGATCCGGTTACATGCAAATACGAGCACAGTGATAAGGATATCTAACAACCGATGAGAAGGATATACCTCGGTGAATAACTAACCGGTTGAGACAGCGAGATTCAACGAACACGTGCTAGTGACACGAACTGACGAAACATGGGTATAGGCCTGGGTAGCGGCGGTGGTGGCCGGCGGCGGCGGCGGTATTGGCCGGCGGCGGCGATGGTGGTTGTGGGTGTTATGAGAGCTCTCTTGTGCAAGTTGTTCAACCCCAACTTTGTCACACCCTAAAACGTCGCAGCGGAAATACAAACGTGGCGGTGACGGAGGTTGGTACCCATAAATATCTTAGTGAACGATGCAATGTTTATTTTGGACATACAACTTATTTAAAACATGAGTTTAGAGTTTAAAGTTTAAACACAATCCATAACCACATCACAGTTGTCTTGATCCTTATGGATCCAAATACACACGGTCCCAAATTAGTTTCAAAAGTTGTCCAAAACATTATTAAACATAACAAGCATCACTACCTCAAGATATGCCAAAATCCTGAAGCCGAACTCATGTACCTGAAGAACACGTAAAAATCAAGTGTCAACACAAAGGAGAGTGAGTTCACATATTCAAATTGTAATTAATTTGTTTTAGGAAAACTTTCTTATTATGAATTTTATAATAAAACATCCATATATAATTAAGAAAGTCAATTTTATTTCCTTTATAAAAATCCAAGGGTTAGTTATTGCAAGCGTTTTCTGAAAACCTTCGATACAAATCATCTTCCCAAGATTTATTTATATATTAAAGTTCTAGAATCAAATATTCGGATTCGTAAGCTTGCAAGGCCTACGAGCTATATATTAACAAAAATGGTATAATCAATGCTAGACAATCACAGAATATAAATTCGTCGCTTGACTTGACACGGAGCTACCGGTCATGACGGGGTGGTCAACCCGATAGATCTATCAACAATTCTACGCATACAGGTATTAATGATTAAACGGCTAAATTTGCGCAACGTGCCACACAATGGGTCACTTATAGTGTCTACCTCATGAACAATATATATATCCTACTAAAATGATAAATTTAATATTTTATGTTGTTCGAATTTCCCGAAGTCCCCACCGAAACATAAGCTTATTCCGATACTTACTCTCTTGAGATCAAGCAAATTCATCACACTTAGATTTAAATATTTTTAAATCTATACGGTCGTTTTACCCTAAACACCGTAATCCTCCCCGAAACAATTTATATTCATTCAATTCCCGTTTTCCTCGAAAACAATTTTATATCATTCAAATCCCCAAAACCATGTTTTTCTCAAAAACATAACATATCATTTCCAAACCATATTTTCCACGAAAATATATTTATAGTTTATTCAAAGGCATATTTTATACGAAACGTATAATTATCCTTTTTAAGGCGTGTTATTCCCCCAAAACATTTTATAAAACAGTAAAGAGGGGATTAGTGACACTCACCAATGGGTGTGTTTTTATATTAGCGCAATGCCTCAAATTGGTCTACACGCCCTAATTAAGTAGGAACGATTTAATAACCAATTATTCTACAAATAACTAAGCTTCTCCAATACTTAGAATTTTGACATAACTTTGAGATTTTATCGAAAAGTCTTTATTTTGATTATGTTGGCGTATTTATATATATATATATATATAGGGGATCGCTAGAATGAGAACCACCACGAGTTATGAGAACCACGAGAACCGCGCCCCGCGGGTGGCCGTCGGCGACGAAATTTTTTTTACACCTAGATCCGTATATTTTAGTGGGGGGTTTAAATTTTCGGTTCAAACGGCGCGCCCGAGGGGGTAGTTTTTTACGCCCAAAGTTTGGGTTTTTTTAATTTTTTTAATTTTTCTTTTTTTTTTACCAAACTTTGGGCGTAAAAAACTACCCCCTCGGGCGCGCCGTTTGAACCGAAAATTTAAACCCCCCACTAAAATATACGGATCTAGGTGTAAAAAACATTTCGTCGCCGACGGCCACCCGCGGGGCGCAGTTCTCGTGGTTCTCATAACTCGTGGTGGTTCTCATTCTAGCGGCTCCCTATATATATATATATATATATATATATATAGGGAGGAGCTCATGCGAGAACCACCATTATTGTGAGAATCGCAAGAACCAATGTGAACACAACCTAAAATAGCTAAAAAAAACCTAAAAAAACCTAACCCCCACCCCACCCCCCCCCCCCCAAAAAAAAAAAACCCTAACCCCCCCATAAGCTAAATGCTAAAAACTAAAACCCCTAAAAAACCTAAAAAAAACCTAACCCCCCCCCCCCCCCCCAAGCTAAAATGCTAAAAACTAAACCCCATAAAACCTAAAAAAAATCTAAAATTTTTTTTTAATATTTTTTATGTTAAAATCGCTACTTTTAGAAGCAAAAAAAAATTTTAAATTTTTTTTTTTTTGCTTCGAAAAGTAGCGATTTTTTTATAAAAAATATTAAAAAAAAAATGTGTGATTTTTAGCTATTTTTAGGCATTTTTGGTTGTGTTCACATTGGTTCTCGCGGTTTTCGCAATAAGAGGTGGTTCTCGCATGATCTTCTCCCTATATATATATATATATATATATATATAGGGGAAGGATCAACTAAAAAGTGGATTTTGGCTAAGTAAACTAAGAAGGATTGTGATGATGACATGTGTCACTCCTAATAAGTAGGAATGAAGGGCATTTTGGTCCTTGTAAATATGAGTGAAAATGACATGTGGCACCCCTTTTGTTTTTTTAAAAATACAACAAAAAAAATCTAGCACAAAAAATGTAGTACAAAAAAATATATCACAAAACAATCTAGTACAAAAAAATATAGCACGAAAAAATTCAGCAAAAAAATGTAGTACAAAAAAAATTCAGTACAAAAAATTGAGAAAAAAAAATTAAGACAAAAAAATTTAGTACAAAAATATAGTACAAAAATCCAGCACAAAAAAAATGTTATACAATATAGAAATACAACACATTTTAGTGGGTTTTTTAATCTTCATATTTTATATAGCAATATGGTACTCAAATTAAAGATAAAAAGACGCTCGATTTTACGGTGAAATTTTTATAAAAAAATAACGTCGTATAAAAAAGTTATGAAAGTTTAAAAAATGAGTGTGGAATATGCATGTGCCTTGCATGTGGAAAGAGAAAGTCAATAAATAGGATTTTTCCCAAGATACCCTTCACTCCTCCTTTCTCCTACACTTTCATCTTAACTATTGATTTAAAAAATGAATGGTTAAGATTCCTTCTCATCCTACTTAGGCAATATAAACTTTTTATTTGATCTTACCCCTATATATATATATATAAAACGGTTCTACCAAAACGGTTTTTTGATCGTTTTGATATGAAGAAGATTAAACATGAAGACAATATGAATTAATTTAAAGAGATGGCAACATAAACAACCATGATATAAATTTAAAATATACCTGAGTTTATTGATTGAAAATCTTGATTACAATTGATTTCCTTACAATCGGGAGGAGCAACTATAATTTGAAAATCTAAAGATTTTGAACATAGAGAGGTTGATAATACAAGTTTTGGGTTTGAGGGTTTTTTCATACATAAGAGAAGATGTAAGAAAAGGTGTGTAAAAAGATGTGTTTTCCTTCTTTGATCATCTTCCCTTTTATAGATGGAGAAAAGGGTCTTCGTTATTTATTCTTGAGAAATTCTTCCGTATGAGATTGCCTTTGTTGAAAAACTTCAGTCCTCGGAGATGAATGTTTAGAAGGGGTTGGAGACTGTCGAATTTCATTGACTATTTTTAATATTTCTTCTAGAGAATTGCAGTCTTGAAGTCTTTGAATATATTATTGGTCTTCATTGCTGGTTTTGATTTCTCAAACCGGAGACTTTAAACTTTTTTTCATATTGAATGGTTAATTCTTTATAATACTTGGTAACTGCTTGAGAATTGGCTTTTGTAATGACAAACTTATTCCACCATTTGCATCTATATTGTCTAAAGAGCAATGGAGGAGAAATTTCTGTAGGGCTTTCTTCCTGAAAATTGTACGTCCATAAACAGATCCATGGGATTCTGAATACACTCATAAACTGTAAAGTATATTCAAAAATTGGTGTTCCTTCATGTTGAAAATACTCGACAAATCTTGAAAATGCTTCTGAAATCTCTTTGGGAAAAGCTTCTGGAATAATTCTCATATATTTAAACCATTTAACAAACCATATTGGATAAATATTTGAAAAATCTTCGTCAAATTGGAAAAACCAGGAATGGTCAAAGTTTCTTAGAAAGAATGCATATTCCCATGCATCTTGATAATCATAATAGTCGTATTGAGGATAAGTACTGAAGTTTGAAAGGGTTTTTGGATTATAGGGTTTAGAATTCCAGTCTTCTAAAGATAGAACCTTTAAATTTTTTACTTGACTATAAGCAATCTTAGTAGGATCTCCATTATTAAAATTGTGTCGAATAACTGCTGATTCTGAATCTACTAAAATTTCTTGATAATATTCTCGGGTCTTGTATTCTCCCTTGAAAAAATGACATCCTCTTGGATAGATGAAGTCGATTAGAGATAAAAAAAGGTTTTGTTAACCTTCTCAACTTCCAGATGTTCTAGAATTTTGATAATATTTTTATTTGGGTTGATAATATAAGGAATAGTGGCTGGAAAAAAGGTTGAAGAAGAGGTCTGTTTAGAAAGTTTTGTGAAAGAAGGAGATTGGATAATGGGTTTTGATTCTAAATTCTGAATAATGGATGAAAATGGAGGTCTTGGTCTAGGTCTTGGGGTTAAAGGGGCGAACATGTTTTGAATATTAGGTAATAAGGGAAATTGTTGCAAATGGGTTGGTCTTGATAGAGAACCTGGAGAACTTGATAATTGGGATTTTGAGAATTGTTGTTTTGAAAATATAATCTTTTTTGTAGAATCGGAGTTGCTCATATTCCCTGTAAAAATTTTCTTGATAAAAAATCTGGTAAAGAATTATTCTCTCCTTTTATAAATTCTATTTGAAAATCGAAATTGCTTAATAATGCTTGCCATCTTGCAAAAACTTGTTTTGAAATCAAATTTTTTATGTCTTTTTCTAAAATATATTTTGCAGATAAACAATCGATTCTTAATAAAAATGGTTTCATATATAGATCATCTTCAAACTTTTTTATACATAGGACTATACTTAAAATTTCCTTTTTAATTGTTGAATAATTTTTCTGAGTATCATTCCATGCACCTGAATAATATCTGACTAAACTTTCTTTATTAATATGTTCTTGTTTTAGAATTCCTCCAAATCCTAGGTCACTTGCATCAGTTTCTACGATTAATTTTGCATCAGGATGGGGTATATGTAAGCAATGTAGATATTTTATTTTATCTTTAATATATTTTACTATATTTGTGTGTTCTTGAGTCCATGGTTTTGGATTCTTTTTTAGCCTGTCATATAAAGGTTTGCATATAATTCCTAAATCTTTGAAAAAGTCATGAATATAATTTAAGCATCCTAAAAATCTTTGCAATTATTTTTTCTCTTTAATTTCATTTGGAAATTTATTTGAAAACTCTAGACTTCTGTTTATAGATTTTATCGTTCCTTGAATAATATTGTGTCCTAAAAATCTTATTTCTGTTTGAAATAAACTCATTTTAGAGGGTGAAACTACTAATCCATTTTTATGAATAATATTGTAGAAAGCATTTAAATGTTTAAAATGTTGATCTAAGGAATTTGAAAATATTAATACGTCGTCAATGTAAACAATAGCATAATTTCCTAAAGGTAAAATAATATCGTTCATTATATTTTGAAATTCTGAAGGAGCATTTTTTAATCCAAAAGGCATTACATTCCATTCGTAATGCCCAAATGGCACATTGAATCCAGTTTTGTATTTGTCTTTTTCAGCAATTTGAATTTGCCAAAATCCAGATTTCATATCAAACTTAGAAAATATTTTTGAATCATAAATCTTTTTTAATAAATCTCTTTTATTGGGTATAGGGTATCTAATCCATTCTAGAACTTTATTTAGTGGTTTATAATTTATAACTAATCTAGGAGCTCCTCTTTCTATTTCTGCACTATTTTGAACATAGAAGGCAGAGCAAGACCAAGGAGATTTAGATGGTCTAATTAATTTTTTATCTAATAATTCTTGTATTTCCTTTTTACAATAGCCTTCTAATTCTTGAGACATATGTATAGCTTTAGACTTTGTTGGAATATTTTTCTCATTAAAATCTTTAATATAAGGTAATCTTACTATATGTTGTTTTCTTTCCCAAAAAGCATTTGGAATATTTGCACAGACATTAGCTTTAAATTTGTTCTCAGTTTCTTGTATCCTTTTTATAATTGTTTTATCTTGTAATTGATTTTTTATTCTAATATGATCAATTTCTTCAATTAAGAATTCTTTTTGTTTTTCTTTCAGACTCAAAATATTTATTTGTTTTGAAGTAATTGGGTGAGCAAATTCGAAGCAAATCTTTTTTTAAGATATTAATACTTATTCCCTTTTCTTCTACTGTAAATGGATATAACTGAGTTATGAATGGGAGTCCTAATATAATTTGAGAAGTTAAATCTTTTACTAGGATTAATTGAGTTTTATAACAATAGTTTTCTTTGCAAACATGAACATTTGATAATTTATATTTAATATTTAATGGGTTTCCATTAGCTCCGGATAATCTATATGTAGTTTTCTCATAGTATTTTGTGGGTATTAAACCTTCTTGAATACAATTCATATCAGCACCACTATCAATCATGACAACTAATGTTAATCGAAATTCATTATTGACTATTATATCTAATTTAGTATACCATTTTTGAGAATTTAATCATTTTAAACTATTTATTTTTTCTATATTTTTAGTATCGTTTTTAATATTATTATTATCTTCTTCTTTTTCTTCATATTTTACTTTATCTAATTCTTTAATTTGTACTTTTATTTCTCGAATTTCTTCTTTAATATTTTTTAATTCTATTTGTAATTCAGTTATTGTAATAGGATTTTCTTTTATTTGTCTTGTTTGAAATATTTGACATATTTCATTGAAATTATACACTTTTTCTTTCTTTTCTATTAGTAGTTTATAATATATGTGAATGTATTGGTCCTTGTATTTGTGAAATCGATGGTACAATAAATTCTCTAACACAAAATAATAAAGACCTATTTGAATTATTAGATAAAACTGATGATAAAGAGGTAAAACAAGTATATTTAAAATTGGTCCTTGTATTTGTGAAATCGATGGTACAATGAATTCTCTAACACAAAATAATAAAGACCTATTTGAATTATTAGATAAAATTGATGATAAAGAGGTAAAACAAGTATATTTAAAACAATTAAAAGAAAAGTATAAACTACCAATAGAAAAGAAAGAAAAAGTGTATAATTTTAATGAAATATGTCAAAGATTTCAAACGAGACAAATAAAAGAAAATCCTATTACAATAACTGAATTACAAATAGAATTAAAAAATATTAAAGAAGAAATTCGAGAAATAAAAGCACAAATTAAAGAATTAGATAATGGAAAAAATGAAGAAAAAGAAGAAGATAATAATAATATTAAAAACGATACTAAAAATATAGAAAAAATAAATAGTTTAAAAGGATTAAATTCTCAAAAATGGTATACTAAATTAAATATAATAGTCAATAATGAATTTCGATTAACATTAGTTGCCATGATTGATAGTGGTGCTGATATGAATTGTATTCAAGAAGGTTTAATACCCATAAAATACTATGAGAAGACTACATATAGATTATCCGGAGCTAATGGAAACCCATTAAATATTAAATATAAATTATTAAATGTTCATATTTGCAAAGAAAACTATTGTTATAAAACACAATTAATCCTAGTAAAAGATTTAACTTCTCAAATTATATTAGGACTCCCATTCATAACTCAGTTATATTCATTTACAGTAGAAGAAAAGGGAAAAAGTATTAATATCTTAAATAAAAAGATTTGCTTCGAATTTGCTCACCCAATTACTTCAAAACAAATAAATATTTTGAGTCTGAAAGAAAAATAAAAGGAATTCTTAATTGAAGAAATTGATCATATTAGAATAAAAAATCAATTACAAGATAAAACAATTATAAAAAGGATACAAGAAACTGAGAACAGATTTAAAGCTAATGTCTGTGCAAATATTCCAAATGCTTTTTGGGAAAGAAAACAACATATAGTAAGATTACCTTATATTAAAGATTTTAATGAGAAAAATATTCCAACAAAGTCTAAAGCTATACATATGTCTCAAGAATTAGAAGGCTATTGTAAAAAGGAAATACAAGAACTATTATATAAAAAATTAATTAGACCATCTAAATCTCCTTGGTCTTTCTCTGCCTTCTATGTTCAAAATAGTGCAGAAATAGAAAGAGGAGCTCCTAGATTAGTTATAAATTATAAACCACTAAATAAAGTTCTAGAATCGATTAGATACCCTATACCCAATAAAAGAGATTTATTAAAAAAGATTTATGATTCAAAAATATTTTCTAAGTTTGATATGAAATCTGGATTTTGGCAAATTCAAATTGCTGAAAAAGACAAATACAAAACTGGATTCAATGTGCCATTTGGGCATTACGAATGGAATGTAATGCCTTTTGGATTAAAAAATGCTCCTTCAGAATTTCAAAATATAATGAATGATATTATTTTACCTTTAGGAAATTATGCTATTGTTTACATTGACGACGTATTAATATTTTCAAATTCCTTAGATCAACATTTTAAACATTTAAATGCTTTCTACAATATTATTCATAAAAATGGATTAGTAGTTTCACCCTCCAAAATGAGTTTATTTCAAACAGAAATAAGATTTTTAGGACATAATATTATTCAAGGAACGATAAAACCTATAAACAGAAGTCTAGAGTTTTCAAATAAATTTCCAAATGAAATTAAAGAGAAAAAATAATTGCAAAGATATTTAGGATGCTTAAATTATATTTATGACTTTTTCAAAGATTTAGGAATTATATGCAAACCTTTATATGATAGGCTAAAAAAGAATCCAAAACCATGGACTCAAGAACACACAAATATAGTAAAATATATTAAAGATAAAATAAAATATCTACCTTGCTTACATATACCCCATCCTGATGCAAAATTAATCGTAGAAACTGATGCAAGTGACCTAGTGATGCGTGTGAAGTATTATATATATTAGGTGTATATTTTAAGCCCTTTAACACTTTTTTAGCCAAGTTTTAAATTTATAAAACACGATATTTACTAACACTAAACACACATATGGGCAAGTGCACCCATCGAGAGCGTAGTATAGTGTTGGCAAGATACCGAGGTCGTCCAAGGACACAAGAGCTTTTAGTACCGGTTTATCCTCAACGTCTAATCAAATCAAAAAGTTTAGAAAAATGTTTAAACTAAGAAAATAAAAACTAACTAAAATGCTGAAAAATAAAAATAAAAATAAAAACAGATAGATAAGATGAATCACTTGGTTTCGACTCGTGTTTAGTGTAACCTTTTATTATTTCCGTACTTTTGCACTTATTTAAGATATTATCTTAGTTATTGTAGTAGGGCCCTCTTTTGGAGGTGACGTTAACCTCAACCCAGTAGTTTGAGTCAGCAAGGATACAATCCTAAATGGTCGGATTATTGAAAGATAATTAATTAAGTTATTAATGCAAATTATGGTAGGCCCCTCTTTTGAAGGTGACGTTACCCTCGACTAAGTAGTCTGAGTCAGCAGGGATACAGTCCTAAATAGCCGGGTTATAGTATTAATAGTAGTTTAACTTATGAGGGGATCAAAGAGTTTGGACCCTCGCCATCCAATACCGTTAAGTATTGAAGGAAGTCCTACTAAATTTGACCCAGGTCCCTTGCAGGATCTCTAAACGCTGAACAACGGCAAGACTCTTACCAAACCGTTCCCTTAACCCCCGACCAGGTAGCCAACATACCTCCATATAGACCGTGAAGATATGAATGGTGAAAATCTTTTATTTTATATAGACAGTAAAATAATGCCAAGACACCACGGACAAACGATAAGGAAGAATCACCTTCAACATAAGAAACTAGTTATTAAAGTCATTAATACAAAACCAAGTAAAAAGTGTGAAAAGATTAAAAATAAAAAGTATTACACTAGACACTTGTCTTCACCAAGTGATGTAAGAGACTTAGGCAAACATGGCCTTGATTGTCAAGAACTCTTACGATCAATCTTGATCCCGAGATGACTCACACACTCTATGATGGACAATGGATGATGGTGGTGGATGATGGTGTTATGGTGGTGGTGGGTGGTGGGTGAAGTGTGAGAGAGGTGGTGTGCCAAGGGATGGTTTGAGCTTGAGCCAAGCACTCCTATTTATAGGCTGAACAGAAGCTTCGGCACGGCCCCGTGTCCACATCCTTCTCTTTCTTCATTAATTGCTCTTGTCTTTATTAGTTGACCACTCCCCCGTGTCCGCTGAGCACGACCCCGTGTGCAGAAGAATATTTGTACTATAAAGATTTTCCTGGATTCTACGAATCTTATAGTTGACCACGGTCCCGTGCCCGCTGAGCACGGCCCCGTGGTGGGCAATAGAAGCTTCTACCACTTTGTCTTTTCTGCTGACACTTGGGCACGCCCCCGTACTGGCTGAGCACGGGGCGTGTTCAGTCTTCTGTCTTCTTGTTTTGCTTGGGAAGATGCTGTCGTGGGGTCGGGCATGTCACATTTGTTCCTTTTCTTGTATTTATGTTAGATTTTGCTGTCTTTTTACTTCGTTTGTTAATTTGAGCTCATTTAATCCTGAAAAAACAAAAGGAAGACAAAAGCACACTTTTTCCAACATTAGTACTAAAAAAGGGTTAGTTTTATGCCACAATTGATGTAATTTATATGTTGCATTTTGCACACATCAAATACCCCCACACTTGAATCTTTGCTTGTCCTCAAGCAAAACTCTTTATAATGTGGCTTTACACACCCAAATGGAATGGGTAGAAGAGAAGGTTTTTTGGGTTTGTCATAGAGTGTCGGGATTTCCAAGATTCTTTATTAAGTTTTATTTTTATTTATTTACAATCCTATTCGTCATGATTTATTTAAAACTTTTCATAAGATAAATTACTTATTAGGGCATAACATGCCTCTTTAAAATTCTCTTTATATACAAGTTCACATACCTCACGGGGGATCACTCAACACTCGGCCGAAGATGTATTTTAGTGAATCACTCGAGAGCGGCATGGAACTTACTCCTACCATAGGCTTGCCAATCAATCAATCCTCCTCCTTTTTAACTATATACCTTTGTAAATATCAAGAGGACTTTTTGGGTGAAGGGTTAGGCTTGGGTTAAAGGTAGGTGGTTGGGTTAGTGGTTAGTAGAAAAGGGCGAAAAGCGTAAAAAGCATCGGTTTTCGTAAGGCTTTCTATTTTTCAACTTTTTATTTTGATGAAGCTATTTTTCAAACAAAGTTATTTTTGATGAACTTGCTTGTTTATTTGTTTTTGCTTCATCATCAACACTCTTTTTTTTTTTTTTGAAAAGTCATACGAAAAACCGAGCTAGTTACTAAAATAAAGGGTTAAAAATGAAAAAAGGTTTTGGTGGGTGAAAGGGTGTTTGTTTGGGTTATGAAATGAAAAGGTTTAGGCTCAAAGGGGCTAACTAGGGGGATTTTGGGTAGGTGGTTAAAAAAATAATGGTGTAGAAATAAAAAAAGGTTAGTCCTAATGCCTCCATCATTTACTTACTCGGGTTTAAGTTGGTAAGGACCGGGAATGTATCGTCGTGGCAAGTTCTAGAGTTGTAAGAACCAAGCGGCTATTCACACAAGAAACGAAAAATGAGCATTTAATTTAAAGATATATATATTTGTATGCTCAATAAAGGCTCAAAACTCACTTTTTGTGGGAATGGGTTTTCATGTGATCAAGTATATATAATTAAATTTTAACTAAGCTTGTTATGCCTTTTCATAATTTTCTTATGTTGGTTCTTTTTATCACGACGCTATCGGTTGTAAATTTGTAAAAATATAACCTTTTTAGAACTTTGAAATTCCCAAGTTAAACCTAGACAAGTAAAAAAAATGAAAATTTTTGAAAATTTTTTGGGTGATTAGCGGTTCCAATAGAGTTTTGTGTAAGGCTTGTATTTAGGACTTGCAAGATTCAAGGTTTTAGCATCCCCCCACACTTAAATTACACATTGTCCTCAATGTGTCCCAAAAATAATTTTTTAGGTTGATTGAATGTGTAAAAGGTGTGATTTAAACAAAAATTTATGTTACTGGGCACTAGACATGGCCCCGTGTTGTCCGGGCACGGCCCCGTGTTCAACTGCCAGTAACAAAATTAAATCAAGAGAAACAGAAGCCTGGACACTGGGGCGTGTTGGGTGAACACGACCCGTGTCCAGTTACCTGAACTGGGTCTTTTCTGCAGACTGTGCATCACGGGGCCGTGTTGGGCGGACACGGCCCATGCCGAGCTTACTGTAAATGAAGAAAATCGTCGGATGGCCCTGTTTTCCTGCATGGGATGCTGGTTCAAGTTTCCCTCGTTTCCTTTGCCATCTCAAGTGTGTTTTATTCCTGAAAATTAACTAGAAAACATAAAAACTAATCTATATTAAACTAAGGATAGTTCCGCGGAATGCCTCCGTGGTGCGCCACGTTTATAAAGGTCCTTGGCTAGACCCAAAGCCTGGTCATATGTCACTCAAATAGGATGTTTCGCATCCCATGTTATACCGTCGGAGAGCGTCATCCAAGCTTGAGTCTATGACCTTCATGTAGTCGACCGGGTCTTCGTCTTCTACTCTCTTTCCCACTCCAAACTTCACTTCCTCATCCCCAAACTTCAATGTTAGTGTTCTGTCATTCATATCCACCACTGCTTGGGCGGTGGCTAGAAATGGCCTCCCAAGAATGAGAGGGACATCGGCGTCTTCTTCCATGTCTAGGATGTGATGTGCGATAAAGTGTCGTATATTTTAGGTGTATATTTTAAGCCCTTTTTTAACACTTATTTTAGCCAAGTTTTAAATTTATAAAACACGATATTTCACTAACACTAAACACACATATGGGCAAGTGCACCCATCGTTGAGTGTAGTATAGCGTTGGTAAGATACCGAGGTCGTCCAAGGACACAAGAGCTTTTAATACCGGTTTATCCTCAACGTCTAACCAAAATAAAAGTTTAGAAAAATGTTTTAAACTAAGAAAAATAAAAACTAACTAAAATGCTGAAAATAAAAATAAAATAAAAACAGATAGACAAGATGAATCACTTGGTTCCGACTCGTATCTAGTATAACCTTTGATTATTTCCGCACTTTTGCACATAATTAAGAGATTATCTTAGTTATTGTAGTAGGCCCCTCTTTTGAAGGTGACGTTACCCTCACCCCAGTAGTTTGAGTCAGCAGGGATACAATCCTAAAGGGGTGGATTATTGGAAGATAATGAATTAAGTTATTAATGCAGTATTGTGGTAGGCCCCGCTTTTGGCGGTGACGTTACCCTCGACTAAGTAGTCTGAGTCAGCAGGGATACAGTCCTAAATAGCCGGGTTATAGTATTAATAGTAGTTAACTTATGAGGGGATCAAAGAGTTTGGACCCCCGCCATCCAATACCGTGAAGTATTGAAGGAGGTCCTACTAAATTTGACCCAGGTCCATTGCAGGACCTCTAAACGCTGAACAATGGCAAGACCTTTACCAAACCGTTCCCTTAACCCCCTACCAGGTAGCCAACATACCTCCATATAGACCGTGGAGATATGAATGGTGAAAATCCTTTATTTTATATAGACAGTAAAATAATGCCAAGACACCACGGACAAACGATAAGGAAAGATCACCTTCAACATAAGTAACTAGTTATTAAAGTCATTAATACAAAACCAAATAAAAAGTGCAAAAGATTAGAAATAAAAAGTATTATACTAGACACCTTGTCTTCACCAAGTGATGTAAGAGACTTAGGCAAACATGGCCTTGATTGTCAAGAACTCTTACGATCAATCTTGGATCCCGAGACGACTCACACACTCTATGATGGACAATGGATGATGGTGGTGGATGATGGTGTTGTGATGGTGGTGGGTGGTGGATGAAGTGTGAGAGAGGTGGTGTGCCAAGGGATGAGTTGCAATGAAACCAAGCACTCCTATTTATAGGCTGAACAGAGGCCTGGGCACGGCCCCGTGTTCGCTGGGCACGGCCCCGTGCCCGTCTGACACTCTCTCTCTTCATTAATTGTAATTCGCAATTACAATTAATGCGCCTGCAGTACTTTCGGCACGCCCCCGTGTCCGCTGAGCACGGCCCGTGGTGGGCAATAGAAGCTTCTATAGGTTTGTCTTTTCTGCTGCTTCTTGGGCACGGCCCCGTGCTGGCTGAGCACGGGGCGTGTTCAGCCTTCTGTTTTCTCTATTTTGCTTTGGAAGGTGCCGTTGAGGGTTCGGGCAATCCACTAATGTTCCTTTTCTTGTATTTATGTTGGATTTAGCTGTCTTTTTGCTTCTTTTGCGTTTTTGAGCTCATTTAATCCTGAAAATACAAAAGGAAGACAAAAACACTCTTTTTCCAATATTAGTACTAAAAAAAGGGTTAGTTTTATGCCTCATTTGATGTAATTTATATGTTGCATTTTACACACATCAAATACCCCCACACTTGAACTTTTGCTTGTCCTCAAGCAAAACTCTTTAATTTGGCTTACACTCCCAAATGGAATAGGTAGAAGAGAAGGTTTTTGGGCTTGTCATAGAGTGTCGGGATTTCCAAGATCTTTTTGGGTTTTATTTTTATTTATTTACACTCCTATTCGTAATGATTTATTTAGAACTGTTCATAAAAGAAATTACTTATTTGGGCATAACATGCCTTTTTAAAATTTTATTTATATACAAGTTCACATACCTCACGGGGAAATCACTCACACTCGGCCGAAAGTGTATTTTTAGTGAATCACTCGAGAGCGGCATGGAACTTATTCCTACCATAGGCTTGCCAAGAAATCAATCCTCCTCCTTTTTAACTTTTATACCTTTGTAGATATCAAGAGGACTTTGTGGGTTAAGGGTTGGCTAGGGTTAAAGGTAGGTGGTTGGGTTAGTGGTTAGTAGAAAAAGGGCTAAAAAGCGTAACAAGTGTCGGTTTTCGTATTTTTGCAACTTTTTTTTTTATTTTTTTTTATTTTTGATGAAGCTTTTATTCAAACAAAGTTATTTTTGATTACTTTGTTTGTTTATTTTCTTTTTGCTTCATTTTTTTTTTTTTTTTTTTTTTTACGAAGAACCGAACTTGTTACTAAAATAAAGGGTTAAAAATGAAAAAGGTTTTGGTGGGTGAAAGGGTTTTTGTTTTGGGTGATGAAACGAAAAGGTTTAGGCTCAAAGGGGCTAACTAGGGGGATTTTTGGGTAGGTGGTAAAAGAAAAAGAAAAATAATGGTGTAGAAATGAAAAAGGGTTAGTCCTAATGCCTCTATCATTTACTTACTTGGGTTTAAGTTGATAAGGACCGGGAATGTATTGTCATGGCAAGTTCTAGAGTCGTAAGAACCAAGCGGCTATTCACACAAGAAACGA
Organism: Helianthus tuberosus; assembly: GCA_030545235.1. Classification (NCBI taxonomy): domain Eukaryota; kingdom Viridiplantae; phylum Streptophyta; class Magnoliopsida; order Asterales; family Asteraceae; genus Helianthus; species Helianthus tuberosus. The sequence continues at coordinate 71,182,846 of CM060388.1, read as the reverse complement.
AAAATGAGCATTTAGTCAAATGATATGAAATTGTGTGCTCAATAAAGGCTCAAAACTCACTTTTGTGGGAATGGGTTTTTATGTGATCAAGTATGTATAATCAAATTTTAAATAAGTTTGTCATGCCTTTTCATAATTTTTTTATGTTGGTTCTTTTTATCACTACGCTATCGGTTGTAAATTTGTAAAAATATAACCTTTTTGAGAGCTTGAATTTCCTGAGTTAAACCTAGACAAGTAAAAAAAATTGAAATTTTTGAAAAAATTTGGGGTGATTAGCGGTTCCAATAGAGTTTTGTGTAAGGCTTGTATTTAGGACTTGCAAAATTCAAGGTTTTAGCATCCCCCCCACACTTAAATTACACATTGTCCTCAATGTGTCCCAAAAATAAATTTTTAGGTTGATTAGATGTGTAAAATAGTGTTTAAAAAGCGAAAATTTGTGTTACTGGGCACTGAACACGGCCCCGTGTTGAGTGGGCACGACCCCGTGTTCAGGTGCCAGTAACAAGAACTTACAGAAGGTGGACACGGCCCCGTGTCCACTGAACACGGCCACGTGTCTGACAAAATTCTGCCGAACAGAAGCCAAACAGCAGGTTAGGGAGGTGAGCACGGGGGCGTGTTGGCTGGACACGTCCCCGTGTGGACAGTCTAGAAGCCTGAAAAACAGGTTTCGTCCTCCGGTTTTTCCATCCTAGCCTTATAGGTGCTGAGGCTTAACACCTTAAGCCTTGGTTTGTACCTGTTTGAACACTTAATACCACACCAAGCAATACCAACATCCTACGTTACCAAAGTTAATTGTTCCACGCATAAAGTAAGAAAAATAAAATGCAGAAAATAGTTAGGAAAAGTAAATTGTCTAACACTTGGCACGCAGGCCATCAATTGTTCAAGATTGCAAAGGGTTAACCTGGGGAGCCACCAATCAACCGCTTCCTCCTATGCTCCTCCCGCCTACTCCATGGCATCATCATCATCATCATCATCGTCACCCCCTCCATGGCGTGCAATGTGGTCTCGTATGTATCCGACGTCTTCTTGTATCTCGGATAGGTTTCTCTCGATAGCTCCGACCCGGTGGTAGGTGTTGCTCGCCATGTTATAGGTGTTCCGAGTACACATGAGGTTTTCCTGCAACAAATCATGCAAACTTTGAAAATTAGGAAAACTGCCTCCCGAGGAGGATGATTGGCCCGGATCACCGTGGGGTGGGTATTGGTACTGATGATGTTGCGGTGCTGGGAGGACAAGTGCTTCTTGCGGGTTCCATGCATGACCTTGCATCCTTTGAAAGGTTACCGTCCCATCTTCTGCCTCATAAACCAGGTTCATCGAGCGGCATATGTGAATATCCACCGTACCCGACCATGGGCTTCTCTCAAATGCCCTCGGAATGTGGGCGAAGTGCCTGAAGAGACGGTGCACCCACCCCCCGAAGAAAAGAGGAGTTGGTGCACTAGCAAGGCGGTTGTGATGCATGTTTCGGAGCATAAGGTACGGAACATCGAGCGGCCTACGGTTGTGAATGCAATGGAGGACAAGCAAATCTCTTAACCCAACGACGCCACCACTGTCATGCCTTTGGCTAAGAGAGTAGCCGAGGAGCCTATGAATGTATCTGTAAAGCGGATCCCTCAGCTTGGTACTCTTAGTGCTGCTCGGATTGTAGAACCCTTCCCCAATCTGAGCCCACATGGCTTGGCGCTCGTTGTCTTCGATCTCTCTCAACCCCCCTGTATTTCCTTCGTCTCCCGCATCCTCCTCCGCATACAACCCGATAATCGACCCGAATTGTGCCATGGAGATCGAATACCTCGTTCCGCCACACCTGAATGACACCCCTTCTTCATCGAACGGCTCGCACCTTGACTTGAATGCAAAGGTGCTGTAGAATTCCAAGGTGCATTCATGAACAGAACGGAGTCGGGTTGTTAGTGCGACTCTGAGTGGTCCCGTGACAATGTTGTTGAAACGGTCAATTTGATTCACCAAGGTTAGTAGTTCTGTGCATGCCTGCCTCGGGTATTCCTCCGGCCTTGTTTGGAGAAGCTCGTATCGAGCTCTTGCATCTAGCTCATTGGCGTTGAATCTAATAAACTTCCTGGCCATCTGCAAGAATACACCAAAAGTTAGCATGAGACAGAAATATTTTCGGACAAAACTGCAAACAGCGGGCTGGACACGACCCCGTGCCCAGCGGACACGGCCCCGTGTTCAGGGGTCTGTTACTCAAAAATCCCATTTTTCGACCCGGTTTCGAAAACTTGAAAATTTTTGAACCAATAGGTGCGGTTTCCCCCGAAAATGAAACCCTAAGTTCCGTTTTTCCCAAAATAACCCGTTTACCCTATCAATTTTATCTTTTTCGGTTCAAGAACAAGGGTTTGGGGTCTTTGCAAGAAATCGGGTGAATCTATGAACAATACAAGTGTATTTACTTCCCTTAACACTAATCTAACTAAATGCAAACAGATTTAGGCAAAAATTTTAGGTTCGATCCGAATGAACATCAAGAACCCTAGATTTTTCCCCAAATTTGTGGTGTAATAACTACATGCAAGTGACTAATCTAACTACTACGAGTGACAGAATCATACCTTGACGTTGTTAGATCGGTAAGAGACGTTGGAATCTCGCGGAAAATCGCCTGGAACCAGAGCTTTTGTGGGGAAACGGGGCGTGTGGAATGAAGAAACTGTTTTGAAAAAGGGGTTTTATCCCGTCTGCAGCGCGAACACGGCCCCGTGTCCAGCGGACACGGCCTCGTGCCGAGCTTTTTTTTTTTTTTTTTTTTATAGTGCGCGTGTGAGTGCCCCTTTCTCCTATAAGCTATGGTTTAGAAAACTTACCGCTTTATTTTGCCGCCTCAATTGTTCATAACTTACCAGGCATGATGTTTTTATTCTTCCACGGTTTGAAGCGAGATCTCTTCTTCCTCATCCTCAATAAATCCTTGATAGAGTTTCAGCCGTTGGCCATTGACTTTAAATGGTGACCCATTTCGAGGTTTAATTTCTACTGCACCGTGTGGAAAAATATGGGTGACGGAAAAAGGTCCTGACCACCTAGACTTTAATTTACCAGGAAACAATCGAAGTCGTGAATTAAACAAAAGAACTAAATCTCCTACCCGAAATTCATTAGGTTTAATATGTTTGTCATGCCAATCTTTCATTCTTTCCTTATAAATTTCAGAGTTTGAGTATGCATAATTCCTAAGTTCGTCTAATTCATTTATTTGACAAAATCGATTTTTACCAGCAAATTCTAGATCTAAGTTTACATTTTTGATTGCCCAGTAGGCTTTGTGTGCAATTTCTACTGGCAAGTGGCAACTTTTTCCATAGACTAGCTTATATGGGGTTGTACCTATCGTTGTTTTATAAGCAGTTCGAAAAGCCCATAAAGCATCATCTAATTTATCAGCCCATTCCTTTCTATTTAACCCTACGGTTTTTTCAAGTATTCGTTTTAACCCTCTATTGGTCACTTCGGCTTGTCCGTTTGTTTGAGGGTGATAAGCTGTCGAAACCCGGTGATAGACCCCATATCTTGTTAAAAAAATTTCAAGTTGATGATTACAAAAATGGGTACCTCTATCACTTATTAAAGCTTTGGGTGTGCCAAAACGAGAGAATAATTTTTTCAGAAATCTTACCACTACTCTTCCATCATTTGTTGGAAGTGCTTCAGCCTCGGCCCATTTAGACAGGTAATCTACTGCCACAAGTATGTATTTGTTTCCTTTCGATGGTGGAAAAGGTCCCATAAAGTCGAGTCCCCACACATCAAAAATTTCACAAACAAGAATGCCATTTTGTGGCATTTCGTTTTTGGAAGAAATATTACCTGTTCTTTGGCAAGCATCACATGTCTTTACAAGATTTTGGGCATCTTTGTAAATGGTTGGCCAATAAAATCCTGAATCAAATACCTTTCGTGCGGTACTGGCAGCACCATGATGTCCTCCGTATGGACCTTCGTGACAATGGCGAAGAATTCTTCGGGCTTCACTACCATGTACGCATCGTCTGACGAGTTGGTCGGCACACATTTTGAAAAGATATGGATCTTCCCAAAAATAGTGTTTCACATTGGCAAAGAATTTTTTTCTTTGATGATGTGGCCATCCTTTTGCGACTATTCCACTAGCTAAGTAGTTGGCAAAGTCGGCGTACCATGGTTCTTCCTTAAATTCCACCATTTCCAGGGATTCAGTTGGGAATTTTTCGTTGATTTGCTCGCCCCTGGTCGCCTCCAAAGCTGGGTCTTCTAAGCGCGAAAGATGATCTGCTGCGGTATTTTCTGCTCCTCTTTTGTCTTTGATTTCAATGTCGAATTCTTGGAGGAGTAGAATCCACCTAATCAAACGTGGTTTTGCGTCTTGCTTCTTAAAGAGATATCGAATGGCTGCATGGTCTGTGTAGACTATAGTTTTAGAAAGAACAAGATAAGAGCGAAATTTATCAAAAGCAAATACCACAGCTAGTAACTCTTTTTCAGTTGTTGTGTAATTTTCTTGTGCATCGTTAAGTGTTTTACTAGCATAATATATTGGGTGGAAATGCTTTTCTTTTCTCTGTCCCAAGACAGCTCCAACTGCAAAGTCACTAGCATCGCACATGATTTCGAAAGGAAATTTCCAATCAGGTGCTATCATGATAGGTGCATTGATTAACATTTCCTTTAGGGTTAGAAATGCTTGATTGCAATCCTTGTCAAAGATGAAAGGAGCATCTTTTTCAAGTAACTTTGTTAGAGGTCTTGAGATTTTTGAAAAGTCTTTGATAAACCTCCTATAAAATCCGGCATGCCCTAGGAAACTTCTAATCGCTCTTACGGAGGATGGAGGAGGTAACCTAGAAATGGTATCTATTTTGGCTCGATCCACCTCCATTCCTTCGCTTGAGATCTTGTGACCGAGTACTATTCCCTCCGTTACCATGAAATGGCATTTTTCCCAATTAAGGGCGAGGTTAGTTTCCTCACATCGGGATAGCATTCGTTCAAGGTTATCGAGGCATTGGTCGTATGAATCCCCAAAGATAGAAAAGTCGTCCATGAAGACTTCCATTGTCTTTTCTATCATGTCATGGAAAATGGCTACCATGCAACGTTGGAATGTTGCGGGGGCATTACATAGACCAAACGGCATGCGTCGATAAGCAAAAGTTCCATAGGGGCATGTGAATGTTGTCTTTTCTTGGTCTTCGGGTGCTATCGGGATTTGAAAGTAACCTGAAAAACCATCCAAGAAACAGTAAAATTTATGACCGGATAATCTTTCTAACATCTGATCAATGAAGGGTAAAGGAAAATGATCCTTTCTTGTTGCTTCATTTAATCGTCTATAATCTATACATACTCTCCATCCTGTGACGGTTCTTGTCGGTATTAATTCATTTTTTTCGTTAGTAATTACCGTCATACCTCCTTTCTTTGGAACTACTTGGACGGGACTTACCCAAGGACTATCGGAAATAGGATAGATAAGTCCTGCGTCAAGTAATTTGATGACTTCATTTTTAACCACTTCTTGAACATTTGGATTTACTCGACGTTGTGGTTGTATGACAGATTTGTAGTCATCGTTCATCAAAATTTTGTGTGTGCACATAGAAGGACTAATTCCTTTTATGTCAACAAGTTTCCAAGCTATTGCATTTTTGTGTTTTTTCAAAAGACTAACTAGTTTTTCTTTTTCTAGGTTATCTAATTTAGACGAAATAATTACAGGTAATTTACCATCTTTGTCTAGAAAAGCATATTCCAAACCTTTTGGAAGTTCTTTGAGCTCAAGTGGTGGGTCTTTAGGAGACTCCTTATTTGGTTGCTCGTTTCGATCAAGAACTTTAAAAGTTTGTTCTATGGCGACCTCTTCTTCAACAAAGTGGTCAGTCTCTTCACTTGTATCGGGTGGTTCATCTTCATCTTCAATTAGGGGGTCATTATTGCCGAATGGATATTTCATTGATCGTTCGAGATCGACACTTCTTTTAAATGCCCCTAATTGAAGAGGTAGATTATTGAACTTCCGGTTTTTCAAAGCTTCGTAAGTTTTTACAAATGGTCGTCCCAACACTAGAGGAGCGTCATCGAGGATGACAAAGTCGGTTGGAATTACCATTTGATTTGTTTGAACCAAGACATCTTCAACTATACCGATTGATTTTATTACTTTCCGATTGGATAGAAAAATGGGTATTTGAAGTGGAGAAAAATCACTAATACTTAATTTTTCGAAAAGGTAGTTAGGTATTATGTTAACACAAAGATCTTTATCGATTGTGACATTACTAATAAACGAATTTTGAAAGAAACATGGAACCGGTGTGATGTTAATTTCAAATGGGTCTTCTTTTATTAGTGAAGTTTGATCATTAGTTAACTTAACACTTACCGTTTCGTCAATTTTAGTGTTAGTGTTTAACTCTTTTAGAAACTTAGCATGAGTGGGTACTAAACAATGATTTTCGAAAGAAGGTGATAAGAGATGAATTTCTTCGAAATTAGACTCTTCTTGGATTTTAACGTTGTCGGACTCACCTATTTCGTTGTTTAACTCATGTGTCGGTTTTTCACTTATTTGTTCTTCCATTTTTTCATTTTTAGTTATCTCTTCCTTTTTTAATTCTTCTCTTGCGCGGGACTCCTCTTCCCTTGCGCGAGCTTCTTTTATACATCGATCGATAACTCTAATGTGCTCTAATATCCTATCGGTCACTTCGGTTATAGAAAAAGAATCATTATTTTCTAAGCTTGAATCCGGTTGTTCGACCCTTTGTTCCTCATAATACCCATATGAAGTTGATGGTTCGCACCATTGTCCTTCATTGTAAGCATATGATGGATAAGGTTCGTAATTTTGTTCTTCATAATACTCATATGAGGTGGGTTGTTCACGCCAAGGTTCCTCATAATAAGCATATGAAGGTGGTGGCTCATACCTTGGTTCCTCAAAGTATGAGTAAGAAGGCTCATACCTTGGTTCATCAAAATATGAGTATGAGGGAGGAGGTTCATACCTTTGGTCTTCATAGGATGTGTATGAAGTTGATGGTTCGTACCTGGGTTCCTCATAGTAAGTGTATGAATTGGATGGTTGGTACGAGTGATTATCTTGAATTGAACGTGTATTACGACAATTTGTGCAATAATTACCCCTATAATCATCCTCATCATAGGTGTAGTTGTAACCTCCTGAGTATTGATCCATAAGAATCACTCAGCAGACCACCACCGAGTCTCGAGATCAGAAAACAAAAATAAAAACGGAAACAGAGGCTGGACACGGCCCCGTGTTGAGTGGACACGGCCCCGTGTTCAGAATCTGTATCTGGGCGTTTTAGTTAAATTGACTGATCTAGTTGAGCACGGGGCGTGTTCAGTGAGCACGGCCCGTGTTCAAGCTACTGTTACTGGGCGTTTATGAAAAAATCTGCAGCACGGCCCCGTGTTCAGTGAACACGGCCCCGTGTACAGGATACTGTAAATGCAAAACTAAACTAAATGCAGAAAAATGTGCGCGCGTTTAAAAAGGTTTTGAAAAAAAACTGATTAGGCCGTCGATTTTAAGCTTTCTTAAAATCCTTGTGTCCCCGGCAACGGCGCCAAAAACTTGATGTGCGATAAAGTGTCGTATATTTTAGGTGTATATTTTAAGCCCTTTTTTAACACTTATTTTAGCCAAGTTTTAAATTTATAAAACACGATATTTCACTAACACTAAACACACATATGGGCAAGTGCACCCATCGTTGAGTGTAGTATAGCGTTGGTAAGATACCGAGGTCGTCCAAGGACACAAGAGCTTTTAATACCGGTTTATCCTCAACGTCTAACCAAAATAAAAGTTTAGAAAAATGTTTTAAACTAAGAAAAATAAAAACTAACTAAAATGCTGAAAATAAAAATAAAATAAAAACAGATAGACAAGATGAATCACTTGGTTCCGACTCGTATCTAGTATAACCTTTGATTATTTCCGCACTTTTGCACATAATTAAGAGATTATCTTAGTTATTGTAGTAGGCCCCTCTTTTGAAGGTGACGTTACCCTCACCCCAGTAGTTTGAGTCAGCAGGGATACAATCCTAAAGGGGTGGATTATTGGAAGATAATGAATTAAGTTATTAATGCAGTATTGTGGTAGGCCCCGCTTTTGGCGGTGACGTTACCCTCGACTAAGTAGTCTGAGTCAGCAGGGATACAGTCCTAAATAGCCGGGTTATAGTATTAATAGTAGTTAACTTATGAGGGGATCAAAGAGTTTGGACCCCCGCCATCCAATACCGTGAAGTATTGAAGGAGGTCCTACTAAATTTGACTCAGGTCCATTGCAGGACCTCTAAACGCTGAACAATGGCAAGACCTTTACCAAACCGTTCCCTTAACCCCCTACCAGGTAGCCAACATACCTCCATATAGACCGTGGAGATATGAATGGTGAAAATCCTTTATTTTATATAGACAGTAAAATAATGCCAAGACACCACGGACAAACGATAAGGAAAGATCACCTTCAACATAAGTAACTAGTTATTAAAGTCATTAATACAAAACCAAATAAAAAGTGCAAAAGATTAGAAATAAAAAGTATTATACTAGACACTTTGTCTTCACCAAGTGATGTAAGAGACTTAGGCATACATGGCCTTGATTGTCAAGAACTCTTATGATCAATCTTGGATCCCGAGACGACTCACACACTCTATGATGGACAATGGATGATGGTGGTGGATGATGGTGTTGTGATGGTGGTGGGTGGTGGATGAAGTGTGAGAGAGGTGGTGTGCCAAGGGATGAGTTGCAATGAAACCAAGCACTCCTATTTATAGGCTGAACAGAGGCCTGGGCACGGCCCCGTGTTCGCTGGGCACGGCCCCGTGCCCGTCTGACACTCTCTCTCTTCATTAATTGTAATTCGCAATTACAATTAATGCGCCTGCAGTACTTTCGGCACGCCCCCGTGTCCGCTGAGCACGGCCCGTGGTGGGCAATAGAAGCTTCTATAGGTTTGTCTTTTCTGCTGCTTCTTGGGCACGGCCCCGTGCTGGCTGAGCACGGGGCGTGTTCAGCCTTCTGTTTTCTCTATTTTGCTTTGGAAGGTGCCGTTGAGGGTTCGGGCAATCCACTAATGTTCCTTTTCTTGTATTTATGTTGGATTTAGCTGTCTTTTTGCTTCTTTTGCGTTTTTGAGCTCATTTAATCCTGAAAATACAAAAGGAAGACAAAAACACTCTTTTTCCAATATTAGTACTAAAAAAAGGGTTAGTTTTATGCCTCATTTGATGTAATTTATATGTTGCATTTTACACACATCAGGATGACAAAGTCGGTTGGGAAAACGAAGTTTCCAACCTTGACCAATAGATTTTCAGCGACACCTTGTGGAAATTTGATGGATCTGTCGGCGAGTTGTATGCTCATCTTTGTAGGGCTCGTTGTTCCTAGGCCGAGTCGTTTGAACATCGATGTGGGCATGAGGTTAATGCTAGCCCCAAGATCGGCTAATGCATTACGAACGGGGGATTCCCCAATCGAGCAAGGAATCGTGAAGCTTCCGGGATTAATTTTCTTTTGTGGGAGTTTGTTGAGGACTAAGGCGGAGCATTCTTCGCCTAAGTTAACTAATTGCAATGATTCAATTTTCCTTTTATGAGTGAGGAAGTCCCTCATAAATTTTGCATATTTAGGCATTTGGGTAAGGACTTCAATAAAAGGAATATTAACATGCAATTGTTTTAGCAAATTTTCGAACTTTGTGAATTGCTCATCGGTCTTTTGACGATTTAACCTACCGGGGTGTGGAATTGGAGGAGTCTTGGTGGGCTCTTTATTTGGTAAAGAAGCATTTTCTGGTTGTGGTGCGGGTGGAGTCGTGGTTTGGCTGGATTGGCTTCTTTCATCTGGCGGTAATGGAGCCTCCTCGGGACCCATGGTTCGATTCCTCAATGTGATGAGATGTACTTGTGCTTTTAGGTTGGTTTCGGCATTGCTAGGTAACGCGCCTTGTGGTCTCTCGGAGAAATTCTGAGCTACTTGATTTAATTGTTTTTCAATGTTTTGAATGCTAGCTTGTTGATTTCTAAAATTTGATTCCAATTGCTGAAATCAATCCGAGTTTTTCTTTTCGGTTTCGGAAATGAGGCGAGATACAGTATCTTCAAGCCTTTCTCGTCCACCTTGTTGTTGAGAAAAGTTTTGTGGTTGTTGAAAGTTAGTTCGTTTGTTTTGTTGGTTACTACTGTTGCCGGGATCTCTCCAACCAAGGTTTGGGTGGTTACGCCATCCTTGGTTGTAGGTACCCGTTGGAGGACCCGACGGCCTAGGTCTGTTATCAATGTAGTTTACCGTTTTCGTTTGTTCATCTAATTCTTTCAAACAACTCCAATTTTCATGTGGCCCACCACACCCTTCACAAGCCATAACCGAAACCGTTTTTGTCATTTCTAGCTTTTTGATCTTTGAAGAAAGGGCTTCGATTTGGGCTTGTAAAGAAGTGCTTTCATCAACCTTATGGGCGCCCGGGGCAATAGATTTATTGCCTCGGGGAGTGTGCCATTGAAAATTGGTTTGAGCAATTTCCTCAATTTGATTATATATTTCATTTGGGCGACGATTACCTAAAAGTCCACCGGAGCTAGAATCAAGTGTTTGCCTTGTGTGTGGCAACAACCCATTGTAGAAAGTGGATACTTGTTGCCATACCGCAAGATCGTGATGAGGACACTTTCTTAGTAGCTCCTTGAACCTTTCCCAAGTTTCATATAAGGATTCCCCATCCTCTTGTGAATATGTATTAATTCCAGTCATTAATTTAGCCGTTTTAGCAGGAGGGAAATACTTATATAGAAACTTTTGGGCTAGTTCACCCGAGCCAACTGGGAGGGTGTTAAGCCAATCCTTAGCTCGGTCTTTTAGTGAAAATGGAAACATCCGAAGGCGAATGGCGTCGTTTGATGCTCCATTGATCCGAAAGGTATCACATATTTCTAAGAAATTAGTAATATGTAGATGGGGATCCTCGTCCGCAAGCCCATGGAAGGTTGCGGAGTTTTGAAGCATTTGTATCAAATGCAGCCGATGTTCGAAGTTATTGGCCTCGACATTTGGTGCATTGATAGCGGCGCCGAGATTACCTACAGTGGGTCGTAGGTAATCCATGAGGGTACGTTGGTCCGCCATTGGAAGTGGGTCCCCCGAAACTTTCTCTTCGTTTTTAGCTTTAAGTCTTTTTCTGAGAAAGCGTTCGGGTTCTTCTAGAGGTTCTTTTATGTCTCTACTAGAACTGGAGCTCATGCACTATGTAGGAAGTTCAAATGTGGCGCCTGGGTTCCCAGTCCTGAAACAAAAACAGAAAAGAACGTTGGTCAGAAGGTTCACCACGGCCCCGTGTTCAGCGAACAAGGCCCCGTGTTCAGCGAACAAGGCCCCGTGTTCAGTGAACACGGCCCATGGTCGGAGTTACAGTGATTGTTTTCTGGATCCCTGTTACTGGGAGTTGGGCACGGCCCCGTGTTGCACCGACACGGCCCCGTGTTCAGCTCTCTGTAACTCGGAAAATAAAAACTGCCAGTAACAAGGCTGGACACGGCCCGTGTCCGACCAGGCACGGCCCGTGCTGAGCTCTGCAGAAGCTGAAAAACTAAGAAAAATCCTAAAAAAAATGAAAAATAAGAAAAACGATTAGGCCGCTGATTCCTAACTTTCTTAAAATCCTTGTGTCCCCGGCAACGGCGCCAAAAACTTGATGCGTGTGAAGTGTTATATATATTAGGTGTATATTTTAAGCCCTTTAACACATTTTTAGCCAAGTTTTAAATTTATAAAACACGATATTTACTAACACTAAACACACATATGGGCAAGTGCACCCATCGTGAGCGTAGTATAGTGTTGGCAAGATACCGAGGTCGTCCAAGGACACAAGAGCTTTTAGTACCGGTTTATCCTCAACGTCTAATCAAATCAAAAAGTTTAGAAAAATGTTTTAAACTAAGAAAATAAAAACTAACTAAAATGCTGAAAAATAAAAATAAAAACAGATAGACAAGATGAATCACTAGGTTCCGACTCGTGTATAGTGTAACCTTTGATTATTTCCGCACTTTTGCACTTATTTAAGAGATTATCTTAGTTATTGTAGTAGGCCCCTCTTTTGGAGGTGACGTTACCCTCAACCCAGTAGTTTAAGTCAGCAAGGATACAATCCTAAAGGGTCGGATTATTGAAAGATAATTAATTAAGTTATTAATGCAAATTATGGTAGGCCCCTCTTTTGAAGGTGACGTTACCCTCGACTAAGTAGTCTGAGTCAGCAGGGATACAGTCCTAAATAGCCAGGTTATAGTATTAATAGTAGTTTAACTTATGAGGGGATCAAAGAGTTTGGACCCCCGCCATCCAATACCGTTAAGTATTGAAGGAGGTCCTACTAAATTTGACACAGGTCCCTTGCAGGATCTCTAAACGCTGAACAACGGCAAGGCTCTTACCAAACCGTTCCCTTAACCCCCGACCAGGTAGCCAACATACCTCCATATAGACCGTGGAGATATGAATGGTGAAAATCTTTTATTTTATATAGACAGTAAAATAATGCCAAGACACCACGGACAAACGATAAGGAAGAATCACCTTCAACATAAGAATAAAAAGTATTACACTAGACACTTGTCTTCACCAAGTGATGTAAGAGACTTAGGCAAACATGGCCTTGATTGTCAAGAACTCTTACGATCAATCTTGGATCCCGAGACGACTCACACACTCTATGATGGACAATGGATGATGGTGGTGGATTATGGTGTTATGGTGGTGGTGGGTGAAGTGTGAGAGAGGTGGTGTGCCAAGGGATGGTTTGAGCTTGAGCCAACGCTCCTATTTATAGGCTGAACAGAAGCTTCGGCACGGCCCCGTGTCCACATCCTTCTCTTTCTTCATTAATGGCTCTTGTCTTTATTAGTTGACCACGTTCCCGTGTCCGCTGAGCACGACCCCGTGTGCAGAAGAATATTTGTACTACAAAGATTTGCCTGGATTCTGCGAATCTTATAGTTGACCACGGCCCCGTGCCCGCTGAGCACGGCCCCGTGGTGGGCAATAGAAGCTTCTACCACTTTGTCTTTTCTGCTGACACTTGGGCACGCCCCCGTGCTGGCTGAGCACGGGGCGTGTTCAGTCTTCTGTCTTCTTGTTTTGCTTGGGAAGATGCTGTCGTGGGGTCGGGCATGTCACGTTTGTTCCTTTTCTTGTATTTATGTTAGATTTTGCTGTCTTTTTGCTTCTTTTGTTAATTTGAGCTCATTTAATCCTGAAAATACAAAAGGAAGACAAAAGCACACTTTTTCCAAATTAGTACTAAAAAGGGTTAGTTTTATGCCACAATTGATGTAATTTATATGTTGCATTTTGCACACATCACCTAGGATTTGGAGGAATTCTAAAACAAGAACATAATAATAAAGAAAGTTTAGTCAGATATTATTCAGGTGCATGGAATGATACTCATAAAAATTATTCAACAATTAAAAAGGAAATTTTAAGTATAGTCCTATGTATAAAAAAGTTTGAAGATGATTTATATATGAAACCATTTTTATTAAGAATTGATTGTTTATCTGCAAAATATATTTTTGAAAAAGACATAAAAATTTTGATTTCAAAACAAGTTTTTGCAAGATGGCAAGCATTATTAAGCAATTTCGATTTTCAAATAGAATTTATAAAAGGAGAGAATAATTCTTTACCATATTTTTTATCAAGAGAATTTTTACAGGGAATATGAGCAACTCCGATTCTACAAAAAAAGATTGTATTTTCAAAACAACAATTCTCAAAATCCCAATTATCAATTTCTCCAGGTTCTCCATCAAGACCAACCCATTTGCAACAATTTTCCTTATTACCTAATATTCAAAACAGGTTCGCCCCTTTAACCCCAGGACCTAGACCAAGACCTCCATTTTCATCCATTATTCAGAATTTAGAATCAAAACCCATTATCCAATCTCCTTCTTTCACAAAACTTTCTAAACAGACCTCTTCTTAACCTCTTTTCCAGCAACTATTCCTTATATTATCAACCCAAATAAAAAGATTATCAAAATTCTAGAACCTCTGGAGGTTGAGAAGGGTAACAAAACCTTTTTATCTCTAATCGACTTCATCTATCCAAGAGGATGTCATTTTTTCAAGGGAGAATACAAGACCCGAGAATATTATCAAGCAATTTTAGTAGATTCAGAATCAGCAGTTATTCGACACAATTTTAATAATGGAGATCCTACTAAGATTGCTTATAGTCAAGTAAAAATTTTAAAGGTTCTATCTTTAGAAGACTGGAATTCTAAGCCCTATAATCCAAAAACCCTTTCAAACTTCTGTACCTATCCTCAATACGACTATTATGATTATCAAGATGCATGGGAATATGCATTCTTTCTAAGAAACTTTGACCATTCCTGGTTTTTACAATTTGACTAAGATTTTTCAAATATTTATCAAAGATGGTTTGTTAAATGGTTTAAATATATGGGAATTATTCCAGAAGCTTTTCCCAAAGAGATTTCAGAAGCATTTTCAAGATTTGTCGAGTATTTTCAACATGAAGGAACACCAATTTTTGAATATACTTTACAGTTTATGAGTGTATTTAGAATCCCATGGATCTGTTTATGGACGTACAATTTTCAAGAAGAAAGCCCTACAGAACTTTCTCCTCCATTGCTCTTTAGACAATATAGATGCAAATGGTGGAATAAGTGTGTCATTACAAAAGCCAATTCTCAAGCAGTTACCAAGTATTATAAAGAATTAACCATTCAATATGAAAAAAGTTTAAAGTCTCCGGTTCGAGAAATCAAAACCAGCAATGAAGACCAAGAATATATTCAAAGACTTCAAGACTACAATTCTCTAGAAGAAATATTAAAAATAGTCAATGAAATTCGACAGTCTTCAACCCCTTCTAAACATTCATCTCCGGGGACTGAAGTTTTTCAAGATTCTCAAGACCCATATGATTTGATGTAAAAAAAGGGGGGGATATACATATACATATATATATATATGTAATAATAATTATAATCATTGTTCTTTGGCCGACAAAAGATAGATGTTGCCAATAATTCTACTAGTGGACAATCAACTTTTCTTATCTTCAAAAGTGATGCAAATAATTCAACAAAGAGACAATCAACTTTTCCTATTTTCAAAAGGTGGTGCAAATAATTCAATAAGAAGACAATCAACTTTAGAGGCAATTTTCAACAAAGGCAAATTCAACAAGAAGACAATCAACTTTAGAGGCAATTTTCAACAAAGGCAATCTCATACGGAAGAATTTCTCAAGAATAAATAATGAAGACCTTTTTTCCATCTATAAAAGGGAAGATGATCAAAGAAGGAAAACACATCTTTTTTACACACCTTTTCTTACATCTTCTCTTATGTATGAAAAAAACCGTCAAACCCAAAACTTGTATTATCAACCTCTCTATGTTCAAAATCTTTAGATTTTCAAATTATAGTTGCTCCTCCCGATTGTAAGGAAATCAATTGTAATCAAGATTTTCAATCAATAAACTCAGGTATATTTTAAATTTATATCATGGTTGTTTATGTTGCCATCTCTTTAAATTAATTCATATTGTCTTCATGTTTAATCTTCTTCATATCAAAACGATCCTAAACCGTTTTGGTAGAAATGTTAAAATATTAAGAGAAGAAAATAATTATAGAGTAAAACTTATGGAAAAAATTTCAAGAACAATTAATTTATTATGATTATTAGCCCTGAATTTTAATCTCTTTAAAATATATATGTTTTAAGATTTTCGCTACTTGAACGATTTTAATGGCGACCTTCATTACGTTATATCTATTATCATATCCGTTTACGTACAATATATCTACGATCAGGTGGTATTGGCCAGTTGTAAGTGTTTGAATATTAACACTTGGGCCAACAGTTGTTTGACCATTTCCAATGAGTTGATTATATCCACGAGGGTGTCTGTTTACCCTTGGCTTTTGAGGCATTTTGGAAACTTCTTCATACATGTAAGGCATTATTTAAAAAGTTGGCTGCCCACAACCTCTTGGATATTTGTTTGAGAGAGGAACATTAGCGACTTGAACCTCCCTATATATAGGGTTTTGTTTCAAAGCCCTGATAACTGGTGTTTGAACATGTTCAAATTTTTTAGGAGTTGGTTGTGGCCCAATTTTGGTAGGGCCAACTCCTTGAGTAGCAAATGATTTAGCTATGAACTCATTTATTTTGATATCATACTTTTTAAGAAATGAAAATTTTCGTATGACCCATATCTTTCTTTAGTAATTTATACAATACATATATTGCATTTATAGTCCCGTTAATAGTTAAACATCGAATTAATGACATTTATCCATGTTTCAAAACCTTTCAAAGACATTCACTAATGTTTACAAAACGTGTTGTCTAATCCAACATACTTAACTTTTAAACCATACAAACCTTATGTACAAAAGTATGAAAAACACAACATCAAAACGTTTTGTGACAAAAGAACTAGTTTCATTCGCGGAAGCTTCTTTATGCGCGTGTTCGGCTCTAAGACATAGCTTGATCTTCATCCACAAGTTTATATAGTTACCTATAACCAAAATCGTGCAAAACATCAGTTATATGACGTTATAATGTAGTTCAACAAGTTTAAAATGTCAAACTTATAACAATAAAAATTTTTGCAGGTTTATACTGTTGTCGCGGGGCGCAACATATTAAGCCCTAGCCATCGCGGGCCGTGAGGGCCATCGCGTGTTGCGACGTATACCTGAGTTGTTGTCGCGTGGTGCGACGGATGACTTTTTCCAGCGTGTTTGGCTTAAAAAGCTGCATTTTCCCAGCTATGATTCATTTTACGAAAACCACCATATCTTGTTCGTTTCTAGTCCGATTTGGGTCACGTTTCTTTCTACGTGACCGTAATCAGATAATCTATAACATGAAATAAAAATCCAACATATGACTGAACAATTTTTCTTACTTTGAACCCTCGGTTTATAGAGATGTTCATCATTATTCGACCCGTTTCACTTAATGAACCATCGAATTTTCTTATGAGCTCAGAACTTCTAATAGAACTTATACATCAACATACTTGTGTTTTACGACACATTATATATTAAAATTCAAGTACCATTAACAAAGTATCTATGTATTTATCAACCCATTTAACTTAACTAGTGACCTTCATCATTTTAAATTACCAAAGTTCAATACTTTAATGATTTTAACCCGTTTGATTTCACTAGCGAAATCCATCACCTTTTTTAATCAAACATGTAGTATTCGAGTCAATTTGACCCGTTTAAAACTTTTAATAATTTTAATGGATTTAACAAGAATCCTTTAATATGAATTCTCCTTCTTTTAGTCATACTAAATCCTGAGTTTATGAATTATATTCATCGTTAACCGTGTCTCGGCTAACGAACCTAATGCGTATTATTTAATAATCCGGGCATTATTTGAAGTCTTATTATTGTGCGACCTTCCCGGTTCGCATCGAGACAACAATTTGACCTGTTTAACTTTCCTACTGACATCCATCGCCTTATTTCACCAAAGTTCATTACTTTGGTTATTTTGACCCGTTTGGTTTTTATTGGCGAACTCTCTCGCTTTCACACAACCAAACCTGTATAATTCGGATCACTTTGACCCGTTTAAATCTTAAAGTGGAATCCACCACTTCTACGTTTTTACTTATCACTATACTCTAGTGATTTCGGTCAGTTAGTACATACGGAATCCTCCGTTTTAGTAATAACCAATCTTCACAACGATTTAATTATTATTCAAATAACTAAACATTAGATATTAATGAAATTTTACGAAGCGTATAGCCGCGTACCTTTAGAGCTTTCCTTTCAACCGATTGTCTGTTCCACCTTGGTTACTAGACGATCCACCCAAATTGCCTATAAAATCTAATTCGGACATATCGCTTAATATCCATAATTCTATATTCAACTTTTAAATGCTTTAAACTAGCCAAATAAG
Organism: Helianthus tuberosus; assembly: GCA_030545235.1. NCBI lineage: Eukaryota > Viridiplantae > Streptophyta > Magnoliopsida > Asterales > Asteraceae > Helianthus > Helianthus tuberosus. Next base: position 71,164,788 of record CM060388.1, on the reverse strand, counting down.
TAATTATTTCATAATTCTCACTTATTTCAAATTCATTCAAACATTTTATCAAACACCTTGTGTGCATAATTAGTATCCTAACATTATCATGCTCATGATTAATGACTTTAACCATGTTAAAGCATAGTATTTCAATTCATATTTCAAGAATACTATAACTACACTAAAACTTAATTCCAAACATTCAAGTAATACTAAATCATCTCTATGATTCAAGTGTTCTTCATAATATTCACAAAACCCACATATGATAACTCATCAATTCAATAGGTTATAACACAATTTCACTAAATTTTCATCTAGGGTTTGTTCCTAGAGTTGTAGTCATCTTAATTGAGTCAAAATATCAATTAATCTTTCAAAAACTTCATCCATGAGAATTCATAACAAATCAAACTTTAACCAAATATCAAAATTAAGCATACCTTATGATCTCCCAAGGTTGGTGATCAAGATTTTTGCTTAAAATTGATTCCTAATCGAATTCTTCGTTGATTATTGGAGGGATTTAAGTGAATTTAAGGTTTGAGAGCTAGAACTCTGTCTTTGGATCTGTGTTTGGTCGACCAGGAGATAACACACCTAAGGGTGTGTTTGAAACTTATAACTTGTTGTAAAAACAAGTTCCAATATTGACTAAATTGATCCCTCTAATTATAAAGTTTATAAATAGGATTAAAATCCTTTGTTTCTTTATTAATTAACATAGATATTTAACTAAGTTAAATATCCTAGTTTTATATTTTTACTATATCAATAATATTAATTATACATGTTTACACACATATAATTTTATATTTTTAGGGGTGTTACAAGTCTACCCCCATGAAAGAGGATTTCGTCCTCGAAATCATAATACGTACCAAACAAAAAAAAGGTGTAAGTGGCTCATCTCTTCTTCGGACTCCCAAGTGATGTCCGATCCCTGTCGGTGTTCCCATTTAATTTTAACTTGATTGATTTCTTGGTTTCTTAAGCTTTTAACCTTTCAATCAAGAATTCTGATAGGCTTTACGACATAGTTTAGTTTATCATCAACTTCGATATCGTCATAGCTTATGTAAGCTGTTTCATTAGCTAAGCACTTTTGCAAAAATGAATCATGGAAAGTGTTGTGTACCTTGCTCAATTCTTCTGGCAGTTTGAGTAGTTAAATTACCTTACTTACACGTTCCATGATTTTGAATGGCTCAATAATCTTGGAATCAATTTCTTCCAAATTGGATAACCCCTTCCTATAGGGATACTTTGAATGTAACTATATCACTAACATAAAACTTGACTGGTTTTAGTCTTTTAGTCACGTAAGACTTTTATCGATCTTGGGCAGGATCACTTAAATCTTTTTGTTAGTGCTCCTTACTATATATATTTGTGGGCTAATTCTAATGTACCCACTTCATCCCAACACCCTGGGGTTGATATTTCTTTTTGTAAAGCATTTCGTACAGAAACATTCCAATACTGGTATGGTAGTTATTATTTTATGAAAATTCAACTAGTGGTAGATAGACATCCCACCTACCGCCAAACTCGATAATACATGCTCATAGCATTTCTTCGAGCATTTAAATTGTTCGCTCGCTTTGCCTAAAGGTCTGCGAATGATATATGGTACTAATGAACAACTTAGTACCCATTTGTTTTTGGAAATCGCGCCAAAAGTTTGAAGTGAACCGTGTATTTCTATCCGATACGATAGATATCGGCACTCCATGGTGAGATATGATTTCATTCGTATATACTTCTGACATCTTATTAGACGTGCATGTCTCGCAAATCGGAATAAAGTGAGCACACTTTGTCAATCTATCATCAACTACTACCCAATTGGCGTCAAATCCACGTGTTGTTCTTGGTAGTTTAGTTAATAGATCTATAGTGATGTGCCCTTATGTTTACACCGGAATGTCTAACTACTAAAGTTTACCATAAGGCTTCTGGTGTTCTGCTTTTAATTGCAAACAAGTTAAGCATTCTTTTTTTACATATTTAATTATGTCTCGTTTCATTCTGGGCCACAATATGTCTCGTTTCATATTGTGGTACATTTTGGTAGCTCCTAGATGAATAGAATAACGAGACTGGTGGGACTCATCTAGAAGAAGAGTTTTAACCTTACATGTGTTTAGAACCCAGATTCGATAGAAACGGGTTTTTAGTTCATTACTATTATCTCTCAAGTCTTTGAACTGACCCACAATTCTTTTACCGTCTCTAACCGATGTCTTTATCTCCTATTTAACTCCTTTTGATCAAAGAAGTAATTGAGACTTTTATAGTTAGTGAAAATTATACCTTTCACACTATACTGGTAACGTTAATACCGGAGCACTGGTCAATTTTTCTTAAAGTATTAGAAAGGCATCTTCTTGTATGCTTCCCCATAAAATTTCTCCTATTCACGGTTCAATTTGATTAATGGCCTTGTGAATTTAGAGAAATCTTATATAAATCTCTTGTAATAAGCCGCAAAACCTAGGAAACTCCTAATCTTTGATGGATTTTTCGGAGGTTTCTATTTAAACACAGCTTCTATTTTTTTTATTGAATGGGTCTGCCGACACTCCATCGGCACCAATAATATGACCCAGAAACTGTACCTTGCGTAGCCAAAAGACACATTTTAAAAACTTCGCGTAAAGTCCTTTACACCTAAGCGTTTCAAGTACTTCACGCGATGACACTCATGATCCGTTTCTCTCCTTGAATACACGAGAATATCGTCGATGAATACTATCATCGATTTGTCTAGCATCGGTTTGCAGACATGGTTCATAAAATCCATGAAAACCGCAGTTGCATTTGTTAATCCGAAAGACATTACTAAGAATTTGTAATGTCCATAACGCGTTCAAAACGCCATTTTCGATATGTCTTCTTCTTTAAGAATACTACCAGCGCTCCCCATGGAGAAATGCTTGGCTATATAAATCCCTTGTCGAAAAGGTCTTGCAATTTTGACAACAATTCTTATAGTCCTGATGACGCTAATCAATACGGAGCTTTGGCTACCGTATTCGCGCCTGGAACTAATTCGGTGTCAAATTATACCTCGCATACAGGTGGTATCCCCGGTAGATTTTTCCGGAAAAACATCATCAAACTCCCGTATGACTAGTACGTCTTAAATTTCTAGAGATTCTTTAGTTGAATCATGTATGTAAGCCTTATACGCCTTACATCCATGTTGAACGAGCTTATAAGCTTAAATAATTAAATAAATTAGGGGACTGCAACTTTTCTCCCCATAAATAATAACATGTTTCCTGCTCGAAGACATTAGTTATATCTCCTTACGGTTGCATATTACTTTCACGTGATATCAAGCTAGTCAATCCCTTCCAATTACTACTTGAAATTTTTCACATTGACATGGAAATTAGGTCGACGAAATGTTCTTCATCGTCAATACTCAATTTGCAGTTTTAACACATATCATAACCAACAAAACTTTTTTATTATTACCTACTTCTACTTCTTAAAGCATAGGTAATTTCATTAACGTGACTGTAGGGTGTTGAATAAATCGATTTGAAACAAAAGATTTATTTGCACCCGTAAAAATTAAAAATTCATGCTGAAATTGAATTTACAAGAATATACCTGAAACGACATCAGGTTCAGCTTTAGCCTCTGTGGCTATCATGTGGAATGACCTTGCCCTCGATTTCTGGGCATCAGACTTTGTGTCAGGTGTTCCTTTAGTTCCAAGCCGCTCTGGACATTTAGACTTCTTATGTCCCGGCTTATAGCATTTACCCTTGTGAATTTTTCCACATATTTTACACTTATGTAACCCCCTTTTTGTAACTCCTTTCTTGGGAGCTTTATTAAACTTTAATTTCTTTACGGGACTTAGATTCACATCCAATCCTTTCATCTCTTTATTGTAAGATATTGTCTTTTAATTCAGTCATCATATCGTCCACCTCTGGCACGATTGTGGTTTATAATCTATCGATAAACTGTGATAGACTATTTTCTAAAGCTTTTCCGACTTCCTCGAAAATCTTAGCTTTCATTTGTTCAGTTAAGTCGAATCACCTCCGGTTAGTCCAGACATTTCTTTAACTGAAACGTCCATAACAGTTAATCAATAACTATTCAATTTATTTCCATTTCGTTATATGGAAATTTATTTCCCATACACTTAATCATAAGTGATGTGTTATTCCGTTTTTGGTTTGGTCAAGTATAAAACTTGCCTCACCTTTCTTACTTAGTGTATTTCCCGGGTTCAAGCGTATTCATACACTCCTCCCATACACTTTTCACATATTTAACATCATTTAAATCTGTACATCTAGACTTGTTTGTAATAAATTCTTACCAGATGTCTTGATCAAGCTTTGAACCGAACACGCTTTGTCTTAACGAGGCTCTGATACCAACTTGTAAGACCCATATCTTTCTTTAGTAATTTATACAATACATATATTGCATTTATAGTCCCGTTAATAGTTAAACATCGAATTAACGACATTTATCCATGTTTCAAAACCTTTCAAAGACATTCACTAATGTTTACAAAACGTGTTGTCTAATCCAACATACTTAACTTTTAAACCATACAAACTTTATGTACAAAAGTATGAAAAACACAACATCAAAACGTTTTGTGACAAAAGAACTAGTTTCATTCGCGGAAGCTTCTTTATGCGCGTGTTCGGCTCTAAGACATAGCTTGATCTTCATCCGCAAGTTTCTATAGTTACCTATAACCAAAATCGTGCAAAACATCAGTTATATCACGTTATAATGTAGTTCCACAAGTTTAAAATGTCAAACTTATAACAATAAAATTTTTTTGCAGGTTTGTACTGCTGTCGCGGGGCGCGACAGTTTAAGCCCTAGCCGTCGCGGGCCGCGAGGGCCGTCGCGTGTCGTGACGTATGCCTGAGTTGCTGTCGCGTGGAGAGACGGATGACTTTTTCCAGCGAGTTTGGCTTAAAAAACTGCATTTTCCCAGCTATGATTCATTTTACGAAAACCAGCATATCTTGTTCGTTTCTAGTCCGATTTGGGTCACGTTTCTTTCTACGTGACCGTAATCAAATCATCTATAACATGAAATAAAAATCCAACATATGACTGAACAATTTTTCTTACTTTGAACCCTCGGTTTATAGAGATGTTCATCATTATTTGACCCGTTTCACTTAATGAACCATCAAATTTTCTTATGAGCTCAGAACTTCTAATAGAACTTATACATCAACATACTTGTATTTTACGACACATTATATATTAAAATTCAAGTACCATTAACAAAGTATCTGTAAGGACCTGCAAAAAAGTCCCACAACACTCCGTAAGTAGAAACCCGGACCCCTAAAACCCTAATCCTTGTGAAAAAACCAAGAAATTCAAATTTATTGGTCGCTCGCGGGCCGCGTAAGACTTAAGGGAAGCTTACGCGGGGCGTGACAACTTGATAAGTCTCCGGATAAGTTTTAGGCCACGTGTCTAACACGTGGCAAGCCTACACGTGACACGGTAGCCCTAGCCGTAGCTAGGGTGGCCCTCGCGAGCCGCGTAAGATTCTCTTCAGGTTTACGCGGGCGGCGAGAGACTCAAAATGCAGCTATAAATAGCACGTGCAAGGGGCTTTCATCTGTGCTCGAAAAATACTTTCAAAACCGCAACTTTCTGCTTAGTTACGGGTATTTAGGAGGTGAAACGCTGCTACGATTACGGGGTAATAACTCGATCACTGCTACGATACAATGTCCGATCGATTGAAACCGATCCGATGGATGTTTAAGTGCTTCCCGAATTCGGGCTATACTTTGTCATTCGTCGTGAGGGTTTTGATTTCGTGAGTTTATCGTAAATGTTGTATTAAGTTACTAACCTAGTTTCGTGTGCATTGTTATTTAACTAGGTTACGAGGCTAAATCAGTAGGCAAAGTTCTGTCCAACTAAACTTGCAATGTGAGTCATTCTCTTTTTATCAAAAAGTGTTTTACAATACCTAAATGTTTTCTAGTTATATGTTACAGGGATTAAGTATTTGTTATCTTAAATTACTGGCAGTAAGTGGGGTACTGTGCACAATGACTACTGTTTTGTCACATTTAGGTGAAAGGACCTAAATAGTGATACACGTCACTTTTGGGTGAAATGACCTAAATAGTGATATGACCACAGTCATAGATCCGGTCGAGTGACAACTGAACCAGCTAATTATAAGATAGAGGCAATTGTAATTGCTCTTAATATTGTAATATATAATAATGTGTCGTTTTGTGCAAATTGAATGACTCGCCGGTATTTCCCCGCTGATAAAATCTTTTTAAACATGTTTCAGGTGATTTTCTGTGAACCAGGGAAAAGTGCCACGTAGCACTACCAGCTTGGATAAAGTGGCTAAGTAAATAAATAAACATGTTTTTGTAACCAGGGAATTTCCCAGTGAAATTCCTCTATTGTAAATTACGGGATTTATCCCAAAACTTGAAATAAAATAATCGGGTGTTTTCAGTTTTAAAAGATCCTGTTATAATTTCAGCTGCCAAAATTAAATACCACGGGTTTTCTGTCTCACGGCAATCGAACCAGGAAACTGGGTCGGGGGCCGTGACAGAAAAAGGTGGTATCAGAGCCACTGATTTAAGCTAATTAAGTATTTAGAAATACTTAATTTTTCAGATTTCCATTTTGTGATTCTGTGAAGGATTTAATTTAATAAATAAAATTTTAACTTAAAATTTTGTGTGTTTCTTCATGTGTGCTAACAGCATGAATGAACTGTCGGAGGCACTCCGAAACTTTACTATCTATACCACCGATATGGATACCACCGGGACTCTATCCGGCTATCAAGCAGATACTGAAGAGCCAATAATGTTCCAGGCCCAACCGCAGGTCAAGCCAAAGCCTAAAAAGAGGAGGAAAATCTTGGACTGCAACGCGGACGTAGGAAGAAGCCAGCTGCCCAGAAGGTGAAAAAGACTGAGGATCCGAAGGACAAAGGGAAAGGAAAGGAGATCGGGGAAAGTTCCGGGCAAGCCCAGGAAATGCCACCAGGGGAGGAGCTTGATCGAAAACTAGCGAATTGTGACCTCATCGGACCTGCCGATGAAAACCTTTTCAATTTCCCAGCCCAATCACAACTTTCAATTAATTTTGAACCGGCCATCCCAGACCCTATTGTCAACCCCCAACCTGTCACAGGCCAGCTGGAAGAGTGGTGGACAAGCGACTGGAACTTTCAGAATTTTATGAATAACCCCAATGTCTATTTTCCCCAGTTTGACCCTGAACCTGCACCATTCCCACCTATGAGCACAGAAATCGTGGCCGAGTTACGCCGCTACGGCGAGGAGCTGGTAGATGCAGGCAACCGAATATGGGAAGTGAGGGAGAATATCACCTAGAAATACGACGAGAGGGAGCGTCGTTTCTGAAAGACCAGCTAACTGTGATTGTATAATAATAATTGTAGAAAATATATATATATATATATATATTAATAATAATAATAATAATAATAATAATATAATGTATAATAATAACTAAAAATAAAACTTTTGTAAAATAGATGGTTTGTAACGATGCATAATATTATAAAAATACATGAATGTCGCAAGGTCGACGGTTTGGCTATATGTGTTGATGTGACTATGTGTTTTGATTGCTTGATTATGTTTAATTGCTATCCATTTTATGATCATAATTTGCGTATATTGTTAATGATTCAGATGGAAAAAGAGAGTAACCAACCGATAAATGAAGTTAACCAATCTGAACAAAATGAAGACCATTTTCTTAACAGGTAAGATATAGAAAATATCGTTGCTCAGGGAATAGCCAATGCTATCCCGACAATTGTTGCTGCCGTTAAAAACCCTGCTGAACCTTCGCAAGCCAACAATAGCAAGCGTACTCGCGACGATAATTTTAGTAACAGTGTGAATGGAAGCGGAAATAACGACAATAATGTGGTTCAAGCCCCAATACTCAAGAAAATGAAAGTTGCAACCCCTGGTTGCACTTATAATGAATTTCTTGCCTGTAAGCCAGCCGAATTTGCAGGCAATGAAGGGGCAACTGCCGCACTACGTTGGATAGAAAAGACCGAAGCAGTAATCAAAATCAGTAAATGTGCAGAAGAAGACAAGGTTATGTGTCACACCCCTTTCTGCGGCGGAAGCACGAGGTGTGATCATGAAAGGTTCTCATTGCATACGAAAGGTAAACATACTACATGCTCATAAAATAACTTCAAAATGCCAAACATTACATAACCGAAAACATGGTTTAAGTGTTTACATCACAAGACAGCATTTTGTCTGATAAGTTTACAACTTTATTCAAAGATAAACAATAGCGACATCCAAGAGCATGAGTAAAACCGCGCGCACATCCACTAGTTACCTGAAATACATGTGAGTTTTGGAAAAACGTCAACATAATGTTGGCGTGAATTCATGCAATTTTTGTATTTCACGTTTGTATACTTTGTATGAAAACATAATTTGTATCTTGTATAAATCAAGTCTTTTGTGTACACCACGTACTCATGTATAAATCAAGTATTCTTGTATAAATCATGTATTTCTGTATGTATCAAGTGTTAATGGGTTGCAAAGCCATTAACATGTGACACGACATAAGAAGTCACCAAATCATAGGCATTTTTCTAGTAGTCGATTCACGACTGAGACACAAAAACACTACTCGGTTCTAGTGGTCACCAAGAGTGGGACTGCCCTGAAACCCATTAGATCTAACCTTTTGTTCTGCGGTCTTAGTATGTACACGATTAATGGTGCTTATGGTACCCTATTCGTGACACGATTTCTCGTATCATTCCTCAATTCTTGTTTCCATCATACCATTTGTAAACATTGTAATATTTGTAACATGTATTTCACCCCCGAAGTTATAAAACTGAAAACAGTTAAAAGAAAAGGGGGAGCATGAACTCACAACTTTGCGTTCCTTGCGTCGTAAACTTCACCGGATTTGCTTAATTAACGTCGTGACCTATACGTGTTTTCTTAACGTGTTGGTGCATGTTTTGTGACAACAGCTTAATAGTTTGTTTATTTAGTCTTTGGATATTTTGTATTGGGCTTAACATATTGGTTAGGGAGTTATTTAGTGTTATGGGCTTGGAGAATGGCCTGGCCCAGACCAAAGCCCATGTCCAAACCTTGTCCTATATAAACAAGGATTGGTATAAGGGTTTAGGTTAGACATTGGACACACTTAGAGACACTTGTTAGACATTTGAGACATTGGGAGAAATCTATAAAGAGTGGCTAGGAGATTTCTAGTGGGTCTTGAATTGATTGTAAACTTCGTGTTGGATAATCAATAGAAGACCGGATTGAAAATATATCGTGTTCTTGATTCTGTTTCTACACGTTTTCAGTGAAATCTGATCTAGGGGATTCCGCACTCTAGGTTGGATCGACGATTCTGTTACAATCCATACGGCTCTCGAGACCTACAATTGGTATCAGAGCATTAGGCTCTTGATTTGCTCGGTTCAGAATCATTTTCTGCAGAAAATCGAAGTTTTGGACGTGTTTTGGCGGCTGTTCTAGGGTTCTGCTGGTGATTTCGGACAAACTGTTGAATTTCGGATAAAACATCACCATTTCGGACCAGAATTCAACCATTTCGGATCAAACTGTTGAATTTCGGACCAGATCAGTTGCATTTCGAACAGAATTCAATCATTTTGGTTCAATTTCGGACCAAGAACAAGCATTTCGGATCAGAAGGACTTGATTTCGGATCTGATTGTCTCATTTCAGATCAGATCAGTCTCATTTCGGATCAGATTATTCCATTTCGGGCCAGGGGTGCTGATTTCGGATAAGGGTGTTCATTTCGGACCAGCAGGTGTTCTATACGGACCATTTCGGACAAGGTGGAATTTTTCTTCGCTTGCGTAAGAAAAACTTCACAGTCTCGCGTTTAGAAAATTATCCGTAACTCATCTCAGTAAACCATTTGCACCGTTGAATTCCTTGGATTTTTAGGGCAAAAAAAAACTCTGGAAAAATCCGGAAATAGGATTTTGACATTATATATCATTGGAATCGTAATTTCGAGTCGAATCTAACGGTATACTTTGGTAATCACAGTTTTTCGGAAATATTTTGTACGTTTTGACAGTACTGTCACGGTAAAAGCTCGACAAGGACCGGTAGAGAAGTTAGAATTGGATTTTGACACAGGTTACCAAAATTCATTTGAACTTTTACGCTGCGTGATGGCTAAGATGAACAATGGAAGGGAGACTGTTAAGAATTGGCCAAAGCTTACGAACGTCAAAGAATATGCTGATTAGAAAGAAAAGTTTGAGTTGTTTATGAAAAGTGAAGATACTGAAATGTGGACGTGTATGATAGATGGATACTTTGCTCCCACACGTCGTGTTGAAGGAAGGGTAAAAGTAATTTCTTATGAGAAGATGGATGAATCTGAGAAACAGTTGGTTGATGCTGAGAAGAAAGCTTTCACAGCAATAAAGATGTCCTTGCCTGAGAGTGTTAAACATACTTTCAAGACGTATGGGACTTCTAAAGAGCTGTGGGAAGCTTTGGAAAAACATTATCAGATCTCTTCACAAGTAACTACTTGTGATCAAGCATTGGTAGCTGAGCTTGCAGCTGTGAAGATTGGAGAGGAAGCTGCTAAGATAGAAGAGAAGAAGGAAGCAGATGAGGAGAATGCTGAAAAGAAGGATGTAGAAGTTTCAAAGGGCTTGAAGGATGTGAATGAACTTACATCAGAGGTGAAGGTATCATCAGAATCTGTAATTCATACATGTCTTAATTGCACTGAACTACAGGTTAAAGTTGACAGACTATCGGAGCAAAACAAAATTCTGTTAGCCGATTTGGAAAACCGAAAAGAGTTAAATGTTCTTTTGATTAAAAGAGAGTCAAATTCTTTAGAAAAACTCAAATCAAATGAACAAGAAATTAGCAGTTTAACAAGAAAAGTCAATGAACAATTACAGATCATTGATTTGGCTCGTGAAACTCTGAAAGAAAAGACTAACGAACTTTCAGAAAAGTGCACAGAATTGGCTGATGCACAAGCCAAAATTGTTGAACTTCAGGGGAAGTTAAACAATTTTGGGAATTCTTCGTTAGTCAGGACTCAAATTCAAAAAGGTTTAAAAAGGAGTAATGATAAAACAGGGGTGGGGTTTACTAAAGCTTCATCTTATGGAAATCAAGACTACTCTTTTCTACCAAAAGAAGAAGAGCTAATTGATTTTGTAACCACTGCACAAGAGGTAGTGGATCCAATAGCTGTGGACTTACCAAATAGTCCAGTTTCTTTGAAAGAATCTATTGGGTCTAACAGTACACCTCATAAAGTGGATGAGGATACTGAAGACGGAAATGTCAAAACATTTAAAAAGGGATCAAACAAAAGGAAAACTTATAACAAAAGATCATGTTTTAAATGTCACAACAAAGGGCATGTGGCGAGTTGTTGTCCTTTGAAGAAAGGTAAACAAAAGGTTGATGAGGTTAAGGATGAGAATCAGGTAGGGTCAAGCAATAGTGTAAAAACAAGTTCTCAGCCAAAGAAACCTGAATCTCAATCAAAACCGTCAACTTCGAAACATTTTGATAGACCAAGAAGTATTTCTCCACAATTTAGTCAATATAGTGGTAAATCAAATCGTTTTCAAAGTCAAAATAGAAATTTTGGATATCAAACTGCTAGTAATTGAAATTTTCAAAGAAGAAACAGACATATGGGTTTTAGTAACTCAAATGTTCTACAACATCCAAAATTTTTCCAGAATTCATGGTATGATAATGGTAGAATAAGGTATCAAGATAATACTTTCCAAAGGTCATAAAATCCGAGAGGTTATTGGAACTCTCGCAATCAAAGACCTAGTGGAAACTATCAATCTTGTTCAACAATGGGTAAGCCATCCAAGACACCAGAAAGGTGTGATGGATATTGGATAGAAGCATCTTATGTGGATTTACATGGTCGACCCAAAACCGGTAAGGTTTGGGTTCTCAAGTCTAACTGAGTTGTTGAGTGTGTGCTGGATGACCAAGAAGGACTGTTGATGTGTTCGACAGTGGTTATTCCTGTACAGCATCTGAGGTGAATAGTAGGTTCACATGGGTAACGAACTATTTACTTTTGTCATTGTCTTGTTTTTTTTCTAAACTTTAAACGTGAAAAACTTTGTCAGATTTAAAGTGGGGAGTCTGTTTGTGTTTAAATTTCTGTTTTTTGAAACTTGCGCCATAAAAACAAAAATTTAGGGGGAGAAATCACCCTAAGCCAAAAAGAGTTTAGATAGTGCGTGTGTTTAGGGGGAATAAGTTATAAAATAAAAAAAAAACACTGAAAAATAAAAAACATAAAAAAATAGAAAATCAAAAATGAGTTTTCACTGTGTGAAAAAGAAGAAATGATAGTACATCAGCAAGTTAGACTGTCACACTCGAACTGAATTAAATTGCTTAAGTGTGATAGCAGTTTCATCATATGATGTACCAGTAGGCAAAAGCATGAAATAATCAACTTACCAAAGTGATATAAACCTAAATGCACTGAGTATGGGTGGGGAACACATCAGTGGTGTATGGATTAATGACCTTAAATCTTGCGTTGATAGATTGCCAAAATCTGAAGTTTTGGGTCTTTATACTGTTATTTCATCTGGGGATATCAGGGGTGTCCTTCTGCTGCATCCAGATACATGCTGACCTAGACACACCCAGGATATCTTAAAAGAGCTAAAAATGTCAAAACCCTGAAAATGAAGAAGCTCTCATAGAGAGTCATTCAAAAATGCAAAATGCATAAATCGTACCAAAAATGGTATTTGACTTAGCCCTCGTTAGATATTTTGGTCTCTCTGCTGTACGGAAGTACTGACCTGTTCACCAATTTTCTAAACGTTGAAAAACAAAACGGATGAATTCAGTATACTCACCTACTACGATGAATATTTGTGCATACCTTGATCGCGGGGGTATATCCTAAAGTGGGACACGCTAATATATCAGAATTAATATTACCTTAATGTATCATACGGTAATGGTACTTGAAATGTTCATGCATTTTGTTTAGGTGGACAAACATACTGGTAATCATCTTGAACTGCTTTTCACGAAAAATTAAATAAAGAATTATATAATAGTGTGAAAACAGTTTGATTGCGCTGATATGATCTTCTTGCACATGATACCCACAAAAAGAAGTATTGTAAATATTTTTGAGTTTAGTTTAGTTTGTTAGTTTGTTTTGAAGAATATCAAAAATACCAAAAAGATTTCTTTTTAAAAGACTTCCATTTTGAACTAACAGGTAGTTGTTTTTGCAAACTAAGATAAAATATTGGTTTATCTTTAAATGTGAAAAAGGCTAATGGTTTTTCGAGATACTTTCTTGTGTTGCTAAACAGATTGATGCGGTTATCAAAATGAAGTGCATAATACAAGTAAAGTGCATATTAAGAGTGAAGTGAAGAACGTGTGAAGATGCATGGTAGGATCCTTCTACTATATTGCAGAAAGAGAAAGAGATATGGAAGTTTTGAAGATACTTGCTTAACCAAAGATTGCTAGTTCGCTGATCTACAACGAATGAAAGTTTTGGAGATTGGAAACATCAGCTAAGGGGGAGTTTGTTGATGTTAGAAACTGTGCAGCTGACGCTATCCAAAGACCAAAAGACTGCAAGATGTTTGAAGACAAAGTTACACTATGAAGTTATTGTCAAGGGGGAGTTTGTTGGTGCATGTTTTGTGACAACAGCTTAATAGTTTGTTTATTTAGTCTTTGGATATTTTGTATTGGGCTTAACATATTGGTTAGGGAGTTATTTAGTGTTATGGGCTTGGAGAATGGCCTGGCCCAGACCAAAGCCCATGTGCAAACCTTGTCCTATATAAACAAGGCTTGGCATAAGGGTTTAGGTTAGACATTGGACACACTTAGAGACACTTGTTAGACACTGGGAGAAATCTATAGAGAGTGGCTAGGAGATTTCTAGTGGGTCTTGAATTGATTGTAAACTTCGTGTTGGATAATCAATAGAAGACCGGATTGAAAGTATATCGTGTTCTTGATTCTGTTTCTACACGTTTTCTGTGAAATCTGAACTATGGGATTCCGCATTCTAGGTTGGATCGACGATTCTGTTACGATCCATACGGCTCTCGGGACCTACATAACGTTAGTCACTAGACTTGTATCGTACAAGTACAAGTCACTGTCTTTTATGTATATGTTTTCTTGTGTTAAAAATAATTCATATTTTTAACTAAGTGTCTTACTTATATTATTTTCTCAAAAATACGTATAAATTTCTTGTATTTTGCACTTTGCACCCGAGTTATGTATCTTGTATGTGTATTTTTGTTACAAAAATTATGGCGAGGTTTATATTCGAAAAGCATAGTTTAGGACACACTAGCAAACATTTGTCTAAAAAATATTTACTAAGTGTTAGGATTTTCAGAAAATTTCGCCATAGTCTCCTTTGTAAATGGAGGTGTCCATGCTAAGTAGCATATCATTTTCTTTAACATATAACACGTTAGATCGTTCTCAAATAATCAACCTGACATTCTGACATGCAAGATACTACTTTTGTCGTTTCAGTTTTAATATATAAAAATGGATTGTTTTCGGACATTTTAATAAAATGGTTATCTTATTCCAAAAATTACCAAATTTTTACAGAATGTCTTATATGGTCCAAATATTATTGTGTAAAAATTTAGGGGTCCAGTTCATTACCAATATTTTATAAAAATTTATTTCCCGGACTGCAATCAGATTTGTTGCTTTCCGATTGCAGTTTACGAATTAATTCATCTAAAATTTATCGTGAGTCCGATTGATGAAATTCCAGTGGGAGAATTACTACGACAACAGTGGTCATCTACAGTACAATTTTCATGAGCTGATTCAACATGGGTTTCAAGTTATGACTAAAAACATATCACTCATTTACTGCAGTAAAAACTCAGCTTTAGCTGCTGTTACAAAACGGGTCTTTAAAAATAGTAAACGACCTCAAAAAAATATGATTCCAGTGCCATTTGCTTCGTTTTTCGAAAATACATATTTTAGACTTCAGAAAACCAGTTTTTCGAATTATAATGATCAGTTTACAGCCTGTTGAAGTTGGCTGAAAATGCAAATCAACATGTTTCTTTATAGTTTAAACGCCACTAAAAGGTACCCATACGATCACCATTCCCTCTAATAATGATTTATATCATATCATAAGTCCTTTACAGCAGGTTGTTGCTTATTTAACTTAGATTTATCATGTTTCATCATCTCTCAACTCATGCTTCTTTATGTAGAGATTTATGTTTAAATCTTTTATGTTCAAGTTTCTTGTTTAAATTCTTCTAGTGTTCATACATCATACTACAACTTGTAACTACAAAAACAAGATGATCAAGGGTGTGTAAGTAACTTACTACTAGCACAAGGCTAGGGTAGAATCTAGTGAAGATGATGAGAAAATAATGATGAAGAAGCAAGAAACAAGGCTCCTTTGAAGCTCCACAAGTAGCAAGCCTTCTTGTATCAACCTTTAAGCTTAAATGGGACTTGAAAATGGAGGATGATGGTGGACTTGGGGTGGTAATGGTGGCGGTTTGGGGTGAGCCGAAAGAGAGAGAAGGAGAATGAGTGAGAGAGTGTAAGATATGAGGAATGGTGGTGATCTTGGCTCCATAATTATATAGATCTTCCATCATATTTTGTCTAGATTGGCAAGCAAGATCCAATATAAAAATGGGATTAAATCTAGGAGAAGATCATGTAGTATGGAAGTGGTGATTTGTGGGTCCATGGGGACCGATTTTGGTTTTAGGGGGGGGGGGGTTGGTTGTAAATATTTTGTAACTAGAGTGTAATAGTTAGTTAGTTTCCAAGTGTCACTTACATAGGGTATTTATTTGATATGTAGTGGGTGTTAGGGTGTTAGGGTGTTCGGGGATCACGACTAGCCAAGAAATAAATAAACAATGTGTTTGGCAAAATTTTAGTGTCCCGGGTAATGTCCGGTTGTTCGGTTAAGTACCGGTTCATTAAGTGTTAAATTGCACCGTTTAGCGTCTTTCTTGTACCCTTTTGCACCCCTTTCAATTCCCGACACTTAGGGAAATATTCTGGACGATAGAATGTAAATTCTGCATGATATTTATATGTTTAAAAGCTGATTATAGCTGAATTTAGAAAAATTCTGCACTTAAAGTGCGTTTCGGGTGCTTTTTAGTGCGTATTTTAGCTTTCGGAGCGTCTATATGTTAACCCTTGTATGTACTCTTGGGTTTTAATGCATTCTTGTCGTTGGGCCTACACCTAGGCCTCAATTCTAATGTCTGACTGCTTTCTGCAGTTCTGTTGACACAATGTGTCTTACCGGTGAGTTTACTAGTATTTCTGACGCAACGCTCTTGTTAATGCATAAAGCAATATTTTGTAGTATAAAACGTACATGAATTCACTTGTTTGGTATGTAATCAGACAATGTTGACATTTAAGCACATAATTGTAGTCATTAAATAATAACCAAAGTGTACGGAAATTACCGGTTTGGTGCCAGTTGTCACATTATGTACGCGTCCCAACTTTTCAAGGAAGAAGCGCTAGAATGGTGGAACACGGTGCTACAAGCCAAGGGAAGTGATGTGGCTTATGCCATGAGTTGGGAAGAATTTAAGAAATTGATGGAAATAAAATTTTGTCCCGCCTACGAAAAGGAACAAATGACGAATAAGTTTCTGAACCACCGGATGGTGGATGTTGACTGTCGAGTGTATACTTCGAAATTCTTCGAATATGCCAGAATTGTGCCGACTCTGGCTTCGCCAGAACCGGTACTCATCCCTCACTACATTTGGGGTTTAATTAGCGAGATTCGTGATATCGTCAAAGCTGCGAGACCCCGCACAATTGACGACACGGTAGAATTGGCAAACACCTTGACTGACGGACAGGTGCGCACTAGAGAAGAAAACAGGAAAAAAGAATTGGCCAAAAAGATTACCCAAGGTTTCGGTGGGGGTAATAATGCTAGTAACTTCAGGAGAAGAGGAACCGGGCAATCCTCCACTGCTCCATTCTGCAGTACCTGCAAGAGAAAACACCTTGGAAAATGTAAGGGGTACTGTAATTTCTGCAAAATCCCGGGGCACCAAGAGGAGAATTGTAGGAAGAAATCCATGATCTGCTTCAATTGCGGAGAAGCAGGGCATTTCAGACCCGAATGCCCTAAATTGGTCAAGCCAGTTGATAACAAGGCTAAACCTGCTGAAGGAACTAATAAGAAGAACGCCAGAGATTTCCAGCTGTCAACGCAAGAAGCCGATCTGATTCCGGATGTGATAGATGGTACGTTTCTTGTGCATGACGTTTATGCGAAAGTATTATTTGACTCTGGAGCAAACCAAAGTTTTATAAATACTTCATTCTGCCAAGCTCTTAAGCAACCTTTAACCAAACTTAAGCAGATTTATACGGTAGAAACGACAGATGGAAATTCTGTTAAAATAGATAAGGTCCTTCAAGAAGGAAAGATAGAGCTCTTAGGCCACAAATTTTCTACAAACCTGCTGCCTATGAATTTAGCTGGATTCGATGTGGTATTAGGAATGGATTGGCTAGTAGCCAACCATGCTCGAATCCTCTGTGATAAGAATTCCATGGAAATTCATACACCCACAGGAGAAGTAATTTTGATTTCAGGAGATAAGCCCCGTAAACCATTAAAGTTTATTTCAGTAATGAAAGTTGCTAGTTATGAACGAAAACAAGGAATAGTGTATATGATTTCAGTGATCATTAACACTAAGAGCAAGGAACTTAAGGAAATTCCTGTGGTAGCAGAATACCCGGATGTATTCCCAGAAGTGCTACCGGGATTACCACCAGATAGGGAAGTAGAATTTAGAATTCATCTAATTCCTAGAACTACACCAATAGCCAAGGCACCCTATCGGCTAGCACCCACTGAATTGTTAGAACTGAAAAAGCAGTTAGATGAATTGCTAGGCAAAGGATTCGTACAACCTAGTTCATCCCCTTGGGGAGCACCAGTATTATTCGTGAAAAAGAAAGATGGTTCAATGCGAATGTGTATCGATTATAGGGAATTAAATAAGGTTACAATTAAGAATCGATACCCATTACCTAGGATTGATGACCTTTTTGATCAACTTCAAAGAGTTAGATATTTCTCTAAGATAGACTTACGCTTCGGATACCATTAGCTGAAGGTACAAGAAGAAGACATACCTAAAACTGCTTTCAGGACTAGATATGGTCACTACGAGTTTACAGTCATGCCATTTGGACTAACTAATGCTCCTGCAATATTTATGGACATGATGAATAGGATCTGTAAACCATAGTTGGATAAATTTGTAATTGTCTTTATTGACGATATACTTATTTATTCCAAAAATCAGGATGAGCACTATGAGCACCTACATGCACTCTTAACCATATTAAGAAAGGAAAAGCTTTATGCCAAATTCTAAAAGTGTGAATTTTGGCTACAAGAGGTGCAATTCTTAGGACACATGGTGAATCACGAAGGCATTCACTTAGATCCCTCCAAGATAGAAGCAATCATAAATTGGAAGATCCCACAATCAGCTACTGAAGTTAGAAGTTTCCTAGGGTTAGCTGGATACTATAGGCGCTTCATTAAAGATTTTTCTAAAATAGCTGTTCCATTAACTAAGCTAACCTGTAAAACTGTTAAGTTTGAATGGGGACCTAAGCAAGAAGAGGCCTTTAGGATTTTGAAGCAAAGATTAACAAATGCCCCAATTCTAGCCCTGCCGGACGGAACTGAAGATTTTAAAGTCTTCTGCGATGCTTCTAAGTTGGGATTAGGATGTGTACTAATGCAATGCAAAAAGGTAATTGTGTATGCATCAAGGCAATTAAAGAAGCACGAGGAAAATTATACGACTCATGACTTAGAATTAGGAGCAATAATTTTTGCCCTTAAAATTTGGAGACATTATCTATATGGAAGTAAGTTTACTGTCTATACAGATCATAAAAGTTTAAGGTACATATTTGGGCAAAAAGAATTAAACATGAGGCAAAGGAGATGGATGGAAATTCTAAGTGACTACGACTGTGATATTCAATATCGTGAAGGAAAGGCAAATGTAGTAGCAGATGCCTTGAGTTGTAAGTATCATGAAAAACAAAGACGAGTCTGTGCTCTTAGATTAAATCTCCAATTAGATTTAATGGAACAACTGAAGAACGTTCAAGAAACAACAATCAAGGATGATGCTGAAGGAATGAAAGGAAGAATAAAGGAATTAGAGCAAGGGGCTGATGGAATTTAGAGATTTCATAAGAAAAGGATTTGGGTACCTAAGCAAGGAAATTTAAGAAATAAAATTTTAGAAGAAGCCCATAAATCTAGGTATACCATGCACCCTGGTAATAATAAGATGTATCAAGATTTAAAAGGTAACTTCTGGTGGATATGAATGAAAAAGGACATAGCTAGTTATGTATCAAAGTGTCTAACTTGTTCGCAAGTTAAGGCAGAACACCAGAAACCTTCAGGTTTACTTCAACAATTAGAAATGTCTGTATGGAAATGGGAACTAATAACAATGGATTTTGTTACCAAGTTACCCAAGACCAGGAAAGGTAACAATGCAATCTGGGTGATTGTAGATCGATTAACCAAATCAGCTCATTTTCTACCGATGAAGGAAACCTTTAGCATGGAAAAATTAGCAAAGTTATACGTAGATGAGGTAGTATCCTTACATGGACTCCCATTCTCCATTGTGTCGGATAGGGATAGCCGTTTCACTTCGCATTTCTGGACAAGTTTCCAAGAAGCAATGGGGACTCGACTGAATTTAAGTACTGCATACCATCCCCAAACAGACGGACAGAGTGAAAGGATGATCCAAACCCTGGAAGACATGCTCAGGGCATGTGTAATAGATTTTGGTGGAAACTGGGATGGCCATCTACACTTAATCGAATTCTCCTATAACAATAGTTATCATGCAAGCATCGAGGCTGCCCCATTCGAAGCCTTGTATGGACGAAAATGCCGAACTCCAGTTTGTTGGGTAGAAATAGGAGAAAGTCAGTTATCAGATCCCGAGATTGTGCAAGAAACTACTGATAAAATAACTCAAATCAAGGAAAGACTGAAAAAGGGCTCGAGATCGCCAAAAGAGTTATGCCGACAATCGACGCAAGCCATTAGAGTTTCAGGTTGGAGATAAGGTTCTCTTGAAAGTTTCTCCGTGGAAAGGGGTAGTTCGGTTCGGTAAGAAGGGAAAGCTAAGTCCAAGGTACATAGGACCATTCCCAGTGATCCAGCGGATAGGACCAGTTGCCTATCGCTTACAACTACCAGAAGAGCTAGCTGGAGTACATGACGTGTTCCATGTATCTAATCTCAAGAAATGCTTATCTGACGAATCCCTGGTAGTACTTCTTCAAGACATAGAGGTAAATGAAAAATTGAAATTTGTGGAAAAGCCTCTTCAAATAGAAGACAGAAAGGTCAAATTCCTCAAACACAAAAGATTGGTGCTGGTCAAAGTAAAGTGGGATTCAAAAAGAGGACCTGAGTATACCTGGCAACTGGAATCAGAAATGAAGCGGAAGCACCCTTACCTGTTCCAGTAAATCTCGAGGACGAGATTTTAAATAAGGTGGGGAGGGTGTAAGGACCTGCAAATATGTCCCACAACACTCCGTAAGTAGAAACCCGGACCCCTAAAACCCTAATCCTTGTGAAAAAACCAAGAAATTCAAATTTATTGGTCGCTCGCGGGCCGCGTAAGACTTAAGGGAAGCTTACGCGGGGCGCGACAGCTTGATAAGTCTCCGGATAAGTTTTAGGCCATGTGTCTAACACGTGGCAAGCCTACACGTGACACGGTAGCCCTAGCCATAGCTAGGGTGGCCTTCGCGGGCCGCGTAAGATTCTCTTCAGGTTTACGCGGGCCGCGAGAGACTCAAAATGCAGCTATAAATAGCACGTGCATGGGGCTTTCATCTGTGCTCTAAAAATACTTTCAAAACATCAACTTTCTGCTTAGTGATGAATATTTAGGAGGTGAAACGCTGCTACGATTACGGGGTAATAACTCGATCACTGCTACGATACAATGTCCAATCGATTGAAACCGATCTGATGGATGTTTAAGTGCTGCCCGAATTCGGGCTATACTTTGTCATTCGTCGTGAGGGTTTTGATTTCATGAGTTTATCGTAAATGTTGTATTAAGTTACTAACTTAGTTTCGTGTGCATTGTTATTTAAATAGGTTACGAGCCTAAATCATTAGGCAAAGTTCTGACCAACTAAACTTGCAATGTGAGTCATTCTCTTTTTTATCAAAAAGTGTTTTACAATACCTAAATGTTTTCCACTTATATGTTACAGGGATTAAGTCTTTGTTATCTTAAATTACTGGCAGTAAGTGGGGTATTGTGCACAATGACTACCGTTTTGTCACATTTAGGTGAAACTGTAACACCTGTGCCTCCACGGCCATCAAACAAATACTGTATCAATGAAATATTGTATTTCATACTTAGAACATGTACAAATATGTGTATCCTTTGCACATTATCAATTCTTATTCGATTTCAAGCTTTAAATCGCTTTCTAGAAGGTTATACGCGCACTGATGCGTAAATATAACCCGTTTAATGCAACGAACGCTCCGGAATAGTGAAATAGGCTTAACATACCTTAAACAACCTTTACATAACTTAGAAATAAGTTTTGAAGGCTTTGGTATGTCAAAAACAAGTTAATTCACTTACAGGGACTAAACTTGACAAACTGCGAGCTGTAACGAACATTCTGGAACATGACCATAAGTTAAACATACCATAAATATCCTTTACATAGCTTAGAAATAGTCTTTTAGGGGTTCGGTATGCTAAAATAAACCTTTGAGTCATTCAGGGACTAAAAGTGTCAAAAAGTGCACAAGTTTGCATTTTCGCGCATAACTTACGTTCTGAATACATCCGGACATCCAAAAATTTATGTAAGCACTAAAATATTTTATTTTAGTGTTTGGCATAAGAAAAATCCATTCCCCACGCCATTTGGATCGTTTTTCGGCTTATGCGCATTCCGTCGTAATTAACCGAACAACGTAACCGTACGGCTAAACGAACCGACATCCGAGATATTTTTTAGCACATTTTAAGTTCCCTATACTTTAACTTCATTTTAGAGCTTTGAAATGGGGTTAACGGGGCTTAAACGTGTAAAAAACGCATCAAAAACCAAGTTTTGAGGTTACAGGGACTGAAACTGTAAATCTGCCAAACTAGGTCCTTAAGTAGGGGCCAGATGCAGCAAAACGTTTTTTTCAGCTTTTAACAGCCCTTAACACTCTCCAAAGGCCAAGTGCCAAGTGTCAAACTCTTATGGTGGATGGCAAATGAGTTACCACAACTTTCCAACAAGTGTACGGCTTAGATCGTGCCCCCTTTTCCAAGAAATGATCCTAACGGTGAACCGAAAACTATAAATACCCACCTCCACCCTTCACTTTTCCTCACAAGAATCTGATCTTATGTGCTCTAAGTTGAAACCTTTGTTTCATACCTGAGCTATTTTGATCTAGATTAGCATTCGGGGACCCTTCGTAAGTGTTCCTTCGTTCTTTTATTGCTTTTCGAGTCCGAAAGTCAAACTTTGTTTGACTTTCTGCATTGACCATTTTATGGTCAATACGAAGTTCGTTTGAACTTCGCAACGTGATTGTAATCACGATGGTTATAGTCCCTTGTGACTATGCCTAATGATTACCACGTTGTCTAGGGTCGTAAGGGTAAGCGATCTAATAAACCGCTTATACCTTCGAACCCGACCCATTTGGTCGATCATTAGGATCCGACCAAACACTTTAGGTGACCATAGTATATAGGGAATAACCTTCCGAGGTTATACCTTATGGTCGCTTCGTTTAAGTAGTTGTATGATAGGTAGTTTATATGCCTTAGGTAAATTACCAAAATACCCCTTTGATGCCAAAATTCATTTTAAACATGTGTAACATAACTTTTGACATCTAAACTGATTTGACAACCATATTAGACATGTTAAGGCATATTTTACTTATCATAGGACTAGTTAGGCGGTCCGATCGCGTTTCACGCAAACGACGCGTTAAAGTAGCATAAGCTACCTAAACGGGTCGTAATGGGTCACAAACACTTAGGTTAAGTTTCGTTTTAGTATGTGGGCTTTGTTAAACCATATTACATGAGTCTCCATACTCGTTTGGTTTACGAACCCTCATTCTATCCGATCCTCCGATAAAGGTCCGGTTTATTAACATAGTTACCTATATTAGGTGCAGTTTGATTCCGTGATCTCTAGCATTGCTTGGTGGTTATCTTAGGACTTCTGAGCAATCTCAAGTGAGTACATAGACCCCTCTTTTACTGTTTTCCAAACATTTTGGGGTGGAACACATGTGCCTACTTGTTACTTTCGTGCTTTCCATGTTTTCACATCATATACTTGTTATGTTCATTAGTACATTTATAGTACATGATTTCATTATCTTACATTGCATTTTATGCTATGTATGTCCATTTAGTTCATACTTAGTACATCGTTTCACATCACATCACATGTTATGTATGTTCATTTGTTGCATACTTAGTACAGTTGTTTTCATCACATGCTTACATTTTGATATGATATTTGGATTGTTTTGATGGATCAATATACATTCATTAACACCGATCACGCCGTTCGTTAGTAGGTAGTGGTACCATAGGAATTGACAACTCCCGTTCCGGACATCCTGGGTAGGTGGGGATGAAAGGAATGACCGAATTCGATATACATTTACAACAAGATAGACCTTTAATTTGTTTAAGGGTTTATCGCCACAGTCTCAAGGCTTGGATGTATGCATTCTCACAATACTACATAGATATTTGTATCAGTATAGCATGCATTTCCACAAAACATAGCCTTGATTTAAACCATGTTTTACTTCAATACTTTGTTTTTGTGCATATGGTTTAGTTGATATCTTTTCACTAGCCATACATATCATTTTGGGTTACACATTACATGATTTATATTTGACACATAAACATTATTGACATTGGTTACACATTACATGATTTACATTCGACACATAAACATTATTGACATTGGTTACACATTACATGATTTACATTCGACACATAAACATTATTGACATTGGTTACACATTACATGATTTACATTTGACACATAAACATTATTGACATTGGTTATACATTACATGACTTACATCTTGACATATTATTTAATATGTTTGGCAATTGGCTTAAACATAGACATCTTACATTGTTGGTTTGGTTTGAGTAAGTGATTTAAGTAACGAGGCGTGTGTAATATGATACAAGCATGGTGGATACGCCGCTGGTACTTCCTATATATAAGTGATTGTATGGTATTACATATCGTAGCGTTATTTGAATCATTTCAATTTGGACATATAACATTTTATACAAATAACATACTTTTCACAATACATTGTTTTACAAACAACTTAAATTATACAAACTCATTTTTATATGGTTATTCATTTAACCATACATTATTTCTCTTACTTATACATATCATCTGATCTTATCGTTTTTCAAATGATTTACAAGACAAATCAAATTACAAGGTTCATGACTAAACATTTTCTTAAACAATAAGTCATGAATCCTATTTTCTTAAACCTATGTATCTCACAGGCATTTTTATGCTGACGTACCTATTTTCACATGTGTTTCAGGATATGATGCATAGGATTTGTCAAGATACACTTAGGCGGACTTGGGCCTTAGCGACAATAAAAGATGCAAGACTAGTTATTTATGTTATGTTTCTTTGATTGTCAAGACATTGTAACTACTTTAATCAATAAAACAATATTTCAATTTCCATGTGTTATGAAACAATGATTCTGTTACAACACTCCCCGACGTTTTCCGCCACGTTTGGTTGTTCTACGTGGTCGGGGTGTGACAGAAAGGACCTAAATAGTGATACACGTCACTTTTGGGTGAAAGGACCTAAATAGTGATATGACCACAGTCATAGATCTGGTCGAGTGACAACTGAACTAGCTAATTATAAGATAGAGGCAATTGTAATCGCTCTTAATACTGTAATCTAAATAATGTGTCGTTTTGTGCAAATTGAATGACTCGCCAATATTTCCCCGCTGATAAAATCTTTTTAAACATGTTTCAGGTGATTTACTGTGAACCAGGGAAAAGTGCCACGTAGCACTACCAGCTTGGATAAAGTGGCTCAGTAAATAAATAAACATGTTTTTGTAACCAGGAAATTTCCCAGTGAAATTCCTCTATTGTAAATTACGGGATTTATCCCAAAACTTGAAATAAAATAATTGGGTGTTTTCAGTTTTAAAAGATCCTGTTATAATTTCCGCTGCCAAAATTAAATACCACGGGTTTTCTGTCTCACGGCAATCGAACCAGGAAACTGGGTCGGGGGCCGTGACAGTATCTATGTATTTATCAACCCATTTAACTTAACTAGTGACCTTCATCATTTTAAATTACCAAAGTTCAATACTTTAATGATTTTAACCCGTTTGATTTCACTAGCGAAATCCATCACCTTTTTGAATCAAACATGTATTATTCGAGTCAATTTGACCCATTTAAAACTTTTAATTATTTTAATGGATTTAACACGAATCCTTTAATATGAATTCTCCTTCTTTTAGTGATACTAAATCCTAAGTTTATGACTTATATTCATCGTTAACCGTGTCTCGGCTAACGAACCTAATGCGTATTATTTAAGAATCCGGGCATTATTTGAAGTCTTATTATTGTGCGACCTTCCCGGTTCGCATCGAGACAACAATTTGACCCGTTTAACTTTCCTAGCGACATCCATCGCCTTATTTCACCAAAGTTCATTACTTTGGTTATTTTGACCCGTTTGGTTTTTATTGGCGAATTCTATCTCTTTCACACAACCAAACGTGTATAATTCGGATCACTTTGACCCGTTTAAATCTTAAAGTGGAATCCACCACTTCTACGTTTTTACTTATCAATATACTCTAGTGATTTCGGTCGGTTAGTACATACGCAATCATCCGTTTTAGTAATAACCAAACTTCCCAACGATTTAGTTATTATTCAAATAACTAAACATTAGATATTAATGAAATTTTACGAAGCGTATAGCCGCGTACCTTTAGAGCTTTCCTTTCAACCGATTGTCCGTTCCACCTTGGTTACTAGACGATCCACCCAAATTGCCTATAAAATCCAACTCTGACATATCGCTTAATATCCATAATTCTATATTCAACTTTTAAATGCTTTAAACTAGCCAAATAAGTAATTATTTCATAATTCTCACTTATTTCAAATTCATTCAAACATTTTATCAAACACCTTGTGTGCATAATTAGTATCCTAACATTATCATGCTCATGATTAATGACTTTAACCATGTTAAAGCATAGTATTTCAATTCATATTTCAAGAATACTATAACTACACTAAAACTTAATTCCAAACATTCAAGTAATACTAAATCATCTCTATGATTCAAGTGTCCTTCATAATATTCACAAAACCCACATAACCCATATATGATATAACTCATCAATTCAATAGGTTATAACACAATTTCACTAAATTTTCATCTAGGGTTTGTTCCTAGAGTTGTAGTCATCTTAATTGAGTCAAAATATCAATTAATCTTTCAAAAACTTCATCCATGAGAATTCATAACAAATCAAACTTTAACCAAATATCAAAATTAAGCATACCTTATGATCTCCCAAGGTTGGTGATCAAGATTTTTGCTTAAAATTGATTCCTAATCGAATTCTTCGTTGATTATTGGAGGGATTTAAGTGAATTTAAGGTTTGAGAGCTAGAACTCTGTCTTTGGATCTGTGTTTGGTCGACCAGGAGATAACACACCTAAGGGTGTGTTTGAAACTTATAACTTGTTGTAAAAACAAGTTCCAATATTGACTAAATTGATCCCTCTAATTATAAAGTTTATAAATAGGATTAAAATCCTTTGTTTCTATATTAATTAACATAGATATTTAACTAAGTTAAATATCCTAGTTTTATATTTTTACTATATCAATAATATCAATTATACATGTTTACACACATATAATTTTATATTTTTTGGGGTGTTACAATTTTTGAGTCCTATGGTTTTTCTTTTCACAGATGGTACACTCTGGTTTTGATTCACATACACTATTCCCTTTGTTTATATCATATGCTTTTAAAAGAAACAATCCTTTTTCACATGATTTTTTTTTCCACAAAAATCATAAAATAGGTTGGTGATCTTGTCTTTCCTTTTACTTTTGTCTCTTTTCATTGAAACAGATGTTTGAACATCTGCTTGAGAGTCAGTCATACAAATGCTTTTTACCATTGATGCTTTGACACCATCAGTGGTTGTGAATTCAACTGGTTTAGAATTTTCAAGAACATCACATTCATCAGACCAATTTTGTTTAAATTCATATTTTTCTATTTCAGAATTTGATGAGGAACTTTGAGGTTTTTCCAGAATGATATTTTTACCATTTGGTTCAATGATTTTAATTTTTTTTCCACTTGAGTTCGTTGGTATGAATTCAACCATTTTAGGGTAAATATGAATGTTGACTTTGGAACTTTGAGTGTCAGATTTTGAAAACCCAATTCAAATTTCACATACTTTTTGTCTGTTGATTAAGAAGCATCTCACACCCAGCACATGATTCTACCCATTTCTCATAAGTGAGTTGGGTAGACTCAGGCTCCTTTTTACAACGCTTCATGTTTGAGTCTGCTAATTTCCTAGTCATTTTTAGTCATTTTAGATTTAAATTCTTTGGTTATCTTTTCAAACTAATTCTAACCATCTAAGACCTTTTTCCTAAGGTTTTCATTCACCTCTTTAATGTTAGCAAATGCAATGATACATTTATCAGAACATAATTCTTTAAGAATCTGAGGAGATACCTTACTAGGAGCCATATCTTCTTTGCTGGTTTTCCTTTTTCCCGGTCTAACATTACATGGATGTACACTTTAGCCAACAATTCTTCCTCCTTTGGAGTACAATCCACCCACGCGACCCGGTTCGCAAACCTCCCCCTTTTATTGCCTTTAGCGTTTACCACATCCTCTTATACACACTCGTTACTTGCAACTTGCATTTCTTACAAGTTGGGTTCAAATTGCGATTCGTGGACATATTTCTCATCATTGTCATCTTCATCAACGTCATAATGAACTGCTGGTTCTCGTTCCACATTTTTTTGTTCAAAATGAGACAGGTTCCTATACGTCGCAAACATATCAAAGTTTTGCATCGCTTACTGGGAAAAATCAAGCCGAACTGATGGAACCATAGGTTGTGAAAAAAAATAGTTTGGTTGTTGCCCAAATATATAGAGCGGCGGAAGGGTTTGCGTTGGAATATGTTGCATGGGAGGTTATGGCATATACGCTTCACCACCAAAAACACCACCGCGGCTTGAATCGGCACCTCGTTTGCTTGAACCCGAGCCTTTTTTGCGAGTATCGGCGCCTCGTTCGCTCGAACCGGCACCTCAAATTTTTTTTGTGAATCCATTTTAGAGTTAGAGTGGAATCAGCTTTGGTTTTGAAATAACGAAGGGTTTTGAGAGTGGGTGTGATTTAAATTGTGAGTGGAAGTTAAATATATAATGTAGGGGTGTGCAAAAAACCGAATTAACCGAATCATAACCAAATTAATCGATAAAACCGAACCAAATAAAAACTAGTGGGTCGGTTAATTGGTTTTTAACCGAAAGTAGCGGGTCAGTTATGGTTACCAACGTTTCCATACCCACCATAACCGAACCGAAGCAACAAATAGTAAAATCCTTGTCGAATTTTGAACTTTTCACCAATTTTAATATTTGATGTTTTTGGCTAGACGTTTGTTAGAATTTATGAGCTATATCATATCGTTTTGGTTGAATGTTTGTTTAATTTTATTGTTTTTATCATATCGTTTTGTTTGAATATCGGTATTAATATT
This sequence comes from Helianthus tuberosus, assembly GCA_030545235.1. Classification (NCBI taxonomy): domain Eukaryota; kingdom Viridiplantae; phylum Streptophyta; class Magnoliopsida; order Asterales; family Asteraceae; genus Helianthus; species Helianthus tuberosus. Next base: position 71,135,698 of record CM060388.1, on the reverse strand, counting down.
ATAGATTATAGTACTTTTTAATACTACGTATTACATTAATATATACAAAATTTTAATAACAATTTATTTCATGGTAAAAAAAAAGAGTTATGTTTAGCTAGACGTAAATTCACGGTTAACCGACCCATAACCGACCGTTATAACCATCAAAACCAATTAACCATAATCACCATAACCGATCGGTTACGGTTATGATAATCCATTAACCGACATCACGGTTAAGGTTATTGTATTTGGCCAAAATTTGAATTTATTAATGTAACATCACTTGTGTGCAAATAACAAAAACTTGGGTGTAAATAGTAGGACCCAACAATTAAAACTGATCACACATTGATAATTTCATACCAATGGGGTGGTTGTCCATTCGTAAAGGCAAAACCTTTAAACACCTTGAGAAGGAGAGGTATTGAGTTCAAGTCCCATATACAACACAAATAAAAAGAAAATTGTCGTTAAAAAAAAACATTGGTAATTTCGTATAAATTAACAAGATAATTAATTGGATCAAGAAGAAGAAGAAAAAAGCTTTTTTGTTGAAGTTGGATTTTGAGAAGGCCTACGACAACGTCAATTGGGGCTTTATTCTTTCTGTTATGAGTCAGATGGGGTTTCCAGCTCTCTGGTGCAAGTGGGTTTTTGGTGTTCTTTCTTCTGCTAGGGCTGCGGTTCTTGTCAACGGGTCGCCCACTTTTGATTTCGAGTGTCAGAAGGGGATGAGGCAAGGAGATCCATTGTCTCCTTTCCTGTTTCTTATGGTGATGGAGGTGCTGTCATGTTGTGTTAATAAAGCAGTAGATG